>QXEO01000439.1:0-600000 GCA_007115705.1 Dactylis glomerata | reverse complement strand
GGGGAGACTTAGTGGAAAAGGCACGATCGGAAAGAAACCAATGATATGTAGGGATGGTCATTCGTTGACTCAAGCACACTACACAGTTCTACAAAATTCCCTCTTGGTGACTCCGTACAGTGAGGAATACAAGAATATTGTACGCCAAGCAAACCCAGGGCAGCCCGAGTCCTTTGTTTTACAGCTCCACATGGTGACTTTCGGCGTTTGGTTGCAAAGACGTCTCATGAATGACACTGTTGTTGAAGAGCAGCTGTACTTGCTGGCCAAATTACCATCTTCGACTATATTGACTTTCCAAGGGTACGAGATAAATGCGAATACATTTTACACGGTCGCCCAAGATAAAAAAAGCACCAACCAAAACAATGGTGTCCGCTTTGATGCAATAACCGGCAAAGGGCGAACGGACACATATTATGGTTACATAGAGGAGATATGGGAGCTTGATTATGGACCTAACTTTAAGGTTCCTTTGTTTCGGTGCAAATGGGTGAAGATGACAGGAGGCAGGGTAAAGTTGGACGAGCAGTACGGAATGACAACGGTGGATCTCAACAATCTAGGTTACCTTGATGAACCATTCGTCCTAGCCAAAGATGTGGCTCAGGTTTTCTATGTGAAGGACATGAGTAGCAAACCAAGAAAAAGAACCAAAGCGAATACATCATGTGATGAACCAAAGCGCCACATAGTTCTTTCAGGGAAAAGAACCATCGTGGGAGTGGAGGACAAGACAGACATGTCACAAGATTATAATCAGTTTGGTGAAATTCCGCCCTTCAGAGTGAACACTGACACAAGCCTCAAGTTAAATAATGAAGATTCTCCATGGTTACGCCACAATCGTAAGAAAGGGACACTAGCGAAGAAATGATGTGTAATCATGTATAATCATGTATTGTTCTAATCATGTATTGTTCTAATCATGTATTAAACATTTTATGTAATGTATTGTTCTAATCATGTATCACAATAACACTCACGAGAGGCGGGGAAATGATTGAACTGGAATTAAAGTACATGGGCAGATTAAGTCACAATCGGCCGAACTTGTTTTCGAATGTTGGAGTGATTCAGTCATAGTCGTGCCTAGCCCTATAAACGTCGCCACTATAGTCGTCGTAGTCGCCGACGTCGTCGTCGCTGGCATCGGGGTCGCGGTAGTCGAACCTCGGCGGGTGAGCACGCGTGGGCTGAGACTGAGGGTAGCGCAGGCGGGGGCCACGGTAAGCCATGACGCTCTGGAGAGTCCGGCCGTGCCACCACAGCCGACGGCCGGCCTCGTTGAAGTTCGAACGAGGCGGGCCGTCCTCCTCGTGCCTGGCAAGCGCACTCTCACGCCGATTGATGAAGAAGGCATCCCAAGTCGGGCTGTAGTCGGGATGCCACTGGGGATTCCTCCGCTGCTCTGGCGTGAGCTCGAAGTAGTAGTGGTTCGTGATGGCCATCTGGCGCGCCACACCTAGAGGGACAGGAGGGACCGGTATGCCTCCGACGCTCAGCATCCAGCCGGTGGGGACGCGGTAGCCCGGCGGGCAGGGGTAGTTTGAGGCGCAAAGCGCCTCCGCCTCCTGGGGGGTTAGAGATACGATGGAAGCCATGGAAGAGAGTGATGAGGTTTGCAGATATGAGTCTAGATGTGATATGTAAATGGAGGCCAAGCCTACATATATATAGTGAAAAATGGCGGGAAGACGGGGGCGGGAATCGGTGGAAAGCGCGGGAAGAAAATAGGCGGGAACGCAGTGGCGCGGGAAACCATCTAACCTTTAGTCCCGGCTGGTGGGTACAACCGGGACTAAAGGTGGTTTTTGTGTCATCTAACAAAACTGTCGGTGGGATAAGGACGTGTGGGTAACCTTTAGTCCCGGCTGGTGGGTGCAACCGAGACTAAAGATGGTTTTTGTGTCATCTAACAAAACTGTCGGTGGGATAAGGACGTGTGGGTAACCTTTAGTCCCGGCTGGTGGGTGCAACCGAGACTAAAGCTGTTGGCAGGATAAGGATGCGTGGGTGGATGCACTGCTCGATGAGATAAAGCATGTAGCGCACGACGCCCCTGTCGAAGGAACAAGACAAAAGTAGAAGCGGCGTCGTGCCTATAAAAGGAGCATCGATACGCCATGGTAAGCATAGCTCGAAGGCAGGGAGAGTTTCATCCCCATGGATGGAAAGGGTTGGGAAATCTCCTGTGGCAGAGCTTTTTGAAGATGTCGTTGGTGCTCACGCCCTACGGCATCTTCGAAAGCTCTGCCTCGGAAAAAATTTCCTGCAAGCCCGTGAAAGACTCCATCTCCTCTAACAGTTATGGAGGAAAGGATTGGGAAATCTCCCATGGCGGAGTTTCTCAAAGATGTCGTTGGTGCTCACGCCCTACGGCATCTTCGGAAGCTCCGCCTCGGAAAAATTTCCCTACAAGCCTGTGAAAGACTCCATCTCCTCTAACAGTTATGGAGGAAAGGGTTGGGAAATCTCCCGTGGCGGAGTTTCTCGAAGATGTCGTTGGTGCTCACGCCCTACGGCATCTTCGGAAGCTCCGCCTCGGAAAAATTTCCCTGCAAGCCCGTGAAAGACTCCATCTCCTCTAACAGTTATGGAGGAAAGGGTTGGGAAATCTCCCGTGGCGGAGTTTCTCGAAGATGTCGTTGGTGCTCACGCCCTACGGCATCTTCAGAAGCTCCGCCTCGGAAAAATTTCCCTGCAAGCCCGTGAAGGACTCCATATCCTCTAACAGTGTTGGGTAATCTCAAACTTATTTTAATCTTCTGGTTTTGAAAATAGAAAAAATCTATATAGTTAGATGAATTAGTTAATTGTCAGATTCAAAAGTATGTAAAAAGAATATTAATCAATATAGTTTTAATTGAAAATGGCAAAATAGTTTTGAATTAGTTATTCAATTTCAAACACTTTTCATATTCAAAGATTTGTCAGATTCTAAAATATGCAAAAAGAATATTAATTAATATAGTTTTAATTGAAAATGGCAAAATAGTTAATTGTTTGAATAGTTAGAATAATTGATTTTGAAAATAGAAAATAGTTTTGAATTAGTTATTCAATTTCAAACACTTTTCATATTCAAAGTTTTGTCAGATTCTAAAATATTTAAAAAGAATATTAATCAATATAGTTTTAATTGAAAATGGCAAAATAGTTAATTGTTTAAATAGTTAGATTAATTGATTTTGAAAATAGAAAATAGTTTTGAATTAGTTATTAAATTTCAAACACTTTTCATATCCAAAGTTTTATCAAATTCTAAAATATTCAAAAAGAATATTAATCAATATAGTTTTAATTGAAAATGGCAAAATAGTTAATTGTTTAAAAAGTTAGATTAATTGATTTTGAAAATAGAAAATAGTTTTGAATTAGTTATTAAATTTCAAACACTTTTCATATTCAAAGTTTTGTCAGATTCTAAAATATATAGAAGTTATTCAAATTGAAATTCAAATTTCATATTCAAATGAAATCTGAAAAAAATATAAGGCCTTGGCGCGTATTTATTATCCCTTTAATCCCGGTTGGTTTTACCAACCGGGACTAAAGGTCTGGGGCATGGGCGCGAACCGCCCAAATGTCTTTAGTTCCGGTTGAAGCCACCAACCGGGACTAAAGACCCTTTAGTCCCGGTTGGTGGCTTTAACCGGGACTAAAGACCCCCCTTTAGTCCCGGTTGAAGCCACCAACCGGGACTAAAAGTGTGCGGCCATATAAGCCGCGCCACCCATCTTCTTCCCCCAACACTTAGCAGTTTCTGGCGCGGAGGAGATTGAGGTCTACAACGTTGCAGTCGCCCGAATCCGTCGACCGCCGCCGCCGGACGTCCCCTGCACGAGCGCCGCCACCAACCGCATTCCGTGCCCGCCGAGCCGCCGAACACTTAGCAGTTTCATCCGCGCGGAGGAGAGATCGTCGGGAAGGTTGCGGGCGCCGGATTCCGTGCCCGCTGAGCCGCCGCCGGACGTCCGCGCCGCCACCGACCGCATCGCCCCGCGCCCGCCGCGCCGCCCGAGAGCCCGCGCCGCCGTGCGCAACGCCGCCCGAGCCCGAGCCCGCGCCGCCGCGCCGCTCGAGCCGCCGCGCGACACGCCGCCGCCCGAGCCCGCGCCGCCGCGCCGCCCGAGCCGCCGCCGCATCGCCCCCGTGCAGAGGAGCCCTCCGTCGCCCCCGCGCAACACCGCCCGAGCTGCAGGTGAGCACCGGCCGGCCGCCGGCCTCCTCCGAAAATAGTTAGAAAAAAATGTTAGGAAAAATATTTAGAAAAATAGAAATAAAAATAGTTAGAAAATAAGTTAGAAAAGTAGTTAGAAAAATGTGTTAGAAAAATGTAGTTAGAAAAATATGTTAGCAAATTTATTTATGTTAGATTTTATTTATGTTAGATTTTATTAGAAATGCTATATAGATTTTATTTGAAATGCTATATAGATATATAGAAATGCTATATAGATTTTATTAGAAATGCTATATAGATTTTATGTTAGAAAAATATGTTAGCAAATGTAGTTAGAAAAATAGATATATAGAAAATAGTTAGAATTTATTTATGTTAGATTTTATTTATGTTAGATTTTATTTAGGTTAGATTTTATTAGTTAGAAAAATAGGTGTACTAAAAGGGGGCGTTGGCCGGGCGCCGACGCGGTGAGGGGGTCTTCCCCCCACCGCGTCGGCGCTTGGCCAACGCCTCCTTTTTTTTGGTTATTGATCAAATATGTGTACTAAAAGGGGGCGTTGGCCGGGCGCCGACGCGGTGAGGGGGTCTTCCCCCCACCGCGTCGGCGCTCGGCCAACGCCCCCTTTTTTTTGGTTATTGATCAAATATGTGTCACTAACTTGTTTTACCTGTCTTTAGAAGAGACATGGACGGTGAAAATGACCCACGCCACCCTGAAGAATTCTTATTTGGCATGATACGTGAGAATGTATATGTGCATCAAGAAGGTGCCGATCGAGAAGACCCCAGAGTAGTCGGCCGAGAAGGAGTCGGCCGAGAAGGTGCCGGAGAAGCTGAACTTGAAGATGATGTTTCGTCGTTTCTTAACCCTTTCGGTGACAGAATGGAGATAGAAACGTTTGACGACGAAGGGCAAACAAACACCGATGCCGAACGACAATTGCAAACAAACGCCGATGGCGATGTATATAGATTTAGCTTTTGGTGATACGAAGGGAATATGTATATTTGTATTAACGACTTTTTCTTTTTTCAGCCCTCCGGATCGAGCAAATCGTATTCTAAACGAGGTCCGAGCCAAAAGTTGAGTGCGAATCAGAAGCTGACCATCGATTTAGTATCTCCAGCTGGCAAACCGTTGGAGCCAAAACAGCACGCAACAAAATTTATAAATCAATGCGGAGTGATTGTTAGGGACATGATCCCGATCACGGTTCAAGAATGGCACGAGCCAAAGAAGGCACGTCTTAGAGCTACTTTTGTGAACAAAAGATCCAAGAAAGACCTTTGGAGGAAGCTCATGGAAAATTTCATTCTACCTCCGGAGTACTCCAAGAAGGATGATGATGGTAATGAAATTCCGGGTGGACGTGAAAGGAGAAGGAGAGTTAAACAGTACGCTCTCAAGAAGATGGCTGAAGCATTCTGGGGCTTCAAGAAAATGTTATACGCGAAGTTTATCGCGAAAAAGAAAACTCCAGTGTTCGAAGGAGCATACGAGAAGTTGAGACAACAGTGGCCTGAATTTGTGGCATTCAAGACATCTGAGAGAGCCAAGGAAATGTCAGAAAAAAATAAGAAAAATGCTGATAAGAAGGAACATCACCATATTTTGGGGCCAGGCGGCTACGTGAGAGCAGTGCCCAAGTGGGAATCTATGGAGAATGAATTGAGGAATTGAGGAATCACTCCTGGTACAGAGGGATGGCCCGAAAGGGCCAAGCACTGGTGGTACGGACATGGAGGATCGTTAGACCAGGCAACAGGGGAGTGTGTTCATCGGAAACAGACCTTTACTCCCACAGTAAAACTTGTTAAGGCAATGGAGGATGCTCAAGCGGGATTGATCCGTGTCGACCGAGAGAACGACGAGCTGACACACGCCCTCGGGAATCCAGAACACACAGGACGAACGAGAGGCAAAGGCGCCGGTGTTCCATGGAAGGAAGGGTTTTCTCAGCACGAAGATCCGTACGGTTACAAAAGCCGTAAGAGAAAGAAGGATCGGGAAGCAGATCGGATCGGCAAGGTAGAACGTGAATTAGCCGACATGAAGAGTATGATACATCAACTTAGCCAGGGAGGAGGATCTCGGCTGCAGGAAGATCCAGCATTGGATCTTAATAGTCAGCGGAGAAGCAGCGTGGCTTCCACGGAGGTCCCAGCTGATGAGCATGAAGCACCGGGGTCTCGCTACCCCGTGGATGATGTTAGGGAGATGACAAATTGTGAGCTACATCAGCCAGTGAAGAACATGACCTTGAAGGTGGCGAGCGGCGATGCTTTACCTTGTCTACCTGAAGCACTCCACCATGGGAACCCGATACCGGCTGGCTATGCTCGTGTCTCGGTGCTTGACATAGTCAGCTCGTTCGAGGACCTAGAGCTTGATTTTGCTACACCTGAAGGGGATCGGAGACTTGGAGATGTCAAGCGCCAAATCGTTTTATGGCAAAAGAAATACATCAAGTTTCCAGGCTCAGCGCCAAGGCCACCGACTCCGAGGAATCCAAGTCCACCCTCCCCCGATGAACGTCGTCCACCTACGCCGCCCCCGAGTCCACCTCGGGCGCCGCGTCAGCCGACGCCACCCCTGAGTCCACCTCCAGCGCCGCGTCAGCCGACGCCACCCCCGAGTCCACCTCGGGCGACGCGTCAGCCGACGCCGCCCCCTAGTGCACCTCCCGCGCATCAGCCAACACCGTCCCCCAGTGCACCTCCAGCGCGTTAGGCGAAGCCGCCCCCCAATACTACTCAGACAGGGAAAAAGCGGAGCAGGTCCGCTACGGTTAGTACTACTGATAAGGTAGTACATAAGACCACGAAGATACAGAGCCATCGCTAAAGCCTCTTCCCAAGAGAGCTTATGACCGGACTCCCGAGGAAAACGAGGCGACAGTACGCGCCGAAGTGAAGGCATTTTTTTGCACCGAAAGTGCCTGAGCCCAAGCCAACATACACGGAGAAACAAAAGGACTGGGCTTATGGTATGCTTACTGCAGAGCCCCAATATAAGATGAATCAGCCATCAGACTATAAACGTGAAATTGAAAGGCAAAGTGACTTGGCCAAGGCAAAAAGAAGCGGGAAACAAATTCCCCAGCTTGGAGAACAGAAGAATCAATTGGTCGCCCCGCTCATAGTCGCCCCCCCTCCCGATATCGATACGTCCTTCAGAGCCGATTTGGAAGAGGACCGATTGTTATTGGACCCCAGAGTAGTAGCAGCTGCACAACTATTGGGTTTAACTGTAAGGGAGGCAAAAGAGAACGCGGACGTCTTGAATGTGCCTCTTCTAGTTATGTTAGGCCTTGAAGAAGCGCCACTGGGAGAGGTAGTAGAGCAATATGTACTGGGGGGGGCCTCTGATCAAGCCTGAGGAGGAACGCGGTCTATCAACACATATGCGAAATCTGCTCGACTGGTACAAGGTGCATATACAAAAAAAGGACTTCAAACGTTTTATCCTCTTGGACGTTAGAGAGGAGCATTACTTCAAAAAATACATGTTACATATTCCAATGGACGAATTGTTTCACATATTCAATCAGCGCGATCTCGACAAGTCTACCATCAGTTGCTATTGTCTGTAAGTGATTTATATTCAAGTATCTAGCTAAGCTCGTTCATTGCCTATATATCTTAATTAACTATATGATTTTTGTATGCTATTATGCAGATTTAAGATGTTTGAATGCAAAAAAATTGGAATCCATGACGTTGGGTTCATTGACCCATATATCATTAATGAAAGGATGTTAAAAGATCACCCCAGAGACGTGGAGAAGGACCTCTTCAGATTTTTTGTGAAGCAAAGTTTTAAAAGAGAACTTCTATTTCCTTACAACTTCAAGTGAGTGTTTCTATCTTCTAGACATTCTTTTTTGCTTACTCGATGTTAAGTGTAATTGATGAGTTATGCATGCGTGTCTGCAGTTACCACTGGATTCTGCTAAAGATTCAATTGGACACCTCAACTGTTCATATCTTGGACTCATTGGATAAGCCCGACGTCCTATTTAGCGACATGAAAGAAATGCTGCAAAAGTAATTTCAATCATTACCCGACTATATCAGCTCCTTTCATTAATTTCCTGATATCAAGTATTTAATAACTCATTTGCTCATTTTCTTTGCCCTGTAGCGGTTGGACACGTTTCAGAAAGTCGGTAATAGGTGAATTCAAAGAACAGCTAACTTTTAAAAAGATAAAGGGTTTGAAGCAACCACCGGGGACCAATCTCTGTGGATTCTACGTCTGCGAGTTCATCCGGTGGTACACCAGTGAGCGGAGAGCACGTACCACGGACTTTGATGTACGTAAATAATATTCACAGTTTTCTTTTATTATAATCAATTGTGTTGAGTTTCATCCAACTTATATATATATCCATATCGATCTTCTTAAAGTTGTATGTGATGCGGGAGAAGCTCGTACCAACCCAGCGCCTAAAAGCAATTCAAGAGGAGCTGGCAGGATTCATCATGAGGGAGGTCCTCTGTGAGAAAGGAGAACACTATGTGGAGGACGAAGAACACTATCTGTAATTTAGTGATCTCCATGTAACTTAGTTTGTTTTGAAACTTGTTTGAAAAAAGTTGTACATACACTTGTTTGAAATTGTAGTATATACAGTCGCAAGACATCGTATAATATTATATATGCATGCACCAACGTGTAATGTGTATGTACTAGTCGTAGAATATAGGTACAGAAACTCGTTTGAAATTAAAATGAACCCTAATTAAGCATAAACCCTAAACCTATAATCTGAAACAACAACAAAAATAAAAACAAAAATAGAACACTTTAGTCCCGGTTCTCATTACTAACCGGGACTAAAGGTCCCCGAGACGGCGCTCCTAGCCATGCCCACGTGGACGGCCATTAGTCCCGGTTCGTTTGCAACCGGGACTAAAGGCTGAGGGCCTTTAATCGCGCTTTGCTAGTCCCGGTTGGGAAACCGGGACTAAAGGCAGTTACAGACCGGGATTAATGGCCCTTTTTCCACCAGTGATATGTTTTAGGCATAGTCTGACTGGGGGTAGATGGGATAGATGGATTCATTTGGTTCAACGGTTAATGCACATTCAGCTAAACTCAAATAATGATATCTTCAAGTGGAATCTTGTTGAGTCCGGCAAATTTTTGGTAAAGCGTATGTATTTAGATATGTTAAATGATAACACAATTTTTCTGAAGAAATATCTATGCTATGGAAAATGAAAGTTCCGCTGAAGATTAAAATCTTTATGTGGTTCGTTTATCGAAAAGAAATCTTAACAAAAGATAATTTAAAGAAAAGGAATTGGCAAGGGAGCACATCATGTTGTTTCTGTGATCATCAGGATAGCCTACACCATCTTTTCATTGAGTGTCCTTTCGCTAAGATTATCTGGACAATTGTTCATATGGCTCTTAATATTACTCCGCCTAGCAGTATTAATCATCTTTTTGGAACTTGGTTGAATGGTATTAGTAAGTTTGAGAAAGTAAATATAAGAGTGGGAGTCTGTGCACTCATATGGACAATATGGCATGTTCGAAATGAATTTATATTTAACAAATCAAAGTTTCCATCATTTTTGCAGGTTATCCCTTTGGTTACCCACTGGATCCATATATGGTCCTTTCTCTGGCCGGTGGAGCAGCGCTGGGACATGGATATTGGGTGCAACCATTTGGCAACGGTTGAGCGAGATATTTACAGCCGATTCGGGTGGCGGTCTGATAGAAGATTGACATGTTGAATTCTCGCCTAGTTTTGCCACGTTGTATTTTTAGATGGCTGATTCATGTTGCTACTCTCTTTGATCCGTGATTTGTAATAACGTGGATGATATAATAAGTTTAATAAAAAGACGTATGCATCGACTGATGCAGAGGCTGGGATATCCCTTTTCGGAAAAAAAAATCCAAATCTGCTCAACAACATTTCCACATGATGGGATTGCACAAGTCTGATCCCATTATTCTCATCCCTCAATAGTTTGATGTTTTACAAAACATCGGCTTTTCCAAGATCCTTCATCTCAAAACACTAAGATAAGAAGGTTTTGACCTCCTCAAATACTTTCAGACTTGTCCCAAAAAATAGTATGTAATCCACATAAAAACATAGGACAACTCCCTCATCCCCATTATGGAGGTAGTATAAATATTTTTTGACTTCATTTACAAAAAACCCACAAATTTTAATGTTATTTCAAACTTTGCATGCCATTGTTTGGGAGTTTGTTTGAGGCCATGCAAATATTTTTGAAACTTACACACCTTTCTTTCTTGACCTTGTAGTACAAAACCATCAGGTTGTTCCATGTAAATTTTAACGTCCAACTCGCAATTAAGGAAAGCCTTCTTAACATCTATTTGATAAAGAAGAAGACTGTGTGAGGCAGCCAATATAATGATATTAGTGCATGAATTGTGGTCAGTCTCACCGGAGGTGAGTAAGTATCAAAGAAATCTTCACCTCCCTTTTTGGTATAGCCCTTGGTCACAGGCCGAGCTTTGTACTTTTCAATAGTACTATCAGCTCAAAGCTTCTTTTAAAATACCCATTTACATCCTATAGGATTGCAAACATAAGGATATTCAGTTAACTCCCACGTTCCATTAGCCAAGATAGATCTTGCTTTGACCTGGTTCCTTCCACTTCCAGTAGTCGGTATCTGAAGATGCAAGAGCTTCTAAAATGCATGGTAGAGGGAGTTTCATCCGTGAGGTACACAATGAAATCAATACCACACAAAATTTTCAAGCCTTTTTCTCTTGCTCCTTGAGGTAGACTCATTGTCATCTTCATCAGAGTCTGAACTCCCATCATCAGATTCTTTACCAAACTCCATAGGTGTTTTAGGTTCACAAACTGGATTGGATTCCCACTAGGCATTCTAGGCATACCTCTCAAAGGAAATATATTCTGATATTCTCAAAGAATGTCACATATCTTGACTCAAAGATGGGACCAACATTCATATCATCCACTCCAGATTTCACCACAATAAATCTATAAGCAATGCTATAAGAAGCATAGCCGAGTAAGATGTAATCCGCGGTTTTTGGTCCAATCTTACGCTTATTGTTGATTGGCGAATTCACCTTTGCCAAACATCCTCAAGTTCATAGGTAGGAGAGTGTTGGCCTTTTCTTTTCCATTCCTCAAATGGGAAAATAACTTTATTCTTAGTTAGAACTCAGATTAGGGCATGACATGCAGTCAATGTAGTCTCTGGCACCATTCCATGGATAAACCTGTACTAGTGTATAACATGGTGTTAACCAAATATGTTACAATGTGGTTTTTTCCTTTCCATAATCCGATTGGATTGAGGGGACTTGGAAGACGTCATGTTATAGATTATACCATGTTCCGAACAGAATAAATTGAACTCATTAAAAAAAAAATCTCCACCACAATCGTACAGGACTCTTTTTTATATTTCTTTCAAGCTGATTTTCAACTTTAGCCTATAGATTTTCAAGTGATCTAGAGCTCATCTTTAGTCGTCAAAATATACACATGACATTACCTAGTGGAGTCATCGATCAAAGTCGTGAAATATTTCTTTTCACCCTTTGTAAACACACCATTTATCTCACATAGATCCTGAATGTATGAGCTCAAGTGGTGCCAGGTTTCTTTCTTGTGCATGCTTGTGAGGCTTACGTGGCTACTTTTTTTCTTGCACACAAACATGACATTAGAGCCTTTGACTAGGGTGAACTTTAGAACTCATGTTTACAAGTCGCGAAATACTACCAAACTTAACATGAAAAAAATCATGAAATTCCAAATATTAGTATCATCAACACTAGTGCATACATAGTTGATAATTTATTATCACAAAAGACCTCCAAAGAGAAATGGAACATGCCTCCGCATTCATAGCCTTTTCCAACAAAGGTTTCTTACTTGGTACAACTTTCTTGGACTCAAATACTGAATTGAACCCAACTTCCATAATACGAGAGCCACTAACGAGATTCTTCTTGATAGAATAGACATGTTATATGTTTTTTTGTCACACAATCTGCCTAGAAGTTAACTTCAGATCTACCGTGCCAACACCAAGAACAATAGCATGTCATCACGACGGAGGAATCTCGGGCCTGATAAGAGGTAAACATGGAAATGTGAACACACACACACATGAACATTAGTACCATATCAACCCACCATTCTGTGGGCCAAAACATCAAAGAACGACAGGTAGAAATTTACCATACCTATAAGTTCCTTCCCTAGTATCGCCAATGATTATGTTGACAGAACTAGAGTTCTGCCTAGCCTGTCCTTCCTTGCCCTTGCGTTGCGGTAATCAATCGCCCCAATGGCCAGTCTCATTGCAAACCCAGCAAAGTTATTTCTTCTCCTTTTGCCTCTTACTCTTGAAGTTGGTATTCTGGGAGACCTTGTTCTTTCGAGACTTGGAGGAATTTTTCCGCACCAAATTGGCAATAGAGTGTACCTCGGCTCCACCAATGTGTGTATTTTTCCCTCGCCTTATGTTCAACATCCATAGAGCCAATGATATTCTCAATAGAGAACCCATGCCTCTGATGTTTCAGTGAAGTGGCAAAGTTCCTCCATGAGGGGAGAAACTTAGCGACAATGCATCCCGTGACAATCTTGTCCGGAAGCACACACTTGAGGATCTCGAGTTCCTTTGCCATCATCTATAGCTCATGATCTTGTTCTACCACAAATTGGTTTTCAACCATCTTGTAGTCATTGTACTGCTCCATAGCGTATAGTTCGCCACTTGCATTAGCCGAGCCGAATTTGGCTTCCAATTTATCCCATAATCCTTTTTACATCTCGGATGTGCAAATAAGCATCGACCAACTTGTCTCCAAGCAAACTTTGGATGGCACCCACAAAGAGCCCAGTGCCATCCTTGAACATTTTATCCTCATCAGGAGTAAGCGGACCTCTGGGAGTACCAGCCGCAACCCCGTGTATGCCCATAGCAGTGAGCCACAAGAAGGTCTTATGATTCCATCTCTTGAAATGAGCACCCTGAGCGCAGCAGCAAAACCAACCGGCAGAAATTGCCTAAACAAATAGAGTTTTTTTATTGTTAGGTGATTAAGAACTTTTCATGTGAGTTTAATTACCCAAATCACCATCAAAAAATTACTAGCCGTTTTAATCACATGCAACATGTATACTAAACACATCATATCGAACAAGAACTACTGCTAGGTAAGAGACGAGATACACGTGCATCGGGACCGGGAAGGTCGCCACAGTAGCATCACCATGGTCATCGTTGATGTCGCCCATGGTCTTGACAAGGGCGCCAATAGAGGAAGAAGGTCGCCGAGGAAGTAAACCAGCAACAAAGAAGTAACCCGATGATGATGAACTCGAGTAGTCACACGATAACGCTTCCCCAAAATGTGATCACCAGCCTCCCAATGCAGGACATCAGTGGGCAGGGTTTCTTACTAGAACTCGATTCACGTGACGCGACATTTGCGATGCTAGGCGATGCGGTAGCGGAGGAGGAGCGCCTGAGCTCCTCTTTTTCAGTCACTTAGTGGTAGGACAAGAGCTCACCTTATATATATCACTCCAACTCTCTTCCAACTAGCAATGAGCTTAATCAGCCCCCAAACCAGCCATAGTAGATGGGTCTTTAAGATTTCAGGATTTGTATGCTAGATGGACTACCTATTTTTTTTTTTTGATGGCAAAATAGAATTCATTGATGCAGGAACTTGTTACAATCTTTTAAGACCAGGGGCATGATCTGGTCATTACCCGTGTCCCAGATACCTTCAGTTCCCTCAGCCCTATTACATCTCGCTAGCTCATGCGCCACAGCATTACAATCTCTTTTAACCAGAGACATAGAAAAGAAAAACACAGATTTTCTAATCCTGTCGACCTCTCTGTAGATGAAACACAGCCTGGACATATCTCGATTTGGGGCATTGACAGATGCATAAACAGCAGCACAGTCAGTTTCTACCTCCGACGGATGTAAGCCCTGTGCTACACAGACTTGAAGAGCCCTCAAAAGTGCTTTGGCCTCCGCTTCATGAGCATCCGCACAACTTGAGAGTTTCTCCGCCATGGACCAGATCACACCGGCAGCATGGTCCCTAATGACCGCACCCATGAAGCCCTGATTTGTTTCCTGGACAAAAGATGCATCAAAGTTTAATTTCAACTCACCCTGTCTTGGAGGACACCAAGTCAGCCTGTTGTTTTGTAGACTTGTTTCAGGCGTGTGTGTGTTTCCAGAAGCTTGTACAACCGACCTTTTGGGACTAACAGAGTACCCAGCACAAGACAGAGTATAAACATAGTTTTGAAGAAAGACTGACGACGCCTCAATTGAGCTCTGTCCATCCTCATGGACAATATTGTTTCTTAGGTGCCAGGCTCTCCAGAGTAGGAGCAAAATCATAGGATGTGAATCTTTGTTGGAGTTAGCCAGAAGGATCAGCAGCCAATCAGGTCCTGTAAATTTAAACTCTTCTTCATCCGGTAGATTCCAAACTTCCCTCATTTTAAATCTTAGCGCTCTCGCTTTTGTGCAGGCTACCGTGGCATGGTAGCTACTTTCCTCCTCAGTACCACAAATGTTGCAAGTACTGTCCACTTCCAGAGTTCTACGCCATTTATTCTTTTTAGTAGCCAGGTTATCGGAGGCACATCTCCAAGCAAAAATGCGGATTTTGTTTGGTACCTTGCATCTCCAGATTAGACTCCAGATATTCCTTGAGTCATCTCCCATGCCACTATTGCCACTGTTAAACTAAGCTGATCTCTGAGTGTCATAGGCTAGCTTATAAGCACTCTTGACAGAAAATATACCTGTGCTTTCATAGTGCCAGGCAGGTACGTCTTCGTCATTTTCCATTGGTTCCAGTTTGATGATTTCATCAGCGTCATGGGGGTAGAAAATCTCCCTGATCTTGCCCTCATTCCATTGCCTCGATCCACAAATGAACAAGTCTTTAACTTTCCTACATCGAGTGTGAGTTTTCAGATTTGTGATAGTCATAGGTGCTCTTCTAGGGATCCAATTATATCTCTGTATGTCAATCTTTGAGCCATCTCCCACTCTCCAAATAATCCCTTTTTTAAGGAGTTCCAAACCGTGTTCAATACCCCTCCAAGCCGGAGAGGCTTCAGCCGCGAACACAGTATCCAAAAACCTTCCATTTGGGAAATACCTTGCTTTCAGGAGTCTGGCACACAGACTATCTGGGTTTTGGAGTATTCTCCAGGCTTGTCTTGCCAGAAGAGCCTGATTGAACAGCTTAGTGTCTCTGAAGCCCACTCCACCCTGAACTTTTGGCAGAGTTAGGTTGTCCCATGACGTCCAGTGCACCTTCCTCACATCTTCCTCTTCTCCCCACCAAAACTTTCGGATGGTTTTCATGTAATCCTCATGGAAACCAGCGGGAAGCTTAAAAATGCTCATTATATGATTTGTAAGAGCTTGAGCAACTGATTTTATCAACGTCTCTTTGGCTGCCATAGACATATGGGTTTCATTCCAGACATTCAACTTTTTCCCAAAAATTTCCCTAGTGGGTTGGAACTTGTCTTTTTTCATCCTCCCTTCAGGAGTTGGGAAGCCAAGGTATTTCTCCTCAAAAGTGCTATGTTGTATGCCCAGCAGGCTTTTTATTTCAGCTTGGTTAGAGTCCGGGCAGGTGCTACTGAAGAGAATAGAGCATTTCCCTGCACTGATCAGCTGGCCTGTACATCTCTCATACAGGTTTAGGGCTTCCTTTATAATACCTGCCTGTTGAGCATTCGCCTGGAAGAAGAGAAGGCTGTCATCAGCGAATAGAAGGTGAGAGATACTAGGAGCCGATCTGCAAATTTTCAGTGATCGCAACTCCTCAAGGAAGACAGCCCTGTCTAGGATCGTGGTCATTCCCTCTGCCACAAACAAGAAGAGGTAGGGGGAGAGAGGGTCCCCCTGCCTTAGGCCTCTTGTGGGATAGAACTTCTCAGTGAGCTCGCCATTTACTCTTACCGAAGAGGCTACAGAGGTCACACACTCCATGATCAGCTTAACCCATCTTTTATCAAAGCCCAACCTCAGCAAAGCCCCTTGAAGGTATTTCCAATCGACTCTATCATAAGCTTTTGCAAGGTCCAACTTATACGCACAAAAATCATTTGCAGGCTTTTTATTCCGTTGGATATAGTGGAAACACTCAAATGCTACTAGAGCATTGTCCGTGATTAGTCTCCCTGGAATGAAAGCGGTTTGGTTATGGGATATCAGGGTTTGCAAGTGAGGCCTAAGTCTGTTTATCAAACACTTTGCCACGACTTTGTAGATAACATTGCAGAGTGATATTGGTCTAAAGTTTTTCAGCTCCACAGCATCCTTTGATTTAGGGATCAGAACAATCGTTGTTTCGTTAACTTCAGCCGGCATAGCGCCCTCCACGAAGAATTTCTTGACCGCCTTAATAACGTCAGTCTTTAGAGTTGCCCAATTTCTTTGGAAAAACCTCGCGGGAAACCCATCTGGTCCTGGGGCCTTTAGAGGACCAATTTGGAACAGAGCATTAGATATTTCCTCTTCCGAAAATTCCATCAACAGCGCCTCATTCATATCCTTGGTCACTTTTGGTTGGATGAAGCTTAAGAGCTCAGTTGGGTCCACTGTCTGGTCCTTTGTGAAAAGGGCAGAGTAGTAATCTTTGGCATACCTCAAGATCTCATCTTTCTCCTGAATAATTTGGTCATCCATTGTTCTGAGAACTTTGATGCTATTCTTTTTTGCTCTCCAAGTCGCTCTTCTGTGGAAGAATTTGGTGTTTTGGTCTCCTTCCTTAAGCCAAGTGACTCTAGATCTTTGTCTCCACATCATTTCCTCCCTTAGCAGCAATTCATCCAATCTAGCAGTAACATGTCTAATCTCTAGGGTGTGGCGATGTGGGTTGTATTTGTACAGCCACTCTAGTCTTGCCTTGAGTTTCTTGATTTCCTTATCCACTCTGCCAAATTTCTCTCTGCTCCAAGATTTCAAGGCTTTCATTGTAACTTGGAGGTTCTTTTTTATGTCCGCCAGATTTTGAACCTGTGCACATCGAGACCACGTTTCATTGATCTCATAGTCCAAGGTTTCATCTCTCTCCCACATGCTTTCATATCTGCCACTGGCCGTACCAGCCCTATTCACTTCCAGCTTACCCACCTGTAGAATGATTGGTGAGTGATCAGACCTCGAGGAAACAATATGTTGAACCTTTGCTCCATTAAACAAATTACTCCAGGCCTGATTGGCTACTGCTCTATCCAGCCTTACTCTAACATTTTTCTTTCCCTCTTGTTTATTGTTGTAGGTCCAAGGGAGGCCCTTGTACCCCAGATCATGCAGATCACAAAACTGCATGGTGTCTCTGAAATCTTGCATCCTTCTTTCATTCCTTTTAGTGACTGAGAAGTGCTCACTCTGCCACATAGCCTCGTTGAAGTCTCCCAACATCAGCCAGGGGAGGTTTTCATAACCATTTGTTTTTATTCTCTTTAGTAATTTCCAGAAATCTGGTCTTAGCTGACAACACGGTTCTCCATAGACAAACGTGCTCCTCCACTTTATTACCTTCTCCTCATGGATGATTACATCAATGTGGTGAGGGCTAAAATTGATCAGGTCTACTTTAACATCCTCACTCCACCACAAAGCTAACCCTCCTCCCT
Source organism: Dactylis glomerata (assembly GCA_007115705.1). Taxonomy (NCBI): domain Eukaryota; kingdom Viridiplantae; phylum Streptophyta; class Magnoliopsida; order Poales; family Poaceae; genus Dactylis; species Dactylis glomerata. The sequence goes on along the minus strand of QXEO01000439.1, from coordinate 582,120 downwards.
TACACGGCAAACTAACAGGTAAACAACTTTTGTAGCCTAGCCGCTTACTCAAACTCTCTACCAGCTTCTTATTTTGTCTAGTTTCTGAAAGGAACACTAAGTTTGGGCGATGCTCTCGCACTAGGCGAGACAGCTCCTGAACTGTCCGGGGCTGCCCAAGTCCCCGGCAGTTCCAGAACAGGATGATCATGGCTCCTGCCAGGCACCCTCCTTGGCGCCCGACAGTGGACCGGTAGCCCCAGGACCGGTTGCTTCCTTGCTTTCCTCATTCTCCTTTCCTCCATCCTCTACTTTCTGCTTCTCCTTTCTATCTTCTTCAGCTTGACGCAACATCTGCAGGCCCTCCTTCCCCAGGCACTCAGACAGAGAGGGAACCTGGAGGTGTCCTCTTTTAGCTGAGTGCATAATCTCTTCCTCCACGTCATCCTCCTCCAGCCTAGTGCGCACCATGCCGCTGCTCAGCCTTTGATGTTCCTTTGGTGTAGCCGGTTTAGAGACAACCTGCTCCACCTCTTGCTTCCGGTTCTTCCTCTTCCAGCCCTTTGTTTTCTTCATGTTGGTGGAAATCGATGCTGAGATGTCAGCTTCATTTGGGTTCTCTTCCATGGGTCGGACTACCTATTTGGGTTGCAGCCCATATAAATCCAACAATATATCCAAATAAAAATCAACCCTGACACTCTTTTTGGATCGGAGAGAGTAAGACACATTTGGTAGCAATCCAAACACACCCTAAAATCCAAACAGTCTCTCCATATAATTTTCCATTATTATTGCACTGAACAATCTTCTGCACGAATCTGCAATACGAAGTTCCTCACATCTGTGACACTAGACCATCAGAGCACACGAACAGATCTGTCACTTTTCCACTCTGCTAACACCAAAACAGCACAATCGCAACAGCGTATGGGGACTGGGACGAACAAAACGGCCGCTCGCGTACAACAATGCCACAATTAAGCGTGCCTGATCGACTGACGCTACACACGAAAGCGTGTCATGTGACATGTGTGTCCGGCCAACGCAACTCAGTACTCCTCGCCTTCATCCTCGTCCTCTTCCCCCTCGGCTCCGACCTCCTCGTAGTCCTTCTCCAGCGCGGCGAGATCCTCCCTCGCCTCCGAGAACTCCCCCTCCTCCATGCCTTCGCCAACGTACCAGTGCACGAACGCGCGCTTGGCGTACATGAGGTCGAACTTGCGGTCGATGCGCGAGAAGACCTCGGCAACGGCCGTGTTGTTGCTGATCATGCACACCGCTCGGCGCACCTTGGCCAGGTCCCCTCCCGGAACCACCGTCGGCGGCTGGTAGTTTATCCCGCACTTGAAGCCAGTCGGACACCTTGACAAACAAGAACAGAGAAAACAGAGTCATGGCGTAGCTCAATCTCAACGTCAGGTGATAAAATTGACGAAAAGTGGGACGTAATATTCTTACCAATCGACGAACTGCACGGTCCTCTTGGTCTTGATGGAGTGGACGGCGGCGTTGACGTCCTTGGGCACGACGTCGCCGCGGTACATGAGGCAGCAGGCCATGTACTTGCCGTGCCTGGGGTCGCACTTGGCCATGACGCTGGACGGCTCGAACACCGAGTTGGTGATCTCCGGGACGGAGTGCTGCTCGTGGAAGGCCTTCTCCGCCGAGATGATCGGGGCGTAGGAGGAGAGCATGAAGTGGATCCTCGGGTACGGCACCAGGTTGGTCTGGAACTCGGTGATGTCGACGTTGATGGCGCCGTCGAACCGCAGCGACGTGGTCAGGGACGATATCACCTGGGATATCAGCCTGTTCAGGTTGGTGTACGTGGGGCGCTCGATGTCCAGCGACCTCTTGCAGATGTCGTAGATGGCCTCGTTGTCCAGCATCACAACCACGTCGGTGTGCTCGATCAGGGAATGGGTCGATAGCACGCTGTTGTAAGGCTCGACCACGGCTGTCGAAATCTGAAACAGGAAGTTGTTTCAGCGACATGGTCTATCTGCCCAAAGGAAAAAACACCGTCTGCCTGAAAACTGACGGAGGAATCGAATGCAGTACGCATAACAGAGTACCTGTGGTGAAGGATAGATGGTGAAACCGAGCTTCGATTTCCTGCCATAATCTACCGATAGGCGTTCCAGAAGCAATGAACCAAGTCCCGAGCCAGTTCCACCGCCAACAGCATTGAAAACCAAGAAACCCTGGAGGCCAGTGCAGTTGTCGGCCAATTTTCTTATCCGATCAAGGCAAAGGTCCACAACTTCTCTTCCAACTTCAGCATAAGAAAAGTATTAGAAAAGGAGTACTTTCATTACTAGCAGGATAGGGCTGTTTCCCAAGCATGTCAACTTGTAGTTAAACTTGGTTGCCCAAGGCTGAAAAAGGAGATCTATTCCATGTATGAACAGCAACCTCAGCATGGAATTATTAAGAAAATTGCATGATTTCCACTTATAGCAGGTCGCTTGCAATTCTCGAATACTTCTAATTATGTTCATCAGAATTTTTCAATACACATTGTCTATGCTGAAATTCATTTTGACGCATCCGGCCCCCAATTCCATATCGACACTTGTATACAGTTTACATATTAAACGCTAAGAAAAATAGGATATTTTATTTCTCAGTCATCTTAGAAATAAGTAAAAAATATGTGCAACTTCTCTACAGAAAACTGGCTACTTTTTCATTTCCAAACCTAAGGTAGCACAAATATTCTAAGTTTTGAAACTACTAAATTTTCATTGGAAAACAAATCGTCAAGCAACATTCAAGATCGTTGAATCGTAAATAAGAATTGGTCAGTGGGCTTGTTAATTTGTAAATAGTTGGTCTCCATAAAAGATCTTTTCGGCGAAAGGTAGCTAGTCTGAATGACGGTACGGTACCTGTGTAGTGTCCACGGGCAAAGTTGTTAGCAGCGTCTTCATTGTGGGAGATGAGCTGCTCTGGATGGAAGAGCTGGCGGTATGCCCCCGTCCTCACTTCGTCAATGACGGTGGGCTCCAGATCGACGAACAAGGCCCTTGGAACGTGCTTCCCTGAACCCGTTTCGCTGAAGAACGTGTTGAATGCATCCTTTGCAACCCCAACAGAGGTATCGCTGCAACAAGCCGGTTTTGTATAGATTAGGTCTGTCTTTATTAAACCCAGATGCTAGTATGAGTATGTTTGCTCCTCAAGATTGTTCCACAAATTTTTGTCTTTCGAGCTTTGATCATGTAAAAATAATAATTTGAAGCAAGCCATGTCATGAATTCACAAAAAGTGCTCACAGGCATGCTAATTTTGTTTCTAGAATACTAAGGCATGGTAAATTTAAACTGGGTTATCAGATCATCTAAGCAAAATCACCATCAGACAGAATTCTAATCAAGAGAAAATTCCTTCTCAGGAGAAGAATTCAGACAAGACAATTCATCACCCAACAATCAGCGTATTTCAGAGAACTCTGAAGGAAAAGACAGACAAGCAAGGATCGGAACAGAGGAGCTCACCTGGGCATGAGGCCGTCGGGATGGATGCCATGCTCGAGGCAGTAGAGCTCCCAGCAGGAATTCCCCACCTGGATGCCCGCCTGCCCTATGTGGATGCTTATGATCTCCCTCATCTCGACTCTTCTTCTCTCTGCTCTGCTCTTCTGCAGCTCTGTGGCCTCCGATCTTCAGAATTAGTACCTGCACGAACGCGAGGAAGCAGCCAGAAGGGAACCGGAAAGGGGCTGCAGGAGCAGGACAGAGATAAAAAGGTGAATGAAGGGGCGAGGCCGCACAGCGACGACGTTAATCAGAGCTTAGCGTCATGAGCCAGCGGAAAGGGGTGGATGATGGATTACACCGCACGCACGTCGGACGGAAAGCGACCCGTAGTAGGGACAAAATCACTGGGGTGGACCGAGGACCTTGTTTCGTTCCCCCACCATCGATTCCCCAAATTGAATGCCACCATGGACGATGCGTCGCTGCGGTCGTTGCCCGCAGCAAGACGTCAACTCCATATGATGAAGACGACACTGATGGCCAATGAGTTCAACAGTGATCGGGTGCTGGCAATCTTGATTATCAAGACTTGATAAGTTGCGCTATGTACGTAGGCACACAACCATGATTATTGTAGTGTGCCGCTGGCAATACTGCTCACACCACATCTACAACCACAATAACCCCGATGTGATAAGATCAAGGACTCTGCTCAAATTACAGTGCATACCATTTGTTCATGCATACTTCCATGGTAATCGAGCAGCCTAGGTCTGAACTGTATCTACTCATGCATGTGTTAATGTTATTATAAAGCAGATGCAACATCTGTTCAGTTTCGATGAAATTACAGCAACCATGCACAAGAGGGATTCTGATATGCCTACCGCACGAACCAGGAGACTGTTGAACAGCGAGAGGTTCCTTCTTCTATGATACTAGAAGCAAAACAAAACTTGGTGGGAGGCTTTGGTTTATTCTGCACTTGCAGGTTCATCCAGTATTCAACCATGTCGATCCTCTGATAGACGCTGATCCCCTTCCACCTTCCAAATCTCTGTCGTGTACCAGTTCGTTCTCTGAACATTCCTTCCCATTTTAAGACAGGACTGCGTCGGACAGCAAAGCAGGGGAAGGCTTCATCAGTTCATCGGTGTGCCGTGCTACTGCGAGAGGTTGCACATGCCAGGGTTCAGCGGGCACCACAGCGGCTGGAGTGGCTCGGCGCGGATGCCGCGCGCCACCATCCGGTACCTCCAGTCGTTGAGCCGATCCGTGGCATTGGCGTACCGCTTCCTCCCGCTGGCGCCCTTGTTCCCGGACCAGAGCGTCTCGGCCGCGGCGGCGGCCCTCGGCCACAGCCTGCCGTCCAGCACCGCGGCGTCCGACTGCTCCGACCACAGCGCCACCTCGCCGCCAAGCACCAGCGTCGCCTCCTCCTCCGTCAGCCCGTGCAGGATGTCGTAGTCGTAGACGCGCTGCCACGTCTTGAACGGCGCGCACCACGACCCGCCCGTGCCGCCGGGGTCGTTGAACAGCGGCGCGCCCTCGCTCTCCTTCTCCTGCTTGTCGTACCGGCTGTCGTTGCCCACCCACCCGCCGTGCCCGCAGTCCAGGTAGTAGTACGCCGCCGAGGACACGATGACGCGGTACCCGGCGGCCACGATCCGCTTGGTGTTCTCCGCGCCGTTGTTCCACGTCTGCAGCACGGTGGTCTCCTTGGGCAGCACCGTCGGCCCCACCATCACCTTGGGACCCAGGAGGACGTCCTCCCAGTACACCACCGTGCGGTTCAGCTCGTGCACCATGAACGGCCGCGTCGCGTTCACGAACAGCTCCAGGAGGTGGTCGTGCGTGCCGCCCTCGCTGAGGAAGCGGCGCACCACGGGGTCGTCCTCCCAGCACGCCGTGTTCACCTCGTCGGCGCCCCCGTGGAGGTACAGGTCCGGGAACAGGGACGACAGGTCGCGCAGGACGTCCTGCGCCACGCGGTACGCCTTGGGGTTGAGTGGGTTCAGCTGCCCCGTGCAGGGCTCCGCCGCCAGCGCGGGCTGCGCCGTGGGCGCCCAGAATTTGTTCGCGCAGGTGACGATCTCCGGGTACGCTCCCGCCCACGAACCCGTGTGCCCTGGTTTGAACACCAAAATTGTGTTGCAGCGATTGCGATTTTTGGGGGGCAAATGCAGAGACGACGAGTTCTGAACAAATGTTACTACTCACCAGGCATGTCGATCTCGGGGATGACACGGACGCCGAAGGCGGCAGCGTAGTTGACAATGCGATGGACGTCCTTGTCGGTGTACCGCATGGCCGAGGAGTAGGAGCCAAGGTTGGCGAGGCTGGGGACGGTGGGGAGGACGATGGGGAAGGACTGGGAGTCAGTGATGTGCCAGTGGAAGACGTTCAGCTTGTTGAAGGCCATGGCGCGGATGGTGTGGAGGATGTCGCGAACCGGGTAGAAGTTGCGGGCGGTGTCGAGAAGGATGCCGCGGTGGGTGAAGTGGGGGCGATCTGAGATCTCGATGCCGCTGGGGACAATCGACTGGCCGCCCGCAGCTTCGCCGCCGCCGGCCCACGCGAGCTGGGAGAACGTCTCGAGGCCGCGGATGGCGCCCCAGGGCGTGGCCGCGGAGATGTCGGCGGAGGCGGAGTCGGTAGGCACGGAGAGCGTGTAGGACTCGTCGACGGCTGGGCCGAGCGGGACGTCGGCCTCGGAGACGGAGATGGTGAGGACGCGGACGGGGACGCGGGAGAGCGTGTAGTTGGCGGGGGGCACCAGCGGCGCGTGGCGCTCGGTGCGGATGAGGCGGGTGTAGTAGGCGATGGCGTGGCGGAGCGACGGGTGGGGCGGCACGGCGTGGATGCTGAAGGACGGGGTGAGCGGCGCGTACACGACGGACGGCCACGAGATGGACGTCGGCTTGGGCCACACGAACACCTTCTGGTTCGGCTGCGGCGGGGGACGGTTCGAAGACGGCGGCGGCGCGCGGGCGGCGGGTGTGGCCGCTGGACGGAGGAGTAGGAGGAGGAGGACGAGGTACGGCAGCGCTGCCATGGCCCGCCGGCGTTTAGGAGTGGATGAGGGATTTCAGCGCCTTCGGTGGAGTGAGCAGCGGCCATCGCGATCTGGTCAGTCGTTCTGGTTGACTCGGTTCGATAGGTTTGGCCCTATCCGCGATGCAGGGAGGTGGGAAGGGTCCTCCTCCCTGGCGCTCGCGAGCCACCGATCTCCCATTGGACCGGCATTTTGTAGTTTCCTCGGCCCGTTCAACTTCCTGGTACGATGTATCGGCCCGACCGGGTATATAAATTGGTCTAACTTTTCCTAAACTTCCGATGTGGGACTATTATTTGCACTGGACTAGCCTTTGCTCCCGTTTTGTCGTGATTTTTGTTCCCGCTTGTTCCTCCGCTGGACGATTTTGTTCCTTTCGTTTATCTTTCAGTTCCTTTTGTTCTCGTTCCCGTTGCCACACTTAATTCTCGTTCCCGTTGCCAGTTTTTTGTTTCTTCTGCATACTTTTGTTCCCGTTTGCCAGAATTCGTTCTCGGGACTATTTTTGTAAAGGATGATTCGTTTTTTGTTCCCGCTTTTTCCTCCGCTGGACGGTTTTGTTTCTTTCATTTATCTTTCATTTTCTTTTGTTCTCGTTCCCGTTGACATATTTCTTTCTCGTTCCCGTAGATTTTTGTTTCTTTTGCATACTTTTGTTCCAGTTGCCAGATTTCGTTCTCAAGACGAATTTTGGAAAAGATGAATCAATTTTTGTTCCCAACTGGTTGTTCTATTCTCTTAAATTTGTTCCATTGACTTATTTTGGCAGATTTCTGCCTTTATTTGTTCCCAACCACTTGTTCTATTCACATGAATTTGTTTCCTATCCAATGTTGGTAGGTTAAAATCCTAGAGTGATAAACAAAAATGACTAGTACAGACATAAACCTTCAAAGAAGTACAGGGCTGTCAACAGAATAATTATGCAAATAACATTTGTTCACATCCTTTTGAATACAGAAATATTGTTCCTAGTAGGCAAATAAACGGATTATGGTGAAAAAGCTGAACTTTTCTGGTGCCTTCATGAGCTCCTAAACATCTGCAGCAACACTTGGTTTTGGTTTCATCTTGAAGAATAGAGCTTTACTGCAATGATTGAAGAAGCATCTCACTCTGTTGCTCACCAGTATGGTGTTACCTGGTAATATTCCAAAAGAAGATGTTAGTAAGAATAGAACTTTAACAAAGGGTATTATACTAAAGAAATAAGAAAACCATGAGAAATGAAAAGATACTCCCTTAAGAGTTTACATGCTTCCTTAGGAATTTTTTAATCCTTTCGCTTTGGTCAGCTACATTGTAAAAGTTTGTCACCAGCTGAAACAGCAACTTCTTCTTCAGAGAAGTTAGGTCATCCTGTTGATTAGCAATGAAGAAAAAGAAAATAAATCTTATTAATCGTGACTCGTTATTGACGACAAAAATAATTCAATGATAGGAAATCAAAAAGTTTTCAAATAATATTTACATACATTTGAAAACATAGGGACCTCGATTCCGTTGTATGTCAACATGAACAATAATATAAAGAAACCTGAGTCATACCTTCAAAATTGAAATATTCATTTAAAAAAAATATGTGTATATATACAGATGGTAATGGGATAAGATGAACAAAATAAATTCAGTAAGAACTACGCACTGTGAGAAGACAGTACAAACTTACTTGAAGTTTTGTTTTGGTACACTAACATATCTTACATTGAACTCTGCAATCTTGAAATTTGGATAATGAGGGTATGCAATGTTGAACAATTTCTTGAAGTTATTGACAACAGAATTGATATCACTTTTATATGATTATGTGTTATTGCAAGGATTTAAAACATCGAAAGACTTGTCCATGAAGTTTGCTACAATTACAAACCACTGTTTACCCACTAGACAGGGGACATGTACCTATTAAAGAACAAAATTGACAAAACAGTAAAAAGGATGAAATTGACAGGTGAATATTTTTATCTAAGATGAAATAGAATAGAAACCTTGTTGAAAAGAAATATATTCAAAAAATATAAAATAGCTTACCAATGCAGCATGTTCTAATCTGAAACCAATGCATATTTCTGTGAATAATTTCTTGTAATCTTGTATATTGAGAGAAGGATACATTAAAGCTTCCTAAACAAAATAAAAAACAGGCAGAATAGAGAATGAAAAAACAAGCAAAAGAAAAAAATTAAATGTAAACCTATTAGTTGTTATTATGAACTTATGAACTTACTGATATTTCAGTGAAAAAGATGTGCCTTAAACAGTCAATTTTTTCTCCACACTCGTCTTTCATTTTCTGGTCGAAAATGATCATCTTGATATAAGCATTCATGATATACTCATTTATATACCCACAGTTTGACATGCATAGTGCCAACGTCCTCTCATCAGCCCACCTCTCTTCTATTTGGAAAATTCTGCAACTACATGCATATATGAAAAGGGTAAGACAAACAAAAAGATCTGTGCGAAAAAATAAGAAAAACAACGGAACCATAGCTTGGTTGCAACACACATGATACTAGAAAAGAAAAGCATTTTTACCTGTACTGAATTGCATGGACATTACTTGTTAACAAGTTGAACAATTCTTCTTCAGCTTCAGTGCAAATGATTGCTGTTTGATTAATATGAGAACTTGAGCTTGGTGTTGCAGCATTTGATTTCAAGTGATTTGAATCGACTTTTTTGTTATCGCTCTCCACATGCTTCAGAGATACAGGTATGAATGACCTTTCCCTAAATTCAAGCCCAGGTGCGATGCTTCTATCGAAACTAACAGTGCTAGGTACATCATCCTTTTTGACAGTATTTGATTTCAGTTGCTCTGGAATTCTTTTTGGATAAGGATGCACTGCCAAGAAAAAAAAGGTAAGCTATACGTTTTTCATAGTCTAAAAGAGACATAAAACGTAAATACATAGAGAGAATAAAAAAATAGAACAAAAGAATTAATTACCTTCAATTCTGTTGTCGAGAGGGCATTCAATATCTCCCGGCTTAATGTTAAACTTGAGGAATTTGCTTGAAGAAGGCTCTGATTTGTAAGGAACTAAACTTTTTGTTGAAGATGGAGTTGCATCGTTTGTTTGCTCATTCATTTGTTGAAAAGAGAAATCTTTTACTTGAGCATTTGAAACATCTTTGGAAGCAGGCGTGGAAAGAGGAATTTCTTCTTCAAAATCTGGTCCAAGACTAAAAGATGGGAAATCATTATTGGTATCTTCTTCCAGATTTGAATATGAATAGCCATGAGTACGCTCATTCAGAGCAAGGGCGTATGTGTTTCCACTGTAAAACCTTTCACGTTTGTTTCCAGAATTGATTGGTTCATTAAATTGAAGAGAGTAATCTGCGATTAGAATAATGTAAGTTCAATTGGGAAAAAAATCAGATAAAAACTTATGGAAGCGTGCGTATAAACAAAAACATATAATACACTCCATACTTGATTGGTACGGAACAAAAATATGACCTACATTGAACTCAATCACAAAAAGAAGAAAAAGGCAATTACCTTCATGTGTGTTACTGAGATAACATTCATTATCTTGAGGTTGACTATTAGAGCTGGGAAATTTGCTTGAACAATAAACAGATTTTGAATGCACAGGAATTTCTCTTGGACTTTCTCTTGCATCTTGAATTGTTGGGTCATTCATTTCTAAAGAAAAAGAAAAATAATCTTATATGAGTAATTATAGCATTTATTTGAAAACCAGATGTGTAGAAAAAAAAAATTTAGGTTTAAAAAACATGGATGAAAGTTTTTAGATGCGAACTCATTGCCATTACCTTGAAAGCGTTTTTTAGATGAATAAGCATAAGTATTTTCTTTCAAAGCAAGGGCATATGTATGTCCACTATAAAACCTTGGAAGCCTGTTCTGATAGACGTTTGCTTCATTGATTTGAGTAGAACCATCTGCAACAAAATTATGGTATAAACTTTTGAGAACAACACCTATGGTATAAGGGAACAAACAGAAGATATAGGGAACAAAATAACCTATTCTTGAGAACAACACCTATGGTATAATGGAACAACAGAAGATATAGGAGAACAAAATAACCTATTCTTGAGAACAACACCTATGGTATAAGGGAAACAACAGAAGATATAGTGAACAAAAAATAACAAATTCTTCAGAACAACACCTATAGTATAAGGGAACAAACAGAAGATATAGGGAACAAAATAACCTATTCTTGAGAACAACACATATGGTATAATGGAACAACAGAAGATATATGTAACAAAAATAACCTATTATTGAGAACAACACCTATGGTATAAGGGAACAAACAAAAGATATAGGGAACAAAAAATAACCTATTCTTGAGAACAAGACCTATGGTATAAGGGAACAACAGAATATATAGGGAACAAAATAACCTATTCTTTAGAACAAAAACGGTGGTATAAGGGAACAACAGAAGATAGAGGGAACAAAAAATAACAAATTCTTGAGAACAACACCTATGGTAAACAAAACAGAAGATATAGGGAACAAAATAACATATTATTGAGAACAACACCTATGGTATATAGGGAACAACAGAAGATATATGTAACAAAAAAACCTATTATTGAGAACAACACCTATGGTATAAGGGAACAACAGAAGATATAGGGAACAAAAAATAACAAATTCTTGAGAACAACACCTATAGTACAAGGGAACAAACAGAAGATATAGGGAACAAAATAACCTATTCTTGAGAACAACACCTATCGTATAAGGGAACAAACAGAAGATATAGGGAACAAAAAACCTATTATTGATAACAACATCTATGGTATAAGGGAACAAACAAAAGATATAGGGAACAAACAATAACCAATTCTTGAGAATAAGACCTATAGTATAAGTGAACAACAGAAGATATAGGGAACAAAAATAACCTATTCTTTAGAACAAAAACTGTGGTATAAGGGAACAACAGAAGATATAGGGAACAAAAAATAACAAATTCTTGGGAACAACACCTATGGTACAAAGGAACAAACAGAAGATATAGGGAACAAAATAAGCTATTATTGAGAACAACACCTATGGTATAAGGGAACAAACAGAAGATATAGGGAACAAAATAACCTATTCTTGAGAACAACACCTATGGAATAAGGGAACAACAGAAGAGATTTAGGGAACAAAAAATCCTATTCTTGTGGGAACAATATAAGGGAATGAGAACATGTTCTTTTTAAACCTTAATAGAATAGGAACAAAAGTAAATTTTTCTACGCAATAATATAATAGTGGTAACAGTAAGATAGTTGGAACAAAATTGACAGAGAACAAGTCAAAGATAGAAGGAACAAAAACTTATGGTTTTAGGGAATAAAAAATAATATATAGAGAACAAAACCTATGGTTTCAAAAAGGAACAACAGAAGGTAGAAGGAACAGAAATTTAAAGTAGTAAAAAGGGAACAACTGTAGATAATTGGAACAAAGAACCTATTCTTCTAGGAACAGTATAATAGAGAAGGAACAAAACATTTATAAAAACTTGATATATTTGGAACAAAAAATAAATTGTTTAAAACAAATAATATAAGAGATTGGTAGCACTAAGATAGTTGCATCTAATAACTATGGGATTGAATGGAACAAGTTAAGATGGTAGTTAGAACTAAAAACAGTTCTCCCCTATAGTTCTAATGAGAATGAAAAAGGATGAATAGTAGTATAGGTATAATGCAACATTAAAAATACAAGTGAATCTGATATATATTTACCTATGATTTCATTCTTCGATGAACATTGAAACCACTCCGAAAAATCAATTTTCTTCTCTTTCTGAAAAGAATTGTTTGTTGCTTCTGGAGAGTTGTACTTACAAAGATCTGCTGGTAAAAAATGTCCTGTATGTATATTACATATCCTTCACAGAAGATGTAATGACAGAAAAAATAACAAGAACATAACGCACCTATCAACGAAATTTCGTGAGATGATTCATTGGAACCAGTGATCTCAAGCTTACAGACCAATTCTTTGCTCAAATAATCTTCAATGCTAGAGAACTCAGGAAACCCATATTGTGGTTGCAACTGGTTCATTTTTAGTTGCTGAATTACTTCTTTAATCAGATCTGAAATAGAAAAATCATCAACCAGATGGATATCTTCTACTTTAGGCACTGGCAAAGGTGGAAATGATCTCTCCATGTAATAGTAAATCATCTCAGAAAGAGCTTCTCTTGTCGCCGTCATTGAGTCTTTCGCAGTTGCAACAGTCATCCCATCCTTGACTTCTGGTGCACTATTATTTCTTTCTTTAGTAAAGTATTTGCTTCGTGTCGTTGCAGAATTGATATTATGGAAACCATCTACAGCTCCATTACTGCATAATGCACGAAGTACATCATCTACACAGTTTGAAATAGTGTTTGTTGAGTTATTTAGAATCATAGCATGCAATTTAGACGAACTCATTCTTAATTTCTTCTTGACCAGATAAGAAAAGGGAAATAATAATTAAAAAACATATAAAAGTGTCGCATGTACAAGTAAATTATAAAAAAAAGAAAGAAAAAAGAGAAGCCTTATGAATAAATAGCTGCAGATAGAATAAATAGTGTGAGAACTTACATTTGTCTGTTCATCCAGATTGTATTTGCTTCCAACGAAATTAACAACATCCAGAGGCAAATCATATGAAACCTTTATTTTCTGACTTATATGTGCAAAAGGAGTAGAGCATGGGTGCTTCATCTATTTTAAAAAAGAAAGAAGGACCAGTTAAAAACAGATATATATAAAAAGAGCATAAAACCATGAAAAAAGAAGGGCAGTGTTGGAACCAAAAACATTATATGTAGGCATAGACAGCATAAAAAAATGATTAAACTGGTACTTATTGATGGTGCGAGTTGGTTCACTTACAGGGAGTTTTCCAAAAATAGACCCATCAATTGAATCAAGTATAGCATAAAGCTTGAGTACATTATCAGACCATACAGAAAGGCGTGGTAATGTTTTCTTTAGTTTCATTTCGGAAACAATAAGGAACTCAAAATAGCTTATCTGCAGTATGTGTAAAACAGACAAAAAATGTTAGTTGCACGCTGAGACATAAAATGAAGTGGATTGTGAAACAGCAGAACGATAAGACCGTTATGGGTAAAGCAAATTGAACAGCTAAAAAAACCCTCACATACCACTGGAATAAGTCCGCAACCAGAACAAGGGCCGATGCACGAATCAAGCTGGAATTTGTTCACAGAAATGAGAAGCCAATGTAATACATATGAGCACCAGTCATATTCCTTTATCTTCTCGTAGTCATCAATTGCTTGATAGTGCATAGAGCTTGGAAAGCATTTGTTTGTTGGGGAAAGAAGCAGACAGTTTGCTAGAAGAACAAATGCTTTTGCAAATGGTGGACCAGACATGCCTTTCTTTATGATTTCTGCCAATTCATGAACTGAAGGTTTAGAAGGTTTTCCATGTATTTCCAAGTTTACTCTCTGGACTATTGCACTATTTAGAACTGAAAGATATTGGAAGACAACCACTGGGAAGACCGGTAATGATTTGAATGCATTCTCGGTTTATTGTGAATGAAAATCGATTTGTCAACTCAATACAACCAGTAGTAGAATTCATATGAGCTACTAACCAGATGAATACATCATTAGGGAAGCCTGAGCATGCCAACTCCAGTATGCTTGCAAAACCAATTTGATGAACAACACATATCTGTTCAGCTGTCAAATCCTTTATTACATCAAGAAGAAGTTTCAAATTTCTAGCATTAACAGAATCCTATATTGAAAAAAGGAAATGAAGAAGATAAGTTCTGATGACTTAGAGAATAAAAATAAGATATGTATCTAGATTGTATTGTAACCAACAAACAGTGATGAAAAAGAAAAATTGATTAAAGAATCAGCTAACTTGAATACAATTTATATATTGATTAAAGAATCAGGTACTAAAATTGATGCGCAACTAAAATAATGGATGATGAACAAAAAATAATCCATAATAGAAACAAATTGGTTACATCATTTTGACCAGCATATGAACTACAAAGCATGTGGTAGAAACCAGTAAATGAAATGAGGTAAAAAAGAAAGACCTCATTAGTTCCTTTGGCTGGTCTATCTCTTTTTTTCCTAACTGAATCCTCCATGAACACAGATTGTCCTCTGCAAAGAAATCAAATCTTGCCAAAATGAGTTGTGCTCGCACAGCCATAGCCAAAAAATCTCTCGAATAATAAAAAAATGTAATAAAATCACAGCACCACGGTGTGATTAAGAGAGTATAGATCTCGTCAGTGTGCTCACCTACGTGATGTCTATTCAAAGAAACTTGAGATTAGAAGAGATCAGCGGGAAATGAATCAACCTAGTTGAGATCTGAAAAAGGAATAAGCAGCATGAGATTATGTCTATTAGGAGAAAAATATAAAGAACCAATAGAAGAAAAGGAGAAGAGAAGAACCAGTGACTAACTATGCTAGGAACTAACCATCTTTAGTTGGATTTTTCGGCAGGGGGATGGGGGATCGATCGATCTCCTGTCACTACTTTCTCCTCGGGGCAGAAGAACATGACGGGGAGAAGCAGGGGGTGGGGAAATAAAGAAGACTTGTCTGGACGTAGCGTTTTACGTGTCTGCCAAGTATACCCCACCGATGGCATTTATTGACAAAAGCCCCTGAAATAAATGGAGAAGTAAATGGTGTAATAAGGAGAAAGAAAAGAGAGCCGAGTAGAGAAAGAAAGGCATTGGAGTCTTCGATGGATTCGGCGGCAGCGGCTCCGGCGCCGGCGCCCAATCCAGCCATGAACAAGGAAACTGCATCGAAAAATCGCCTCGTTCAGCCCGAATCTGGAGTAACCTTGACATCACAGCCAAGTACTGGACTCGTGCGTCCATCTACTCGTGGTACAGATCATGCTAAGGTACTGCAAATCTAGAACCCTATTCCTTTCACTTTGCTTTGATCTGGAAGTGCTGATTTCTGATTTCTTGGCATTATCTTTTCATTGATCTTGAAGAGCTGTTATTTGTTCATGAAGATAACATGATATAATCTTTAAATAAACCCAGCCCTACTTAAATATGATGTCAATCCCCATCATAGCTTGCTCTGGTGCATGTTTTGATTATTTTCATTAGAAATAATACTCACAGAATGCAAATAATAAATCTATAACACTCTGATGCCCTTCAGAACATGTTTGCAAAACTTAAGTGCCATGTATTGAAGAAAAGGAGAACACTGTATGAATTATAGCACTTGAATGATTAAAAAAACTAACTGAGTTTAAATAAATTAAAACTGATCTATTTGTTTTTGTAGTTAAAAATAAGAAATTATCCCTTGCAAAAAAAATGCTAGATGAGTTTGAACTGCAAAATGTAATTGCATACAAGCATATATACATCTTTCATCCTGCATTGGAAAAAAACTGCTTCATTATTACTGTCTATCAATTAAATAGTAAAAAATCTATTTAAGCAATACATATTTATTTTTAGGCAAAGGGCAAAACTACAGTAACTAGAGATGCTGCCAAGACAGAAGATAGTCATATGATTCTTTCAAAATTGAAGAAGGTCAGAACACCATTATATATGTGGTTTCATGTTTGCATAAATTACTTAGAATTCCAGTATGTGATTTGTGCGTATGTAAATTTGTACCCAGGTTGTTGAATCAGCAAAGCAGAAAAGGGACACCATATTTGTTCCAGCTGATAGCAAGGATAAGATGGTGAGATTATAAAATAACTCATCAACTTGATAAGATCCCATTGTTAAATAATCTTTCAGTGCCCTTTTATGCTGACAGAACAAAAATGAAACCATGCAGAATGATAAAGAAGGATTAACAATCAACGAAATGGCCGTTTCTCGATATAATGATGACCTGCTATTGCAATTTGATCAATTTGTTGTACACGGTGAGATGGAGAAACAGCAGCAGGTATAAAGAAATAACTGATAATACCATGTTAAAAGAAATGTGTTCTTTAATGTGATTGAAACAAAGAAAATTGTATTTTGAGTTTTTCTAACTAATTCTGTCTGTTGTAGCGTGCACTACAATTGCAGAATGTACAAAATTCATGTGATCGGCTCCAACAGATTGTCCCTTATGGGATTAAGAATACAAATGCAAGAAATATTGGACAGGTAGTTGCATGCAACCTAAACAAATTTTTAGAGTATGCATAGGTGATTAGCATAATCAACTTTATGTTTTTAGGAGATTGAGAGTACAAGATATGATGAAGAAGATTACGAAACCGGACAAAACTGTGCTCTGTCGAGAACAATCGATTCTAAAAAAAGAAAGAACACAGAGGTACTTTCTTCCACCAGTCTACTGTTAAAAAAAGATGCTATGGTGATCCTTTTGGTATTACTTAGAAAAAACCACATATGGATGATGTATTCCTATATTAAAGTAACAAGTTACATATAATCTTCAGGTTGCAGATACTACTCAGTTTGAAAATGCCATAGCGATAAAACCTCCGGAAATGAGCAAAGTCATCAACCAAAAAGAAAAACAAGTAGAGAACAATGAGAAGGTAAAATACTTTTTAAGCATACTGAATTAATATGTTGTTTGTGCAAAGGCTAGAAATGTTGCAGCACATTTTAAAAATATTCTTCCCATCAGTTATTAAAATTTCTCCTGTACATAATAATTGCATACAGGTGAACTATGGTTCTTCTGGTTCAGATGATTTGGAAGAAGATGATGAAGACAGTGAAGAAGGGTATGAAACAGAAGAAAACAAAGAATCTACAGAAGGATTTGTTCCAACTGGAGAAGAAGTAAGTGAAGAAAGAAAACCAGAGATTGGAATGAAATTTGATACATTGGAAGCATCACACCGCTTTTGCAACATATATGGCTATATCCATGGTTTTGGTATGGTCAAAGGTCGGAACTACAAAAACAAGAAGATTACTTTCCAATGCAACAAGGCAAGAAGGACTCATGCTCCTGTTGAACCTAACAGAAAAAGGAAGAGATCAGTCATGACAAGAACATCCTGTCCAATGACTGTAACTGTAAAGTTGAGCAATGGTCAGTGGGAGATAATAGGACTAAGCCTTGATCACAACCATGACTTGATGCACACACCATCCTTGACAAAGTTCTTCTCAAACCACCACAGCATGTCAGAAGAAGATAGGAACTTATCATTGATTCTTCAAGACTGCAGGGTGCCACCCCGTCAAATAATGAGCATTTTTCATCGCCTAAAAGGGAGTAGAAAGGTTTTGTCGTTCAATAAGAAAAAGATACAAAACCTGAGATGACAAGATAAAAGAGAGAAGAACACAGACATAGCACATACACTGAAGTTTGTAGAGAAGCTACAAGCCAAAAACCAAGGATTTTTGTTGAAGATGGATACAGACGAAGACAACACGGTACGAAGCATTCTATGGGCAGATGCTCGATCTCGGATGGATTACCAGCTGTACAGCGAGTTTCTATCATTTGATACAACTTTCAGTACGAACAAGTACAATATGCCGTTTGGCCCGTTCATAGGAATTAATGGGCAAGGGCGAACAATTGTGTTTGCATGGGCACTTCTGAAAGACCAAACAGCTAAAACATTTACATGGGCTTTGAAAACATTCTTGGATGTCATGGATGGAAAGAGGCCAGGCTTAATCATGACTGATCAAGACCAGGCTATGAAACTAGCAATAGATAATGTGCTATCTTCAACATGGCACAGATTTTGCTTCTTCCACATAATGAATAACTGCACCGACAAGATGGGAGGTTTCATGGCTGGGAGACCAGGGATGGAAGAAGAGTTGAATAGTGTAATCAAGGATTCTCTAACAGTAGAGGAATTTGAGAGCAAGTGGCAAGAAATGGTTGTTAAGTATGACGCGGGAAGCAGCAAACACTTGCCCCTGATGTGGAAATGGAGAACATAGTGGGTCCCAGTATATTTCAAGCATGTTTTCTGCCCGTTCATTCGAACAACTGGGCGTAGCGAGGGCATGAACTCTGTCTTCAAGGATTATGTGAAGCGCAAAGATACAATAGAAACATTCCTTGTACAGTATGACTTGTTCCAAGAGAATGTGATTGAAACAGAAAATGAGGACAGATTTCTGTCGAATGGGCTTGAGCCCATATATTGGGGGCATAGCCGTATAGAAAGACATGCAAACAAACTGTACACAAGAGGGATATTTTTCAAATTCCAAACTGAGCTGATGAATTCAACTGCGTTTGCCGTGGATGTAGTGGAAGAGAACAAGACATACAACCTCAGGAAATCATTTAGTTATAAGAAACAAGAATTCCATCAGGAGGTTTTCCAGGTCCAAGTGGACAGAACCCAGGACAGATATGACTGCATATGTGCAAAATTTGAGAGGGATGGCATTTTGTGTTGCCACGTGCTACGCCTGTTCACACAGTTTGACATATATCATGTACCAGCTAATTATATCAACAAGCGGTGGACAAAAGAATATAGGGAAGCTGAATTGTTGAAGTACATGAAAAAAATAATTGATGAAGGAACAGGGAGTGAGAGTTCAGAAATATCTATAAGGTATGCAATACTACTGAGCAAAGTATCAGATTTGTGCACAGAAGTAAGCAAGAAAGCTGACATCAGCAAAGAATTCTTGGAAGAGGTGCAAAAACTGCAAGAAAAGTACGCTGCGAGGAATAAAATGCCATATCCAGAAGGTGAAGAACCACATGGTGAGCCGTTGAAAGATCCTCCAGTGAGAAAAAATAAATCAGTTGACAGGGGACAGAGGTTGAAAAGGCAATCAGAAAAGAACGCATCAAATAAGAAAACGAACAAGAAAAAATGAATGCAATTTCTTGTTGATTTGAAACTGGGGATACCTATACTGTGTAATATTCCCTATTACATCTGAAAAACCATTTCGTTGACATTTATATTATGGCATTGCATGTCTTAGAAAATACCATATTTATGTAATATTCTTTTATGGATAAGAATAGATGACAACGTTACAAGTTTTTATCAAGTTGCATAAAAAAGAACTTATGTATAATACCCTGTATGTTTTCTAGAAGAAAACAGTATGTTTGACAGAAAAAAAACATCTTCTGAGTGCAAGAAAAAGAACTATGGTTAATGGAATACTAAAAGAACATGCTAACAAAAATATAAAAAGGCAAAACAGGAGAATACTAGTATGGGAACATAAGAACAAACTGGATAAATATGGTTTAAGGGACAAACTATGTTTTACTGGAACAAATGAAAGACAATGGGAACAAATCTATAGGTGCAAAAAGGAGACAAAAAAACTAGTATGGTTTTAGGTAGAGTACAAAGTCAGTAGGAACAATATAAAATAAAAAGAGATCAAATTATATTGTTAAGGGAACAAAATACAATAGCATGGGAACAAGACCTATTGTTGTAATGGGAATAAACTTAACTATAAATGGTTTAACGAACAAATCTATCATTGAGGGAACAAAAAATCGATGGTTATGTAAAAAATCCAAAAAAATCTATATGGCAATGGGAACAAATCTATGGTTGTGGGAACAATAACGTATTGTTGTGGGAACATATATATGGTTGTGGGAACAAAAACCTATGCTTGTGATAACAAGTAAACATAGTACAATTGCAATAAAGAGAGTAGTAACAAAAAAAGCATGAAATAAGAGAACACATAAAAAAATGGAGAACAAAAAACTATGATTTACTACAAACAACTAAAGAATTAGGGAACAAATTTAATGGTGTAAAAGGGAACAAAAAAACTACTAGGAACAATACAATAGAATGGGAACAAAATCTATGGTTAATTGAACAATCTAATATAGTGAGAACAAAAAATCTTTCGGTAAAACAGTGACAAAAATAAGACTACTAAAAAGATTAATTAACAATGTCATTTAGTATGAACAGAAATGAAATTAAAAAACAAATTGAACAATTATAGCCAACACACAAAGGATAAATGCAATAATTGGTGTGATCAAATATTTCATAATTTTAAAATAACTCATAGAAACGTATTTATTACATTTCATTCCAAAAAGAAATAAAATAAAAAAATAAAAAACTATGTACAAAATAAAATTATTACAAAAAATCTAGAAATATTTTTAAAATTCCCTACTATGACTATTATTTAGTGCATAAATGAGAGACATCTTCTCACATGCATTTCTGTATATCCAAAGTAATGTGTCCTTCCTCAGTGATATTAAAAATAACGCACATAACGTAGCGCTCAATTAATCTACGGACACTAATAAGCTCCCAAAGCCCTTTAAATCTGATGAATCCTTCTTTTTTCTTGAATCTACCCGATGCGTCATCGTCAGCGATCCTAAACAAGGTTGTCCCAGTGTTAGGTATCCCATTGAATTCTTCAAAAACTGCAATGTCAACATCTTGAAAAAAATGAAAGAATTAATTAAAGATGTTTAAAAGATTGAAATAATATAATAAAATAGATTATGAAAGAAATAAGAACTAACCAAGCGAAGCATGTCATCATTATCGAGCCTATGTACAATTTTTTTTGGAAAAATGTCATAGTCATGTAATGACTCCCTTTCCGCACCAATGAAGTTCACAACTCCATTCATTTCTGATTGTGATATATCAGATATATCAGTAAAAAAAGAGTTGTACAACCATTCTTCACATCGGTCTGGGATATCATACACATCTGAAAAAAGCCAAAAAGAGAAAATGATCAAAACCAACAACATTCGGATATTAAACAAAAGGGATTTCTATTTTCGTGCCCTCGGGTCCTTAGTTGTACTCAGTTTTCCCCAGCTCCTTAGTTTTTCCTCAGTTTTGTCCAAGCCCTTGGCTGAAACCGTCACCAGTGCTGGAACGGCCGGTTGCCCGACGGTTGAACACCTTTGACCGTTAACTGCTGACTAGTGGGGCCACGTAGAGCCCGCAAAGACACGTCAGAGCATCCATCTTTGTTTGACCGTAAGCATCGCCGTATCCCTGACCAAAACGCGGACGAGTGGGGCTTCGGTATATCGAATGACAAGTGGGGCCATGACGCTGATACAAGGGGCAATACACGGGTAGGATTAGAATTTTAAACGGAGCTCTACAGCGATGGCACGGAGGAGGTGGCCTGCGGGGTGCCGAGATGAGATCGACGTCCACAAAGAACTGCATGAGGCGAGACCAGACGCATTAGATAGATATGAACTAGACGCGTTTAACCATGCAAAGAAGAGAAGAAATGGTCGAGGACATCGACGACGACCTCAACACTTTGACTGACGGTGTCGGACACGAACGCGAGCAATGTAGAGAAAACTAGTGTCTCTCCTTTCTGGCGTGTATAGATAGGTGCTAGGGGAGTGTGGTGGCGAAGGGAAAGACCTCGCGGTGGTCTGTGGCGTCCAGCATAGCGGGGCGACGTGGCCGTGCCCACAGCGGCGTGCATGTTCGGCATTGGCATCAGCATGTACGTTCGTCATTGGCCTCGGCGGTATCTCTGGTGTGTCAGTGATCGAATGAGGGGACGGGATTGAGGGTGCATCCCGACGGTGACCTAGCAGTGGCGGCGAGCATGCATAGCCGTTCTGACCATGCCGATATCGGCATCGGCATCGTTTGGAGGCTGTGGTGCTCGAATCATGGTGGAAATTGCGATTCCCTATTATTTTTACATGCATAATATATAGAAAATAGCTAGATCTCTAAATCGATGCATATGAAGCTACATATATATTCTTGGTCATAATCCCCTTATCTAAAGGGGATGGATGCATGGCTTCACGTCGTCGTCGCTTTCATCGTCAGTATCTTCGTCGTCCGTGTAGTAGTACTTCCTGCACAATGTTACGTCGAACACCTTCACTGTGAGCACATCATCGCCTTCATATTTGAAGTGTAGGATGTAGCCGAAATCCACACCGTGCGCGATGGCGAAATTCTCACAGCCCTTATCGAGGTACATCCGGCCTTGTCCGTCAAATAGGACCTCCACAGTCCACAGACGAGGACCGCAGTCAGCTGCTCGCAGATACACCTTTGCGGGCTCCTGGCCGTCAAGATAGTCCGCAAACTTTTGTGGGAGTGCCTGCAAAGAGATCGAGCGCCGATCGTTTGAAATTAAAGGCTTTTTGGAACATGCACATAATTAATCACATGCATCATATATGTGGGAACGCATACGTACCTTCTTGGCCAAAGGGTCTTCATAGATGACGATTAAGAACTCCTCTATGATCAATGGCAGTGTTGCCGGTGGTGGTGGCAATGATGATGATCCACCACCCAGGCCGCCCCTTCCCCTTCCCCTTCCCCTTCCCCTTCCCCTTCCGGTCGGCGTCCGAGACGTGGAAGCCATGGCAATGGATCAAGTGTATGTGAACGAAGAAGAGAGAGGCAGAAACGAAGAAGATAGAGGCAGGACCTATTGACATGAGGGGTGGCCGAGGTGGGGGTTTATAAGGGCGAGATGACCGTTGTGGGGTTACATAATAAATTAAGGAGGAGATGACCGTTGTGGGGGTGGTTTATATCTCAACAAAAAAGTAATGCCTAAAAGAAATGGAAATTCGTGATAGTTTATTATTTTACCGTGAAAAGTAATGCCTAAAGGAAATTCGTGATAGTTTATCATTTTCACCGTGAAAAGTAATGCCTAAAGGAAATTCGTGAAAAGTAATGCCTAAATGGAAATTCGTGATAGTTTATTATTTTACCGTGAAAAGTAATGCCTAAAGGAAATTCGTGATAGTTTATCATTTCACCGTGAAAAGTAATGCCTAAAGGAAATTCGTGATAGTTTATTATTTTACCGTGAAAAGTAATGCCTAAATGGAGATTCGTGATAGTTTATCATTTTACCGTGAAAAGTAATGCCTACAAGAAGTGGAAATTCGTGATTGCCAAACTTGTTGAATCCGGTGGCCAACTCGTTATTTAGCATACATAGAGGGGTAGTAGTTTGCCACCGACAGATAGAGAAAGGGTGGCACGATCCTGCCCGTTAGATCATAGGATCGACGGTAGGTGGGCACGATCCGTGTGACAACAGCTCGACCAATCAGGCCAAGTTTGGGCTTCTGTGAGAAGGGAGAGGGTAAAACTGAGTAGTATCAAGGATACAAGGGCAAGTAAATAGTAAACAGGCTAAGGAATTCAAATAAGAGATTTAGAAAAAGAAAAACACATGTTTTGTACAATGAAACCCAGGTTGGCCTACCTCAAAGTATTAGCAATTCAAATATACATGAGTGTAAAAATTATGGCCTCATTCAGACAAACTATGTTTTGGGTATAGATGTTTTGAGAAGGGGTTTGAGTGGAAAGCCATGAACCTTCATAGCTACTAGTGATTTCAGAAGTGGCCATTTGTGTGAAAACTTGATTTATATATGATTGTTATGATTTTATTTTGCGCATGAGTTGGAGGCACTATGATTTTATTTTTTTGAATTTTTTTGCGCATGAAATGACTCAATTAGATGGCTTAATCCCATCTGTTGACTCTCTGTTGACCAGCCACTTGAGGGTAGAACTGAGTATATTGCACTAGCCAGTATTAGTACTCGAGGGGAAAACTGAGTACAGATATTTTTCCAGTGTAAGACTCGAGGGTAGAACTGAGTACACGTAACGGTGCTGACGTGCAGTCCCACGGACGCGTGTCGCGGTGAGCAGCGGTTAGCCGCGCGGTGCGCGTGTTGAGACCAAAATGTCAACTGCTGAGACGAACCGTCACTTTGCCAGTACAGAGCCCCTCTCCCTCCCTCTGCACACAGTCTCATCATAACTCACGCACGCAACCACGCCTCTCACGTCCCATCACCTTCTCCAAAAAACCCCAGCCGCCCTACGGGCGCTCCCCTGCCGGTGACGGAGAAGAAGAATGCGCCGGCGGCCGTTGCCCCCGAGCCTGTCGCCTCTGAGCCCATCGCCTCCGAGCCCGTCGCATCCGAGCCTGTCGCCGCCGAGCCCGTCGCATCCGAGGGCGGCGCATCCAAGCGCGGCGCCTCCGTGAACTGGGCCTCTCTTAAGGGTGACGGACCACTTCACAAGATCGGCGACTGCTTACTGGCGAACGAGGAGTACGTGGACACCTACGCTGCTTTGAGGCAAGTTTGTACAAATTGGCGCTCAGATCTACCTGAGCCCGACGTGCACCTGCACGAATGGATCGTGGTAGAACACGCCCTTCCACGCGCCGCTGAGTTCTCCTTCCTCAACCTCCGCACATCCCGCTACGTCACCATTGATCTAACGGAAGTTCATGCAAGGTTCAAATTCCTCCATATCTATAGAGTTAATCTATTTTTATTTTTAATCGTAAACATCTTAGTGCTGAATGTTATCTTCATCAACTCCCATTTAGATGCTACTTCGTCGGCTTTTACCGTGGCGTCATCGTGCTTGCCCAGAGGAACCAGCCGCACAAGATACGGCTTCTGAACCCACTCACAAAGACATTGAACGCTACGTTTGAGGCGCAGATGCCTTCTATGATTGTGGAGTCAGTCGCTGTAATGAAGTCCCCGACTATGGTCTTCATTTGCACAGGTTACCCCAATGAAATTGCTTGGGTCGATGAGAGCTCTCCAACTAAGGATATAGATGTACATGATTGGGGAGAAGGAAGATTTACGATCGAGGACCATTCTCTGCGTTGCATTACCCCGTTCAATGGTGAATTGTATGCAATAGCTGTGAATGAGTTCGGAAGAATAGTGTGCACCAACAATGTCCAGTTGGAGCAGCGCGCGAGCACTGTCAGCATGAAGACACTATTTTCATTTCCAGAACTTGGAAATGATTATGATTCCAAGTTCTACCTTGTGGAGTCGGATGGTGATCTGCTGCTTGTGTTGTTGGGCGGCAGCACTGACGACAACCGGCATTTGGAGGAAGGTCAACCATTGGTGTACCGTGTGGACACTGAGAGCCGCTCTCTCCATACCGTCAGTAACATTGGCAGTCATGCCCTCTTCGTCAATTTTAGCCGGTGTATCTCCGTCGACACCAGAGTGCACCCGACAGTTCGACCTGGCTGCATCTACTACGCGGATTTGGGTTATATCAGAGAGTATGATGATGATAGAAAGGCCTGGGATGAGTGGCCACGACGTGCGGATAGAATAGGATATGGTCCGAAAAATGAACAAAGGCCATACCGTTTGGAGGATGTATTTGCTGCACACTGCAGACGGAGGGAGTTTAGTGAATATTTCTTTCATCTCATGAATTGTAGCGACGATGAAATATATGATACAGAATGAAGAACATTGTTATTGGCTGCTTTTGCCTGCTGTATACAGTTTATGTATTATACTTATTTTTCTGGATTTATTATGCTGCTGTGAATTCATCCTATACTAGCTTCTAGATTTGTTACCATATTGGGCAAAAAACGAGGGCCAAAAGGCAATAATCATTAAAGAAAGACAGAAATAGAAGCTTCTCTAGATTTGATACTAATTTGGTGAAAAGAGAGAGAACTGTTACAGAGAGAGGGGAAAAAGTCGCTCTGAAAAGGTGCTCTGAAAAGGCAATGCCAATTTGGCCCGAGAGAGACAGAACCGAGCTCTCACGTACAACCAAACGCGGTCTCGTCCTGTCCCACGCGGTCCCTTTCTACCAGCCCCACGCGACGCGACGCCACACGACGCGGCCTCACACGTCAGCACGGAAACGGTCAACTAAACGGGAATCCTCCCGTCTGAGCTCCTTCTGAGGGTTTCAGCCAAGGGCTTGGGGAAAACTGAGGAAAAACTAACGAGCTGGGGAAAACTGAGTAGAACTAACGACCTGAGGGCACGGAAATAGAAATCCCTAAACAAAAACATTATAACAAAAATTAAAAATTAAACCTATTTTCAAACATACCAGGATAACGAAGCCAAGGTTTCCTCACATTACCCTCGAAAAAACTTTGATTCGAAATAGCCGGCTCCAACTATCATAAGTAAATGTAATGACATCATTTTGAACAATATGCCAAGCTTGGATTAGGGATCTCCAATAAGGGCCGCACATCATAATGGTTGTGCCAATTTGATCTAAATATATCCAGTGAACACTTTCTGGAGCTAAAAAACCTGGCTCATGGGCGTTTCCCCCAATTGCTTTAATCCATCTATTAGTGGAAAAATTTAAGATTCTTCTACTAAATTTACAAGGAACAATCTACAAAACAAAGGAACGAATAAATAAAAAATGGTTATTAATTACAAAAGTAACAAATTAACAAATAATTAATAATTTTTTTTAAAAAAAAGAGTACAAAAAAATATAAGAACTTACAACGCCATCTTCAAAGTCATCTTCAACAATTTTAATAGAAAAATGAGATGTGTTATCGCGAACTTCTGAACAAAAACATGGGGGCTGGTAACAGACTTGGCATCCTGCGCCTTGATCCATTTGAATAACCTGTCCAAACAAATAGAAACCATTTTTGAAGAATTGAAACAAAAAATAGATATACAAAAGAATAGATCAGACATACCTTAAAATAGATAAAATGAATGGCTCATCTTATCCCTCTCTCGTTGCACCGTCTAACTCCTATTTTTAAACTCCCATATTATTAGAATGAATGAATGGCTCACATCATCCCTTTGCCATAACCGTGAAAAAAAGCATTGGCAGTCTCACACACCTATTGACTATGCATGTATTTTATACTACTATAAAATTTCAGCCACAAAAAAAATGTATGGTTAAGCAATTAATTCCCCTGCCCCACAACAAACTCATCTTATTCCTCTATCATAAATGAAAAGATTAATGTAGTACTAACAAATTTTTTGGAATAAACAAACAACATATTGTAGTTAGAAATAAAAAAAAGGTATAAAGGAACACATATTTAAAGAGTGAGACAACATCCATGGTTTTAAAAAAGCGAAAAAAATATAAAAAGCCGAGAACAAACATATTGTTATGGGAACAAATCTATGGTTGTGGTAATAAATCTATGTTTGTGGTAACAAAAATATGGAAAGAACAAATAAAAATGAATGTGATGAACAAAATATCTATGAGTGAAATAAAGTAACATTCTAAAAAGACAAATGAGCACACCTAAGGTTAGAACAAAGAACAAAATTAGGAACAAACTAGTGTGGTTTTAAAGAACAAAAAAATTGAGTTGGAACAAAAAACATGCTTTAAAAATAACAAATAACAAAAAGATGAAACTAAAAACTATTGTTTACTAGAACAATATAAGGCAATGAGAACAAAAAGTATATGTGAAGAAGGGAAAAAGTATCGTAGTATGGATGAAAAAACAATATTAGTTTGTAGGAACAAAAAACAAGATAATGGAACAAAAAAGCATACGGTTATGGGAACAAATTTATGGTTAGGAGAACAAAAATCTATGGTTGTGGGAACAAATCTATGGTTGTGGGAACAAATCTATGTTTGTGGGAACAAATCTATCGTTGGGGAACAAATTTATGGTCGTGGAAACAAATCTATATTTGTAGGAACAAATCTATGGTTGATGGAACAAATCCATGCTTTTGGAACAAATTTATGGTAAGAAAAATTAAATGAAGGTGATGAACAAAATCTATGGTTGTTGGAACAAATTTATGGTTGTTGGAACAAATCTATGGATATTGGAACAAATCTATGGTTGTAGGAACAAATTTAAGGTTGTGGGAACAAATATATGTTTGCGAACAAATATATGGTTGTGAGAACAAATCTATTATTGTGGGACAAAATCTATGGTTGTGGGAAAAAATCTGTTAATGTCAATACAAGAACATGGGAACAAAAACCAATCAGTGTAATATAAACAAACAAAACTAGAATGGTTTTAAGAACAACAAAATAGAGTTGGAACAAGAATAATGCTTTAAATAGAACAATAACAAAGAGAGAGAACTAAAAACTATTGTTTACTGGAACAATTTAAGACAAAGAGAACAAACAAAAATTTGTGAAAAGAAGAAAACAAAATATAGTAATATGGTTGAAAGAGCAGTACTAGTTAGTAAGAACAAATACAAGAGAATGGTAACAAACAAAATAAGTTTAAGGGACAATCCAAAGAATTTTGGGAAAAAATATATAAGAAGTGAACAAGCTACACTAGCATAGTTTAATGAACAAAAAATAAGTAATTAAGAACAAAAAACCAAGCATTACATAACAAACATAAAAAAGAGTGGGAAAAAATCTATGGTTTAACGGACAAATGTTAGATAATGGGAACAAATCCATTGATATGAATATAATAAGAAATACTAGTACGGTTCAATGAAGAGTACGAGTGAGTATGGACAAATATAGTAGAAAAAGGAACAAATAATATAGTTGGGGAAACATTTCAAGAGCATTAGAAAAAAAACATATGGTTGTGACACTACAAGGCAAAGTAAGATTTTTTTTTGTCATTCCTCAACATGACGGTCACTTTAGATAGGTAACAAAAAACCTTTTGGCTCCTTTATGCACAGGTACACACAAAAAGCAAAAACCAGTAACAACAAAATCAAAAAACAATAATTTCTTGATACTTCACATCTATGCCAGATTTTATGCACACATAATTCTAGGAAAATAAAAATGACAGTGAGAAACATATTTTTTTGCAAGGCATTCTGCATATTACATAGGAGTACGTCATGGTGCATATTACAATTAAGCATGGAACACATTGCATATTACATTGTAAAATAGAGCATGGTGCATAATAGTTGTACTACATGGATGACATCTTCAAAGATCTAAAGGCAGTAATACTCCTTGAGGTAGGTAGTATGCTACACCAAAACAGAAATATGGAGTTAAGACCTGCATCATAGCTTTCTAATATGGTCGCATGAACCTACAGAGAATCAAGAGACATGTTCATGAATCCGCGTTCATCCTTCCTGAACAAGATGAGAACAACAAGGCCAGCCTTCAAACCATGATCAGAGATGAACTTCCCCCACCCTGATTTGATCTGCATCCTACCATCACTGCAAGTTGCAAATTCTGCATGCCACTTGTTGTTTTGGTTGCCCATGCTAAGGATCACCCATCCACTTTTTGCAATCTTCAATGCTTTTGCTATTTCCTTTGGGATGCGCTGTAGACAAAACACAAAGTGAACAAGAGATTACAATTCTGAATATGGTATAAAGAGGAAAAGACGATTAAAAAAAAGAATAAGTAAATTATACCAGTCCAGTGTGACTCATGTCTATTTTGGTTAGTTCGTGCACTAGTACAGCTCCCATCCCTAGACCGCGCTCAGCAATTATTTCATTCATTGTACCTCTTTGTGCTGCACTGATGTTGATCCCATTTGAGTAAACAATAACGGAAGCATATTCTTCCCACTGTTCAGGATCTTCCTCAGATTCTTGCTCATATTCTTTGTCAGATTCTTGCTCACTTTCTGAATAAAAGATAAACAGAGAATGAATGGATAAACAAAAAACAACTAGCAAAAACAGCTTAAGGATGAGACAAAATCATTGTAATAAATGGACGCTTCTATCGGGCTTATAACATAAAGAAAAACGACAACGAATTAGAAGGGATTAGCAAACAAAAACATTTACCATACACCCTTGGAAGTTCATAACCATGTTTGCATTGTGGGTAAATAGCAAACTGCCCTGAATGATCCCACTTAATCCTGATCCTTTCTCCAATGTTCATATCATAATCCCTCATTAGCTCCTGGTATGCAGTTCCAAAAATGGTAGTCTTGTACTCCATTTTATTAACATTCAGATTGTACTCCTTCCCATCAGTAGAAACAGCATCTAAGATTCTCCCAACAATTGTGTTGAACTGTCTCCTAACAAAACATGGAACCACCTGAAAAAAGAGAAGAAGAACAAACAAGTTTGATGAGAACATCAAAACTAATGAAATAAAAACAAACCATATTTGGCACTATTAAACAAAATAGTAAAATGAAATTCAGTATATACAAACAGTCGTACCAACGAGTTTTCACCAACATAGTTGTGAAATGACGAGCATGGCTTCCGTATCATGTGGCAGCGATTTTCATCTAATCCACACACAATGCACTTCATCTGTGGTATAGAAAAAATGACACCTTAAAAAAGTAAAATATGTGAAACAGATGATTCCATGATTGGAGACTAATGAATTTTTCTAAAGAATTATAGTGCATCAGAAGAGAGTCAATTAATCACATTGACAAAAAAGAAACAACAAAATAATGTTCCACAAAAAATCTTGAAAGAAATACATTCAGCTTACATTCATTGACTACCAGAACAAAGTTTAAACATTGCCTTTTCAGAAACCACAAAAGAAAAAAAAAATAAGAATTAAAGCAACAAGGACAATTGCTAGGATAGGATCCCGCAAGAATCTTGATGAACCAGGTATGTCTTCTACTAACAGATATACTATTTGAAATACCATTGATTCTGCTAGTATAATAAAATCTGGTGTACATAGTTGTCTAGTGTTGGGCAGTACACAGGAGGAAAATTGACAGGTCTATAAATTTATTCTATAAAAGCAAGATAACTTGCTCAAGCATTACATTATGAAACTGCTCAGAAAAAGAATTTAGCAGCTCATGGGAAGGAGCAGTCTTCCAGTGAAGAAACAAATAAGTGTAACTGTGTAGATACAAAACCTTGTCCACAGTTAGATAAAAACAAAGCTCATTGATGTAAAAGAAGCTTCACCAAGAGCATGCAAAACATAGGTGGAGCACAACTGCTGGGTTTCAGACATTGGACTAATGTGTCGAGGAGAGTAGTTTGAGAAGACTAGTTTCTTCTGTAATGCAAGGGGGAAAAACAACAGAAATAATCTGTCAGACATATAATCACATCTAGACTAGACAGTTGCACTACTTGTTAGTTCAGAGCACTTTATTTTCCTCTGTAATAATTGAATCATCATCTACCACATAGCACGAAAAAAGAGAGAACATCAGACTAAAGGTGTTATGTAGTGAGAAAACACATCTATCTAGAGCCTAAAAACTGAACTACTGGAGCAAAGAACCATTTGGGTGATCATCATATTTGATAGCAGAAAAAGCAAAGACACTAGTAGGATGTGAACATCCAAAAAATAGCATAGAAAAATAGCATGCTTGCATATATTGATGTCAAAGTTTTGGGAACCTGAAATAGAAAGAAGTATGCCACATACCTTTTCCAAAAATGAAAGAAACTTGCTAGTCACAGAGATTCCCAGAACCTACTCTCCACCAAAAGGATTAGTCCAGTCCACCCTTACTCCTCAACCTTTGTCTGCTAGGAAGAAAAGAGGAGATAGATAGATATTGATGCAAGAAGATAAGGCAGAGAGGAGGAAGAGGACCGTGGTGTGGACAGGAAGGAGTGTAGTGCGGGTGGGTGGGTGGTGAAAGAAGTAAAGAATGCAGTTACTAGTTCCATATAATTTATGAGGGGAGAGAAGTAATGGGGTGAGTTGGGGGGTAGGTGAGAACAAAACTATGGTTGTAGGAACAAAATATATGATTGTGGGAATAAAATTATATATGGTTGTGAGAACAAACACATAGGTATGTGGGAACAAAAAACTATAATTGTTGGAACAAATCTATTTTAATGAGAAAAAAATAATGGTTGGAGAAACAAAAATCATAGGTTGTGGCAACAAAACCTATGATTGGTAGAAACAAACCTATTGGTTGTGGGAACAAAAATCTAGGCATGTGGGAACAAATATATGGTTGTGGGAACAAACAAAATGGTTGTGGGAACAAAAAAATATGTGAACAAAAAAATATGGGAACAAAAAAAACTATGGTTGTCAGAACAAAATCTATGATTGTGGGAACAAACCTATGGTTGTGGGAACAAAATAACTACCAATAACTAAAAATATATGGGAACAAAAAATCTATGGTTGGGAAAACTAACCATAAGTTGTGGGAACAAAATTAATGGTCAAAACAATAAATATGTAGGTAATGAAGTAATAACTAGGTAATGGAACATTAAAAGATCATGAGAAACAAAACCTATGATTCTGGGAACAAAACTATGGTTGTGGGAACAAAAAAACTATGGTTGTGAGAACAAAACCTAAAAATGTGGGAACAAACCTATGTTTGTGGGAACAAAATAACTATGTTTATGGAAACAAAAACCTAGGGTAGTTGGCACAAATGTATGGTTGTGGGAAGCAAAAAAAAATATGGTTGTAGGAACACAAACATATATTTGTGGCAACAAATCTATGGTTGTAGGAACAAAAACCTATGGTTGTGGGAACAAAAAAATGTGGTTGTGAGAACAAACATCTAGGTATGTGAGAACAAAAACCTATGGTTGTTGGAACAAAACAAAATGGTTGTGAGAACAAACATCTAGGTATGTGGAACAAAAACCTATGGTTGTTGGAACATATCTATTTTTATGGTGACAAATTTATGGTTGGATAAAGAAATCATAGGTTGTGGGAACAAAATCTATGGTAAGAACAATAAAAATGAAGGTAATAAACTAATAAGTAGGTAAGGGAACATTACAAAAGCATGAGAACAAAACATATGATTGTGAGAACAAACCTATTGGTCGTAGGAACAAAAATCTAGGGATGTGGGAACAAATCTATGATAGTGGGAACAAAACATATGGTTGTGGGAACAAAAATATATGGTTGTTAGAACTAACACCTAGGAATGTGGGAAAAAAACCTATGGTTGTTGAAACAAATCTATTTTTATGGGGACAAATTTATGGTTGGAGAAACAAAATGATAGGTTGTGGGAACAAGATCTATGTTAAGAACAATATAAATAAATGTAATGAACTAATATGTAGGTAATGGAACAGTACAAAAGCATGAGAACAAAACCTATGATTGTGATAACAAACCTATTGGTTGTGGGAACAAAAACCTAGGGATGTGGGAAGAAAACTATGGTTGTGTGAACAAAAAAATTGGTTGTGGGAACAAAATTATATCGTTGTAAAGAATATGAACCTATGGTTTATGAGAACAAAAATATGGTTGAGGGAACAAAAACCTATGGTTGTGGGAATAAAACTATTTTTTAGGGAAAAAAATCTATTGTTGGGAAAACAAACCATAAGTTGTGGGAACAAATTTATGGTCAAAACAATAAATATGTAGGTAATGGAACATTACAAGATCATGAGAACAAAACCTATGATTGTTGGAACAAAACTATGGTTAGGGGAACAAAAAAAATGGTTGTGAGAACAAAACCTAGGATTGTGGGAACAAACCTATGGTTGTGGGAACATGATAACTATGATTGTGGGAACAAAGACCTAGGGTTGTTGGCACAAATCTATGGTTGTGTGAAGCAAAAAAAATGGTTGTAGGAATATATGGTTGTAGGAAGAAAAACCTATGGTTGTGGGAACAAAATCATAGGATGTGAGAATAAAAACCTATGGATGTGGGAACAAAAACCTATTTTTTTGGCAACAAAACATATGATTGTGGGAACAATAACTTATGGTTGTGGGAATAAATCTATAGTATGGGAACAAAAAAAGGTTGTGCGAACAAAAAGGATTGGTGTAAAAGACAACAAAAACACTAGAATGATTTACAAAAACAACAATATTAGTGAGTAGGCACAAAATACAAGGGAAATTGGGACAAAATTATATTGATAACGGAACAAATACAAGAACATGGTAATAAAAACTATCAGTGTAATAGAACAAACAAACCTAGAATGGTTGTGGGAACAATACATATGATTGTGGGAATAAAAACCTAGAGATGTGGGAACAAATATATAGTTGTGAGAACAAACTATATGGTTGTGGGAACAAAATTATATGGTTGTAGGAACAAAAATATATAGTTGTAATGAACTAATATCTATGTAATTGATGATTACAAAAGCATGAGAACAGAACCTAAGATTGTGGGAACAAATCTATGATTGTGGGAACAAAAAATATATGGTTGTAGGAATAAAAACCTATGGCTGTGGGAACAAATATATGGTTGTGGGAACAAAAACTTATGGTTGTGGGAACAAAGACCTAGGGTTGTGGGAACAAATCTATGGTTGTGGGAATAAAAATATAGGTTGTGGGAACAAAAACATATGGTTGTGGGAATAAATCTATGGTTGTGGGAACAAAACAAATGTTTGGGGGAACAAAAAGACATATGGTTGTGGGAACAAAAAATATATGGTTGTAGGAACAAAAACCTATGGTTGTGGGAACAAATATATGGTTGTGGGAACAAAAACCTATGGTTGTAAGAACAAAGACCTAAGGTTGTGGGAACAAATCTATGGTTGCGGGAACAAAAAATATATGGTTATGGGAACAAAAAACATATGGTTGTGGGAACAAATCTATGGTTGTGGGAACAAAACAAATATTTGTGGGAACAAAAGACATATGGTTATGGGAACAAAAACAAAATGTTTGTAGGAACAAACATCTAGGTATGTGGGAACAAAAACCTATGGTTGTTGGAACAAATCTATTTTTATGGTGACAAATTTATGATTGGATAAAGAAAATCATAGGTTGTGGGAACAAAATCTATGGTAAGAACAATAAAAATGAAGGTAATAAACTAATATGTAGGTAATAGAACATTACAAAAGCATGAGAACAAAACCTATGATTGTGAGAACAAACCTATTTGTTGTAGGAACAAAAACCTAGGGATGTGGGAACAAATCTATGATAGTGGGAACAAAACATATGGTTGTGGGAACAAAAATATATGGTTGTTAGAACACACACCTAGGAATGTGGGAACAAAAAACCTATGGTTGTTGGAACAAATCTATTTTTATGGGGACAAATTTATGGTTGGAGAAACAAAGTGATAGGTTGTGGGAACAAAATCTATGTTAAGAACCATATAAATGAAGGTAATGAACTAATATGTAGGTAATGGAACAATACAAAAGCATGAAAACAAAACCTATGATTATGATAACAAACCTATTGGTTGTGGGAACAAAAACCTAGGGATGTGGGAAGAAAACTATGGTTGTGTGAACAAAAAAATTGGATGTGGGAACAAAATTATATGGTTGCAAAGAAATATGAACCTATGGTTTATGAGAACAAATCTATGGTTGAGGGAACAAAAACCTATGGTTGTGGGAATAAAACTATTTTTTAAGGAAACAAATCTATTGTTGGGAAAACAAACCATAAGTTGTGGGAACAAATTTATGGTCAAAACAATAAATATGTAGGTAATGAACTAATAACTAGGTAATGGAACATTACAAGATCATGAGAACAAAACCTATTATTGTTGGAACAAAACTATGGTTATGGGAACAAAAAACAATGGTTGTGAGAACAAAACCTAGGATTGTGGGAACAAACCTATGGTTGTGGGAACATGATAACTATGTTTGTGGGAACAGAGACCTAGGGTTGTTGGCACAAATCTATGGTTGTGGGAAGCAAAAAAAATATGATTGTAGGAATATATGGTTTTAGGAAGAAAAACCTATGGTTGTGGGAACAAAATCATAGGATGTGGGAACAAAAACCTATGGATGTGGGAACAAAAACCTATTTTTTGGCAACAAAACATATGATTGTGGGAACAATAACCTATGGTTGTGGGAACAAATCTATGGTATGAGAACAAAAAAAAGGTTATGCGAATGTGACACCCCAACTTTTGTAAACATGTTTAAGCAAAGTTTAGAAAGGCAAAAAGGAGGGGCCAACAAAAACTTTTTGCAGTTAATCAAACCTACTAAAACTTTTGTGCATGTTTGACTTGTTTGTTGTGTCTTTTAGAATTGATTTCTGAAATAATATTGTTAACCAACACAATTCTCGTGCTCTTGATCACGTCACACTAAAAACTTTTTGGTAAATTTATTATCTTGGCAACCTCTCATTTTCTAAAATGATTTGACTTCTCCAAAACAAACTTCCAAGGTTCTTTTGACAAAAAGGCTTTTCGAAAAAAATTATGTACTTGTAAAATATATAGGGATTTATAAGTTGGTCCCACTATTTTGCAAAGATAATATTTTACAAGCTTATGTTTTACAAATATTTTCCAAATGTATTTCTAGAATATAGGAGAAATCCTTAAGAGAGGGGATATAATGTCTCCATTCTTTTTCAATAAAATACAAATAACCGAATTTGTGGTGTCTCCCACAAAACTCTTTTCTTCCTCAAAGCCATTTTCAAAACATGATCATCTCATGAGCACATATACCCTTATTAAATTTTTCTTGAGTGATTGGTTATCTGCATATGTTGATTCTTGGATGGTAGTATTTTCTACTTGGGTATGTGACCCAACACTTTACCTTTAGTTTTCACCTAATAAGGTTTTTGCTTATCTTTAGCTCTGAACACTATCTTCTCGGCATAAATCGGAGACCCTCAAAAACCACATCTTGAAATTCTTCTTCTTCTTCAACCCTTATGCCCACCCCTACCACCTCCCCTATGCAAAACTCATTCTATTTTCCTTCTCATTCATTCTTGAGCTACTTGTAGATGTGCATAGCTCAATCAAAACCTCGTGCCTTCATATCTAGCAAACTCTCATTCTTTATTTGGCTTTTCCCATGTCTCCTTGACACAATAGTACTCATCATGATTCCCCACTTTAATTTCCCAAAAATCATCATCTTTTTAAACAAAACCATATGTCTATATGACCTATGGAACTTCCTTCTCTTTTGTTAAAATTCTTCTTCTCTTCCCTCATTTTATTCTACTTCTTCTTATGGAAAATTCATGGAACACCTCGATCCCATTTGTTTCCTCTTATTTTAAACTAATCTAGTTTTCTCTCTATAATATGAGACCTTGGTGATCATCTCAAAAACTCTCACTCTGATGTCTATGACTTTGCATCTCTCTCTTCCTCTCATCTGTTGTTTTCTTAAAAAATTGATATTCAAAACTACCCAAAGCAACCATTTGAGACTCAAACCTTTGTACTACATATTTTCTCTCCCTCAAATGGTTTCCTAAAAAAATCTTATTCCTAGATTTTGAAAACCCCTCAAATACTCCTGCCAAACACTTTTTAGATCAAACAAAATTCTCTCCTCTAAGAATTCATGGGTTGGGTAATAGACCTCCACCCAAAATCTGCACCTATTGCAAATTCTATTTTCTCTCATCTCTTACCCTTGTTCAAAATTTGGTCCATTGCATCAAACCCCATTCATTCAAAATTCATATATTTGAATGAATTATCCTCTTGCCCTTTTTGAACCACAACTCAAGTACTTTTTAAAAATCTCGGAAACAAACTACTTTGACCATCCCAAAGTTTCTTCAAAAACCCTATCTCAAAATTTTGTTGCACCCCTAACTTTTTGAATTCTTTGGACTCCCTCTATGTTCAAAATTCAGCCAAGTTTCATTTTGAATTTCTTTTAAAACCGAAAGCCCTCTCCCTCTCTCTTTCTCCCTGGTTTCTCACGCAAGCCCAGCCCAAAATTCTGGCCCGATCCCTCCCTTGCACCCTTTACGTTGGCATCCACAGGGGGAGGTCGATCTCGGTCTCCCTGTCATGTTTTGTTTCCAGGGGACGTTGCCTCTCGCTCAGACCTAGCCCTAGCACGCCCTGAGCCCCTCCTGACGCCAGCCCTACCACATCACCCCCGACGTCACCCAAGTGACGTCTGCCCTCGCTCGAGGATTGGCCGAGACCACCGCCCCGAGCACTCACCGAGCCCTCCCGCAGCTATAAACCCCACCCCGAGCCTCCCACACTCCTCACACCACTCCACTCTTCCCACTCCCCTCACCCCAGGCGCGAGAGCGCTACCCTCCTTTCCCTCTCGCTGCAGAGAGCGAGGGAGAGAGCAGGAGCTCTCGAAGTAGAGCCGAAGAGGTGGCTGTCCACCTCGACCTTGCCCGGCCTCCTTTCCCTCCAACCACCCTCCCCCAAGCCTCTACTAATCCCTACGAATCTTTTCCCTACACAAAGTTGGTCGGAGACGCCTCCGATGAGCCGTACCTGGGAGCAACGCCGGCGGGAGAAGACGCTGCGCCGCCCGCAGAAGACAACGCCATCGAGGCTGCGCTCGCCGCCGAACCTTCCCCGACCGCCTGCAAGTCCGCCGCTGCCTCGCCGGACCTCCGCCGACGCCCCAGAGCTCCTCCGGTGAGCCCCCGTCCAAACCCTAGCACCGCCATCATCACCGTCAGGGTGTGTTCCCGTGCATGCGTTAGGAGGAAGAAGAAAAGACCTCAGCCGTCCGATTTCTTTTAATCCGACGGCCTAAAACACTAGATACCCCTTCGTTTTTTTTCTATTAACCGTGCCGGTGCAGTTAGTTGGGACGGCCTGCCCTTGCCCTGCTCGGCCTGTTAACAATCAGCCCGTGCTGTTTTTTTTAGAGAAACATTTTTAGCCTTTGTTTAAAAACTGCAAGCTTCAAACTTGAACAGTTTCAAAACTATAGGTCCAAATCAATTGAAACCTGCGCCAGTAATTTTGAAATTTCATTCTCTATCTGTTAGAACTATCCTCCTTTCAGTTCTCTCCCTTTTTAATTTCGTGGAAATTTAATTGTGGTGAATAGTATTAGGTACCTATTTTCAAAAATCTGAGTTGTTCAAATGCTTTCAGATTTTGATTAGATCGTCCTTTTTGTTTGAAACAAATTGCAGTAGATTAGTAATGTCTATATATTTCAATTCCCACTGGTCCCATACCTATAGCTTTTGTGTAGGAAAAATGGTGATTTATTTGTATCCCATGCATAGTTTGAAGTTTGTCTTTTTTTCAAAAAAATGGGTCAAGTATACTTAACCTACAGTTTGAAAAAAAGTTAGTGCTTGTCTCTGAAGCTTTGACCCTTGTGTTTACACTTCCATGTTTTCGCGTTATATGTACTTGTCATTTGCCAAAAACTATACTCTAGGTATAAGTACTATTTCTAGTATTATAACTTAGTCTTTAAAGCCCTAGATTTGGGACTTAACTTGTGGCAACTTTATTAATTAAAGTACAACCTTCTAAACTTGTTTCCATTGTTGTGTTCTTTGCATGGTTGTAATGCAATGGTGTGTTTGGTGATTGTGATTGTTTGCTTGCATTTATTTTTACAGCGTTAGAATCGAATGTTGACGGGATTGACGAGGGAGGCTACTTTGAAGGCTTTGAAGACAACCAGGGACAAGCCACCCAAGGCAAGCCACCTTTACTTGTTGCATATCTTGATCCTAGTTTTATTTATGCAAGTCTTTCCATTTATATTTATTCAAAGATGCATTGTTTCTTGTAATTGCTAATACCTCTTGATAGCGATTCATTGGCGACTAGGCTCCACTAGTCACTTGATATCATCTTTAAGATGACACCCCTCAATACCTACTTACTCCATTATATTAGTTGTAGCTTGATGCTTACCATCATGTTACTCCTTGTAGCCTTGTTTAGTGGAGCAAAAACTCTAGGTTGGGACACTCAAAAATTTGGGAAACGTTTTTGAAAAACCTTGGGAAGATTTTGACCTTGCCCGAGTGTAAGTTTTGGAAAAAGGAAGTTTTCTAAATGTTTTCCTTGGAAAATCAAAATGGAGACGATGGAAGGAGTTTTTATAAAGGAGCACTGCGTATAAGTGTTCGCCAAACCAACTTAATCCCGTGCAACCACATTACCCTGGAATGGGACGGGGCTTAGTCCGTAATTTATTTGTCTTAGTATGGGCTACCTCACAACTCTATAAGGGTGTTTGATCCCTTGAAGACGGGTTGCTAAATTTTGGGGCAATACACCGTAGGGGTCTATGGCCGGACGATACTACGGGTCTCTTGTCGTGGCGATGGGGTCATGGAATAGCGGACTGCCATGGTGCCAGAGAGGTTAAGCCCGAAGGGTAGGTGCCTATACTAGGATGACTAAGTGAAAGGCTTTGATCGATTATCCGAAGCCCGCATACTTGTATGACGGTCCGTGGTAAAGTCCCGGCGGATTTATCGAATGGTGTGGGTAAAGTGTGCAACCTCTATAGAGTGTCAACCTATTCGAATAGCCGTGTCCTCGGTCATGGACAGTTGGAATGGCCATACTTAACCTGGGCTAGTTTTGATTTAAAAAGGATTTTCGGTGGAAAAAGGAAAGAGGAGATGGTTTGGAGTACCCATGGGGGTACTACCATGGAAAATTGAGATTGTAATAAAGGAAATGACAACTTGGGTTACCCTTCCTAGAGATTTTACTTAAACTTGTTTTAAAAATGTTTTTTTCAACAAAGATATAGAGATGTCGTAGTACATGCTATATCGACAAGAGAAAGTTTTTGAAAAGGAAAAACCAACTTAGGCTAGAGCCACCCTTGCTACAAGTCATACTAGCATACCTCTTGCATATTGTTCTTCTTAGGTGGTTTGCGAGTACAATTCCACAATGTACTCACGGCTTTGTCCCTGGCTATTTACTTGGTCAGACTTCGATGACTATGAGGAAGATGGAGGTTTCGATGACGACTTCGCGAACTAGGCCGTTCTCCCGGTCAGCTGCCTGTAGGGTTTAAGGCATGACTTGGGCCCGACGATGATGCTACTTTTATCCGCTGTGTTATGTGTTGAACTTCGCCTTCAAGGCATTGGATGTAAGACTTGGCCATGAAGCCATTGTTGTAAGATTTTTTTTAAATCCGGTTGTATGGATGATGTACTTTGATTACCAGTTCGGTTATGTGGATTCATGAGAATTTCTGGGATCATGAATTGTATGCATAACGGGTGTTTCGGACCAGCGGTCCGGGGCCCCCACAGAGCTGGTATGAGAGCCATCCTGACTGTAGGAGACCCTAGTTAGCATGGGCGATAGACAGGACCATATTTTCCTAAAAACAAAGAGATGATTATACGCATAAAATATTTGCATATGTCTCTCCTCTTCTTTTTCAAAATCTATGTTCACAAAGTTAAACACTTTTCATACTTAAAATATTGCACACATGATCACTGGCTTAAAAAGCTCTTAAATTGTAGAGGTCAACACTATGGAGCATCGTCGAGTTGGAGAAGGAGACTATCCTTTCGAGGTAGAACTGAAGAATCTTGTAAATCGAGTGGGACGCCTTCCACCTGAGATTGAAGGAGTTCATCTTCCAGGAGCTTCCCCACAAAGATCCCATTGGATAATTAGGACATGTATCCCCAAGAAACCCGAAGATCCCAACTCAAAGGACATCATCTACAAATTTCTAGATAAAAGTTGGATGGACGGAGTCATCCGTGCGATGCAAGAAGCCATGGCATGCCTATGCCAGATCCACAAAGAAGAGCTTCAGCATAGCTCATATCAGCACTTCGGATGAAGAGACAAGTATGGACTCCCCGTAGAAGCTTTCCCAGAATGTCGGATTGGACACCAGATGGAAAATCTAGAGTATCTCCTTC
Organism: Dactylis glomerata; assembly: GCA_007115705.1. Classification (NCBI taxonomy): domain Eukaryota; kingdom Viridiplantae; phylum Streptophyta; class Magnoliopsida; order Poales; family Poaceae; genus Dactylis; species Dactylis glomerata. The sequence goes on along the minus strand of QXEO01000439.1, from coordinate 540,257 downwards.
AGCGCCACCAGGAGGATCTAGACAAACTGCGTAGGGAAAATACCCTCCTAAGGATGGATTGCACCTTATTGAAGACTCGAGAGCGTTGCCTCAAGGCTGAAAACCAACGACTTACCAAGAAGTTAGCATCCTCCAAGGCATCATCCTCCAAAGCCCCGAGTGAAGACGAAGCACCCAAAAATGAATATCACGCTCGCATCATGGGATCGGACTACCCCTCTATCCTTTCGGAACTTGAGGATGACGAGTGAGATCACATCATAGGTTCACTCTCGCGCCATAGGAAAAAGATTGTATCTTCCATTTCTAACGCGAGTCCAGTCCTTGTAATGGGTAAATGTGAACTCATCTTTATGATTGTTAAGTGTTGCTATGTTATGATGTGGTCTTGATTGTTGCTTATGAGGAAGTGTTTGGATGATCTTAATTTTAAACTAAGGAGTTTAGTTGTATTTTTCCACATCTTTGGCATACCCCCCCCCCCCCTAAAAAAATATGTTCCCTTTTTATGTCCTTGTACCTAACTACAGCTCCCTCAAAGATGGATCCAAGCTCCAACATTGATCCTACTTTGGTATACGACCAATTCTGTAAGATATTCCAACACAACATGCTTTTGATGAATCGAAAGGATTCACGAAAATTCAAGTCCACATTTGGAGCAAATTCAAAAGGAGGTCGCCAATCTCGAACACCCCCAAGGGTATCTCTGACTGGAAGACAAGAAAAAGGGAAAGAAGGCCTAAACCCCTTACACATATGTTTTTCATGTGGAGATCAATACCACATATCCCGGGATTGTCCTACGAACACCATCGCTAACATGAAAAACCTTGAGAAAAAGGCTTGTAGCCGCTGCGGAGAAGAAGGCCATCCAGCAAGCAAGTGTCTAGGGAACTGTCCTAACTGCGGATCCATCCACTCTATCGAAGACTGCACCACAAGACTCGTCACGTGCTACCTATGCGAAGGCAATGATCACACTCCTAACAAGTGCCCCATGGACTTCTTAGTAACTTCATTAGCTAGCATCCAACAAGGCAGTTTTCGTATAGCTTCTCAAAGCTTCACAAGAGGAGGTCAAGAAATGAAGTCGGGGATCGGGAAGACCTTGATCGATGAAAAATCTAAAATTACAAGCAAGACTAACTCGAAGACTGGTGGTGACCACATCCACGGGATCAAGAACATCAACTACCTCAAGCGCAAGAGCAAGTGTTACACTTGCGGAGAGCCCGGTCTTTTCTCCCGGGAATGCCCCAAGGAGAATATTGCTTCGTGCCCCAATACACCGAAAATAAAACTCAAGACCAAGGTTATCCAAGGATCAAAGCGATGATGCATGAAAGACAAAAATGGCAACTCGTCAAAAGGATCCAGTACCCTTGAAGATGTGACCTAGCACCGATCTAGTCTCTAAACTTCCCTAGCGCTACACTTAGGAATCTCGGGGACGAGATTCTTTTAAGGGGGGAAGATCTGTGACACCCCAACTTTTGTAAACATGTTTAAGCAAAGTTTAGAAAGGCAAAAAGGAGGGGCCAACAAATTTTTTTTGCAGTTAATCAAACCTACTAAAACTTTTGTGCATGTTTGACTTGTTTGTTGTGTCTGTTAGAATTGATTTCTGAAATAATATTGTTAACCAACACAATTCTCGTGCTCTTGATCACGTCACACTAAAAACTTTTTGGTAAATTTATTATCTTGGCAACCTCTCATTTTCTAAAATGATTTGACTTCTCCAAAACAAACTTCCAAGGTTCTTTTGACAAAAAGGCTTTTCGAAAAAAATTATGTACTTGTAAAATCTATAGGGATTTATAAGTTGGTCCCACTATTTTGCAAAGATAATATTTTACAAGCTTATGTTTTACAAATATTTTCCAAATGTATTTCTAGAATATAGGAGAAATCCTTAAGAGAGGGGATATAATGTCTCCATTCTTTTTCAATAAAATACAAATAACCGAATTTGTGGTGTCTCCCACAAAACTCTTTTCTTCCTCAAAGCCATTTTCAAAACATGATCATCTCATGAGCACATATACCCTTATTAAATTTTTCTTGAGTGATTGGTTATCTGCATATGTTGATTCTTGGATGGTAGTATTTTCTACTTGGGTATGTCACCCAACACTTTACCTTTAGTTTTCACCTAATAAGGTTTTTGCTTATCTTTAGCTCTGAACACTATCTTCCCGGCATAAATCGGAGACCCTCAAAAACCACATCTTGAAATTCTTCTTCTTCTTCAACCCTTATGCCCACCCCTACCACCTCCCCTATGCAAAACTCATTCTATTTTCCTTCTCATTCATTCTTGAGCTACTTGTAGATGTGCATAGCTCAATCAAAACCTCGTGCCTTCATATCTAGCAAACTCTCATTCTTTATTTGGCTTTTCCCATGTCTCCTTGACACAATAGTACTCATCATGATTCCCCACTTTAATTTCCGAAAAATCATCATCTTTTTAAACAAAACCATATGTCTATATGACCTATGGAACTTCCTTCTCTTTTGTTAAAATTCTTCTTCTCTTCCCTCATTTTATTCTACTTCTTCTTATGGAAAATTCATGGAACACCTCGATCCCATTTGTTTCCTCTTATTTTAAACTAATCTAGTTTTCTCTCTATAATATGAGACCTTGGTGATCATCTAAAAAACTCTCACTCTGATGTCTATGACTTTGCATCTCTCTCTCTCTCTCTCTTCCTCTCATCTGTTGTTTTCTTAAAAAAATTGATATTCAAAACTACCCAAAGCAACCATTTGAGACTCAAACCTTTGTACTACATATTTTCTCTCCCTCAAATGGTTTCCTAAAAAAATCTTATTCCTAGATTTTGAAAACCCCTCAAATACTCCTGCCAAACACTTTTAGATCAAACAAAATTCTCTCCTCTAAGAATTCATGGGTTGGGTAATAGACCTCCACCCAAAATCTGCACCTATTGCAAATTCTATTTTCTCTCATCTCTTACCCTTGTTCAAAATTTGGTCCATTGCATCAAACCCCATTCATTCAAAATTCATATATTTGAATGAATTATCCTCTTGCCCTTTTTGAACCACAACTCAAGTACTTTTTAAAAATCTCGGAAACAAACTACTTTGACCATCCCAAAGTTTCTTCAAAAACCCTATCTCAAAATTTTGTTGCACCCCTAACTTTTTGAATTCTTTGGACTCCCTCTATGTTCAAATTTCAGCTAAGTTTCGTTTTGAATTTCTTTTAAAACCGAAAGCCCTCACCCTCTCTCTTTCTCCCTTGTTTCTCACGCAAGCCCAGCCCAAAATTCTGGCCCGATCCCTCCCTTGCACCCTTTACGTTGGCATCCACAGGGGGAGGTCGATCTCGGTCTCCCTGTCATGTTTTGTTTCCAAGGGACGCTGCCTCTCGCTCAGACCTAGCCCTAGCACGCCCTGAGCCCCTCCTGACGCCAGCCCTACCACGTCACCCCCGACGTCACCCAAGTGACGTCTGCCCTCGCTCGAGGATTGGCCGAGACCACCGCCCCGAGCACTCACCGAGCCCTCCCGCAGCTATAAAACCCCACCCCGAGCCTCCCACACTCCTCACACCACTCCACTCTTCCCACTCCCCTCACCCCAGGCGCGAGAGCGCTGCCCTCCTTTCCCTCTCGCTGCAGAGAGCGAGGGAGAGAGCAGGAGCTCTCGAAGTAGAGCCAAAGAGGTGGCTGCCCACCCCGACCTTGCCCGGCCTCCTTTCCCTCCAACCACCCTCCCCCAAGCCTCTACTGATCCCTACGAATCTTTTCCCTGCACAAAGTTGGTCGGAGACGCCTCCGACGAGCCGTACCTAGGAGCAACGCCGGCGGGAGAAGACGTTGCGCCGCCCGCAGAAGACAACGCCATCGAGGCTGCGCTCGCCGCCGAACCTTCCCCGACCGCCTGCAAGTCCGCCGCTGCCTCGCCGGACCTCCGCCGACGCCCCAGAGCTCCTCCGGTGAGCCCCCGTCCAAACCCTAGCACCGCCATCATCACCGTCAGGGTGTGTTCCCGTGCATGCGTTAGGAGGAAGAAGAAAAGACCTCAGCCATCCGATTTCTTTTAATCCGACGGTCTAAAACACTAGATACCCCTTCGTTTTTTTTCTCTATTAACCGCGCCGGTGCAGTTAGTTGGGCCGGCCTGCCCTTGCCCCGCTCGGCCTGTTAACAATCAGCCCGTGCTGTTTTTTTAGAGAAACCTTTTTAGCCTTTGTTTAAAAACTACAAGCTTCAAACTTGAACAATTTCAAAACTATAGGTCCAAATCAATTGAAACCTGCGCCAGTAATTTTGAAATTTCATTCTCTATCTGTTAGAACTATCCTCCTTTCAGTTCTCTCCCTTTTTAATTTCGTGGAAATTTAATTGTGGAGAATAGTATTAGGTACCTATTTTCAAAAATCTGAGTTGTTCAAATGCTTTCAGATTTTGATTAGATCGTCCTTTTTGTTTGAAACAAATTGCAGTAGATTAGTAATGTCTATATATTTCAATTCCCACTGGTCCCATACCTATAGCTTTTGTGTAGGAAAAATGGTGATTTATTTGTATCCCATGCATAGTTTGAAGTTTGTCTTTTTTTCAAAAAAATGGGTCAAGTATACTTAACCTACAGTTTGAAAAAAAGTTAGTGCTTGTCTCTGAAGCTTTGACCCTTGTGTTTACACTTCCATGTTTTCGCTTTATATGTACTTGTCATTTGCCAAAAACTATACTCTAGGTATAAGTACCATTTCTAGTATTATAACTTAGTCTTTAAAGCCCTAGATTTGGGACTTAACTTGTGGCAACTTTATTAATTAAAGTACAACCTTCTAAACTTGTTTCCATTGTTGTGTTCTTTGCATGGTTGTAATGCAATGGTGTGTTTGGTGATTGTGATTGTTTGCTTGCATTTATTTTTACGGCGTTAGAATCGAATGTTGACGGGATTGACGAGGGAGGCTACTTTGAAGGCTTTGAAGACAACCAGGGACAAGCCACCCAAGGCAAGCCACCTTTACTTGTTGCATATCTTGATCCTAGTTTTATTTATGCAAGTCTTTCCATTTATATTTATTCAAAGATGCATTGTTTCTTGTAATTGCTAATACCTCTTGATAGCGATTCATTGGCGACTAGGCTCCACTAGTCACTTGATATCATCTTTAAGATGACACCCCTCAATACCTACTTACTCCATTATATTAGTTGTAGCTTGATGCTTACCATCATGTTACTCCTTGTAGCCTTGTTTAGTGGAGCAAAAACTCTAGGTTGGGACACTCAAAAATTTGGGAAACGTTTTTGAAAAACCTTGGGAAGATTTTGACCTTGCCCGAGTGTAAGTTTTGGAAAAAGGAAGTTTTCTAAATGTTTTCCTTGGAAAATCAAAATGGAGACGATGGAAGGAGTTTTTATAAAGGAGCACTGCGTATAAGTGTTCGCCAAACCAACTTAATCCCGTGCAACCACATTACCCTGGAATGGGACGGGGCTTAGTCCGTAATTTATTTGTCTTAGTATGGGCTACCTCACAACTCTATAAGGGTGTTTGATCCCTTGAAGACGGGTTGCTAAATTTTGGGGCAATACACCGTAGGGGTCTACGGCCGGACGATACTACGGGTCTCTTGTCGTGGCGATGGGGTCATGGAATAGGGGACTGCCATGGTGCCGGAGAGGTTAAGCCCGAAGGGTAGGTGCCTATACTAGGATGACTAAGTGAAAGGCTTTGATCGATTATCCGAAGCCCGCATACTTGTATGACGGTCCGTGGTAAAGTCCCGGCGGATTTATCGAATGGTGTGGGTAAAGTGTGCAACCTCTGCAAAGTGTCAACCTATTCGAATAGCCGTGTCCTCGATCATGGACGGTTGGAATGGCCATACTTAACCTGGGCTAGTTTTGATTTAAAAAGGATTTTCGGTGGAAAAAGGAAAGAGGAGATGGTTTGGAGTACCCATGGGGGTACTACCGTGGAAAATTGAGATTGGAATAAAGGAAATGACAACTTGGGTTACCCTTCCTAGAGATTTTACTTAAACTTGTTTTAAAAATGTTTTTTTCAACAAAGATATAGAGATGTCGTAGTACATGCTATATCGACAAGAGAAAGTTTTTGAAAAGGAAAAACCAACTTAGGCTAGATCCACCCTTGCTACAAGTCATACTAGCATACCTCTTGCATATTGTTCTTCTTAGGTGGTTTGCGAGTACAATTCCACAATGTACTCACGGCTTTGTCCCTGGCTATTTACTTGGTCAGACTTCAATGACTATGAGGAAGATGGAGGTTTCGATGACGACTTCGCGAACTAGGCCGTTCTTCCGGTCAGCTGCCTGTAGGGTTTAAGGCATGACTTGGGCCCGACGATGATTCTACTTTTATCCGCTGTGTTATGTGTTGAACTTCGCCTTCAAGGCATTGGATGTAAGACTTGGCCATGAAACCATTGTTGTAAGATTTTTTTAAAAAAATCCGGTTGTATGGATGATGTACTTTGATTACCAGTTCGGTTATGTGGATTCATGAGCATTTCTGGGATCATGAATTGTATGCATAATGGGTGTTTCGGACCAGCGGTCCGGGGCCCCCAAAGCGAACAAAAAGGATTGGTGTAAAAGACAACAAAAAACTAGAATGATTTACAAAAACAACAATATTAGTGAGTAGGCACAAATACAAGGGAAATTGGGACAAAATTATATTGATAACGGAACAAATACAAGAACATGGTAATAAAAACTATCGGTGTAATAGGAACAAACAAACCGAGAATGGTTGTGGGAACAATACATATGATTGTGGGAACAAAAACCTAGAGATGCGGGAACAAATATATAGTTGTGAGAACAAACTATATGGTTGTGGGAACAAAATTATATGGTTGTAGGAACAAAACCTTATTTGTTTATGAGAACAAATGAAAGGTTGTATGAACAAAAATAAATGGTTGTGGGAACAAAAATCTATTGTTTTAGGAACAAAATTATTTTTTAGAGAAAAAATCTATGGTTGGGGAAAGAAATCATAGGTTGTGGGAACAAATCTATGGTAAGAACAAATAAAATTGTAGGTAATGAACTAATATCTATGTAATTGAAGATTACAAAAGCATGAGAACAAAACCTAAGATTGTGGGAACAAAATTATGGTTGTGGGAACAAAAAATATATGGTTGTAGGAACAAAAATCTATGGTTTTGGGAACAAATATATGGTTGTGAGAATAAAAACCTAAGGTTGTGGGAACAAAGACCTAGGGTTGTGGGAACAAATCTATGGTTGTGGGAACAAAAATATAGGTTGTGGGAACAAAAACCTATGGTTGTGGGAACAAATCTATGGCTGTGGGAACAAAACAAATGTTTGTGGGAACAAAAGACATATGGTTGTGGGAACAAAAAATATATGGTTGTATGAACAAAAACCTATGGTTGTGGGAACAAATATATGGTTGTGGGAACAAAAACCTATGGTTGTGGGAACAAAGACCTAGGGTTGTGGGAACAAATCTATGGTTGTGGGAACAAAAAATATATGGTTTTGGGAACAAAAAACATATGGTTGTGGGAACAAAATCTATGGTTGTGGGAACAAAACAAATATTTGTGGGAACAAAAGACATATGGTTGTGGGAACAAAAAATATATGGTTGTAGGAACAAAAACCTATGCTTGTAGAACATATCTATGGTTGTGGGAACAAAAACCTATGGTTGTGGGAACAAAGACCTAGGGTTGTGGGAACAAATCTATGATTATTTGAACAAAAATATATGGTTTTGGGAACAAAAAACATATGGTTGTGGGAACAAATCTATGGTTGCTGGAACAAAACAAATATTTGTGGGAACAAAAGACATATGGTTGTGGGAACAAATAATATATGGTTGTAGGAACAAAAACCTATGCTTGTGGAACAAATCTATGGTTGTGGGAGCAAAAACCTATGGTTGTGGGAACAAAGACCTAGGGTTGTGGGAACAAATCTATGGTTATTTGAACAAAAATATATGGTTTTGGGAACAAAAACCTATGATTGCTGGAACAAAGACATATGTTTTGTAGAAAAAAAATAACAAATATATGGTGTTGGAACAAAACCTAGGATTGTGGGAACAATAACATACGATTGTGGCAACAAAACTATGATGAGGGAACAAAACCTAGGGTTGTGAGAACAAAAACATATGGTTATGGGAACAAATCTATGGTTGCAAGAACAAAAACATATGGTTGTGGGAACAAAAAACCTATGGCTGTATGAACAAAACTATTTTTTAGGGGGAAAAATCTATGGTTGGGGAAAGAAATCATAGGTTGTGGGAACAAATCTATGGTAAGAACAAATGTTTGTGGGAACAAAGTCATATGATTGTGGGAACAAAGACATATAGTTGAGGGAACAAAAGAAAAAGGTTGTAGGAACAAAAGAAAATGGTTGTAGGAACAAAACCTTTGATTGTGGAAACAAAATCATAGGTTGTGGACAAAAAAAAATCTATTGTAATACCAATAAAAAAGCTAATGAACTAATATGTATACGTGAAATAAAGTTACATTCTAAAAGACAAAGTGAGCACCCCTTAGGTTATAAAAAAGAACCAAATTAAGATATTGTAAACAAAGCTAGAACAAAAAAAATTGACTACTAGAACAATGTAAGAAAACGAGAACAAGAAGTATTGGTGTAAAAGATAATAAAAACACTAGTATGCTTTAAAAGAACAAATATTAGTGAGTATACACAATACAAAAAAGAATGGGAACAAATTATATTGATAATGGAATAAATAGAAGAACATGGGAACAAAACTATCAATGTAAAAAATAGGAACAACCTAAACAACAATGGATGGGGGAACAAAAACATATGGTTGTATGAACACATCTATAGTTGGGAGAACAAAAACCTATGGTATTGGGAACCAACAACTATGGTTATAGGAACAAAACGATGGTTGTGGGAACAAAAACCTATTGTTGTGGGAATTAAAACCTATGGTTGTGGGAACACTAACCTATGGTTGTAGAAACAAAATATTTGGTTGTGGGAATAAATCCTATGGTTTTGGGAACAAATTTATGGTAAAGAACAATATAAAGAATGTGATGAACAAATATCTACGTGCGAAAAAATAGTTACATTCTAAAAGACAAGTGATTGCATATGCAACCATTTCATACATGATTAAAATCCACCAATGACAGATTTGAATCTAACATACACATCCAAATATAAAGTTGTACATTTAAAGAAGATTCAGAACTACAACTACATATATAGTAGTCATCGAAAGTGAAAAAGGCCACACACTACATAACAGCATAGCCATCAAAAGAGAAAATGGCCAAAACTACAAAAGTGTTGTTATTAAAAGTGAAATCTTCAACCCAACACATCACACCAGCTTCCGCTTCTTGAAATCCGGAACTTCTGTCTTCATGTCATTCAAAGGAGATGACACAATCTCATGTGCAACAATCTTTCGGTACTCAGTGATTAGACCCTATGAAATATATTAAATTGAAGAAATGAAATAAGAACAGAAGATAAAAAGAAGAGTGAACTACTAGATGAAAAAGGGTGACAAACTTACAGGTTCACATGTCTTGAACTCCTGACCTTCCCAATGATCCATATAGAGCATCGAAAAAACGCCGCAGTCAAACCTAAATATGCATTCATTAGCAAGGTACCGGAAAAAAAGAAAGGATAAACATAACAAACCAAAAAAAGGTACAAGTACATACGTAGTAGTCTGCTGAGGAAGATTCTCTGGAATTTCAAAGGGGAAAGTAGCAACATCAACACTAACACTGCGTTTGGTTGCTATGAATCGCGCCAGGAATTCGGAATTGAGGAATTCGGTCCCGAATTCCATTGTTTGGAGTGGCAAGGAAATGAAGACTGGAAATCGGACCCAATTCCACGCGGTCCACCCGTGGCTGTTCCCTAGGCGTGAGGCCTTTCCGACCTCTACCCCTCCGAATTGCCCAGGAATCGAGCGTACCCCTTCGTTCCCTTGTAAGCGAGCTTCTCCTACCGCGCTGACTCGCTCGACGCTCGTCGTGCAGATTGGTTCGCTGCTCACTCCCCTCGTCCTCCTCTCCCCATCCCACCATCCTCCCTCCTCCCTCCTCCCTCCTCCCTCCTCATCTCTGCCTAACCCACACTCAGCTGAGATTCCCTATCCCGTCCTCTTCCCTTCCTATCTGTCTGCCTAACCCTAGATCGAACCCTGGCCGTCCCCAAGGGGGCGCAGGCGGCGGGAAGTGGCCTACTGGCCTGCCCGTGGCCGTCCCCTACCCGAGCTCGTGTCCTGTGATACATCCAATTTGCATCACTATTTTGTATCATAATTTGCTGTTATTCATTGATATATTTCATATTTAGATATGATACTTATGTTATTTCCTTTGTTTTCACATGTTTGATGATCATCGGAGGAGTTGCTGCCGGAGTCAGGATTCTGCTGGAAAAAGGACCATCAAGAGACCATATTTTGAAGATCAGGAAAATTCCAGAAAAATACCCGGAAATTATATTTTACCAGAAGACTCACAGAGCCAGAAGGAGGAGTCGAGAGGAGCCAGGGGGGCCCCACACGCCAGGGCGGCGCGGCCAGCCCCCTGGCCGCGCGGGCCCCACGTGAGGCCACTCTGGCCCACCTCTGGTCTCGCCCCTTCGCGTACATCATCGTCCCCGAAAACCTAAGTCAGGGGGGGGTTCAGAGTTAGACACAGCCGGCTCTGCGGGGCGGAGAACACCAGAGAGAAAAAGCTCTCCGGCAGGGAGAAATCTACCGGGGAAATTCCTTCCCGGAGAGGGGAGATCATCGCCATCGTCATCACCATCGCACCGGACTTCATCGGGATCATCATCGTCATCATCTCCATCACCAGCACCTTCATCTCCACCATCACCTCGCCATCCCGCTGTAACATCTTGAGTTGGATCTTGATATATTCATAGGGGAAACTTTCCCGGTGTTGATTACTCTTGTAGTTGATGCTATTGAGTGGAACCGTTGAATTAAGGTTTATGTTCAGATTGTTATTTACCATTATTTCACCTCTGATCATGATCCATATGATGTCTTGTGAGTAGTTCGTTTAGTTCTTGAGGACATGGGAGAAGTCAAGATGTTAGTAGTGAATTATTGTTGAGAAATATTTAATGGTTTGATATTGTTGTGGTGCTATTTCACTAGTGGTGTCATGTGAACGTCGACTACATGATACTTCACCATTTATGGGCCTAGTGAGATGCATTGTGTATTTGGTCACCGATTGTGGGGTTGCTGGAGTGACAGAAACCTAAACCTCCGTTGGGAAACCATTGCACCAGGGAGCGTAGGATCATAGAGTTTAAGGCTGTGGTTAGATTTATCTTAATTACTTTCTTGTATTTGCGGATGCTTGCAAGGGGTATAATCACAAGTGTGTATTTATCCTAGTAAGGGTAGTGCGCTAGCACAGGTTCACCCCCATAACACTTACCAAATCAATAAATACTATTGGCTCTATGAAGCGAAAGCTCTTGACAGAAAACTCCCGTGTGTCCTCGAGAACGTTTGGTTATTAAAAGAACACAACCGGCTTGTCCTTTGCTGAATAAAGGATTGGGCCACTTGCTACAATTGTTACTACTGTCTTTTATTTACTCGCACTTTATTTACTCCTATTACTAAATACTCCTGAAAACCTGTTTGCTAGTATTTACAGTGATTTCTTGATCAAAACTGCTCATTAACACCTTCTGCTCCTCGTTGGGTTCGACACTCTTATTTATCAAAAGTACTACGATACACCACCTATACTTGTGGGTCATCAAGACTATTTTCTGGCGCCGTTGCCGGGGAGTGTAACGCTATTGAAGAGTGGAATTGGTAAAGGTAACCGTCGCTGTGAGTATTATTTTTATTTTGTCTTTTATTTTTGCTTTACTCTGCTATGGAGAACTCTCCATTTGGTTTCCTATTTGGAAACACATCTACTGCTACTGCTGCACATGCGGAGGAATCACCACCGCCACCGCCTGCTGAAATTGATCCTTTTAAAATACCTATGAAAATTGTTGGGCGTATTATGGATAACTGCTATTCAGGAGATGGAACTGTCCATCCGGGTGATCACTTATTATTTATACATGAATTATGCGAGTTGTTCAGGTGTGCAGGTATTTCACCAAGCCAGGTCAAGAAGAAATTATTCTCTATATCATTGAAAGGCAAAGCTGAAGAGTGGTATCGACTACTCCAAGATGGTCCATCTATGGCATGGGAGGATATTGTGCCTCTCTTTTATTCCAAGTTTTATCCTCCAAGTGAAATTCATAAAGACCGTAACAAGATATATAATTTTTGGCCTCATGATGGAGAGAGTATTGCCCAAGCGTGGGGGAGATTGAAGTTACTAATGCTCAAATGCCCCATTCATGAGCTCCCCAATAATATTGTTATTGATAATTTTTATGCGCGGCTTACTCTTCCTGATAAGGATTATTTGGATGCTTCTTGCTTTGGATCATTTACTCATATGAAAGAAGATGCCAAGTGGAAACTTCTTGACCGTATACAAGAGAATGCTGAAGGATGGGAAAATGACAAAGGTAGGAAGTCAGGTATAAACTATGATTATGAATGCATTAAATCTTTTATGGGAACCGATGACTTTCATAGTGTTAGCGCTGCTTATGGTCTTGATTCCCAAATACTTGCTAATTGTCTTAAGGCCTTTGCCTCTTATATTGATGTTCCAAAGAAAGATTGGAACAAATATCATGCGCCTTACAAAGATTCTATTAGTCATATTCCTGCTGCAGCTACTGAAGTTTGTACTGTTGATAGCCTCGTGCCTGAACCTTATTTTGAGAAGACACCTTTCCCTGCTAAGGTAAAGAAGTACTCTACTTTGGTAAGTGTGTCTAATAAAAGTACTAAGAAAGCTGCAGAGCCTGATGAGCAAATTACTATTAAGTCTCCTGTTGCTATATTGAAAGATCTTGTTACTAAAGATGTAGGAGATGAGTATATCCTTTTTTGTGAAGATGCTTCTAACATTCTCTCGCATCCTAAAAAGCACAGGAAAGCAAGTGTTCCTGTTATTTCTGTCAGGATTGGAGATCATTGCTATTATGGCTTATGTGATATTGGTGCTAGTGCAAGTGCTATTCCTTTGGAGCTTTATAAAGAAATTATGCACGAGATTGGCGCTTGTGAACTTGAAGATATTGATGTGGTTGTTCAGCTTGCTAACCGAGAGACTGTTTGGCCTCTTGGTATTGTTGAGATGTGGAAAATCTATGCGGTAAGACTAAATACCCTACTGATTTTCTAGTACTTGGTAAGGAAGCTAGTACAACTTGCCCTATTATTTTTGGTAGACCATTTTTGAATACTTGTGGCGCCGTGATAGATTGTAAGAAGGAGAATTTTTTTACTAAGTTTAATGGAGAGTCTTATGAGTTTAATTTTTCCAAGTTTGCTAAGACTTCTTATGAGAATGAAACGCCTAATGAAAATTTTCGAGTTGAGCAGCTTGCTTCTATAGCTCTTGCTCCTAATAATGCCTTGCAGCAATTCATGGAAGATCATGAAAGTGATGTTTTTAGCAAGGAAAGAGAAGAGATTGACGACATTCTTCTTCGTCAACCACCACTACTCAAGCATAATCTACCTGTGGAGGATCTTGGTACCACTTTGCCGCCTAGAGAAGATCCTGTGTTTGAATTAAAACCTTTGCCTGATGACCTCAAATATGCTTATATTGATGATAAGAAAATATATCCTGTTATTATTAGTTATAAACTTTCAGGAAAGGAAGAAGAAAGATTATTGGAGATATTGAGGAAACATCGAGGAGCTATGGGATATACTCTTGATGATTTAAAAGGGATTTCTCCTACTTTATGTCAGCATGCCATTAATATGGAGAAAGATGCGAAGCCAGTCGTGGAGCACCAACGCCGCCTAATTCCCAAGATGAAGGATGTGGTAAGAAATGAGGTATTAAAGCTCCTTGATGCTGGTATTATTTATCCTATTGCTGATAGTAGATGGGTTAGTCCTGTTCATTGTGTTCCTAAGAAGGGAGGTATGACTGTTGTGCCTAATGAGAATAACGAGCTTATTCCTCAAAGGGTAGTTGTCGGTTATAGAATGTGCATTGATTATAGGAAGGTAAACAAAGTTACTAAGAAAGATCATTACCCTTTACCGTTTATAGATCAAATGCTGGAAAGGTTGTCTAAGAAGACACATTTTTGTTTCCTTGATGGTTATTCTGGTTTTTCTCAAATTGCTGTTAAGAAAGATGATCAAGAGAAAACCACTTTTACTTGTCCTTATGGAACTTATGCTTATAGACGTATGCCTTTTGGTTTATGCAATGCTCCTGCTACTTTTCAAAGATGCATGTCTGCTATTTTTCATGGCTTTTGTGAAGAAATTGTGGAGGTCTTCATGGACGATTTCTCCGTCTATGGAACTTCTTTTGATAATTGTTTGCACAACCTTGATAAAGTTTTGCAGAGGTGCGAAGAAACTAACCTTGTTCTTAATTGGGAGAAATGCCACTTTATGGTAAATGAAGGAATTGTCCTCGGACATAAAATTTCTGAAAGAGGTATTGAAGTTGACAGAGCAAAAGTGGAGGCAATCGAGAAAATGCCCTGTCCCAGAGATGTTAAAGGTATTCGTAGTGTTCTTGGTCATGCTGGTTTCTATAGGAGGTTTATTAAAGATTTCTCTAAGATTTCAAAGCCTCTTACCAATCTTCTTCAAAAGGATGTACCGTTTGTCTTTGATGATGATTGTAAGGAAGCTTTTGAAACTCTTAAGAAGGCTTTAACTACTGCTCCTATTATTCAACCACCTGATTGGAATTTACCTTTTGAAATTATGTGTGATGCTAGTGATTTTGCTGTTGGTGCTGTTCTTGGACAGCGCGTAGATAATAAGTTGAATGTTATTCATTATGCTACTAAGACTCTTGATGCTGCTCAGAAGAATTATGCTACTACTGAGAAAGAGTTTCTTGCTGTTGTTTTTGCATGTGATAAGTTTAGATCTTATATTGTTGATTCTAAAGTTACTATTCATACTGATCACGCTGCTATTAGATATCTTATGACTAAGAAGGATGCTAAGCCTAGGCTTATTAGATGGGTGTTGCTTTTACAAGAGTTTGATTTGCATATCGTAGATAGGAAAGGTGCTGAAAACCCTGTGGCTGACAACTTGTCTAGATTGGAAAATATTTCTTTTGATCCTATTCCTGTTAATGATAGTTTTCCAAATGAACAGTTGGCTGCAATAAATGTAACTTCACGAGACCTTCCTTGGTATGCTGATTATGCTAACTTTATAGTTTCCAAGTATTTGCCTCCGACCTTTACAGCTCAGCAAAGAAGAAAATTCTTCTATGATTTGAGGCATTACTTTTGGGATGACCCACACTTATATAAAGAAGGAGTTGATGGTATTATGAGAAGATGCGTACCGGAATACGAGCAACAAGAGATATTAAGAAAATGCCATAGCAGTGCTTATGGAGGGCATCATGCTGGAGATAGAACCGCATAGAAGGTTCTACAATCAGGTTTTTATTGGCCAACCCTCTTTAAGGATGCCAGAAGGTATGTTTTATCTTGTGATGAATGTCAAAGAGTTGGAAATATTTCTAGACGCAATGAAATGCCTATGAATTACACTCTTGTTATTGAACCGTTTGATTGTTGGGGATTTGACTTTATGGGTCCTTTTCCTCCTTCAAAAGGCTATACCCATATACTTGTTGTCGTAGATTATGTTACTAAATGGGTAGAAGCCATACCTACAAAGAGTGCCGATGGTGAGACTTCGTTAAAAATGCTTAAGGATGTTATTTTTCCTAGGTTCGGAGTGCCTAGATATCTTATGACTGACGGAGGTTCTCATTTTATTCACGGTAGTTTTAGAAAGACTCTTGCTAAGTATGATGTCAATCATAGAATTGCTTCTGCTTATCATCCCCAAACTAGTGGGCAGGTAGAGCTTTCAAATAGAGAGATCAAGTCTATTTTGCAGAAGACTGTTAGTAGATCTAGGAAAAACTGGGCTAGTAAGTTAAATGACGCTTTATGGGCTTATAGAACTGCTTATAAGAACCCCATGGGTATGTCTCCTTATAAGATGGTTTACGGAAAAGCGTGTCACCTGCCTTTAGAATTAGAACACAAAGCTTTTTGGGCAGTGAGAGAGCTTAACAAGGATTTTAAACTAGCCGGTAAGAAAAGGTTGTTAGATTTAAGTTCTCTAGATGAGTGGAGAAACGAAGCGTATGAGAATGCCAGACTTTTCAAAGAGAAAGTCAAGCAATGGCATGATAAGAGAATTCTTAAGAGAGAGTTTCATGTTGGTGAGAAAGTTCTATTGTATCGGTCTCGTCTCAGATTTTTTGCAGGTAAATTACTTTCTAAATGGGAAGGACCATATGTTATTGTGGAAGTGTACCGCTCAGGTGCTATTAAGATTGCTTCATTGAAAGATGATTCTACACAAGTGGTGAATGGGCAAAGACTCAAACACTATATTTCTGGAGATTCTTATAATGAAGATGTTGATGTTATTGAAACAGTTTCTCCGGAAGATTACATCCAAGACAAACTGCAGGAACCTACAGAGTTCATTTTCGAATAGGTAACAGTTCTAGTCAGAAAAGTTTCGTGAAAAGTTCTTCCTTTAATATTTTTGCTGTTTTTACTAAATATGAAAAATTACGAGACGAAAACGGGGAGGAAAAGAAGTCCGTGTGTGCCTCACACACGGGTGGCGCGGGCCCACCCCTGGCCGCGCCACCTACGTGTGAGAGCACCTCGGAACTCGTTTCCGTCCCGGTTTCCTCCTGTGACTTCGTTTCGATGTATAATTTTCGCCTATTTAACCCCCCGGAGTCCCCGAGGTCTGTATATCGTTTTCTCGTCGTGTTTTGTTTCGAGCTGTTTCTGTCAGGAATTGCCCTTAGCTTTGAAGTTATAATGTCTTCGTCTGGTTCATCTAAAGAGAACCCTCCTGCGGATTCCATCAACCCGTATATGAGGGAACTGAAGATGCATCTGAAGGAGTTGTCACTCAAAGATGGGGAGTTGCAGATTAAAGATGTTCAAGGACCCAAGGGAGAAGGGAGTCTCGAAGCAAGGATGGAAGTACTGGAACAGGAAGTTTTCAAATACAAGAAGATGGCGGAACGCGAGGTGGAAATTATCTATAGGATTAATCAAGAACTTGTCGCCAAGTACAAGAAAGAGACTACAAAACTTTGGAAGGATGTACTCTCACTCCAAGAGACCACTAGCCTATTACAAGCACAACTCTACGACGTGCATAACCAAAATTGTGAGTATGAAGCTAGATTTCAACAAATGAGTGCTGCTGCAAGTTTCAGGATTTTGGAGACCAAGACATCCTTCTTTGATGGAGGACCACTGCCTTGGAAGTACGGCAA
This sequence comes from Dactylis glomerata, assembly GCA_007115705.1. NCBI lineage: Eukaryota > Viridiplantae > Streptophyta > Magnoliopsida > Poales > Poaceae > Dactylis > Dactylis glomerata. Next base: position 522,766 of record QXEO01000439.1, on the reverse strand, counting down.
CGATGAAGTCCCACCGCCACCACCAAAGGAGTAATTCGTCATCGTCATAGGCATCCCCTTGGCTTGTTCCAAGCTTGGGGGAGTGCCGCGGTATCACATCATTACCTTTTGTTCATTTACTTTTCAAGTAGAGTCTTATCATGAATAGAGAAGTTATTATATAGAATAGTTTGCAGCTGGAAGTATCCTCCTTAGTTAGTTATCTTTGTATCCCTTGGTGTGAGTTGCGGTAATGAAATATTAATGAGAAGTTTTATCGTTTACTTTTCGCACACTTTATGTTAGTTTGCAATTTCTCTTATGTGACTAGTCTTGTTGATTGGTATTGGTATCACATTGGGAGCTTGAGTAGATTTAGTTGGTTTTGGCAAACCTAGCTTGGTCAGTAGCAACTTTACCTTGAGGTTTGAGTAGAAAAGAATAAAGAAGTGCTTGTAGTTACATCACTTCAGTTTTCCTTATGTTTGGCTTATAAGCATTGTTATTCTTAAAGTTAAAATCGTTGTACCTTCAAGGGAGTTTGCATGATTGTTCTTATTATATGTATGTTTGTTTGTTTCATGCAACTCTTATGCTTGCTACCCAACCTTGCTAGCCAAAAACCTGTACTGAGAGGAAATACTTCTCGTGCATCCAATTCCCAAAAGCCAAGTCACTTCCAAGGAGTCCACTATAAATTCCTATGCATGGTATTTTAAGCCATTCCAAGTAAATTTTCATGTGCTACCTTTCGAAAACTTTCAAACACTTCTCATTTTGTGCCACTGTTTTTAGCTCATGAGGACGTAGTGGATGGGTTTGTTATCTTCCATACTAAATTAAGTACCCCTCGACTAGGCAGCTTCATCTGCTCGTCATTAATTTTGCAAAGGAGTTAGTCAGACCATTATAATCTTAAAAGAAAAAGAAAGAAAAAGGCACTCCTCCAATGGAATGTGAAAGTTGGTCGGCACCCGATGGAATCGGTTAGCCATGGTTTGAGAAAGGAAAAAGGTGGGGAGGAGTGCAAAGCTATAAAAGAGCACTAAAGTGCCAATTAATCAAACATCTCGGAACCGCTCTCACTTGTTTAGTATGGAAGATATCAAGAACTCCGTTGCTAGTCGTTGACAAAAGCAACCACCTCTCAAAACAATTTTACCTCTGTTTTACAAATGAAAAGCTCTAGCACATGTTTACTCCCTGCTTCCCTCTGCGAAGGGCCTATCTTTTACTTTTATGTTGAGTCAACCTATTTCCCTCTGTCTCAAGCAAGCATTTGAGTTGTTATGTTTCATTCATCCATATGTTGATCCGTTTAATCATGTTTATTATCTTCCTTGTTTTGTATAATGCTTTTGTCTGAAGGAATATATCTTTGAAAGTTTTCTATGAATGCAAAAGTTTACTTTGTTGAGCATATAGTCTTTGCTATATTAGCTCTGTTTTAAAAGGCTCCGTTCAAAAGGAAGAACAGCTTGTTCTTCATTCTTTGACCAAGAACTAAGGTTTGCCATTGCCAATTATATTTACTTTGTGCATCTTTACATGTGATTCCCTTTTACCTATTGCAAGTCTACATCTTATAAAGGGGAGTTGCTGTCTATTATAATTTGTGCCTTAGTGAATGTGATGCTTCTTGTCCGTATTTTGATTATCGACACTTCACTCCATAAACCTGTGGGCATGTTTTACCGAGTTTAGTTTTCGCTTGGGGACAAGCGAGGTCTAAGCTTGGGGGGGTTGATACATCCAATTTGCATCACTATTTTGTATCATAATTTGCTGTTATTCATTGATATATTTCATATTTAGATATGATACTTATGTTATTTCCTTTGTTTTCACATGTTTGATGATCATCGGAGGAGTTGCTGCCGGAGTCAGGATTCTGCTGGAAAAAGGACCATCAAGAGACCATATTTTGAAGATCAGGAAAATTCCAGAAAAATACCCGGAAATTATATTTTACCAGAAGACTCACAGAGCCAGAAGGAGGAGTCGAGAGGAGCCAGGGGGGCCCCACACGCCAGGGCGGCTCGGCCAGCCCCCTGGCCGCGCGGGCCCCACGTGAGGCCACCCTGGCCCACCTCTGGTCTCGCCCCTTCGCGTACATCATCGTCCCCGAAAACCTAAGTCAGGGGGGGGTTCAGAGTTAGACACAGCCGCCTCTGCGGGGCGGAGAACACCAGAGAGAAAAAGCTCTCCGGCAGGGAGAAATCTGCCGGGGAAATTCCTTCCTGGAGAGGGGAGATCGTCGCCATCGTCATCACCATCGCACCGGACTTCATCGGGATCATCATCGTCATCATCTCCATCACCAGCACCTTCATCTCCACCATCACCTCGCCATCCCGCTGTAACATCTTGAGTTGGATCTTGATATATTCATAGGGGAAACTTTCCCGGTGTTGATTACTCTTGTAGTTGATGCTATTGAGTGGAACCGTTGAATTAAGGTTTATGTTCAGATTGTTATTTACCATTATTTCACCTCTGATCATGATCCATATGATGTCTTGTGAGTAGTTCATTTAGTTCTTGAGGACATGGGAGAAGTCAAGATGTTAGTAGTGAATTATTGTTGAGAAATATTTAATGGTTTGATATTGTTGTGGTGCTATTTCACTAGTGGTGTCATGTGAACGTCGACTACATGATACTTCACCATTTATGGGCCTAGTGAGATGCATTGTGTATTTGGTCACCGATTGTGGGGTTGCTAGAGTGACAGAAACCTAAACCTCTGTTGGGAAACCATTGCACCAGGGAGCGTAGGATCATAGAGTTTAAGGCTGTGGTTAGATTTATCTTAATTACTTTCTTATATTTGCGGATGCTTGCAAGGGGTATAATCACAAGTGTGTATTTATCCTAGTAAGGGTAGTGCGCTAGCACAGGTTCACCCCCATAACACTTACCAAATCAATAAATACTATTGGCTCTATGAAGCGAAAGCTCTTGACAGAAAACTCCCGTGTGTCCTCGAGAACGTTTGGTTATTATAAGAACACAACTGGCTTGTCCTTTGCTGAATAAAGGATTGGGCCACTTGCTGCAATTGTTACTACTGTCTTTTATTTACTCGCACTTTATTTACTCATATTACTAAATACTCCTGAAAACCTGTTTGCTAGTATTTACAGTGATTTCTTGATCAAAACTGCTCATCAACACCTTCTGCTCCTCGTTGGGTTCGACACTCTTATTTATCGAAAGTACTACGATACACCCCCTATACTTGTGGGTCATCATCCTGCCCTGCTTCCCCATCCGTTCCTCTCTTTGCTGCTATGTTTCTGAAATTTTAAGTTCCTAATATTGTTGCTATTTCCTCGCAAAAATAAGCCTGTAGATTCGTTCTAATGTCCATGTGGAGTAGGAGTTTCTCTTCTCATGTTGGTGCAAATTCTGGTGACAAAGATGATGCTTGAAGAAGCAGGGAAAGAGGTGCCTCACGCTATTAGTGTCGATCAAGGTTCAAGGAGTCAATGTCAAGCGTGTGTTCTCTTTTGCCTGTTGATCTGTAGTTAAGCGTGTGTTCTCTTTTGCCTGTTGATGCTTTTTGGACTCGACAAGCATCAGACTCTGACTGATCTAAGTAACTGATAAGGGTTCAGTGATTAGCATAGTTTGTAAGACGGGAGAGACTTGCGTATTTTGTATGTCATCGTCAACTGGAAACTTACAATTTGTGTGAAATTCAATAGTGCACATTTTAACATACAAAGACTAAATAAAGTGCGAAAAAAATATGACTATTCATATATGTACATAACTTTATATTGTTTAAAATAAAAAACATTCAATTCCATGGCTTATACATCCAAACAAGAATTGGAAATGGATACCACCCTCTAATTCCAATAGCAAATATCAAGCCACCCAAACAAGAGAATTTGAATTGTAAGTTATTTCCTTTCCACCTTGGATTTGGAATTCCCACTCAATTCAATTTCGGAAATCAATTCTGTGCATCCAAACAAAGTGTAAGGCATTTTGCCTCCCTGCATGCCTTACTAAAATTTGCCACCTGGTACATCACATAGAAAAAATAGAAAGTTAATGCAAAAAAAGATATCTATGATAAGCAATACAAAAAAGGCAAAAATAAAAATTACCATGTTGCAAACAAGTGTAGACTTTGCCAATTTGACAGATCCTTGAAGAGAGTCTAGTAAGTTTATCTTCTTAAAAAGCAAGTTGATGCACATCACCATCCAATGATGATCTTTGACAATAGGAATATGAATCTGGCATAATTAAAAAAGATTAAAAATATTTTGTATGAGTTTCACAGATAAAAAATAGGAAACAGCTATACATAAAAAGAAACAATTTAAGTGTTAGTAAACAAAAGGAGTTATTATCCCTATTACCAGATCACACTTACAGAAACTGAACCTCTTGTTCATCTTCTTAATTTCACCAATGACTGACTTGACATCAAACTTGTCAGGTGACATGATAAGCTTTGACTGTAAAACAATAAAGAGATGCGTAAATAAGAAACTAAAGAATTGCCTAACTCAAATAGAATTTATTTAAAAAAGATTGGACAAAAAAGCCACCGCAAAAAATGGGTTGAACGATATCTTCATTGTTGACTTCTTATCTTCTTTGTTTCCATCAATTCTTCCATTGAAATGTTCAACAAAAGCAGCCATGACTTCAGTGGAAATTTCACCCCTCGGTTTCAAAGATTCATAAAACTTCTCATATGATACTATATGACCATTGTAGTCAAGAACAATACTACAAAAGTAAAACGGTGAATTAAAACAAATGAATAAAATAAGGAAAAAGTAAAACATAAAAACAGGAAAAAATGAACAACTGCCTCGAACAACTATTACATCCATGTTAAAAAAAATACAAGGTACAGTGGTCGGATGGGATAACTAAAATAAGAGGAAAGACAAATGACTGCAATGACAGAGATAAAAATGATTGTTTACTCACTTTGACTCACTAGCTTTCGCTGTCTTCAAGAACTTGTTTCCGAGATACTTCTCATAAAACTGTGCTACTGACTGGTCAACGTTCAACTGAAGAATCTCTTGAGAGTCACATGGTTTCTTAACATATCTTTTCTTCTGCTTCCTCTTGTCAATTGTACTTTGGCCAGTATTACAAGTATCATCAGAATGGACTTCACCTTTACTGCCTACACACACAGGGAACAGACCACATAAAAATGTGATTAGGAAAAAATAAAAAAAAATAAAAAATGTAAGAGTGACATTAACCAAGGAGGAAAAAAATAGAGAAAGGAAGGGATATTGTTCACATACTAGTAACAGGTGTATGGTCCTTGCTGGCCGGCGATTCAGGATAATATTTTTCATATGGCATAGCAACATTAATTCCAATCTCTGCTTCTTTGTATGAATCAGTGATTTGTTCATGAGCGATAGCATCTTCACATGAAACACTCCCTGGTTTAGGAAAAATGGACAAGAAACATGAGACAAAACAAAAAGCCTAAAAACTTAGGAATTACTTTAGAAATATAAATCCTAACCTTCAGGCTCTTTACAAATGTTTGATGAGGTTTGAACAACAGAGGTTACCAGTGCTTGGCCTTGAGACACGCCAACAATATCTGAAGTACCTATTGAAGTGGACATATAGACAGAAAATATAATCATGAACAGAAAAGAATCATATACGAACACACAAAAAAGCACAACTGAATTCCCGAAATGAAACAAAAAAGAAACTTACTATTGGTTTGAATCTGAACAACAGGAGAAACAAGAGACTGAGAAAAGGCAGAAGTGGTTGCCAAAGTGTCATCAACAACTAAAGGAACTTTGTCGGTACAAGCCATGACAGGTTGATCTACTCCAACTTCGCAATTTAAGCTCTTGTCAACATTTTCACAGTCTATACTTGTCTTTACATTAACAGATGAAAATTGATCTTGCTGGAGTAAAGAAACAGAATCTCCGTCAGGTGGGATCGTAACACTCTCATAACAAGTGGATGGCAAATTTGTACCACCAGTATAAACACCTATTAAAATAAGAAAAAAATAGGACCAGCATTAGAAACAAAAGATAAGCAACAAAAAAAAGAGCAAGGGAAAGAAATAGATTATAATCTGACATTAGAACTACCTTCAAGCTGCTGAGCAACACCAATATTAAGTTCACAAAATTCCTGCTGCTTGGTATTGAAATGTGCTTCTTTTAGGGATGTAACCAAATTATCTGCCTGGACCTTTGTAGACAAGTGAGCGTCCTTGGACGGCGTCATCAAAGTATCTTCCTGTTGCTTGGTCGCCAAAGGAGCTTCATTGTCAAGTTCCACCAAAGAATCTTCAAGCTTGCTCACCAAAGAAGCGTCCTCAAGCGGTGACAACAAAGAATCTTCCTGTTGCACTCCAACAGAGATATCTTCTTGTTGCTTGCTCACAAAACTAGCTTCCTCATATTGGTGGTCCTTGCTCACCACAGGAGCTTCATCAGGAGGTGACACCAAGTGATCTTCCTGCTGCATTCCGACTGAGAGATCTTCCAGACGCGAACTAACAAAAGGAGATTCCTGGTGCAGTGTCTCCATAGAATCTTTCTGTTGAAGTTCCAACAAGAAATCTTTAGTCTGAGGCCTCACCAAATGAGCTTCTTGCTGCAGTGTATCGAAAGAATATTTATGCTGTAGTCCCACTGAGAGATCTTCCAGCTCCGGCCTCTCGCAAGGATCTTGACGATCATCCGTAGCTTCTACATTACTACCATGGATGTGAGTATCAACATTTTTCTTTGCACTGTCAGCTTTAGGGATATCAGACTGCTGAGAGATAGCAGATAGAATATCTTCAGACATCATAGCAAAACGGCGATCAATCAGAATCTTATCATCGCGAGCAACCTCATTCTTGTGTGATTGAATAATAGAGTCAACAATTTTCTTTAGCTACATGTAAAAGAAAAGAAAAATAATCAGAGCTATTTAATTATAAAAAAATGAAGAGAATAAAACAGGGTACACTAACGTCTGGGGGTGAATTGCCACTATTGCTAGCGGTCTTGATGTTTGCATCTGGAATAGTTTTTCCTTGGCTAGAACTAGGCACATCTTCAGAATCACAGATAGCAAGCAACGCTAGCTGATGTCGCTCGCACTGTTTTTTCGTAGCTTCCATGACGACATGGTCACTATATGGAGTGCAGTCCTTCAGCCGGAACTACACAAAATGCAAACAACAAAAAAATGAATGAAATAAAAAATGAATAAAGAAATCATAAACAATTTACACCGAAGAAAAGCTAGGAAAAATGAAAAATAAATATCCAGTAGAAAAGAAAAACTTACATCAAGTGCTCCAAACACATGTCTACCAGAAGAGTTGATCCTATCTAACTTAGTGACAATCTGAAAGTCAGAAGAACAAATGTGATGTAGCCTAGGTACGCCATAATCAAGACGATGCTGACCAGCTCCATAATTTATGTCCAAGTGGTCCATGTACGCAACCTGCGAAAAGGAATATGAATACGCGAACACACACCCTGCATAAAAAGCAACACACATAAAAAGTTGTAAAAGAAAAGAATAAAACTACTTACTGCCAAAAAAGGAAGGCAACCACCAACATGAACAGCCTTGCCTACAGCATCATCAGGCATTTTAGATAGCTTGTCCTGAAACCTCTCAACCTCAGTCATAATGTATTCAAGGCAGAAAGAAGACCAGTCAATGCTTTTCATTGCATCAAGATCAGTCAATGAGTACAGGAATCTCCAATCCACAGTATCAGATGTTGCAGGACATACAATAGTTGCCAGAAGAACCAAATGAAAAGTCCTCATAAAAGACTCCTCATCCTCATCACCTTTCAATGCTGCAATTGCTTGTTTTGTGAATATTTTAGTACCACCACACATATACTTCGCCTTGAGCATTTTGACCTTAATATCGATTTCAGCATTACTGCTAGACAACTTCACAGGGGTTTCACCTAAAAAATAAAAATGCAGATCATTGCAAGAAGAAGCAAATAATAATAACAACTAACATGAACCAAATAAAAAAAGAATTGGAACACATATAACAAAGGGAGGGGATAAAAATACCTGAAGGAATAGCAATAAATTGTTGAATCATCGCTTTATCGAACTTGATGCATTTATTCTCGAGTTGGAAAGAAGCAAGTCGAGGGATTATATGATCAATAATCCAATCGATAAAAGGTAAAGGGAAAACAATCTTGGACTTGATATCAAGAAACAAGTCATATCCATGCTTGATAAGGAAACCCCTTTGTTTAGGTGTTAGACACATCATCGCATTTTCAAAGCGACGAAGAGAAAACCTAGTCTTGAAACGGACATTGGGATCATCCTCCTCTGCAGAATCCATCTATGCCTAAAAATAGCAAAACAAAATTAAGACTACAAGAACAGAAAAGAAAAATAATGACCAAATTATTTAGCAAACAAGGCTCTATAGTTCATCTAAGTTCTAAGTTCATGTAAAAAAACATATTGACTACTATCAGACTTTTTTTTAAAATGCTACTATCTAGAACTAATTAAAATACTGATACTAAGCTACTCACTCCACAACCAAAACAGTAAAAATACCCAAGCCAATCCTACAAATCTAAATCCACATATTGCAACTAAACAATGAGGTAGCTTTCCCTTTAGACGAAAAAATAGAACAAAAATGAAAGATAAGCCGCTACAATTTTACAAACAAAACACACACCTCTCATCAAAATTCACAGATCTGGCCGATAATAGCATGCAAAAATAGATAGAAACAACACCAAAAGAAAAAAATAAAGCAAAACTAGGAATCTGCTAGGTAGAGCACGCGGATGAACACAGTATACAACTGCCAACGGTTGCATCATCTCGATCTAAAACAATGAAGAATGCGCAGGGGAGGGAAGGGGGCAGACAAACCTAACCGAAAAGCACAGACGAACCAAATAGCACAGACGACAAGAACATCGATGAGAAGGACGAAGACGCTCTCCGACGGACGGCGGTGACGTGGACGGCGACGGAGGAGGGATCCTACTCGGTAGAGCGCGCGACTGCGTCTGCCTGCGAAGACTCGATCGAGCCGAAGAAAAATCAGCAAACTCTCGGATGCCGAGCAACTAAAACCTAGAAGAGGGAGGGGGAGCGAGAGGAATAGGAGGAGCGAGGGGCGGCGGAACTAACCGTCGAACAAACCAGCGCCACCGTCGCTCGCGGCCGGCGGAGAAGGCGGAGGTTGCGAGAACGGTCAGTTGTGGAGGAACAGCCGAGGAGAACAAAACGGAACAAAAGAACAAAGGAAGGAACTATAAACGGAGAAAGATAATGGCACACTCTTGTCGGGCCAGCCCATCAACCGCCGCTTTAGCGAAACGGCGACTCGGTAGCGCGCGCGCTACCGAGCAGTTTCCGGTGGGAATCGGGAAGGCAGAGATCCTTCCTACTGAAAGCCTGTCAATTCTTTCCAGTGGAGCCCGTGAATTGTTGGGCCCGCTAGGCTGTACTGCTGTAGCCCAATATACGGAGTAGAACCTAGGTTATCCGGCCCACGATGAACGGAAAGATTTTTGTTTTTTTGAACAAGACCCGAAGAGGTTGGAAGCTATATTATTAAGGAAAGGACTGAGCGTCCTCCAAAGTATTTTTTCTAGCGATCCTCCGACCTCTTGTGCAGACATGTGTCCCTCCAGACTCCCTCAATCCCGCTTTTGTTTCTATAAACGTACCAATACAGCAGAAAACGGTTCATCATAGCAAAAAAAATTGTGTGAATGAAGCAAAAACGTTTCGCACTAAAATCCTGAAATTGCTTCCATGAAGCAAAAAAAGCCCCGCTTTTGCTTCATTGTAGCAAAAACGTTCAAAGCAAACACAGAGCAGATCTCGTCGGAGACATCGCCGGAGACGTCGAAACATTTTTGTTGTACTATTGAAGCATCGTAGCAAATTTTTTCCGGCGAAGTGATTTTGCCGGAGACCTCGCCGGAGATGTTGGAGCAAATTTTTTGTACTAATATAGCATCGGAGCAAAAAAAATCCGACAAAGTCCTCCGGCGGCTGTTATGATGCAACCCTATAGAGTAAATGAAGCAAAATGTTCGTTCTAATGATGTAAAAACATAGAACAAAATGTAGCAATAAAAATCTTCTATTGTAGCATTGTGCAGAAAAAACTCCGATGGGGTTCTCCGGCGAGAAGCGTTAGCAGACGCAAAAAAATGGTTGTAGCAAAAACAATACTCTTACAATGCATATTCACACGACAAAAAGTGCAAAAATATATAGTGGTTGTAGCATGGTAGCAAAAAATGTAAAATGGCGTGTCGCGGACCACTTTCAGAACCAGCATCGGCCTCCTTTGGTACCACCTCTGCTCGCTGTTGTAGCAGCTCCGCGTACTGGAGCTGGAGGCAATGACGAATCACCGTGGATGGGGCATTCGCGGATGTGGAGGCCGATGGCGGGGCGCTTGTGAAGGTGGAGGCCGGCGGCGCGGCCGCTCACGGATCTGGAGGCCATGCCCCAGCGGTGGGGCGCTCGCGGAGGTGGAGGCCCGAGGCACGGTAGCTCGCGAATCCATGGCGCTGCGGCGGGGCAGCTCGTGGAGGTGGAGGCCATGGCTGGCAGGGCACTTGAGGAGGTGTCTGCCGGCAGCGGGGCGCTCGCTGAGGTCTGCCAGTGATGGCGCAGGGCATCAAGAGGGAGGCGAGCTCTGGCCTGCATCGCATCACCGGCCGTAGCTCTGCTGGCCGCCGCTGGGAGCACCGCCGGCTACCACTCGTAGCTCCCGCCCGCTGCTCGTCGCTCCACCGCCCGCCGTCGCCGCCTGTGGCTTGCAGCTCCGCCTCCCACTGCTAAGAGCATCGCTGCCCCGCCGCTTGGAGCACCGCTTGCCGCCACTAGGAGCACCGCCCGCCACCCCACTCACCACTCCGAGCTCCGCCATGGCGGGCCTTGCAGCAAGGAGGACAGTGCAGCGTGGTTGGGGTCATGGGAGAGAGATCGAAGAGAGGGAGAAAGGGGAACGATGCCAGACGAGGAAGAAGATGCTGGGAGGATAAGGTCGTCTGGTGGGCCCTACTCCCTTTCTTCCACATGCCTTGGATGCGTGGCACGCTCACGAGGCGGAGGACGCGTCGAGGCTATCCTCCGACGGAAGCCAAGCATTTTCCTATTATTAAAGGGAAAATCTACACGCAAGCTGTTGGAATTATGCCCTAGAGGCAATAATAAAGATGTTATTATTATAATTCTTGTTCATGATAATGTTCATATTCCATGCTAGAATTGTATTAAATGGAAACTTTAATACTTGTGAGGTTTATATGAACAACACCGTGTCCCTAGTACGCCTCTATGGACTAGCTCATTGATTAATGATGGTTAAGGTTTCCTAACCATAGACATGAGTTGTCAATTAATAATGAGATTATATCATTAGGAGGATGATATGATAGACCGACCCAAATAAAGCACATCAATTAGATCGTGTCATTGTGTTCATCTTTGCGAATCTTTTTCCTATGTCATGTATTGTGTTCCTTAGACCATGAGATAATGCAACTCCCTAGTACCGGAAGAGAGCTTTGCGGTCATCAAACGTCATCCTATAAAAGGGTGATCATAAAGGTGTCTCTCAGATGATTGGAAAGTACTTGTTGGGTTGTATGTATCGAGATGAAATTTGTTCCTCCCGAGTCGGAGGGATATACTTCGGGCCCACTCGGTAATCGATATCAACACCGCTTGCAAGCACGTGATTAAGGAGTTAATCACAAAGTGATATCGGATTACGGAACGAGTAAAGTACTTGCTGTGAACGAGACTCAACTAGGTATGCCAATACCGACGATCGAATCTCGGGCGAGTAAAATATCGTGAGACGGAGGGAATACAAATACGGGATTGATTGAATCCTGACATCGTGGTTCATCCGATATGATCATCGTTGAGTGCGTAGGAGTCAATATGGATTTCCAGATCCCGCTATTGATTATTGATGGAGATCATGTCCGTGTATTCTCGAACTCATAGGGTCACACACTTAACATGCATCAACGCTAGGGTAGTTTCGGGATATATGAGAAAGTGTTTCGGAAGTTACGGAATTGTTCCGGATGGAAAATATCAATGTTTATTAATTATATGAATTAATAAATATTGAACAGTATTTATTTAAAAGAAATAAAAAAAGAAAAAAAGTAGACAGCACAGCGGCCAGGACGCTGGCTCGCTCGATCAGGATCGAGGACGCCAGGGCGAGTCTTGGCGCGCTCGAGTGCTGAGCCTGGGTGGGCCTTTGGCTCACAGGCCGGCCCAGTTGGGCATGGTGCATGGGCCGGTGGCAGGCCAGGTCAGGCCGCACTGCCAGCCACGCAGACACGCTCGGCGTGGCTATCGATCTGATCGATAGCGATCGCAGGCGGCGGTGCGCCAATGTGCTTTGCACGTTAGGTTTTTTGAAACCTTGACATGCACTCCAAGGCACCTGGATCTACCTATAAAAGGACCAGCCGCCGGCAGTTTAGGTTAGACCTAATTCCCGCGGAGCCGCTGCCCGGTTTCTGAAGCCTCCTTTCTCCATTCTTCTTCCACCACGCAAACAGGCGAAGCCCTGTCGGTGCATACTCTCCACCATAGACATCACGCCGTCGTGCTGTCGATCCCATCTACCACTCCATCATATCTCGCTGGACCGGGAAGGCGGAGTCGTTGGTGCGCTGTACGTGTGCATCTCTCGGAGGCGTCGCCACTTGCAGCATTGGATCGGATCGGATCGCGAGGAGGAGACGGCTAGTACGACTACATCATCCACGTTCTGTTGAACGTTTCCGCTGTGCGATTTCTTCAAGGGTATGAAGATCTCATCTATATCTCTCATTGATTATATCTCTTAGATTAGATCTTGGCTTTCTTGTTCACATCCGTAGGAAAATTTTTGATTTACTATGTTGCGAATCCCTACAGTGGTATCAGAGCTAGATCTATGCGTAGATGTGTTTCACGAGTAGAATGCAACATGCTTGTTGCGGGCGTTGATGTTTTCTGTTTTAAACCTCTTTGTTGTGTATTTCTTATGGCGTGGCATAGTGAGATCGAAGCGGTCCAGGCCAACTTTACGCGACCTCGTTCGCGAGACCGGCTCCGCACTTGACGTGTGGCTTGTTCCACACATGCGGCTGGTGGATGCCAGTTTCTCTCACTATAGTAGTCATGGGATTTACAACGGATGTTAGCAACCATAATATCACCGTTGTGGCTTTTCATAGGTAAGAATCGTTCTTAACTTGTTACTCCCATAAGCCACGTAAAACATGCAACAATAAAGTAGATGCGTCTAACTTGTTTTTGCAGGGAGTGTTTTGTGATATGGTATGGCCACAAGATGTGATGTGATATATGTGATGTATGCGATGATTATGTTTTGTAATATTTCACGACTTGCATGTCGATGAGTTCACAACCGGCAGGAGCCATATGGTTGTCTTTATAATTGTGTCTGACCTGCGTGTCAATTTCTTATACGCCATATAATAGCTTTACTTTATCGCTAAGTAGTTAGCAATAGTTGTAGTTGCTATTCGTGGTGGAGGTAATCATGGTGGAGTGATGGAGATCATGCCGGCGCACACAAGATGGAGATCATTGCGCGGAGATTGGCTATACCATGTCACACAAAATTATATGCATGTGATGTTTATCCTTTTATGTATCTTATTTTGCTTTGATCGCGACGGTAGCATTATAAGATGATTTCTCACTTAAAGATCAAGATAAAATTGTGTTCTCCTCTCGTATGCACCGTTGCGAAAGTTCGTCGTTTTGAAGCATCTCGTGATGATCGGGTGTTATAAACTCTACGTTCACATACAACAGGTGCAAGCCAGTTTTGCACACGCGGAAATACTTGGGTTTGACTTGACGAGCCTAGCATGTACAGACATGGCCTCGGAACACATGAACTAAAAGGTTAAACATGATTCATATGAATGATATGATCGACACTTCGTTGTCCACCATTGAAACCACATCTCTTCTCGTGAAGATCGGATTAGGTGTGGTGAATTTGGATCGTGTTCACTAAACAACTTGAGAGATGTTGAATTTAGTGGGAGTTCATCTAGTAATTTGATTAAGTTGAACTAATTATCTTGAACATAGTCTAAATTGTACTTGCAAATTTTGTAGATCAAATGGCTAAGTCCAACTTCAACTTCAACGTTTTTGCTGAGAAAGAAAAGCTTAAAAACAATGGGTCTAACTTCACCAACTGGTTCCACAATCTGAGAATCATTCCCGCTGGCGGACAAAAAGCCTATGTACTTGAGCAAGCGCTAGGTGACCCCCCTGCTAAGGAAGCGCCGACTGACGAAAAAGCTGTTTATCAGTCGCGCAAAGATGATTATGGCGTGATTAAGAGTACCATGTTGTTTGCTATGGAACCGGAACTTCAAAATCATTTTGAGGAGTTCAAGGGGCCTTTTGAGATACTTGAGGAACTGAAAACCATGTTTCAGACTCATGCCCGTTCTGAGAGATATGCGATCTCTGAGAAGTTCTTTAACTGCAAAATGGAGGAAGGGAGTTCCGTTAGTGAGCACGCCATTAAGATGTCGGGCTACACTCAACGCCTTGAGCAACTGGATTGCAAGATTCCAGAAGAGCTCAAGATTGACAGAGTTCTGCAATCACTTCCTCCTAGCTACAAAGGCTTTGTAGTTACTCACAATCAAATTGGTTCCACTGATACGATCACTGAGCTCTTCGCTAAGCTGAAAGCTGCGGAGGTGGATATCAAGAAAGATAATCATGTGTTGATGGTCAACAAGACCACTAGCTTCAAGAAAGCTAAGGGTGCAAAGAGATCCTTCAAGAAAGGCAGCGGCAAGCGCGTTGTCCCTACTGAGAAGAAGCTCAAGTCTGGACCTAAGCCGGACACTGAGTGCTTCTATTGCAAGGACAAGGGTCACTGGAAACGCAACTGTCTGAAGTACTTAGCGGATAAGAAGGCTGGCACCATTAAAGGAGCTACGGAATAGACGGCGGCTAGCAAGGGATGAGGGGACGATGCGCGTCGGCAATGGATCAAAAGTTGATGTGATGGCCGTCGGCACGCTCTCCTTAGTTTTACCTTCAGGATTAGTTTTAAACCTTAATAAGTGTTATTATGTGCCTGTGTTGAGCATGAACATTATATCTGGATCGTGTTTATTGCAAGACGGTTATTCATTTAAATCTGAGAATAATGGTTGTTCTATTTATATGAATAACATCTTTTATAGTCATGCACCTGTCGTGAATGGTTTATTTCTTCTGAATCTCGAAAGTAATAAAACACACATCCATAACATTGAGGCTAAAAGATGCAAAGTAGATAGTGATAATCCAACTTATTTGTGGCACTGCCGTCTAGGTCATATTGGCGTAAAACGCATGAAGAAACTCCATTCTGATGAACTTTTGGAGTCTCTTGATTTTGAATCGTTTGACACGTGCGAGCCGTGCCTCATGGGCAAGATGACCAAAACCCCGTTCTCCGGAATAATGGAGCGAGCAACGGACTTATTGGAAATCATACATACTGATGTGTGCGGACCAATGAGTATTTTGGCGCGCGGTGGATATCGCTATTTTCTCACTTTTACTGATGACTTAAGTAGATATGGGTATGTCTATTTAATGAAACATAAATCTGAAATGTTTGAAAAGTTCAAAGTATTTTAGAAAGAAGTGGAAAACCATCATAACAGGAAAATTTAAATTTCTGCGATCCGATCGTGGAGGTGAATATTTGAGTTATGATTTTCTCACGCATCTTAAAGCAAGTGGAATCGTTTCGCAACTCACGCCACCTGGAACACCACAGCGCAATGGTGTGTCTGAACACCGGAATCGAACTCTATTAGATATGATTCGATCGATGATGTCTCTTACAGATTTGCCGTTATCATTTTGGGGTTATGCATTAGAAACCGTTGCATTCACTTTAAATAGGGCACCATCTAATCCGTTGAGACGACATCGTATGAACTATGGTTTGGTGCTAAACCTAAGCTATTGTTTCTTAAATTTTGGGGATGCGAAGCTTACGTCAAGAAGTTGATGCCAGACAAGCTTGAACCCAAAGCGGAGAAATGCGTCTTCATAGGATACCCTAAAGAAACGATTGGGTATACCTTGTATTCACAAGTTAAGATTGAGATAGATTGGGAAATGAGATTAAATGATAAGAGATGTAGTGTATATTGATTCCTATCGAGATAGAAAGATTGGGTACACCCAAAATGTGATAAGGCCAAATGGTCCAAAACACATATTCATCAATCACATAGCATTTTTAACAAACAATCACACTTTTCAAAAACAAAATGTTTTAGGTTTAAACCATAGAATTTCATTAATAATGGTCTTGCGGATTACATGCCTCATTCATTTTAGAAGGAGATAAAAAAGACTACTAGTACCAAACTAAGGTGACTAAGGCTTCTTGATTGGTGATCCAAAATATTGATCCAACTTGTTCCTACCAGCTTTGTAGCTAAGTGCAACTTCCGGGTACCTAGTGGCTGATTCCCGGTTTTCCTTTATTTGTGTCTTCATGCTAGAAGACTTACTCGAGGTTACTTTGGAAGGGTGTTTCCGTCTTGTTAAGGATGTTGGGGTTGTTGCGTCCTTTGACACGATCTTCAGTGATTCCATGGTTTCGCGGACATGCGATAGATTGTGGTGCTTCGTTCAGCTTCTTTGGGCACTCGTTGGAGTAGTGCCCCTTGATTCCGCACTCATAGCAGGTAATGTTGGTCTTGCCACCAGTAACTATTTTTCCAGATCGCAGAGTCTTCTCATAGTCTCCATTGCAGCGTGTTGGACATCCACTTGCTTGACGGTACATATCTCTTGCTTGATTTCGCCTCTTACGAGATCGAGACTTTTTGCTAGTCTTGACAACTTGAGCTCCTAGCTAAAGAGAATCTGATATGACTGGAAATGTAGATTTCCTAGGGTGGGTCCTGGTGTAGTTGTTTGGACTTGCGAGCATGTGAGGTCGTCAGGGGTGGAGCTCTGCAGTAGATTAGAGGGAACAACTTTCAAAAGGTTTCTAATGTGGGATTGGTATGGTTAGAGTTTAGTTTGGGCGAGAAAGACAAAAAAACATTTTTGAGCAAACAAGTTTTCTAAGTGGTTGCTACATGTTGCCGGATGGCATATGACTAACACATCACAAATCAAATCAATCATTCATACACACAAGGCACTAAGCACACTCAATAAACGTGAGGTGAGGGCAGCTTAATGAAATTAACTAAGCGTTTCCTATAAATCCTATGGGTCAAAAGGTTGCTGGGTCTTCATCATTTCTGATCACTCTCTCTTTGCTCTTGAAGTCTTTGGCGCACAGGGTTGACTCTTGTCGGAAGATTTTTGGGTAATGTGAAGATTCATCTCTCTTTTTGATGGTAGCATTCGTAATTGACGTCGAAGGTTAAAGTCTTGGAAAAGATCGAGTCCACAATCTTCTAATCCATTGTTTTTGGGGCTTTATGGTGGTATCTCGTCCAAAGTATAAATTTGGAATAGATAAGGAATAGAGTAAAACAAATATTTGAAAAGACTTTGTAATTAAAGAGGTAAATAAATTCTTTGTCAAAATCTCTTGAGAGTATAAGTTGAGAGTGTAAGATATTTGAAGTGAATAAGATGGGAGTATAAGTTGGGCTTTGGGTACCAAAGCAAATAAATTTCTTTTGTAGAAATAAGTTTTTGTCAACATATCACTTTCTTAGCTAACGACCATGCTAACTAAGGTCTCCTAAGGTCACGATAGTCCTGATATCAAACTTGTGATATCAAAGGTATCATTTTCTAACGACCATGCTAGCTAGGGTTTCCTAGAGTCAGCCTAGGCTCTGATACCAACTTGTAACACCCCCAAATTTATAACAAATTTGAAGTGCCCGTTATGTAATCCATCACAATCCCAGAATCATTGTTGTGATTTACATAACGTAGTTGATATCACAGTCATAGCCATTAATAGTAAATAAAGGGGATTACATAGGTGGTCGCACAGACCAAACCTTACATTACATCAACATGCAGCGGAATAACACTTTGGGTCCATATTGTCAAGCTTCAACCGCACAGGCAAAGCAGACAGTAGGAAACGAGCCTAATTTGCAAAGTCGTCTGAATGTCCTTCCTTCATGATCTTTCTCCTTCAAGTCTGGCCAAGTTAATAGCCAGGGACACAGCCATGAGTACATTGGATGCACTCGCAAACCATCTTATAAACAAAGTGATATGAGAGATATGCATGGTTGATATGGTGGACTAAGCACTAAGTTTATTTGCAAAAAGCTAGTTTGTTTCCCAAGAATTTTCATTAGTAGAGAAGAAGATTTAATTCTCTAAGTTAAATCTAAAGAGGAACTTCAAGTGTTGGTCACCTTCAAAGTTCAAGTCAAGTCATTCACCAAGTTCACCTCAAGTTGTTATCAATCTTGACAAAAGTCAAGTACAGCTTGCCAACTGTCCATGACCGCGGACGCGGCTATTTGAATAGTTTTGAAAACCTCTGCAGAGGGGTACACTTTACCCACAAGATTCAATCCATCTGCCGGGAACAATCCACAGATCGTCATACACAAGTATACGGGGTTCAGATGATCAAACAAAATCTTTCACTTGCCTACTTTAGTATAGGATCCTCCCTACGAGTCCAGATACGGAATGGAACTCATAGTTTTTCCGGCTACGGGATGCTGTATTTTGGACTCCCATAGTCTGTGGTATCCTCCATCACAGCTATGGCAAGTCCCGGCTTCGGGGGCGTCCCGCGGGATCAATCCCCTATAAGTTCAATGAGGTCTCCCATACTAAAGAAAACAAACTACGGACTAAGCCCCTTCCCATATAGGGGTAATATGGTTGTACGGTATGGTTGGCTCACATAGTACATCACTCATTATCATTTCAAAAATGCATTCCATAGTCCTTACTCAAATTTGTTTTCTTTCAGAAATCCCACAGAGATGAACAATCTCCATTCAAGCTTTCTAGTTCAATTCACCTCTTTCGAATATGGTTCCCCTATATATGACTTCAATTTTATTAACGACTAAGCAACTACTATGAGTGACACTACCACTAAGGAAGTGTTGGATAAAGTCATTTTGATACTCTTGCTAAGCAAGATATCAGTACACAACTATTACTCTATACTAGCAATTCAATCATGCAATTTATTTGAAAGCAAGTAAATATGCAATTGGAAATCTAGGTATTAGGGTATGATTCAAAAGATGGCTTGCCTGGCTTGGCAATGTCAAAATAGTCTTCATCTTTATCTTGGGTTGAATAGTCTCCATCACCATTGCTTGGTTGACTTTGGGATCCATCTTCCTTAATCTCGTTGTCGTCTAATCGTCGGGAAACAAATAAGCATACAATCACCAAACAAGTACAAACAATACTCCAAGTATACACACGTGTTTTCAAACAGAGGTAATAACATCTAACACTAATTTGGGTTGGTTTTCATTCATTTCCATTTATTTTGAAATAGGTGTGCAAGTTTGAGTTTCTAATTACCACCATGTAGTATTAAATTTCCAAATACCTCCTACAAGTCCACATGGACTAAGATAAATACCTACAGGTGGCTATTTGGAAATGTGGTTTAACAATAAGAGTTCCATAAATATTTCGATTATAGGTTTGAGTTTAATAAAATCCTATATGGCAAATGCTCATTTAACCATATGGTAAATAGTATTTAATTAAAAAGGTCCAAAAATGAGATCTAATGCTATAAACAGATGGGTATCACTAATTGTGATTTTTTTTAGAGTTGGATTCATGTTAATTTGAATTTTCTTTGATTTTCTATAATCTTTCTAAGGTTGAACATCTCCTATTTTGTTATTTTTACTACAGTCAATATATAACTCTAAATAGGTTCAAACTACTTTCATCTGCTAGAAAAAGTTGTAAGCTTTCCAGGGAGTATTCATTTGCTAGTTCGATGTATAAATCTCTGGAAACGTGAATTTGAAGTGTGCAGTAATTAAACAAGTACTACTAGAATTGTCGTCTAAAAAAAACTAGGTGGACTGAAACTTAGCACGGGCCGGAGAAATAGAGTGGGCCGGCCCCTTTGCATGTACCGGCGCGCAGAAGAAAAAAAAATTGGAGAGGACGAAACGGTATGACGGGATCGTCTTCCTCCTCGTTACAGAGAACTCACCGGCGGCGGCTGGGAACAGCACGGCAGCGGGGCTCGGTGTAGGGGAGGAAGAGGTCGATGCAGGGGGTGAAATCGGCTGTAGGTAGCCTCCTCGTCCACCTCGGACCAGCAGCAGCTCCGGGGAGGCTCTGGTTCGTCGGACCGAGCGGCGGCCGTGGCGGCGAGCACGGTGGCGACGAGCTCGAGCGAAGAAGGGAGGGGCGATGAAAAGTTGTCTAGGATTCTTCAGTGCTTCTCCTCCGTCTCAGGGTCTGGTCAAGGTGGCGTCGGGTGGTCTAGAGCAGCGGGACGGCTACGCGTCCAGAGCTCACCGGCGTCGAGCTCGAGAGCGAACTGGGAAGAGGGAGAGGAAGAGGAGATGTCTGGGAGGTAGAGAGGAGTGGTGTGAGGCTTATGGCACGCTCTGGACGGGTTTAAATAGGCCAGGAGGCCGGGAGCGGTGGTGTCCACGTCGTGGCCACGGCATGGTGGTGACGAGTGCTTCGGCGAGCTCTAGTGGCCGGGATGGCCGAGGCGGTGTGGGCTAGTGCTGCAGGGTGGTAGGGTGACGTCAGTGGCGCGATGGAGTCGCCGGGTGACGACGGACGAGACAGGGAGCAGTGGCATCTGCGGGAGCTCTGGAGGAAAGAGTGGTCGTTGTCGTCTCGCCGTGTCTCGTCCAGAAGGTCCGCGGGGACAGCGCGGGATGGTCGAGGGGAGGGGTGATGCGATGCGGCTCGGACTCACGCGCGCACGGGCTGGCAGGGAAGGGGACAGTGGACGCTGCAGATCAGCAGTGGCAACAAGTGGCTCAGATGCCCACCAGGTGTTTGACGAAATACCCGTAAGAAACAAACTTTTGAATTTTAGAAAATTTCCAATTGATTGAGTCATAATGATGTATAAGGAGTCTGGGAATGTGTTTGTTTGGTCTAGAGGTGAGTTTTGGTGTCATTTAAATTTTGAATTTCAAATGGCCTATGTAACAGATTCAAACTTTGGCAGAATATTAAATAGGGTTCCAAGTCGATTTTGGTTTCAAACATCATTGTATTTGATTCTTTGTAACTGGTTTTTCGTTGTGGTGGAGAGATGCATGAGGGTATAGTTCAAATATTGCTTAATTCATAAGGACAAAGTAGTGTAAACGGTAATATTTTGAAGATAGGTTTTCTTCTCATTTTTTTAAGGTTTTAGGGCGGAGCTTGCGATTGATACTTCTTTTCTGTTTTCTTGCTCTTTGTTTGTGAGCACTTGACTTTACTTGTTCTTAGAAAACTACTTAAATCGTTTTGGCATACACTCATACAAAGGTTTAAATAAATAGAAAACAAATTTTAGTCAAGTAATCATTTTTTAAATAGAGGTTTATTTGGTCTTCATAAATTGTCTAAGAAATAAGGGGAGGTTTTAGAAATAGGTTTTCAAAGGGTTAATGTTTGGAAGCAAGTGGTAGTTTGAGAATATTGGAAAATCTTCATTTGAGGAAAAGAAAGATAATTTAAAAATGGGATCTTTTTATTCTACTCCTTTAAGAACAAATCTATGGGTCTTGACAAAGGGTTTTACTCTCTTTCCAAATATTTTCTTTTTG
This sequence comes from Dactylis glomerata, assembly GCA_007115705.1. NCBI lineage: Eukaryota > Viridiplantae > Streptophyta > Magnoliopsida > Poales > Poaceae > Dactylis > Dactylis glomerata. The sequence continues at coordinate 500,970 of QXEO01000439.1, read as the reverse complement.
GATGGTTTAAATTGTTTGGCTCAAAGGATTTGTTTTAAAACCTTTCTCATATTCTTTCTTTTTATTTGAAGCATGGGAGCAAATGCTCAAACTCAGAAGTTTCGAAAAGGCAAGAAATTAATCTTGTATTCAAAATAAAAGTTTTTGTTGGCTCCAAAATTTGGTATTTTGATAAATTCCATTTATTTCTATTTTCCAAAAACTTGGGTTGTTACAATCTTCCCCCCTTAAAAAGAATCTCGTCCCGAGATTCAAAAGTTAAGATTGAGATAGATTGGGAAATGAGATTAACAGATAAGAGATGTAGTGTATATTGATTCCTATCGAGATAGAAAGATTGGGTACACCCAAAATGTGATAAGGCCAAATGGTCCAAAACACATATTCATCAATCACATAGCATTTTCAACAAACAATCACACTTTTCAAAAACAAAATGTTTTAGGTTTAAACCATAGAATTTCATTAATAATGGTCTTGCGGATTACATGCCTCATTCATTTTAGAAGGAGATAAAAAAGACTACTAGTACCAAACTAAGGTGACTAAGGCTTCTTGATTGGTGATCCAAAATATTGATCCAACTTGTTCCTACCAGCTTTGTAGCTAAGTGCAACTTCCGGGTACCTAGTGGCTGATTCCCGATTTTCCTTTATTTGTGTCTTCATGCTAGAAGACTTACTCGAGGTTACTTTGGAAGGGTGTTTCCGTCTTGTTAAGGATGTTGGGGTTGTTGCGTCCTTTGACACGATCTTCAGTGATTCCATGGTTTCGCGGACATGCGATAGATTGTGGTGCTTCGTTCAGCTTCTTTGGGCACTCGTTGGAGTAGTGCCCCTTGATTCCGCACTCATAGCAGGTAATGTTGGTCTTGCCACTAGTAACTATTTTTCCAGATCGTAGAGTCTTCTCATAGTCTCCATTGCAGCGTGTTGGACATCCACTTGCTTGACGGTACATATCTCTTGCTTGATTTCGCCTCTTACGAGATCAACACTTTTTGCTAGTCTTGACAACTTGAGCTCCTAGCTGAAGAGAATCTGATATGACTGGAAATGTAGATTTCCTAGGGTGGGTCCTGGTGTAGTTGTTTGGACTTGCGAGCATGTGAGGTGCGTCAGGGGTGGAGCTCTGCAGTAGATTAGAGGGAACAACTTTCAAAAGGTTTCTAATGTGGGATTGGTATGGTTAGAGTTTAGTTTGGGCGAGAAAGACAAAAAAACATTTTTGAGCAAACAAGTTTTCAAAGTGGTTGCTACATGTTGCCGGATGGCATATGACTAACACATCACAAATCAAATCAATCATTCATACACACAAGGCACTAAGCACACTCAATAATCGTGAGGTGAGGGCAGCTTAATGAAATTAACTAAGCGTTTCCTATAAATCCTATGGGTCAAAAGGTTGCTGGGTCTTCATCATTTCTGATCACTCTCTCTTTGCTCTTGAAGTCTTTGGCGCACAGGGTTGACTCTTGTCGGAAGATTTTTGGGTAATGTGAAGATTCATCTCTCTTTTTGATGGTAGCATTCGTAATTGACGTCGAAGTTTAAAGTCTTGGAAAAGATCGAGTCCACAATCTTCTAATCCATTGTTTCTGGGGCTTTATGGTGGTATCTCGTCCAAAGTATAAATTTGGAATAGATAAGGAATAGAGTAAAACAAATATTTGAAAAGACTTTGTAATTAAAGAGGTAAATAAATTCTTTGTCAAAATCTCTTGAGAGTATAAGTTGAGAGTGTAAGATATTTGAAGTGAATAAGATGGGAGTATAAGTTGGGCTTTGGGTACCAAAGCAAATAAATTTCTTTTGTAGAAATAAGTTTTTGTCAACATATCACTTTCTTAGCTAACGACCATGCTAACTAAGGTCTCCTAAGGTCATGATAGTCCTGATATCAAACTTGTGATATCAAAGGTATCATTTTCTAACGACCATGCTAGCTAGGGTTTCCTAGAGTCAGCCTAGGCTCTGATACCAACTTGTAACACCCCCAAATTTATAACAAATTTGAAGTGACCGTTATGTAATCCATCACAATCCCAGAATCATTGTTGTGATTTACATAACGTAGTTGATATCACAGTCATAGCCATTAATAGTAAATAAAGGGGATTACATAGGTGGTCGCACAGACCAAACCTTACATTACATCAACATGCAGCGGAATAACACTTTGGGTCCATATTGTCAAGCTTCAACCGCACAGGCAAAGCAGACAGTAGGAAACGAGCCTAATTCGCAAAGTTGTCTGAATGTCCTTCCTTCATGATCTTTCTCCTTCAAGTCTGGCCAAGTTAATAGCCAGGGACACAGCCATGAGTACATTGGATGCACTCGCAAACCATCTTATAAACAAAGTGATGAGAGAGATATGCATGGTTGATATGGTGGACTAAGCACTAAGTTTATTTGCAAAAAGCTAGTTTGTTTCCCAAGAATTTTCATTAGTAGAGAAGAAGATTTAATTCTCTAAGTTAAATCTAAAGAGGAACTTCAAGTGTTGGTCACCTTCAAAGTTCAAGTCAAGTCATTCACCAAGTTCACCTCAAGTTGTTATCAATCTTGACAAAAGTCAAGTACAGCTTGCCAACTGTCCATGACCGCGGACGCGGCTATTCGAATAGTTTTGAAAACCTCTGCAGAGGGGTACACTTTACCCACAAGATTCAATCCATCTGCCGGGAACAATCCACGGATCGTCATACACAAGTATGCGGGGTTCAGATGATCAAACAAAATCTTTCACTTGCCTACTTTAGTATAGGATCCTCCCTACGAGTCCAGATACAGAATGGAACTCATAGCTTTTCCGGCTACAGGATGCTGTATTTTGGACTCCCATAGTCTGTGGTATCCTCCATCACAGCTATGGCAAGTCCCGGCTTCGGGGGCGTCCCGCGGGATCAATCCCCTATAAGTTCAATGAGGTCTCCCATACTAAAGAAAACAAACTACGGACTAAGCCCCTTCCCATATAGGGGTAATATGGTTGTACGGTATGGTTGGCTCACATAGTACATCACTCATTATCATTTCAAAAATGCATTCCATAGTCCTTACTCAAATTTGTTTTCTTTCAGAAATCCCACAGAGATGAACAATCTCCATTCAAGCTTTCAAGTTCAATTCACCTCTTTCGAATATGGTTCCCCTATAGATGACTTCAATTTTATTAACGACTAAGCAACTACTATGAGTGACACTACCACTAAGGGAGTGTTGGATAAACTCATTTTGATACTCTTGCTAAGCAAGATATCAGTACACAACTATTACTCTATACTAGCAATTCAATCATGCAATTTATTTGAAAGCAAGTAAATATGCAATTGGAAATCTAGGTATTAGGGTATGATTCAAAAGATGGCGTGCCTAGCTTGGCAATGTCAAAATAGTCGTCATCTTTATCTTGGGTTGAATAGTCTCCATCACCATTGCTTGGTTGACTTTGGGATCCATCTTCCTTAATCTCGTTGTCGTCTAATCGTCGGGAAACAAATAAGCATACAATCACCAAACAAGTACAAACAATACTCCAAGCATACACACGTGTTTTCAAACAGAGGTAATAACATCTAACACTAATTTGGGTTGGTTTTCATTCATTTCCATTTATTTTGAAATAGGTGTGCAAGTTTGAGTTTCTAATTACCACCATGTAGTATTAAATTTCCAAATACCTCCTACAAGTCCACATGGACTAAGATAAATACCTACAGGTGGCTATTTGGAAATGTGGTTTAACAATAAGAGTTCCATAAATATTTCAATTATAGGTTTGAGTTTAATAAAATCCTATATGGCAAATGCTCATTTAACCATATGGTAAATAGTATTTAATTAAAAAGGTCCAAAAATGAGATCTAATGCTATAAACAGATGGGTATCACTAATTGTGATTTTTTTTAGAGTTGGATTCATGTTAATTTGAATTTTCTTTGATTTTCTATAATCTTTCTAAGGTTGAACATCTCCTATTTTGTTATTTTTACTACAGTCAATATATAACTCTAAATAGGCTAAACTACTTTCATCTGCTTGAAAAAGTTGTAAGCTTTCCAGGGAGTATTCATTTGCTAGTTCGATGTATAAATCTCTGGAAACGTGAATTTGAAGTGTGCAGTAATTAAACAAGTACTACTAGAATTGTCGTCTAAAAAAAACTAGGTGGACTGAAACTTAGCACGGGCCGGAGAAACAGAGTGGGCCGGCCCCTTTGAATGTACCGGCGCGCAGAAGAAAAAAAATAGGAGAGGACGAAACGGTATGACGGGATCGTCTTCCTCCTCGTTACAGAGAACTCACCGGCGGCGGATGGGAACAACACGGCGGCGGGGCTCGGCGTAGGGGAGGAAGAGGTCGATGCAGGGGGGGTGAAATCGGCTGCAGTTAGCCTCCTCGTCCACCTCGAACCAGCAGCAGCTCCGGGGAGGCTCTGGTTCGTCGGCCCGAGCGGCGGCCGTGGCGGCGAGCACGGTGGCGACGAGCTCGAGCGAAGAACGGAGGGGCGATGAAAAGTTGTCTAGGATTCTTCAGTGCTTCTCCTCCGTCTCAGGGTCTGGTCAAGGTGGCGTCGGGTGGTCTAGAGCAGCGGGATGGCTAGGCGTCCAGAGCTCGCCGGCGTCGAGCTCGAGAGCGAACCGGGAAGAGGGAGAGGAAGAGGAGATGTCTGGGAGGTAGAGAGGAGTGGTGTGAGGCTTATGGCACGCTCTGGGCGGGTTTAAATAGGCCAGGAGGCCGGGAGCGGTGCTGTCCACGTCGTGGCCACGACATGGTGGTGACGAGTGCTTCGGCGAGCTCCAGTGGCCGGGATGGCCGAGGCGGTGTGGGCTAGTGCTGCAGGGTGGTAGGGTGACGTCAGTGGCGCGATGGAGTCTCATTTTTTTAAGGTTTTAGGGCGGAGCTGGCGATTGATACTTCTTTTCTGTTTTCTTGCTCTTTGTTTGTGAGCACTTGACTTTACTTGTTCTTAGAAAACTACTTAAATCGTTTTGGCATACACTCATGCAAAGGTTTAAATAAATAGAAAACAAATTTTAGTCAAGTAATCATTTTTTAAATAGAGGTTTATTTGGTCTTCATAAATTGTCTAAGAAATAAGGGGAGGTTTTAGAAATAGGTTTTCAAAGGGTTAATGTTTGGAAGCAAGTGGTAGTTTGAGAATATTGGAAAATCTTCATTTGAGGAAAAGAAAGATAATTTAAAAAATGGGATCTTTTTATTCTACTCCTTTAAGAACAAATCTAGGGGTCTTGACAAAGGGTTTTACTCTCTTTCCAAATATTTTCTTTTTGGATGGTTTAAATTGTTTGGCTCAAAGGATTTGTTTTAAAACCTTTCTCATATTATTTCTTTTTATTTGAAGCATGGGAGCAAATGCTCAAACTCAGAAGTTTCGAAAAGTCAAGAAATTAATCTTGTATTCAAAATAAAAGTTTTTGTTGGCTCCAAAATTTGGTATTTTGATAAATTCCATTTATTTCTATTTTCCAAAAACTTGGGTTGTTACAAGCAATGATGAGCCCAGACTCTGAGAAATGGCTAGAGGCCATGAAATCCGAATTGGGATCCATGAGCGAAAACCAAGTATGGACTTTGGTGGACCCTCCTAACGACCGTAAGGCCGTTGAGTGCAAATGGATTTTCAAGAAGAAAATGGACGCGGATGGTAATGTTACTGTCTATAAGGCTCGGCTTATCGCAAAAGGTTTTCGGCAAGTTCAAGGTGTTGACTACGATGAGACTTTCTCTCCCGTAGCAATGTTTAAGTCCATTCAAATTTTATTAGCAATTGCTGCGTTTCATGATTATGAAATATGGCAGATGGATGTCAAGACTGCGTTCCTCAATGGCAATATTGATGAAGAGTTGTATATGATGCAGCCGGAAGGTTTTGTCGATCCTAAGGATGCTAATAAAGTGTGCAAACTTTAGCGTTCCATTTATGGGCTGAAGCAAGCATCCCGGAGTTGGAACCTTTGTTTTGATCAAGTGATCAAGACTTTTGGATTTGTTCCAAATTGCTACGAAGCTTGTGTCTACAAGAAAGTGAGTGGGAGCTCGGTGACATTTTTAGTACTATATGTGGATGACATATTGATTATTGGAAATGACATCGGTATGCTTAACAATGTGAAGAATTATTTGAATAAATGTTTTTCAATGAAAGACCTAGGAGAAGCTGCTTATATATTAGGCATCAAAATCTATAGAGATATACAAAGACGCCTAATAGGTTTAAGCCAAAGTACATACCTGGACAAAGTTCTGAAAAGGTTCAGAATGGATAAAGCAAAGAAAGGTTCATTGCCCATGTTGTCAGGTAAGATATTGAGCAAGGCTCAGTGTCCAGCTACGGTAAAAGATAGAGAAACTATGAGCAAAGTGCCATATGCATCGGCCATAGGTTCTATCATGTATGCCATGTTGTGTACTAGACCGGATGTGTCCAATGCTCTTAGTTTGACGAGCAGATACCAAAGTGATCCAGGAGTGGAACACTGGACAGCCGTAAAGAACATCCTAAAGTATTTAAATAGGACTAAAGAAATGTTCTTGGTATATGGAGGTGATGAGGAGCTCGTCGTAAAAGGTTACGTTGATGCTAGCTTCGACACCGACCCGGATGATTCTAAATCTCAGACAGGATACGTTTATGTTTTGAATGGTGGAGCTGTGAGCTAGAGAAGCTGCAAGCAAAGCGTGATCATAGGATCTACAACCGAAGTGGAATACATGGCTGCTTCGGAAGCATCAAGTGAAGAAGTTTGGATCAGGAACTTCATCACTGAGCTTGGTGTGGTTCCAAGTGCCTTGGACCCACTGGAGATATTGTGCGACAACACTGGAGCCATAGCACTGGCTAAGGAACCAAGATATCATCCAAAGACCAAGCACATCAACCGCCGTTTCCATATAATTTGAGATTATATATCAGATGGAGATCTAAAGATTAGCAAAGTACATACGGATCTGAATATCGCAGATCCGTTGACTAAACCTCTTTTACGAGCAAAACAAGATCAGCACCTTAATGCCATGGGTGTTAGATTGTTACCAGATGTAAACTAGATTATTGACTCTAGTGCAAGTGGGAGAGTGTTGGAATTATGCCCTAGAGGCAATAATAAAGATGTTATTATTATAATTCTTGTTCATGATAATGTTCATATTCCATGCTAGAATTGTATTAAACGGAAACTTTAATACTTGTGTGGTTTATGAACACCACCGTGTCCCTAGTACGCCTCTATGGACTAGCTCATTGATTAACGATGGTTAAGGTTTTCTAACCATAGACATGAGTTGTCAATCTATTATATAATTAAAACAACTAACAACCAACGGTCTAGATTAAGCAATAACTAACGGACGTTTCAGATTGAAACATAGAAGTAAAGCTAATTTGGAAGGGAAACGTCTCGGAGAGAAAACGATTGGCACGAGGGTGCGTATATGTATCGTATGTTGGATAGAAAGCCGGGGACACCAAGAGTCATGATCGAGTAGCAGGAAAAGTCGATTTTCTTTCTCCGGCGAAAATCAAGATCAATTAGTAGGACCAATGGATTTCTCCAGCCGAAGAACGCCTGCCGTGATCGTGATCTTGCGAGAAGAAAAGATTTGGGTCGGCCAACGTACTACGACTGAGACGCGTAGAGTCAAATTCGATTACTGAGATAAGAAGATCTACTTGGGCCGTTGAATATCGACTGTGATCGCGATCGCGTCAGAGGAGACAAATTTTCTCTGGCCGTCCGACGTATGATTGGTTGGCTTCCACGGTCATGCATGGAGATCACGCCGGCGCATGCATGTTGTCTCGCGTGCCGCCGCACAGTCGGCGTTGCTGATCTCTACATCGTCATACACTACCGGCGTTGACTTCCCAATCCAGATTTACTACCACGCTTCAACAGAATTTATGGTTTGGAAAAATATGCAAGTAGAAGACGTTTGTTCATCAACTTGAAGATTTGATTCGCATAAAAGAAATAAAGACATCTTCCAGGGTCATATTTGGAAGATTCGATTCGCAGAAAAAAAAATATAACGTCGGTTCATACTTGGCATTGGCACCATTTGATATCATTGCTTCGGTTCATTGCGCACGGCCGGCGCACAATTTGGTCGACGAGGCGCGAGTTTTTTTAAAGGGAAGGCCGAATTTCTGCATTAACTTAATAATACCGATACGCCAAGTACAATAATCTGTCGTCTGCCGGCGCCTGGAGTCGACATGCTACATGCAGATTGATGCTGGCGACTGAGCGAGACCTCACGGATGCAAATAATGGCTTTGAGTGTTTGACGCATACCTTCTCTACTGTGACGGTTATCTCCTGAATTCCTGAGTCTTCGTACGCAAATTCAAGTAAGCCAAATCAACCAAAGAGAGAAAATAAAATTCTCCCAACTCGAACAGTTTCTCTATTTCGCGCTTATCCGCCACGTACTGTGATCCGTATGTATCGAAACACACACTAATTACAAGCATGTTCTAAATGCACCCGGACTCTGTTATAAGGCTTCACTAGATCGATGGATCATATGTGCTTAGGTACAACTATGCTGAAAAACCACGCCGCATATATTCAGGTCTCCATTGTAGCTCTATAGTACTGTCGAGGATGGTCCCATACATTTCCTTCGAAAGGAATTGAATTCTTAAATGTTGTTGTAGCTATATAAACGTAAATTATAGAACAAACTTCATGTGAAATTCATATACTGCCAAATTTCAGATAGTTCAATAGAAATTAATAGTTACATTTATATAACCATAAAATAACAGAGAAAATAAAATGCATCGGAATTAAAATGAAATTAGTTATGACTAAACTTTGAGCATAAGCACGAAATAACAAAATGTCTTAGAATATTTTCAATGGTTGTAGTGATAGGTACAATGATTTAGAATGACAAAAGACAAAGAAAAATAGATTAACATGTGCATGGATAAATTGAAAAATAAGAACACAAATATTTTCACAAAAAAAGTTTATAGTAAATCTAGGCATGCAAATGAGCGGGCAACCTAAACAATTTAGTATTACAAATCTATTTGTCTACAGTAAAGAAGAGATTAATAAAAACTTTACTCTAAGGGTCAAAAATATTATATAATATTCTTCTAAAAATTTCAAATGTTGTAGAAGACTAACGACCATACATTGCCTAGCCGCGCAAATGCGCGGGTCACCCGGCTAGTTAATAATAAGATTATATCATTAGGATAATGATATGATAGACAGACCCAAATAAAGCACAGCAATTAGATCATGTCATTGTGTTCATCTTTGCGAAGCTTTTTCCTATGTCATGTATTGTGTTCCTTAGACCATGAGATAATGCAACTCCCTAGTACTGAAAGAGAGCTTTGAGGTCATCAAACGTCATCCTATGAAAGGGTGATCATAAAGGTGTCTCTCAGGTGATCGGAAAGTACTTGTTGGGTTGTATGTATCGAGATGGAATTTGTCCCTCCCGAGTCGGAGAGATATACTTCGAGCCCACTCGGTAATCGATATCAACACCGCTTGCAAGCACGTGGTTAAGGATTTAATCATAAAGTGATATCGGATTACGGAACGAGTAAAGTACTTGCTGTGAACGAGACTGAACTAGGTATGCCGATACCGACGATCGAATCTCGGGCGAGTAAATTATCGTGAGACGGAGGGAATACAAATACGGGATTGATTGAATCCTGACATCGTGGTTCATCCGATATGATCATCGTTGAGTGCGTGGGAGTCAATATGGATTTCCAGATCCCGCTATTGATTATTGATGGAGATCATGTCCGCGTATTCTCGAACCCGTAGGGTCACACACTTAACGTGCATCAGTGCTAGGGTAGTTTCGGGATATATGAGAAAGTGTTTCGAAAGTCACGGAATTGTTCCGGGTGGAAAATATCAATGTTTATTAGTCCTGGCGCGCTGGCGCGCTCGAGTGCTGAGCCCGGGTGGGCCTTTGGCTCACAGGCTGGCCCAGTTGGGCATGGTGCATGGGCCGGTGGTAGGCCAGGTCAGGCCGCACAGCCACCCACGCAGACACGCTCGACGTGGCTATCGATCTGATCGATGGCGATCGTAGGCGGCGGTGCGCCAACGTGCTTTGCACGTTAGGTTTTTTGAAACCTTGACACGCACTCCAAGGCACCTGGATCTGCCTATAAAAGGACCAGCCGCCGGCAGTTTAGGTTAGACCTAATTCCCGCGGAGCCGCTGCCCGGTTTCTAAAGCCTCCTTTCTCCGTTCTTCTTTCACCACGCAAACAGGCGAAGCCCTGTCGGCGCATACTCTCCACCATAGACATTACGCCGTCATGCTGTCGATCCCATCTACCACTCCACCATATCTCGCTGGACCGGGAAGGCGGAGTCGTTGGTGCGCTGTACGTGTGCATCTCTCGGAGGCGTCGCCACTTGCGGCGTTGGATCGGATCGGATCGCGAGGAGGAGACGGCTAGTACGACTACATCATCCACGTTCTGTTGAATATTTCCGCTGTGCGATTTCTTCAAGGGTATGAAGATCTCATCTATATCTCTCATTGATTACATCTCCTAGATTAGATCTTGGCTTTCTTGTTCACATCCGTAAGAAATTTTTTGATTTACTATGCTGTGAATCCCTACACAGGCGCCGCATAGCTATCATCTCGTGCGGCGGTTTAGTGAAAAAGGCATCGCTGGCCCTAAGAGCTGATTACATCTATGCACTGCCCACTCAGCCCCCACTTGCACTTTATCCCCACCAACACATCTGAAACCACGAGTTCACGACGGAAAGCACCATCGAGCGGGACGAGAAGAGGAGAAATCACCACGCAAGCACAGAGCCAGCGGAGAAGGTCACGGCCGCACCGAGAACGGAGCAGTGGGAAGGCCGCCACGCCGACCACGGAGCACCCGTGGACGCCACCGCCGCAGAGCACGGAGCACCCGGGGACGCCGCCGCCGCAGAGCACGGAGCACCCGGGGACGCCGCCGCCACCACCGTCGAGCACGGAGCAGCCGGGGACGCTGTCGCCGCCGTCGAGCACGGAGCAGCCGGGGACACCGCCACCGCGAAGCACGGAGCAGCCGGGGACGCCGCCGCCGCCGTCGAGCACGGAGCAGCCGGGTCGCCGCCGCCGCCGTCGAGCACGGAGCAGCCGGGGACGCTGTCGCCGCCATCAAGCACGGAGCAGCCGGGGACGCTGCCATCACCATGGCCGCCGTGGCACCGCCGTCGAGCATGGAGTAGCGTGGGTGGCTGTTGTTGCCATCGCGCCGCCGCCACCGAGCACAGAAGCATGGGGAGGCCGCCGTTGCCGCTAAGCACGGAGCAGCGGGAGAGGCCGCCGTCACCGTTGCGCAGGAACTGGGGAGGCACCCACCGACGAGGACATCGAGCCACGGCCACGAGGAGCCCTGGACCTTGCGGGGTAGTGACGATGACCTCAACGGCGGAGTAGGCATAGGAGCAAGGTTAGGGACGACGGGTTAGTGAGATGATGGCGGAGGAGTTCCGCGGCAATTATCACGGTTTGAGCTGGCAATTAGGCTTAATTAATCTGGAAATTAGGCCTAATTAATATTGCAATAATGCTTTATTAATCTGGCAATTAGTCTATAGAACCTAATTAATATGGCAATTACTACAATTGACTTGGCTGTCGGACCTATTTAATCAGGCAACGGTACTAATTATAAGGCAATTAGGTCTAACTAATTGTGCAATTAGTAATCTGGCAGCCATGGCTAATTTATTTGGTAATATCGTTCAATTATTTTTTGCTTACCATGTACTGTAATGGAGATGTGAAAAGTCAAGGATCCTCCGTGGATGCATGCACCAGGAGAGAAAAGTAAAGTCGGCCTTCAAGCATGCATCATGCAATCGGTCATAGGGCATTAGACTAGTCATAGTGGGGAGTAACTTAGACTAGTAACATACATATGTTACTAGCCTATGTTACCACCTCTATAGTGCATAGTAACATAAGGGTTAGATCATGCATTACTACATTAATTAACTTGTAGACTCATCTTACCTTGAAAAGTGTGATGTTACAGTAACATAGCTAGTTACCACTAGCATCTCTCTCTTCATTAAATGATACGCCATGTTATCAAATGTCTAGTTGGTATTGCATGTACCCTATGTTACTACTTAAGTTACTCCCCACTATGAGTAGTCTTATTCGGTGGGCTCCAACGCGCGGCTTTTGTGCATGTTCGGGTATGGTACTTGGCAGCCGCCGCATGAAGCTAAAAATTTGCGGTGCCGCTGTATAGCATTACCCATAAATGGTGGGCATACAAATTACATAAAGGACCCTAAGAAAAACATGAAATAGAACATGCCCTCTGACTTTAAAAAAAAGGACACTACAAGGAAATTCAAAAGAGCAATCAGGTCCTTATTCTCCAATGTTTCTATGTTGGAACCTCAAAACTCGGCCACCAACCTCGTCGTTGGGGACTATGCCACTTGGAACAAGGCCGGCATGCGGTGCCGAGCTAAAGTTGAAGATACTCCACTTTGGCACGCCAGGCGGGAGAAAGAGGGAGTTGATGTTCTAGGAAGGCACCAAATCAAAAGGAGCAGCCACTGCTTTGGCCATTCTTCAGCCATGGATCACATCGACAATACTTGGCATCTATGGATAACTCTGACAAGCAGCTTCACAAACAACACAAGGAACTCCAAATCCTGACATCTCACCCTACCTTCTGCTACCATGACAAACACACCGGGTGAAATCACCAAAACATAGAGCTCCAACACACTAATTCAAGATGTCCTCGCCAGATCATCCCCCCAGCAATGCCTCTACCTTGGAAGCTCGCCGGAGAGAGGCGGCAATAACAACCCATGATTGTGTGCAGGCACTAACGTGCCCAGACTCCATGGCATCATGCGAAATGACATAAATGCACACAAGGACTCACACTAGACCTAGTTCTAATCCTACCACTAGGATGTAGAAAGGAGAAATGGGATCTAGAACTCCCTCCACTCCACTCCGATCTACATAGCTGGCGGAGGAGATGGGGAGAGGGACGGTGAGTGGAGGGAACGGGGGCATGAATTGGAGAGACGGGGAGGAGAGAGAAATGAAAAGAAAGAATGGCCACCCCGAACGAAAGGTTTTGAATGTGTTTCAAGTTTCTTAGAAACACACAATTTTCCTATGAATGATTACACTTCATGAAGCGAAAGAAAGCATATAAAAAATTGTATTGTGCTTAGAAGTTAGACATGAGAAACTGTATGACAAATTTGGGTGGTCTTATTAAATGGAAATTATGCTCAAGCTCGACTTCTATCAGAGATGGACATATATGATAATGAGGATGGTGGCTTAAGTATATTTCTCTGTTTTATTTAACGGCTCTCCTCTTGAAAGTTGCAAGCCAACTAGAGGGATTCGTCAAGATTACCCTATATCAGCATATCTCTTTTGATAGCAACAGAGGCCCTTTTGTTCCTTTGAAAACCTTCAAGTCGGTCATCAAATCTCGAAGGTATCAAAGTGGCACCATCTGGCCTAGCACTAAACCACCTCCTTTTTGCGGATGACAACTTGTTGCTTTCCAAAGCGAGTGAAAGTAGTGCTAGGGAGGTTAATGATGTTCTAGAGGCATATTATATATCTTTTCCAATAAAAGTGTCCTAATACTGTAAAGGAACAAGTGAAAATTAAGTTGGAAGTGCACATTGACAGTCAATATAGCTGGTGTTGATGTTCTAAAGCAGGGTGTAATCATAAAAATTGGTATGTGACATGGGTACGTCCGCCAGGGCCCATAGCGTACCTCTAGTTTATATTCGGGAGAAGCCCAAGAAGATTGAGGCACATGAGGCACCCAAAGGTTAATCTGTATAAGGAAAAACTTGTATAAGGAAAGTGTAAATCGACTTAGTCTAGAAGTTGTATTCTACCCGACTAGGACTCTGGGACCTAGCCACCTATAAAAGGGGCTGGGAGGAGCCGACAGAGGATCATCGAAACACAAATATGTAACCCTAGCTTTGTCTCAATACTTGTCAGATCGCCTTGTTTGTCTGATAAAACACCGAGTTCATCTAGCGCACCTCTCTTCCTCGATCCTAAGTCCATAATCCATGGACATTGCTGATACGTCTCATACGTATCTATAATTTTTGATGCTCCATGCTTGTTTTTACACCATTTGCCTATTGTTTCGTTACACTTAGTGGCACTTTTATACATTTTCCAGAACTAACCTATTAACGAAGTGCCACAGTGCCAGTTTCCTGTTTTCTGCTGTTTTTGTGTTTCAGAAGTGATACACAGGAAATATTCTCGGAATTGGACGAAACAAGTTCCTGAAGTCATATTTCACAGGGAAGCTCCCAAACATCCGAAGACCTGACGGAGAGGGGCCACGTGGGCCCCAGACACAGGGGCGGCGCGGCCACCCCCCTGGCCGCGCCAGCCCCGTGTGAGGGGGCGTGGGACCCCCTCTGACATCGTCCTTTCGCCTATATATACCCCCTGACGCGAAAAACCTAAGTACCCGATCAGTTTTCCAGAATACATCGCGATCCGCCGCCGCCGTCGACCCGAAGATCGGGAGGGTCCAGAAGCTCTTCCCGGCACCCTGCCGGAGAGGGGAATCGCCACCGGAGGTCTTCTTCATCGCCATGCTTGCCTCCGGAGCGATGAGTGAGTAGTCTACCTTGGACTATGGGTCCATAGCAGTAGCTAGCTGGTTGTCTTCTCCACCATGTGCTTCATGTTTAGATCTCATGAGCTGCCTTACATGATTGAGATCACCGTTATGTAATACTATGATGTTGGTTTGTTGGGATCCGATGAATATTGGTGTTTATGATTAAGTTGCTGTACTGAATTATATCTTTTGTTATCTCTATGTTGTTTATGATCTTGCATGCTCTCCATTGTTAGTAGCTATCTTGGCCGAGTAGTTGCTAGTGACTCCAAGAGGGGGTATTTATGCTCGATAGTGGGTTCATGTCTCTATTTCACCTGGGGGAGTGACAGAAACCTCTAAGGTGGTAGATGTGCTGTTGCTACTAGGGAGAAAACAACATTCATATGCTCAAGGGCATATGCTTTGTTTACATTACACACTTTGCTTAATGCAATTATCTGTTGTTCGCAACTTAATACTTTTGGGGTGTTCGGATGATATCCCCGGGGGTGGATTATTAGTCATAGATGCAGTTGGATGGCGGTCTATGTATTTTGTTGTAATGCCCAGAGTAAATCTCATAGTGATCTTCTTGACATATCATGTTATCTTTATTCTATCAATTGCCCAACTGTAATTTGTTTACCCAGCATGTTATTTTCTATGGAGAGACACCACTAGTGAACTGTGGACCCCGGTCCTATTTTAATCATATTGCAATCACCTGTTTACTATTCCCGCACTGTTTACTTTACTCGCATATTACTACTGTTTTCCACTCGATACACTCATAACCTTTGTTTCAAGCAAACCGGTGAGATTGACAACCTCATCGCAAGTTGGGGACAAAGTATTTGTTTGTGTGTGTGCAGGTTCCGCGTTGCTGCTGGCCGAAGACGAGTCAACAAGTATCGTTAACAGCGCCCTTGTTGGAGTGTTACTAAGCCAGTCCGCATCACCTTCAGTCGTCACCGTCTCTCTTCTTCAAGATCGACATTAAACCTTGGTTTCTTAACTGAGGGAAAACTAGCCGCTACACTCATCATACCTTCCTCTTGGGGTTCCCAACGGGCTGGTCATCACCACGCACAAGGACTTACTGCTCCCAAGTCAACTAAACGCCACAGTCTTTTCTGGCGCCATCACACGAGTAGCAGCTTCTTTTCTGGCGCCGTTGCCGGGGAAGAGAGAAGACTTCTGCGAGGGGAGTTCTTCGCACACACATTCTTTACTTTGTTATTTGTTTTGCTTTACTTTATTTTATTTTACCTGCATTGCTTTTTATATCAAAAACCCAAAAAAATTAGAATCCTTGGTAGTTGTTTTTACTTGTTTACTTTCGTTTTGCTGAAATGGGTACTCCTGAAAACACCAAGTTGTGTGACTTTGCTAGCACGAACAATAGTGATTTTATATGCACTCCTATTGCACCACCTGTTCCTGCTACCACCTTTTATGAGATCAAGCCTGCTTTATTGAACCTTGTTATGAAAGAGCAATTTTCTGGTGCTAGTACTGAAGATGCTGCAGCTCATCTCAACAACTTTGTTGAGCTATGTGAGATGCAGAAATATAAGGATGTTGATAGTGATATTATTAAGCTCAAGTTGTTTCCTTTTTCTTTGAGAGGAAAAGCTAAAGATTGGTTGCTGCCTTTGACTAAGAATAGTATTGATTCATGGGCTAAGTGTAAGGATGCTTTTATTGGTAGATACTATCCTCCTGCTAAGATTATAGCTTTGCGTAGCAATATTATGAAGTTTACTCAGTTTGATAATGAACATGTTGCTCAAGCGTGGGAAAGAATGAAATCTATGGTAAAGAATTGCCCCACTCATGGACTGACTACTTGGATGATTATCCAAACTTTTTATGCAGGACTGAATTTTTCTTCAAGGAACCTACTTGATTCAGCTGCTGGAGGCACTTTTATGTCCCTTACCTTGGGCGCCGCATCAAAGCTACTCGACAACATGATGGTAAATTATTCCGAATGGCACACCGAGAGAGCTCCACAAGGTAAGAAGGTAAATTCTGTTGAGGAAACCTCTTCCTTGAATGATAAGATTGATACCATTATGGCTATGCTTGCTAATGATAGGACTCATGTTGATCCTAATAATGTTCCTTTGGCCTCTTTGGTTGCTCAAGAAGAGCAAGTTGATGTGAATTTCATTAGAAATAACAATTTTAACAACAATGCCTATAGGAACAATTTTGCTAGTAACAATTATAGGCCATATCCTTCTACCAATGGTAATGGTTATGGTAACTCTTATGGTAATTCCTACAACAACACTAGGGCCGCGCCCTCCGAGCTTGAGGTAATGCTCAAGGACTTCATCGGTAAGCAAACTGCTTTTAATAAGTCTGTTGAGGAAAAGTTAGGCAAAATTGATATTCTTGCTTCTAAAGTTGATAGCCTTGCTCATGATGTTGAACTTCTGAAATTAAAAGTGTTTCCTAATGATGTGAATGTGAGCAATATTGTTGCTGCCGCTAATGCTACCCAAGTTGGAATTGATAAAAATATTAGATTGTTAGCGGAATTGCATGCCAGGTGGGAAAGAGAAGATGAGATGGCTAGAGAGATGAAGGTATGTACTATTACTACCTCTAATGATGTTGCTCCTACTGATAGCAACCCTCTTACTTTGATTGGTGTAGAGAAAACTCCCACTTCTTGTGTTAAAAAGCTTAAAACTGCCAAAACTTTTTCTCAAAAGAGTGCTGAAATTTTTCGGAGTGTGGGAGATGATAGCTCTATTTCCTTTAATGATTTTGATGTTGATGGCTGCAATATATCTGAAGTTATTTTGTTCTTGCAAAAGCTTGCTTTGACTCCCAATGCTAGTTCTTTAAATATTGCTTTTACTAAGCATATTACCAATGCTCTCATAAAGATTAGGGATGAAAAGTTGAAGCAAAAAGCCTCTGTTCCCAAGAAGTTAGAAGATGGTTGGGAACCCATCATTGATATGCATGTTAATGGTTATGATTGCCATGCTTTATGTGATCTAGGTGCTAGTATTTCTATTATGCCTAGAAAGATTTATGACATGCTTGATTTACCACCGCTTGAAAAGTGTTATTTTGATGTTCCTATTGCTGATGTTGCTAAGAAGAAACCTTTGGGAAGGATTAATGATGTTCTTATTGTGGTTAACAATAACCTTGTTCCTGTTGATTTTCTTGTTATGGACGTTGAATGCCATGCTTCATGTCCTATTATTTTGGGAAGACCCTTTCTTCGAACTGTAGGTGCCATCATTGATACGAGGGAAGGCACTATCAAATATCAATTTCCACTAAAGAAAGGTATGGAACACTTCCCTAGGAAAAGAAAGAAATTACTTTTTAACTCTATTCTTAGAGCAAATTATGAGCTTGATGCTTCATCTAGTGATATTACTTGATTCGCAATTTTCTGCGCCTAGCTCAAAGGCGTTAAAGAAAAGCACTCTTGGGAGATAACCCATTGTTTACTTTTCAGTAATTTTTCTTTTATTTGAGTCTTGGAAGTCATTACTACTGTAATGACCGCTCCTTATCTTGTTTATTTCGTTTTTGTGCCAAGAGAAGCCTCTAATTTGAGTGAGGTAAAGATTTGGGGATATTGCTGTCCTGAAACTGTTTTCGGTGCTGCACCGTAAAAATTCGTGAAAATTCTCTGTATATCTTTTGGACCTGCGATTTCTTGTGCATATTCCCCAGGTTATATCCAAACTTTTCTTAGTTGAACACTTTTTGATTTGAGCAACGGAAAATCCCTCAAAATTTCGTCCATTATCAGCTGTCCAGTTTTGACAGATTTCTGCCAATATTTGTTTTTGCCACTTTATCGCTTTCTTTTGAGTTCTTTTTTATCATGGAACTTTTGGGGAAGTTGCTACAGTAGTATTTTCTATATATGTGGTGGTTTTGAGTTGAAACCTGAAGCAATTAGAGATTGATTATATGTTATGCTTGCACTAATGTTGCTAATAGAATTGTGTTTAGTTTTGTATGAAGGAAGTTTTCAAGTGTAGGGATTGGAGAATGATGAGATGAGTTGAAGAATGGAAAAAAGCTCAAGCTTGGGGATGCCCATGCATCACCCCAATAAATATCCAAGAAGTACAAGCGTCAAAGCTTGGGGATGCCCCCGAGGCACCCCTTCTTCATCGGTAAAAATCAGGTCACCTTTCAAGACACTATATTTTTATTGCTTCATGCACTATGTGTTTTTCTTGGAGCGTCAGTTGTTTTAGTTTTCTTAGTTTGTTTAGTTTGTTTGTTTGCTGCAATAAATGGTTGGACCCCAACAAATTTCCCTTTGGAGGAGATGTACTCGTTTTCATTTGCAAGGAATGCTCTAGTTTTCACTCTTATTAAAAATCGAGCGTGCTACTTTTTCTGCTACTGCTTTTGGTTTTCGTTTTCGCCTTGATATGCGTTCAGATCTTGTCATATCTTTTCATCAAGGTGTATTTTTGCCTCTGATCTTCATTGGTTTTCATCAAAAGAGGTGTTTATAAAAATTTCAAATGGTGTTGGAAAAGAGAAAAAGCTTTGTGCAAAATAGTGGTACAAGAAGGAGCTTGTGTAGACTGCGGCTTAGGCTTTTTCATGTCATGCTTGATGTCTTTTTGATAGTATGCTTAGTAGTTTTGCTGTAGCATGACTTGTCTCAAATAACTGAGATTGCTTAATGAGCCTTTGAAAAAATCATGCGTTGTTTTTATTGTATGGAAGCATTATTTTGGTTTTCTCCTTGATGCTTTATTTGGGTTGACTTGGCGCATGCTCACACATGTTAGACTCTTACAAAGTCGCCATTAGCCTTCATGATCATTTAGTTTTTGACTTTTGATGCCATCGTATGCTTCTTTTAATGTCGCTTTGTCGCTTTGCATGATTATGGCCATTATTGCTCTCTTAGTTGGTCGCTCCCAGTCTTTTGCTAGCCCTCGCCTTGTACTGAGTATGAGCTCTACTCGTGCATCCAACTCCTAAAAACCAAAGTTTTCCAAAGTGTCCACCATACATACCTACTAGCAATTTGCTATTTCAAGTAAATTTGACTTGCTTTTATTTTCTCTTCAAATTAAACTCTTACCAGTGTTATGCGAAATTCGGTCAGTAAAGCTCTCACGAACCGGAAGGCACACTTTACTTTTTCCTGTTCTTAAAATTTTGACATTGTGGTCTTTTATGCTGAGTTGTTATGCTTGCAAGTTGTAAGTTGGATTCTAGCCCAGCCATGCTGTCATGGGGCAAGCTTTCAACATTGCACTTCTTTTTGAGTTGATATCGTGATCTTTTGTTTATGGATGCCCGCTGTGTGAAATGAATTGGGAATCTTGTGAGGATCATGGAGTTTTTATATGTGTTAGGGAAACGCCGGGCCGCCAATCTAAGCCATGCATAATTCATGGTGGAAATTTGCAGCATACCCATGGTGAACATTCGACGACGCATCTCACAATAAAAAGCTAAACAATATAGCAAATAAAAGAGATGTCGAGGTGTTCATTGTCTGCTTGTCCTGTCATTTTGGTGTGGGCTTGTTCCATGTCATCGGGCACGGAGGTACCCCATCGGCGGTTCTCAATGATATGCATATACTTACAATGACAAGAGCCTTGCTTGGGACTCTAAGTAAATTAGCATGGTTTGGGTACTCGTATTCACGGGACACGAGGTTTTCAACTTATGATTTGTTAAGCATATGCATCATAATTGTTCTCGCATTAACTTTAACCATTCAAGATGCTTATGATGGGGGCAATGAGAGCTCAAAGCCGGTAAGTACCATAATTTTTGAAGGTTATAAAACTTGCAATCACTTCTTCCCTCTGCGAAGGGCCTTTCTTTTACTTTTATGTTGAGTCACCACCTTCTTTCTTTATGCACCATTAAGAGAGCATAGTTGTCATTCTTAGTGTGATATGCATTGTCCCAAAGTTCATTGATTGACTCATATTGTTGGTTTCACTTGTTCTTAAATTATTTGTATCTAGTCGCCCTCTTAAACTTTGAGGTGTCCTATGCATTTATGTTTTGCTCTCTTTGAAGGACAAGCTGAAAACCATTTGTATGTTTTTTCCTTATGATTTGAACACACGTTTAACTTTCATTGTTTTGTTATCATGATCTTTTGTTTGTGTTCATTTACATGTTTACAACATGGTTGCTAAGTTCTTATTGTCATGATTATATCTTTCATGCCCATGTTTTAAGTTCTATTGATCCCAGCTCACCAATGCTTACATATATGATCAAGATTGTGTAGGTGCATGTCACCTCAAAAATTATTCTTTTGTTATCACTTACCTACTCGAGGACGAGCAGGAGTTAAGCTTGGGGATGCTTGATACGTCTCATACGTATCTATAATTTTTGATGCTCCATGCTTGTTTTTACACCATTTGCCTATTGTTTCGTTACACTTAGTGGCACTTTTATACATTTTCTGGAACTAACCTATTAACGAAGTGCCACAGTGCCAGTTTCCTGTTTTCTGCTGTTTTTGTGTTTCAGAAGTGATACACAGGAAATATTCTCGGAATTGGACGAAACAAGTTCCTGAAGTCATATTTCACGGGGAAGCTCCCAAACATCCGAAGACCTGACGGAGAGGGGCCACGTGGGCCCCAGACACAGGGGCGGCGCGGCCACCCCCCTGGCCGCGCCAGCCCCGTGTGAGGGGGCGTGGGACCCCCTCTGACATCGTCCTTTCGCCTATATATACCCCCTGATGAGAAAAACCTAAGTACCCGATCAGTTTTCCAGAATACATCGCGATCCGTCGCCGCCGTCGACCCGAAGATCGGGAGGGTCCAGAAGCTCTTCCCGGCACCCTGCCGGAGAGGGGAATCGCCACCGGAGGTCTTCTTCATCGCTATGCTTGCCTCCGGAGCGATGAGTGAGTAGTCTACCTTGGACTATGGGTCCATAGCAGTAGCTAGCTGGTTGTCTTCTCCACCATGTGCTTCATGTTTAGATCTCATGAGCTGCCTTACATGATTGAGATCACCGTTATGTAATACTATGATGTTGGTTTGTTGGGATCCGATGAATACTGGTGTTTATGATTAAGTTGCTGTACTGAATTATATCTTTTGTTATCTCTATGTTGTTTATGATCTTGCATGCTCTCCGTTGTTAGTAGCTATCTTGGCCGAGTAGTTGCTAGTGACTCCAAGAGGGGGTATTTATGCTCGATAGTGGGTTCATGTCTCTATTTCACCTGGGGGAGTGACAGAAACCTCTAAGGTGGTAGATGTGCTGTTGCTACTAGGGAGAAAACAACATTCATATGCTCAAGGGCATATGCTTTGTTTACATTACACACTTTGCTTAATGCAATTATCTGTTGTTCGCAACTTAATACTTTTGGGGTGTTCGGATGATATCCCCGGGGGTGGATTATTAGTCATAGATGCAGTTGGATGGCGGTCTATGTATTTTGTTGTAATGCCCAGAGTAAATCTCATAGTGATCTTCTTGACATATCACGTTATCTTTATTCTATCAATTGCCCAACTGTAATTTGTTTACCCAGCATGTTATTTTCTATGGAGAGACACCACTAGTGAACTGTGGACCCCGGTCCTATTTTAATCATATTGCAATCACCTGTTTACTATTCCCGCACTGTTTACTTTACTCGCATATTACTACTGTTTTCCACTCGATACACTCATAACCTTTGTTTCAAGCAAACCGGTGAGATTGACAACCTCATCGCAAGTTGGGGACAAAGTATTTGTTTGTGTGTGTGCAGGTTCCGCGTTGCTGCTGGCCGAAGACGAGTCAACAAGTATCGTTAACAGCGCCCTTGTTGGAGTGTTACTAAGCCAGTCCGCATCACCTTCAGTCGTCACCGTCTCTCTTCTTCAAGATCGACATTAAACCTTGGTTTCTTAACTGAGGGAAAACTAGCCGCTACACTCATCATACCTTCCTCTTGGGGTTCCCAACGGGCTGGTCATCACCACGCACAAGGACTTACTGCTCCCAAGTCAACTAAACGCCACAGTCTTTTCTGGCGCCATCACACGAGTAGCAATTGCCAAGGCCAACCCTCATCAATTGGCGCCGATTGTGGGGATCCTAGGCGTTGGAATCATGAGTTCGGTGGTCCTTTCGTCTCCATCGAGAAGCAACTCGACGATTGATGGAAACCAGATCTGTTTTGGTACCATCGATTTTCGATCACACCCACCCACCCTTCTTCCGGTCTTTGCCAACTTCGACCAGGAGATAGATCTTACGATCGGAAGCCTCAGTTTTGGTGTCAGGTCCCAGGGCTCTTTTCACCTCTCAGATCTGATCTACTCGGGTCCGTTGGCAGTAAAATCTGCAGCAGCGACAACATTGGCGTCTTTCGTCGGCTCCTCCAGCGAGGTAAACTTGCCGGTCACCATCAGCAACCAACCCGCAGAAAGCGAAGGGGATTTCGCTGACTCACTCAATGAGATCTCATATGACCTCAAAATCGAGGGTGCACCAGATCTACCACTTCAAGATGGCGGATATGCGGATACCATCGACTTCAATCTCTCAAACAATTGCATGTGAGACGAAAGCGATACTTAGACAAGGGCGCAGTGCGCAGTGCATGCATGTCAGGCGAAAGAGACATGCCAAAGTGGCAGGGATTAGACAGTTTGATGTTGCCCACACGATGTGATCGGCGGTGGATGAAGCAACCAATTTTCCACCTCAATCGACGCCTAGCATGGCCCTTTGCGGTATCTATTTGGTGCATCATTTTTACCCGGTTTTACAAATATCCAGTTTTGACCACTTTTACGAGACTAGGAAATATGCCCGTGCGTTGCAACGGGGGAGATAATTTTTTTTGCATCAGGAGTTCAGGACACGTAAAACAAATTTATGTCACTACACCGCATAAACCAGCTAGCTCCATCGCGCCCACGACGGCGTCACGTTGAGGTCCGCCACCACTACCTACTCTATGTGTCACCTAAGCGAGGCCACCAAGATCCGTGCGCTGCGGCGCCACCCAACCCCGCTATGTGAAGGCCTTCATCTCTCTCATGGTCAGAAGTAGAGAAAGCAGAGAATGGCAGATAAATTGTCCAGGAGGAACCAAGGTGTCGATTAAGTTAACTAACCCGAATTAACTAAATTATCAAGATATTTCAGTTTTCAGGTGCATCAACCATGCATAGTCCTTCTACCACAACAAACTGAGTAATATAACTCTCCTCATAATTTGTATTCATTTATTTGAACAGCTACTGATATTTCCACTTAATACACAAAGAACAACCAAATCACCAGCACTTCTGAACGCAGTGGCCTGTGTATATAGTATATACGCAGTTACTTCCACTCTCCTAATGCTATCTTTTAAAACACTACTACTGTATTTTGCTTTTATATGACAAAATCAAAGTTTGATTGACACATGAGACAGGTGTTAATAATAGCAATTGATTGTTTTTGGGATTAAGTAAATCAACAAAACAAATGAAGTTGTCTAATTAGAAACATTCACATTTAGTCATGAAGTAAATCAAGATTATAGTACTGACCTCACCTGCAACTTCGCATTCCGCAAACCATGAAAGATTTGCACGAACTTTAGCTCAATGTCTTATTTCTGAAAAATCGTAGCTGGTTCTGTTATTGTATCTATCTTTGAGTTTAGTAAGTTGTTAATGACAATTCTGCTATAAGCATTAAATTTCATAACAATAAGTCCTCACTATAACAAACTTATCGGCCTCCACAAGACCAAAACGCTAGGACGTTGCATTTGACAGTGCACCCGGCCGGCCTGTAGTCGTACATGTTCGACGCCGCGGTATATAGAGCACAATACGCTTGAGAGTGCTCACCTGGCATGCCGCATCTCCTCGTGCGCGGCGACGCTGACGTACTGGACGGCGCACAGCAACCTGCGCGCGGCTGCGCCAGCCTCCACCTTGAGCGTTAGGGCCTCGACCGCCGCGTGCACGCCGGCCTTGACGCCGGATGGCTTGAGCACCCCTCGCTCCCGGAGGCAGGCACGAGTCAATCGCAAGACAACCAACCCTCCAGTGGGCTTCCTCCTAGGAGCAGCAATCGCTAAAATAAGGCTTCCACCTCCAGTTCTCCACCTGAATTGTTCCTTGATTAGATTGGAAGGATGCACAATTACACATGTGGATTGGACAGGTTGCTACATGCACACATGGAGGATTCTAGCCGCTTGAGGCGTGGTGACCCTCACTGTCATGGGACGGGAGTTGGGGATCGACTTAGGCCGAGGGCAGCAGCTTCATTAGCAGCAGACTGCAGGCATGGGGCACCGGAGACGGAGGCGCCATGGCGAGAGGGCACCAGAGACCAAGGCGTCATGGAGCTCAGAGGCATAAGAATCAAGGATAGGACCAGACACCAGGAAGATCGCATCCATGTAAAGAATCCAACTATTGAGCTGAGCGCTCCACGCCTGATGGTTGGAGTGCAGCCCTGCTGCGACCGGCGCCGCCGCACCATGCGCCAACGCCTCCCTTTCCCCTTCTCTAGCCGGATTCTTCACTAATTATATTCCTCAAACACCATGGAAGATGTAGGGGTCAATTTCGGCGGATATTATGTCTGGTAAATATCGGCTCGTCTTGGTGTAGAGATCGGCTGAGCGCCTGAGCCCATGGCACAAAGGCCTGCCCGGGGTCAATCAACAAATAAATCGAACAGTTTTTTCACTTACCGGTGGCATTGAGGGTAATATGTAGTTTGGTGAACAGTTTTTTCACTTACCGGTGGCATTGAGGGTAATATGTATTTTGGTGGAAGGGTATATCGGTTCAGAAAAATGTTGGACGAACGAACCAACAAACGAACCACGGAAACCTTACGTCCTTTATTATTAGGTATAGATTACTGTAAACTAGCTAAATGCCCATGCTTTGCTACGGTAGTTTTTTCTCGCAACATATATAGTGCAACAAATATATATTCGCGTGTATAAAAATAGCACATGCTATTTGCAAACTATTATGTTCCACTTTGGTTAAACTGTATTTCCCTAATGTTATAATCTTATGTCATACAAAAATAAAATATAGACTCAACTAATTGTTTTTTGTTAACTAATATATAGACATGCTTTATAATTCTAGTACAATGTACTCCCCATGTTCATGTACAAGTCCAATGTACAAATCAGGGGGCCCATTGCTCCCCGACTTTGCATAATTACTGAAGAAATTTTTTATTTGAAAACTTCGATGTAAAAAAGTAGTGTCGTTCGAACAAGCTCCGCCACTGCCTGAGCATATTTCCAGAGGCCTCCACATACGCCAGCATGTAAAGGGGAGTGTCGCAAACGCTAACTAAAAGGTTGAGATGGGGCTATTAGCCTCGTGTGGTGTTTCTCCTAGGGTCTTATCTGCGCACATCTGTCACACAATGCCCACGCCATCGAACCCCTAGCTGGGAGGCCGAAGATGCCCTCCCTGCCAGGATCAAGGATAGTTAGGCACATGACCGTGTTTTACCACGTTCGAGCGGCATCCGCGAGGGAGAATGAACCGGAACCGCTAGACTTTAATCCGTGCTTGGATTTTAGAGAAGCCACAACGCGACGCTAAAATGCAGGCACCGGGATTAAAACCTTATTGTATCAACAGTTGCTGCTTTAATCTTGAGCGCCCAACGCAAATGATGCCAACTCACGCTAATTGATTTTGTTGCTCGCACTGAGGAACTCAGAGTAAGACCCGCTTCCCTGCCTTTTTTATTTTTAGTAAATTTATTTGTTACTTAGACAGCATGCTAAGCCAATTACATTGCGGCCGCTCAATTAACTACCAATTTAATAGGAGAAAATAACCCGGAGAACTTATTGAGTCGGAATTATAGGGATCCATGCGGGCAATCAACTACCATGTTTATAGGCAATTAATTACACAAATTCTTTCCATGATTGGTCTGTGCAATCAAGGATATGGCGACATTATTTCTTTATATATTTTTCTTTTCGTGATTGGTGTGTGCGGTGACATTAGTTCCTTCCGTTTTTTTGCTTTCCGTGATTGGTGTTTGAGCGGTTTGGATGTATTTGGTGGACATTTTTTATGGTGATCAGACGATCGAGATCTCTCCAATATTTGATGTCAAAGATTTTTGAGACGACGTACCATCACAAACTCCTACTTAATACTCCCTCCATACCAGATTATTGGGCAATTATTTATTTTAAGGCAAACTTTAACCATTAGTTTTAGTCAAGAAAATATAACATATTTGATATAAAAATTATACCATAGGAAAGTTCTTTGAATATGAATTCAATGGTATAATTTTTATATAATATATGTTATATTTTCTTAACTACAATTAAAGGTCAAAGTTTGTCTCGAAGCACGTAATTACCCTGTAATCCGATATGGAGGGAGTAGTAAAGATATTCGGGTTTGATCACTTTTGCAAGATCTGCTAAAGTTGCTCTAACCTGCTGACGTATGAGCCTTCCCAAACGCATTAAAACTGCAATTTAGGAAATATTTACCGCACTAATTGAGCAGGCTTATTGAATATTTTTGGGGCTCCAGTTTTTGAGGTCAAATCTCCTCCCCCGCCCCCGGATCGCGCTGCAGCACCTAGTATGGGAAGGTACTAAATCATTCAAATTAATTATTGCGCGATCTTTTCTGCAGGGGAGCGGGGTTAGTTATAGCACGGGATCTCCCCCATTCGATCTCTATATATACTGGCAATTCTCATTGGTTTTTTGCATATTGGTGTATGTATCAGAGGATGGACAAGTATACCATTCGCATCCTTGTAGCAGCCCTACTGTCTCTGCATCTCCTATGTTCTTCTTCTGTTGTGCAATGTAAGTAGTCGATGTGCACCGGAGTTATTTGTCTCGCTATTCTCTTTGTACGATCCTTGCCCTTCAACATCGAAGTTACAGTCCGCGGTTTATATTTAGTTCTCCTGGAAGCATGCATTCCAAGTGAATGATCTTCTTTTGTTTCTTGTCTCATTTGTTGCTTCTTTGTTAAAATAATTGCAATAACAACGGCTCATTTTGTAGGCCGAATCATCATCGCAGACATGGATAACGAGAAGATCAATCTCCCAGGTGGGCTGTGCGCCCATTATACTGGAGAGTGTAACGGAGTTTGCGAGTGTTGTCTTGCAAATAATCGTTGCTACAAGTCCATGGACGTTTGCAAGAAAGAATGTGTCTCTACTTCAGACATAGTGGCGACGACGACCCGCCCTTCTTTACCTGCTCCTTTCCCTGCGTAGCTAGTCAAATTGACATAATGCATGTTGTGCGGAAAAAATTGCGGCAAGAATAATTCTCAGGTGTTCCAGTTTGATTTGTTATATCACATTTAATTTTCTATCTTTAAATAAATCGGACTTGTTTTTTGTGTTGCATGAAGATCTTTGAAACGTGGTCATGATCACTTCTGACCGTCTGATGCTCTCAAACTATTATCCAACAATCTGGACCGCTGGATCTTGTCATTGTACCATATGTAGCATTTCATTAACTTGTTCTCGAGGCGACATTAGTAGAACATAGGAGAAGGATCCTGACAATGCTTGGTTCGGTGCATTGGCGGACCCAAAATATTTGTGAAGCCTGGGCATAACATGAATGCAAGTGCTTAAAGTGTTTTGATTAGCCTAACGTATTACATGACTTAAGCCTACGTCTGGCCGGCAAGCCCGGGCAGCTGCCCGGGCAACAGGGACGGTAGATCCGCCAGTGGTTCGGTGGAATTAGACGTAGGGAATGGGAGTTGAGGGTGTACGGGACTAGAAGTCTCCTGTTTGATTCGAGGACATGGGAATTTAGGTGGGAGGTTGATTGGGAGTTTAGCGTGAGAACTCCCACCGATCACTTCCCTGGGGAGACCAGGTAATTCGCCATGGGATAGGGAATTGGAATTGGAAAGAGAAAAAAAGAAATTGAAAATCCCGTCGTTGTCTCACCGGCCATACATGCAAAACCGGCCTTGCCGTTCGGGAGGAATGTCTCTCCGTCAAACGTAGATGCGTACGTACACGCCCGCGTTCTGATCTAGCGATTCTGCGATGCCGATTGATCTGGTTACATGGCGGTACATAGTTTGCTAGTCGATCAAGGTGAGGTAGCTCCGTACATGGATTTGGTGGTGGCGAAGGACATGAAGCGACTAAGCGGGGTAAGCTTGGCCACTGTGCACGGGCTGATTTGGTGGTGGCGAAGGACAAAGATAGTTATCAATGAAGGTGGCTTGAGAGAAATTATGGATGGAGGCAACAGCGGACATCACGGCAGCTAATCCGGGATTAACTGAAATTACGTTTCTGTCAAATTCCCATTGTTAATTCCTACGATCCACCAAATATGGGATTGGGACTAATTATGAAATTCCTTATGCCAATCCTCCTCTAAACTCCCCGCTCCAAACTCCCACTCCCACTCCCATTCCCCAAAGCTGCCAAACACTAGTACTAATGAGGGGTATGTAGCTTGTATTAGTTTGAACTCTTCCCAGGTTTCTTCCGCTTCCGACATATTTTCCCTGTGGATAAGCCATCGTGTGATACCAATGTTATAAGTACCTGCCTTGTGAGGAACTTGGCGTCATTAAAGAGCAAGGGGATCCTTTCTTCTCCTAACCGTGTGGGAGATTTAGAACGAGAGAAATGCAAGAGTATTTAGAAATGTAGCTTCTATGTTCGGGTTAGATTCTTTCGACCATTAAGTCTAGTGCCAAACTTTGGGCAATTATTGGGACAAACCGGTTGAGTGCAATATTGCCGCGAGAGTAGGCTTTTGATTCGAAGCATAGCTCCTTGTAACTAAACTGTTAAACTCTTTTTTAATCAATAAAATAGGCAAATCTTTTGCCTTGTTTCAAAAATAAAATAAAGAGCAAGGGGAGCATTAGTGATCTTACTATCGGGAGTGACTAGTGGAAGATTTGGTTTGGTACTGCATACTTGCCTAGATGGCATTTCAGTTGATTGATGTGGAAAACGTCATGTAATTGAGTATCAGCTGATAATTGCAGTTTGCACGCAGTGTTGGCAATTTGCTTAAGTACTTTGAAGGCCCCGTACCATTTGGAAGTGAGCTTAACTAAGGGAGTTATGCAAACCCAACCCAAGGTTGTTTCACGATATGAGTGCATTTTCAAGTAGACCTTGTGACCCTTGATGCGGCACGGTGTTGATGGTTTTTCACCGTCCAGTTGGGAACCTCAAGAGGAAGGTATGATGAACACAGCAGCAAGTTTTTCCCTCAGTAACAAACCAAGGTTTAATCGTATCCAGGAAAAAGCTAAACTCCAGAAGGTGATGCTTGCTAGCCTAGTGACACTCCAACAAGGGCGCCGTTTACGATTCTTGTTAGTGCGTCTTCAACTAGTAGCAACGCGGAACCTGCACACAACACAACCAAATACTTTGTTCCCAACTTACGATGAGGTTGTCAATCTCACCGGTTTGCTTAAAACAAAGGGTATGAGCGTATCGAGTGGAAAGCAATAGTAGTATGCGGGTAAAGTAAACAATGCGAGTAAAGTAAACAGGTGATAGCAATATAATGGAAATAGGACCGGGGTCCACAGTTCACTAGTGGTGTCTCTCCATAAGATAAAATAACACATGCTGGGTAAACAAATTACAGTTGGGCAATTGATAGAATAAAGATAACGTGCATATGTCGAGAGGATCACTATGAGATTTACTCTGGGCATTACAACAAGATACATAGACCGCCATCCAACTGCATCTATGACTAATAATCCACTTGTGGCGAATCAGTCCGAGAACTCCACAAGTATTAAGTTGCGAACAACAGATAACTACATTAAGCAAAGTGTGTAATGTAAACAAAGCATGTGCCCTTTGACATATGAATGTTGTTTTCTCCATAGTGGCAACAGCACATCTATAACCTTAGAGGTTTCTGTCACTCCCCCAAATTAAATAGAGGCATGAACCCAACTATCGAGCATAAATACCCCCTCTTGGAGTCACTACTATCTACTCGGCCAAGATAGCTACTAACAACAGAGAGCATGCAAGATCATAAACAACATAGAGATAACATAAGATAATATTCAGCACATCAACTCAATCATAACACCAATATTCATCGGATCCCAACAAACACAACATGTAAAATTACATAACGGTGATCTCGATCATGTAAAGCAGCTCACGAGATCTAAACATGAAGCACATGGTGGAGAAGACAACCATCTAGCTACTGCTATGGACCCATAGTCCAAGGTAGACTACTCACTCATCGCGCCAGAGGTAAGCATGGCGATGAAGAATACCTCCGGTGGCGATTCCCCTCTCCGGCAGGGTGCCGGGAAGAGCTTCTGGACCCTCCCGATCTCGGGTCGATGATGGCGGCGGATCGCGATATATTTCTGGAAAAGTGATCGGGTGTTTAGGTTTTTCCCATCGGGGGGTCTTTATAGACGAAGGGGCATCGTCAGAAGTGGACCGAGGCGGCCACACACATAGGGGGCGCGGCCTAGCCCTGGGCCGCGCCGCCCTGTTGTGTGGGCCCCTCATGGCCCCACTCCGTCTCCTCTTTAGTTCTCTGGAAGCAACGGTGAATTTCTGGATGTTTGGCTTTTATTTCGTCAAATTCTGAGAATATTTCCCGTGTAACTTTTCTGAAACACAAAAACAGTAGAAAACAGGGAACTCACACTGTGGCATCTCGTTAATAGGTTAGTTCCGGAAAATGCATAAAAATACCACGAAGTGTAACGAAACACTAAGCAAATGGTGTAAAAACAAGCATGGAGCATCAAAAATTATAGATATGTTTGAGACGTATCAGCATCCCCAAGCTTAACTCCTGCTCGTCCTCGAGTAGGTAAGTGATAACAAAAGAAATAATTTTTTAGGTGACATGCACCCACGCAATATTGATCATCTATGTAAGCGTTGTGCGCTGGGATCAAAAGAACTTAAAACATGGGCATGAAAGATATAATCTTGATAGAAGAAACTTAGCAACTATGTTATAACATGAAAAAGAACACAAACAAAAGTTCATGAAAATGAAACAATGAAAGTCAAACGTGTGTTCAAATCATATGGAAAAACATATAAATGGTTTTCAGCTTGTCCTTCATGAGAGAGCAAAACATAAATGCATAGGACACCTTCAAGTTTAAGAGGGCGACTAGATACAAATAATTTAAGAACAAGTGAAACCAACATCATGAATCAATCAATGAAAACTTTGGGATAATGCACATTATACTCAGAATGACAACTATGCTCTCTTAGACGGTGCATAAAGATAGAAGGTGGTGACTTAACAAAAAAGTAAAAGAAAGGCCCTTCGTGGAGGGAAGCAGTGATTGCAAGTTTTATAAACTTCAAAAATTATGGTACTTACTAGCTTTGAGCTCTCATTGCCCCCATCATAAGCATCTTGAATGGTAAGAGTTAATGCGAGTACAATTATGAAGTATATGCTTGACAAATCATAAGTTGAAAACCTCGTGTCCCGTGAAGTATGAATACCCAAACCTCATGCTACTCGACTTAGAGTTCCAAGCAAGCTCTTGTCATTGTAAGTATACACGTATCATCGAGAACCGCCAACGGGGTACCTCCATGCCCGATGACATGGAACAAGCTCACATCAAAATGATAGGACAAACAGACAATGAACACCTCGGCATCTCTTTTATTTACCATTGGTATAGCTTTTTATTGTGAGATGCGTCGTCGAATGTTCACTATGGGCATGCTGTAAATTTTCACCATGAATTATGCATGGCTTAGATTAGCGGCCCAGGCGTTTCTCTAACACATATACAAACTATATGATCCCGCAAGATTCCCAAATTATTTCACATCGCGAGTATCCATAAACAAAAGATCACGATATCAACTCAAATAAGAAGTGCAATGTTGAAAGCTTGCCCCATGATGGCATGGCTAGGCTAATTTCCAACTTACAACTTGCAAGCATAACAACTCAACATAAGAGAGCCACAATGTCAAATTTTTAAGAACGTGAAAAGTAAAGTGTGCCATCAGGTTCATGAGAGCTTTACTGACCAATTTTCGCATAACACCAAAAAGAGTTTAATTTGAAGGATAGATAAAAGCAAGTCAAATGTACGTTGGAATAGCAAATTGCTAATAGGTATGTATGGTGGACACTTTGGAACAACTTGGTTTTTAGGAGTTGGATGCACGAGTAGAGCTCATACTCAGTACAAAATGAAGGCTAGCAAAAGACTGGGAGCGACCAACTAAGAGAGCAATAACGGCCATAATCATGCAAAGCGACAAAGCGACATTAAAAGAAGCATAAGATGGCATCAAAAGTCAAAAACTAAATGATCATAGAGGCTTATGGCGACTTTGTATGAGTCTAACATGTGTGAGCATGCGCCAAGTCAACCCAAATAAAGCATCAAAGGAGAAAACCAAAATAATGCTTCCAAATAATTAAAACAACGCATGATTTTTTTCAAAGGCTCATTAAGCAATCTCAGTCATTTGAGACAAGTCATGCTACAGCAAAACCACTAAGCATACTATCAAAAAGACATCAAGCACGACATGCAAAAGCCTAGGCCGCAGTCTACACAAGCTCCTTCTGGTACCACTTTTTTGCATAAAGCTTTTTCTCTTTTCCAACACCATTCAAACTTTTTTGAAGTAACTCTTTTGATGAAAACCAATATGGACCAGAGATCAAAATACACCTTGATAAAAAGATATAACAAGATCTGAACAAAAATCAAGGCGAAAAACAAAAGCTAAACGCAGTTCTAGAAAAAGAGAACACTCGTTGAAACGATAAGAGTGAAAAACTGAGTGTTCTTGGCAAATGAAAAGCAAGGCAACTTCTCCAAAAGGAATTTGTTGGGGTCCAACCATTTATTGAAGCAAACAAAACTAAACAAAACTGAAAACTAAAATAACTGACGCTCCAAGAAAAACGCATAATGCATGAAGCAAAAAAAAAATAGTGTGTTGAAAGGTGACCTGATTTTTGCCGATGAAGAAGGGGTGCCTCGGGGGCATCCCCAAGCTTTGACACTTGTACCTCTTGGATATTTCTTGGGATGCGTGGGCATCCCCAAGCTTGAGCTTTTTTCCATTCTTCAACTCATCTCATCATTCTCCAATCCCTACACTTGAAAACTTCCTTCATACAAAACTAAACACAATTCTATTAGCAACATTAGTGTAAGCATAACATTGAATCAACCCTTTTTGCTTCAGGTTTCAACTCAAAACCACAACATATAAAGCATATACTACTGTAGCAACTTCCCCAAAAGTTCCGTGATCAAAAGAACTCAAAAAGAAAGCGATCAAGCGGCAAACACAAATATTGGCAGAAATCTGTCAAAACAGAACAGCTGACAAAGTCGAATTTTTAGAGGGTTTTCTATTGCTCAAATCAAAAAGTGTTCAGCTAACGAAAGTTTGGTTATAACCTGGGGCATATGCACAAGAAATTGCAGGTCCAAAAGATATTCTGAGAATTTTCACGAATTTTTACGGTGCAGCACCAAAAACTGTTTCAGGACAGCAACATCCCCAAATCTTACCTCACTCAAATTAGAGGCTTCTCTTGGCACAAAAACGAAATAAAAAGGATAAGAAGAGGTTATTACAGTAGTAATAACTTCCAAGACTCAAATAAAAGAAAAAGTACTAAAAGTAAAAACATTGGGTTATCTCCCAAGAGTGCTTTTCTTTAACGTCTTTGAGCTAGGCGCAGAAAGTGCGAATCAAGTAATATCAAGTGATGAAGCATCAAGCTCATAATTTGCTCTAAGAATAGAGTCAAAAAGTAGTTTCTTTGTCTTTCTAGGGAAATGTTCCATACCTTTCTTGAGTGGGAATTGATATTTGATGGTGCCTTCCCTCATATCAATGATAGCACCTACAGTTCGAAGAAAGGGTCTTCCCAAAATAATAGGACATGAAGCATTGCATTCAAAATCCATGACAAGAAAATCAACGGGAACAAGGTTATTGTTAACCATAATAAGAACATCATTAATTCTTCCCAAATGTTTCTTCTTAGCAACATCAGCAATAGGAACATCATAATAACACTTTTAAAGTGGTGGTAAATCAAGCATGTCATAAATTTTTCTAGGAATAATAGAAATACTAGCACCTAGATCACATAAAGCATGGCAATCAAAACCATTAACATGCATATCAATGATGGGTTCCCAACCATCTTCTAACTTCTTGGGAATAGAGGCTTTTTGCTTCAACTTTTCATCCCTAATTTTCATCACATCATTAGGCAACACTTTTAATTTCAGAAGTTCAACATCATGAGCAAGGCTATCAACTTTAGAAGCAAGAATATCAATTTTGCCTAACTTTTCCTCAACAGACTTGTTAAAAGCATTTGCTTACCGATGAAGTCCTTGAGCATTACCTCAAGCTCGGAGGGCGCAGCCCTAGTGTTGTTGGAGGAATTACCATAACCATTACCATTGGTAGAAGGATACGGCCTATAATTGTTACTAGCAAAATTGTTCCTATAAGCATTGTTGTTAAAATTACTATTTCTAATAAAGTTTTCATCAACATGCTCTTCTTGAGCAACCAAAGAGGCCAAAGGAACATTATTAGGATCAACATGAGTCCTGTCATTAGAAAGCATAAGCATAATAGCATCAATCTTATCACTCAAGGAAGAGGTTTTCTCAATAGAATTTACCTTCTTACCTTGTGGAGCTCTCTCGGTGTGCCATTCAGAGTAATTTACCATCATATTGTCGAGAATCTTCATTGCGGCACCCAAGGTAAGGGACATAAAAGTGCCTCCAGCAGCTGAATCCAATAGGTTCCTTGAAGAAAAATTCAATCCTGCATAAAAAGTTTGGACAATCATCAAGTAGTCAGTCTATGAGTGGGACAATTCTTTATCATAGATTTCATTCTTTCCCAAGCTTGAGCAATATATTCATTATCAAACTGACTAAACTTCATAATATTGCTACGCAAAGCTATAATCTTAGCAGGAGGATAGTATCTACCAATAAAAGTATCCTTACACTTAGCCCATGAATCAATACTATTTTTAGGCAAAGACAGCAACCAATCCTTAGCTTTTCCTCTCAAAGAAAAAGGAAACAACTTAAGCTTAATAATATCACTCTCTACATCCTTATATTTCTGCATCTCACATAGCTCAACAAAATTGTTGAGATGAGCTGCAGCATCATCAGTACTAGCACCAGAAAATTGCTCTTTCATAACAAGGTTCAACAAAGCAGGTTTAGGGCCTGTTTGTTTGGGCTGTCTGGGGCTGGTTGTGCAGGAAAAGCTGCTGTGTAGGAAAAGTTGCTGTGCAGAGAAAGCTGCTGTTCTGAATTTCACTGTTTCGCGACTTGACTGGCTGTCTAGCTGTTAGTTAAGGAATTGTCTGAAATACCCCAGAAGTTCTGAGAACATATATGTATATGCTGATTTAAGTGTATAAGTCAAGCACTATAAAATGCCATGAATAAAAAATATAAATGTTAATTAAGTGAAATGGCGCAATTGCACGTGGATTAAAAAAATGTACACATGCATCGCTTGGTTGCTTGATCAACTATATCTAAAAAACTTACCGATCTAAATTAGCCACAAAACCATTGAGAACGTGCATTTTAGCTGATTTGTGTCTAATAAATAAATCACTATATCTAAAAAAACATACTGATCTAAAAGCCTCGTCTTTTCTTGCCTTGGAAAGTAAGATTCTCACGTGACCTCTATTTTTCTTGACACCCTTTCTTTTGTGCTTCTCCATATTCTAAAATTCTAAAATAATAGCACGTTCGTGCCACCACCAGGTGCTCCTACTATAACGAGGCTGTGCATCCAGCTGGGCGATCGTACGTGGTAGCGGCAGTGTGTGTTGATGCGAGGCCAAACAGGATGTACCGCAGAATGGCAGTTTTCTGTAAATACAAGAAATAGCAGTGGCAAGGCAATGTACCGATTCGATTTGAAGTGTCGAAGCCGCGGGAAGCACGTCCCGGGGTGCTTCGGCCGCGCAGTATACTAGCTGCTTTGGCTTTTGGAAAGCCAGCGACACAGCCGACCCCTTTGGTTCGATTCAATGGCTTATTTTTTTGGAAAGCTAAAATAAGCTCAAACAAACACCCCTTTAATCTCATAAAAATCAGCAGCAGGAGCAGGTGGCGCAATAGGAGTGCAGATAAAATCACTATTATTGGTGCTAGTAAAATCACACAACTTGGTGTTCTCATGAGTAGTCATTCTAGCAAAGCTAAAAGCAGACAAGTAAAAACAACTATAAGGAAACTAATTTTTTTGTATTTTTGATAAAACGATGCAAGTAAAAATAAAGTAAAGCAAAACTTAAAACAAAGTAAAGGATGTGCGTGTGAAACTCCCCTTGCAGAAGTCTTTTTTTTTCCCGGCAACGGCGCCAGAAAAATGTCTTGATGCGGCACGGTATTGATGGTTTTTCACCGTCCAGTTGGGAACCCCAAGAGGAAGGTATGATGAGCACAGCAGCAAGTTTTTCCCTCAGTAAGAAACCAAGGTTTAATCGTATCCAGGAAAAAGCCAAACTTCAGAAGGTGATGCTTGCTAGCCTAGTGACACTCCAACAAGGGCGCCGTTTACGATTCTTGTTAGTGCATCTTCAACTAGTAGCAACGCGGAACCTACACACAACACAACCAAATACTTTGTTCCCAACTTACGATGAGGTTGTCAATCTCACCGGTTTGCTTGAAACAAAGGGTATGAGCGTATCGAGTGGAAAACAATAGTAGTATGCGGGTAAAGTAAACAATGCGAGTAAAGTAAACAGGTGATAGCAATATAATGGAAATAGGACCGGGGTCCACAGTTCACTAGTGGTGTCTCTCCATAAGATAAAATAACACATGCTGGGTAAACAAATTATAGTTAGGCAATTGATAGAATAAAGATAACGTGCATATGTCGAGAGGATCACTATGAGATTTACTATGGGCATTACAACAAGATACATAGACCGCTATCCAACTGCATCTATGACTAATAATCCACTTGTGGCGAATCAATCCGAGAACTCCACAAGTATTAAGTTGTGAACAACAGATAACTGCATTAAGCAAAGTGTGTAATGTAAACAAAGCATATGCCCTTTGACATATGAATGTTGTTTTCTCCATAGTGGCAACATCACATCTACAACCTTAGAGGTTTCTGTCACTCCCCCAGATTAAATAGAGGCATGAACCCAACTATCGAGCATAAATACCCCCTCTTGGAGTCACTAGTATCTACTCGGCCAAGATAGCTACTAACAATGGAGAGCATGCAAGATCATAAACAATATAGAGATAACATAAGATAATATTCAGCACATCAACTCAATCATAACACCAATATTCATCGGATCCCAACAAACACAACATGTAGAATTATATAACGGTGATCTCGATCATGTAAAGCAGCTCACGAGATCTAAACATGAAGCACATGGTGGAGAAGACAACCATCTACTACTGCTATGGACCCATAGTCCAAGGTAGACTACTCACTCATCGCGCCGGAGGCAAGCATGGCGATGAAGAAGATCTCCGGTGGCGATTCCCCTCTCCGGCAGGGTGTCGGGAAGAGCTTCTGGACCCTCCCAATCTCGGGTCGACGACGGCGGCGGATCGCGATATGTTTCTGGAAAAGTGATCGGGTGTTTTGGTTTTTCCCGTCGGGGGGTCTTTATAGGCGAAGGGGCAT
The DNA here is from genome assembly GCA_007115705.1 of Dactylis glomerata. Lineage (NCBI taxonomy): Eukaryota > Viridiplantae > Streptophyta > Magnoliopsida > Poales > Poaceae > Dactylis > Dactylis glomerata. The sequence continues at coordinate 462,553 of QXEO01000439.1, read as the reverse complement.
CGTCAGAAGTGGACCGAGGCGGCCACACACATAGGGGGCGCGGCCTAGCCCTGGGCCGCACCGCCCTGTTGTGTGGGCCCCTCGTGGCCCCACTCCGTCTCCTCTTCGGTTCTCTGGAAGCTTCGGTGAATTTCTGGATGTTTGGCTTTTGTTTCGTCCAATTTTGAGAATATTTCCTGTGTAACTTTTCTGAAACACAAAAACAGCAGAAAACAGGGAACTGGCACTATGGCATCTCGTTAATTGTTTAGTTCCGGAAAATGCATAAAAATGCCACGAAGTGTAACGAAACACTAAGCAAATGATGTAAAAACAAGCATGTAGCATCAAAAATTATAGATACGTTTGAGACGTATCAACCCTCTGCAAAGGTTCTCTCTGTTTTGTTTAAGTTGGCATATTTCTTGATTCGTTGCTGAGCTTGACCAAGGTTGGACTGCAATGTTTAGAGCATGTGCTATCTGTCAGCCAAAGTCACTTGAGATTTAGTGGACATGTCCATAGGAAGTGATATTTCTTGAATATGGGGTGGAGGATATTCATATAATGCTTCAAATGGCAACATCTTGATTGATGTCGACCCCAACAAAGTCTTCTCGCCGATTGTTCTCAATGGTCATGGCAACCAAGGCGGCATCAACCTCAACCACTTCTACTTCAACTTACCAGGCATGCAGAGGGCTCCACTTTCGTTCACCAAAGGGGATGGCTCTGGCCCCATCCTGTTGGGTGATGATGACGCGGACACCCATCGCGTATTCAACACTGATGATGTGCACACTGGTAACTATTCTTGTGTTCGCTAACTTTTTGGGTATACATTCATTAATTAGCATTGTGTTTGTGTGCACATGCCATGTGCGCTGACATATTAGCCGACGTGATCAATGTTGGTCGTGGTGCCGAAGCCACACAAACACACAGTGTGGATGAAGAAGAGGGGTTGAGGAGACTGATGTGGTTGTTATTGATACCAGAACAAAAGGTAAGAAGAGGAAGGTTGGGGCCCGAGGTGGAAAACGTTCGAGGATGAATGCCGATGTGATGCTTGGAAGGCCCTGAGCATGTACCAAATTACCGGTGCTCAACAAAGTGCAAGAACCTATTGGAAGAGGATCAAAGACCAATTCGATGAATGCAAGTGCTACTCATTTGATGCCTGTAAAATGCATCCAGGAACTTTGTAGTTTATTAGATCACATTCTAAGTTATTTGATAGTTGAGTAATGCTACGTAGCGGCGCCGCATACTTCTTATTTCGTGCAGCGGCTGCTAACCACTCTATCGCAGCGACATGCACATGTGCACAAAAGGCGCAAGACGCGTAGCAGCCCACCCTAATCACGTACCTACAAGCTGCAATCAGTCACATGCTGCTGCCCACCAAAACATTATCGACCATCAGGCAAACCTTTCTCATCTCATGCAAACCTTTCTCTTCCTTGATTTTTTGCTGAAGACTTTCTCTTACTACCTTGTATAGTTGCCGTATAAATTAGCGTGCTTGAGGATTACTAATTGCAAAATTAGTTAGGCCTAGTTGATGGGTTCTATAATTACTAATTGCCATGTTATTAGAACCTCGTTGCCTAATTAATTGGGGATTTCTATTTTCGTGCCCCTGGTTCGTTAGTTGTACTCAGTTTTCCCCAGCCGCTTAACTTTTCCTCAGTTTTCCCCTCCCTCTAGTTTGAAACCCCTCGCAGACGCTCGGACAGGAGGGTTGCCGTCTGGTCAGAGGCCTTGACCGTTACCGGTGACGGCCAGGGAGCCGCGGTGGTTGTGAATGGACCGTTGCTTTTGAATGGTGTTGACTGTTGACCCAATGAGACACGTCGGACTGGCGGTCTCTCACTCACCCAAATCTTTCCCCTCCGCCCGAGACTAGAAGAGCTCACACACCGCCCCTCCGCCGCCACGCCGTCCTTCCCTCCTACCTTATGGCGTCGTCCGCCCCCGAGCCGCCCCCGCCCCCACCACCACCCCCGGGAGGCGAAGAGGGCTCCGCCTCCACTAGATCTACCCCTATCGTGGTAGAGTTTGTACATCCGTCTGGTGTGCCGATTATGCCCCTCAACGGCGGAGAAGATTGGGAATCGGAGGGATCTAACGCATGGATTCCATCTGGGTAAGCATCGTCTGCCTATGTGAATTAACAGTAGGCAGTTTTTGAGCGCGAATCGTTGTTGCTCAACTAACTGCGTTGCTTTTCGAATAGGATTGATCCAGCGCTGGCTTTTCGGCTAGTGGTTAGGCTGGATACTAGCTTTTTGCGTGATTCTGAACGCAATGTGAGCGGATTTTACATCCCAGCGGTGGTTGCAACTACCATCTCGTTGAGGGATTTAAAAGATAACATCTGCGCTCAGTACCCCTGGGGCGCTGGCGATTCAGTTGATTTCCAATATTTCAACAGCACGGAGGGAAGATATGTTCCACTAATTTCTGACGAGGATCTGGGAATTCTTTTTGCTTTAAATGATTCTTGCCGTGTCGGTAAAATTCGTATCCATGTGGACAGGGTCCAGGCATCATCTGGTGTTGGGGCATCATCAGGTGGTCGGGCATCATGTCTCTCTAGTGTTGCTGCCTCTGCTAATCGTGTGCGCCGCCCCGCTCCTTGTAGGTCCATAACAGCACCATCTGTCCCCAGTGCTAGTGGTAGCCAGATCGTTCCTGCGGTCAATGTGGAGGACGATGCAGAGATTGAGGATCCGTCTCCTCAAGATGATGAGGATGAGTTGATGTTTCCTAAATTGGTAGATCGATGCAGTAAGCAGGCAATGGAGGATCAATACATGGAAGATATTGCACAAGGTGCCAGATTTGATGACACTGATGATGAAGAGAAGGATGAGAACAATGACAACCTCGTTTTAGCCGATTACGAAGGTGATGACTTGCCAACAATTGAGTGGAACAGAGAGGATCCTCAGCTTGCAGAAGGCACCGTATTTCAAACGATGATGGACTGCCGTAATGCAATTACTACATATTGCATTCTCACCAAGAATGATTATGAGGTTATTAAAAGTGAGCCAGGTAGGTTCACAGTTAAGTGCCCATACAAGAGGTGTAAGTGGAGGCTGCATGCATCCACAATGCTCAGAAGCACCGTGGTTCAGGTACTACGCCAACCAGTTGTGTATTTTAGATCACGGTGTAAAATTTGTTAACTGTTACTGACATCCCTTATAATTATGTTTCAGATAAAGAAGAACTCGATCGACCATACTTGTCCACCACGAGCGGGAGCGCCAGAGGAGAAATCAAAGCTAGCGAATACTAGGTGGTTGGCAGATGCAATCATAGATTGGCTGAGAGAAACTCCATCACTTGGTCCAACAGCACTCATAAAATTGATATATGATAAGTTTAATATAAAAATACCTTACATGAGGATGTTCTATGCAAAGGAAATGGCTCTTGACAGGACCAATGGTCCATGGAATGAAAGCTTTCAGTTGCTTTACACTTTCAAAGCTTAAGTGGAGATCGCTAGTCCAGGCAGTGTTGTAGCGATAGACAAGCATACAGTTCCCTACAAATTGAAAAGCGGGAGGATAATGCAGAAGGAATGTTTTAGAAGGGCTTTTGTTTGTTTCAAAGCTTGCTGGAAAGGCTTTCTGGACGATTGCAGGCCTTATTTGGCTATGGATGCAATAGCTCTTCATGGCAGGTTTAAAGGACAGCTAGTAACTGCTACTGCAGTTGATGGACACAATTGGATGTTCCCTATTGCTTATGGAGTTTTGGAGGTTGAGTCAGAGGAAAGTTGGACTTGGTTTCTGCAGAATTTGCGCGACCTTATAGGTCATCCACCAGGACTTGCTATCCACACAGACGCTTGCAAAGGTTTGGAGAGTGCAGTAGAAGCAGTATTCCCTGGAGTGGAGCATAGGGAATGTATGTGATACGTCCATATTGCATCACTATTTTGTATCATAATTTACTGTTATTCATTGATATATTTCATATTTAGATATGATACTTATGTTATTTCCTTTGTTTTCACATGTTTGATGATCATTGGAGGATTTGCTGCCGGAGTCAGGATTCTGCTGGAAAAGGACCGTCAAGACTCCATATTTCGGAAGATCAGGAAAATTCCAGAAAAATACCAGAAAATTCTATTTTACCAAAAGACTCCGGAAGCCAGAAGGAGAAGGAAAGAGGAGCCAAGGGGCGGTCTGATGCACAGGGGGCGCGGCCTGACCCCTGGCCGCGCCGGCCCTGTGTGAGGCCACCCTGGCCCACATCTGGTCTCGCCCCTTCGCGTACTTGATCGTCCCCAAAAACCTAAGTCAAGGGGGGGCTCAGAGATAGACACAGCCGCCTCTGCGGGGCGGAAAACACCAGAGAGAGAAAAGCTCTCCGGCAGGGAGAAATCTGTCAGGGAAATTCCTTCCCAGAGAGGGGAGATCGTCGTCATCGTCATCATCATCGCACCGGACTTCATCGGGATCATCATCATCATCATCTCCATCACCAGCACCTTCATCTCCACCATCACCACGCCATCCCGCTGTAACATCTTGAGTTGGATCTTGTTATATTCATAGGGGAAACTTTCCCGGTGTTGATTACTCTTGTAGTTGATGCTATTGAGTGGAACCGTTGAATTAAGGTTTATGTTCAGATTGTTATTTACCATTATTTCACCTCTGATCATGATCCATATGATGTCTTATGAGTAGTTCGTTTAGTTCTTGAGGACATGGGAGAAGTCAAGATGTTAGTAGTGAATTATTGTTGAGAAATATTTAATGGTTTGATATTGTTGTGGTGCTATTTCATTAGTGGTGTCATGTGAACGTCGACTACATGATACTTCACCATTTATGGGCCTAGTGAGATGCATTGTGTATTTGGCTACCAATTGTGGGGTTGCTGGAGTGACAAAAACCTAAACCTCTGTTGGGAAACCATTGCACCAGGGAGCGTAGGATCTTAGAGTTTAAGGCTGTGGTTAGATTTATCTTAATTACTTTCTTGTATTTGCGGATGCTTGCTGGGGGGGTATAATCACAAGTGTGTATTTATCCTAGTAAGGGTAGTGCGCTAGCACAGGTTCACCCCCATAACACATATCAAACCAATAAAGACTATTTAGCGGTATGAAGCGAAAGCTCTTGACAGAAACTCTCGTGTGTCCTCGAGAACGTTTGGTTACTATAACTGACACAACCGGCTTGTCCTTTGCTGAAGAAAGGATTGGGCCACTTGCTGCAATTGTTACTACTGTCTTTTATTTACTCGCACTTTATTTACTTGTATTACCAAATACCCCTGAAAACCTATTTGCTAGTATTTACAGTGAATCCTTGATCAAAACACTCGTCAACACCTTCTGCTCCTCGTTGGGTTCGACACTCTTATTTATCGAAAGTATTACGATACACCCCCTATACTTGTGGGTCATCAAGACTATTTTCTGGCGCCGTTGCCGGGGAGTGTAGCGCTATTGAAGAGTGGAATTGGTAAAGGTAATCGTCGTTGTGAGTATTGTTTTTATTTTTTGTCTTTTACTTTTATTTTACTTTGCTATGGAGAACTCTCCATTTGGTTTCCTATTTGGAAACACATCTACTACTGCTGCACATGTGGATGAACCACCACCGCCACCACCTACTGAAATTGATCCTTTTAAAATACCTATGAAAATTGTTGGGCGTATTATGGATAACGGCTATTCAGGAGATGGAACTGTCCATCCGGGTGATCACTTATTATTTATACATGAATTATGCGAGTTGTTCAGGTGTGCAGGTATTTCACCAAGCCAGGTCAAGAAGAAGCTATTCTCTTTATCATTGAAAGGCAGAGCTGAGGAGTGGTATTGACTGCTCCAAGATGGTCCATCTATGGCATGGGAGGACATTGTACCTCTCTTTTATTCCAAGTTTTATCCTCCAAGTGAAATCCATAAAGATCGTAATCGGATATATAATTTTTGGCCTCATGATGGAGAGAGTATTGCCCAAGCGTGGGGGAGATTGAAGTTACTAATGCTCAAATGCCCCATTCATGAGCTCCCCAATAATATTGTTATTGATAATTTTTATGCGCGGCTTACTCTTCCTGATAAGGATTACTTGGATGCTTCTTGCTTTGGATCATTTACTCATATGAAAGAAGACGCTAAGTGGAAACTTCTTGACCGTATACAAGAGAATGCTGAAGGATGGGAAAACGACAAAGGTAGAAAGTCAGGTATAAACTATGATTATGAATGCATTAAATATTTTATGGGAACTGATGACTTTCATAGTGTTAGCACTGCTTATGGTCTTGATTCACAAATACTTGCTAATTGTCTTAAGGCCTTTGCGTCTTATCTTGATGTTCCAAAGAAAGATTGGAACAAATATCATGCGCCTTATAAAGACTCTATTAGTCATATACCTGCTGCAGCTACTAAAGTTTGTACTGTTGATAGCATTGTGCCTGAACCTTATTTTGAGAAGACACCTTTCCCTGCTAAGGTAAAGAAGTATTCTACTTTGGTAAGTGTGTCTAATAAAAGTACTAAGAAAGCTGCAGAACCTGATGAGCAAATTACTATTAAGTCTCCTGTAGCTATATTGAAGGATCTTGTTACTAAAGATGTAGGGGATGAATATATTCTTTTTTGTGAAGATGCTTCTAACATTCTCTCACATCCTAAAAAGCATAGGAAAACAAGTGTTCCTGTTATTTCTGTCAGGATTGGAGATCATTGCTATTATGGTTTATGTGATATTGGTGCTAGTGCAAGTGCTATTCCTTTAGAGCTTTACAAAGAAATTATGCATGAGATTGGCGCTTGTGAACTTGAAGATATTGATGTGATTGTTCAGCTTGCTAACAAAGAGACTGTTTGGCCTCTTGGTATTGTTCGAGATATGGAAGTTCTTTGCGGTAAGACTAAATACCCTACTGATTTTCTAGTACTTGGTAAGGAGGCTAGTAAAACTTGTCCTATTATTTTTGGTAGACAATTTTTGAACACTTGTGGCGCCGTGATAGATTGTAAGAAGGAGAATTTTTTTACTAAGTTTAATGGAGAGTCTTATGAGTTTAATTTTTCCAAGTTTGCTAAGACTTCTTATGAAAATGACACGCCTAATGAAAATTTTCGAGTTGAACAGCTTGCTTCTATTGCTCTTGCTCCTAATAATGCCTTGCAGCAATTCATGGAAAATCACGAAAGTGATGTTTTCAGTAAGGAAAGAGAAGAGATTGATGATATTCTTCTTCGTCAACCACCATTAATCAAACATAATCTACATGTGGAGGATCTTGGTACCACTTTGCCACCTAAGGAAGATCCTGTGTTTGAATTAAAGCCTTTGCCTGATAATCTTAAATATGCTTACATAGATGATAAGAAAATATATCCTGTTATTATTAGCTCTAAACTTTCAGGAAAGGAAGAAGAAAGATTATTGGAGATATTGAGGAAACACCGAGGAGCTATGGGATATACTCTTGATGATTTAAAAGGGATTTCTCCCACTTTTTGTCAACATGCCATTAATATGGAGAAAGACGCGAAGCCAGTCGTGGAGCATCAACGCCGCCTAATTCCCAAGATGAAGGATGTGGTAAGAAATGAGGTATTAAAGCTCCTTGATGCTGGTATTATTTATCCTATTGCTGATAGTAGATGGGTTAGTCCTGTTCATTGTGTTCCTAAGAAAGGAGGTATGACTGTTGTGCCTAATGAGAATAACGAGCTTATTCCTCAAAGGGTAGTAGTTGGCTATAGGATGTGCATTGATTATAGGAAGGTAAACAAAGTTACTAAGAAAGATCATTATCCTTTACTGTTTATAGATCAGATGCTAGAAAGGTTATCTAAGAAAACTCATTTTTGTTTCCTTGATGGTTATTCTGGTTTTTCTCAAATTGCTGTTAAAAAGGAAGATCAAGATAAAACCACTTTTACTTGTCCTTATGGAACTTATGCTTATAGACGTATGCCGTTTGGTTTATGCAATGCTCCTGCTACTTTTCAAAGATGCATGTCTGCTATTTTTCATGGCTTTTGTGAAGAAATTGTGGAGGTTTTCATGGACGATTTCTCCATCTATGGAACTTCTTTTGATAATTGTTTGCACAACCTTGATAAAGTTTTGCAGAGATGCGAAGAAACTAACCTTGTTCTTAATTGGGAGAAATGCCACTTTATGGTAAATGAAGGAATTGTCCTTGGACATAAAATTTCTAAAAGAGGTATTGAAGTTGACAGAGCAAAAGTGGAGGCAATTGAGAAAATGCCCTGTCCCAGAGATGTTAAAGGTATTCATAGTATTCTTGGTCATGCTGGTTTCTATAGGAGGTTTATTAAAGATTTCAAAGCCTCTTACTAATCTTCTTCAAAAAGATGTACCATTTGTCTTTGATGATGATTGTAAGGAAGCTTTTGAAACTCTTAAGAAGGCTTTAACTACTGCTCCCATTGTTCAACCACCTAATTGGAATTTACCTTTTGAAATTATGTGTGATGCTAGTAATTTTGTTGTTGGTGCTATTCTTGGATAGCGCGTAGATAATAAGTTGAATGTTATTCATTATGCTAGTAAGACCCTTGATGCTGCTCAGAAGAATTATGCTACTGCTGAGAAAGAGTTTCTTGCTATTGTTTTTGCATGTGATAAGTTTAGATCTTACATTGTTGATTCTAAAGTTACTATTCATACTGATCACGCTGCTATTAGATATCTTATGACTAAGAAGGATGCTAAGCCTAGGCTTATTAGATGGGTGTTGCTTTTACAAGAATTTGATTTGCATATCATAGATAGGAAAGGTGCTGAAAATCCTGTGGCTGACAACTTGTCTAGATTGGAAAACATTTTTTTTTGATCCTATTCCTGTTAACGATAGTTTTCCAAATGAACAGTTGGCTGCTATTAATGTAACTTCGCGAGACCTTCCTTGGTATGCTGATTATGCTAACTTTATTGTTTCCAAGTATTTGCCTCCAACCTTTACAGCTCAGCAAAGAAGAAAATTCTTCTATGATTTGAGGCATTACTTTTGGGATGACCCACACTTATATAAAGAAGGAGTTGATGGTATTATGCGAAGATGTGTACCAGAATATGAGCAACAAGATATATTAAGAAAATGCCATGGCAGTGCTTATGGAGGACATCATGCTGGAGATAGAACCGCACAAAAGGTTCTACAATCAGGTTTTTATTGGCCAACCCTCTTTAAAGATGCCAGAAGGTATGTTTTATCTTGTGATGAATGTCAAAGAGTTGGTAATATTTCTAGACGCAATGAAATGCCTATGAGTTACACTCTTATTATTGAACCATTTGATTGTTGGGGATTTGACTTTATGGGTCCTTTTCCTCCTTCAAAAGGCTATACCCACATACTTGTTGCTGTTGATTATGTTACTAAATGGGTAGAAGCCATACCTACAAAGAGTGCCGATGGTGAGACCTCGTTAAAAATGCTTAAGGATGTTATTTTTCCTAGGTTTGGTGTGCCTAGATATCTTATGACTGACGGGGGTTCTCATTTTATTCACGGTGGTTTTAGAAAAACTCTTGCTAAATATGATGTTAATCACAGAATTGCTTCTACTTATCATCCCCAAACTAGTGGGCAGGTAGAGCTTTCAAATAGAGAGATCAAGTCTATCTTGCAGAAGACTGTCAATAGATCTAGGAAAAACTGGGCTAGTAAGTTAAACGATGCTTTATGGGCTTATAGAACTACTTATAAGAACCCCATGGGTATGTCTCCTTATAAGATGGTTTATGGAAAAGCGTGTCACTTGCCCTTAGAACTAGAACACAAAGCTTTTTGGGCAGTGAGAGAGCTTAATAGAGATTTTAAACTAGCCGGTAAGAAAAGGTTGTTAGATTTGAGTTCTCTAGACGAGTGGAGAAACGAAGCGTAGGAGAATGCCAGGCTTTTCAAAGAGAAAGTCAAGCAATGGCATGATAAGAGAATCCTTAAAAGAGAGTTTCATGTTGGTGAGAAAGTTCTATTGTATAGGTCTCGTCTCAGATTTTTTGCAGGGAAATTACTCTCTAAATGGGAAGGACCATATGTTATTGTGGAAGTGTACCGCTCAAGTGCTATTAAGATTGCTTCATTGAAAGATGACTCTACACAAGTGGTGAATGGGCAAAGACTCAAACATTATATTACTGGAGATTCTTATAATGAAGATGTTGATGTAATTGAAACAGTTTCTCCAGAAGAATTCATCCAAGACAAATTGCAGGCACCTGCAGAGTTCGTTTTTGAATAGGTAACAGTTCTAGTCAGAAAAGTTTCGCGAAAAACTCTTACTTTATTATTTTTGCTATTTTTACTAAATAAGAAAAATCACGAGACGAAAACGGGCAGGAAAAGGTGTCTGTGTGCTCCTCACACATAGGGGGCGCGGGCCCACCTCTGGCCGCGCCGCCCTGGTGTGAGCACACCGGAACTTGTTTCCGTCCCGGTTTCCTCCTGTGATTTCGTTTCGATGTATAATTTTCACCTATTTAACCCCTCGAAGTCCCCGAGGTCTGTATATCGTTTTCTCATCGTGTTTTGTTTTGAGCTGTTTTTGTCAGGGATTGCTCTAAGCTTTGGAGTTACAATGTCTTCGTCCGGTCCATCCGAGGAGAACCCTCTGGCGGATTCCATCAATCCGTATATGAGGGAGCTGAAGATGCATCCGAAGGAGTTGTCACTCAAGGATGGGGAGTTGCAGATTAAAGATGTTCGAGGATCCAAGGGAGATGGGAGTCTCGAAGCGAGGATGGAAGCACTGGAACAAGAAGTTTTCAAATATAAGAAGATGGCGGAACGCGAGGTGGAACTCATCCATAGGATTAATCAAGAGCTTGTTACTAAGTACAAGAAGGAGACCACAGAAATGTGGAAGGACGTCTTTTTGCTCCATGAGACCACCAATCAATTACAAGCGGAACTCTACGAGTTGCAGAACCAAAACTGTGAGTATGAAGCTAGGTTTAAACAAATGAGTGCTGCTGCAAGTTTCAGGACATTGGAGACCAAGACATCCTTCCTCGACGGAGGACCCCTGCCTTGGAAGTATGACATCGATGAAGACTCACCGCCACCGCCAAAGGAGTAATTCGTCATCGGTATAGGCATCCCCTTAGCTTGTTCCAAGCTTGGGGGAGTGCCGCGGTATCACATCATTACCTTTTTACTCATTTACTTTTCAAGTAGAGTCATATCATGAATAGAGAAATTATCCTATAGAATAGTTTGCAGTGTGGAAGTATCCTCCTTAGTTGGTTATCTATGTATCCCTTGGTGTGAGTTGCGGTAATGAAATATTAATGAGAAGTTTCGTCGTTTACTTTCCGCACACTTTATTTTAGTTTGCAAAGTCTTTTATATGATTAGTCTTGTTGATTAGTATTGGTATCACTTTGGGAGCATGAGTAAATTTAGTTGGTTTTGGCAAACTTAGCTTGGTCAGTAGCAGCATTACCTTGAGGTTTGAGTAGAAAAGAATAAAGAAGTGTTTGTAGTTACATCACTTCAGTTTTCCTTATGTTTGGCTTATAAGCATTGTTATTCTCAAAGTTAAAATCATTGTACCTTCAAGGGAGTTTGCATGATTGTTCTTATTATATGTATGTTTGTTTGTTTCATGCAACTCTTATGCTTGCTACCCAGCCTTGCTAGCCAAAAACTTGTACTGAGAGGAAATACTTCTCGTGCATCCAAATCCCAAAAGCCAAGTCATTTCCAAAGAGTCCACTATAAATTCCTATGCATGGTATTTTAAGCCATTCCAAGTAAATTTTTCATGTGCTACCTTTCAAAAACCTTCAAATACTTCTCATTTTGTGCCACTGTTTTTAGCTCATGAGGACGTAGTGGATGGGTTTGTTATCTTCCATACTAAATTAAGTACCCCTCGACTAGGCAGCTTCATCTTCTCGTCATTAATTTTGCAAGGGAGCTGGTCAGACCATTATAATCTTAAAAAGAAAAGAAAAAGAAGCACTCCTCCATGGTATGTGAAAGTTGGTCGGCACCCGATGGAATCGGTTAGCCATGGTTTGAGAAAGGAAAAAGGTGGGGAGGAGTGCAAAGCTATAAAAGAGCACCAAAGTGCCAATTAATTAAACATCTCGGAACCGCTCTCACTTGTTTAGTATGGAAGATATCAAGAACTCCGTTGCTAGTCGTTGACAAAAGCAACCACCTCTCAAAACAATTTTTATCTCTGTTTACAAATGAAAAGCTCTAGCACATGTTTAATCCCTGCTTCCCTCTGCGAAGGGCCTATCTTTTACTTTTATGTTGAGTCAACCTATTCCCCTCTATATCAAGCAAGCATTTGAGTTGTTATGTCTCACTCATCCATATGTTGATCCATTTAATCATGTTTACTATCTTCCTTGTTTTGTACAATGCTTTTGTCTGAAGGAATATATCTTTGAAAGCTTTCTATGAATGCAAAAATGTTGTTTCGTTGAGCATATGGTTTTTGCTATATTAGCTCTGTTTTAAAAAGGCTCCATTCAAAAGGCTGGTATAGTTGTTCATTATTCTCTGACCAAGAACTAAGGTTTGCCATCACCAATTATAGTTTACTTTGTGCATATTTATATGTGATTCCCTTTACTTATTGCAAGCCTATATTATAGAGGGGAGTTGCTATCTATTATAACTTGTGCCTTTGGTGAATGTGATGCTTCTTGTCCGTATTTTGATTATCGACACTTCACTCCATAAACCTGTGGTCATGTTTACCGAGTTTAGTTTTCGCTTGGGGACAAGCGAGGTCTAAACTTGGGGGGTTGATACGTCCATATTGCATCACTATTTTGTATCATAATTTACTGTTATTCATTGATATATTTCATATTTAGATATGATACTTATGTTATTTCCTTTGTTTTCACAGGTTTGATGATCATTGGAGGATTTGCTGCCGGAGTCAGGATTCTGCTGGAAAAGGACCGTCAAGACTCCATATTTCAGAAGATCAGGAAAATTCCAGAAAAATACCAGAAAATTCTATTTTACCAAAAGACTCCGGAAGCCAGAAGGAGAAGGAAAGAGGAGCCAGGGGGCGGCCTGACTTACAGGGGGCGCGGCCTGACCCCTGGCCGTGCCGGCCCTGTGTGAGGCCACCCTGGCCCACATCTGGTCTCGCCCCTTCGCGTACTTGATCGTCCCCGAAAACCTAAATCAAGGGGGGACTCAGAGATAGACACAGCCGCCTCTGCGGGGCGGAAAATACCAGAGAGAGAAAAGCTCTCCGGCAGGGAGAAATCTGCCGGGGAAATTCCTTCCCGGAGAGGGGAGATCGTCGCCATCATCATCATCATCGCACCGGACTTCATTGGGATCATCATCATCTCCATCACCAGCACCTTCATCTCCACCATCACCACGCCATCCCGCTGTAACATCTTGAGTTGGATCTTGTTATATTCATAGGGGAAACTTTCCCGGTGTTGATTACTCTTGTAGTTGATGCTATTGAGTGGAACCGTTGAATTAAGGTTTATGTTCAGATTGTTATTTACCATTATTTCACCTCTGATCATGATCCATATGATGCCTTGTGAGTAGTTCGTTTAGTTCTTGAGGACATGGGAGAAGTCAAGATGTTAGTAGTGAATTATTGTTGAGAAATATTTAATGGTTTGATATTTTTGTGGTGCTATTTCATTAGTGGTGTCATGTGAACGTCGACTACATGATACTTCACCATTTATGGGCCTAGTGAGATGCATTGTGTATTTGGCTACCAATTGTGGGGTTGCTGGAGTGACAGAAACCTAAACCTCCATTGGGAAACCATTGCACCAGGGAGCGTAGGATCTTAGAGTTTAAGGCTGTGGTTAGATTTATCTTAATTACTTTCTTGTATTTGCGGATGCTTGCAGGGGGGTATAATCACAAGTGTGTATTTATCCTAGTAAGGGTACTGCGCTAGCACAGGTTCACCCCCATAACACCTATCAAACCAATAAAGACTATTTAGCGGTATGAAGCGAAAGCTCTTGACAGAAACTCCCGTGTGTCCTCGAGAACGTTTGGTTACTATAAGTTACACAACCGGCTTGTCCTTTGCTGAAGAAAGAATTGGGCCACTTGCTGCAATTGTTACTACTGTCTTTTATTTACTCGCACTTTATTTACTTGTATTACCAAATACCCCTAAAAACCTGTTTGCTAGTATTTACAGTGAATCCTTGATCAAAACACTCGTCAACACCTTCTGCTCCTCGTTGGGTTCGACACTCTTATTTATCGAAAGTACTACGATACACCCCCTATACTTGTGGGTCATCAGTATGCGACACTTGGTACAGAATTTTACAAAGAAATTCAAGGGTACAGTTTATACTGACAACCTATGGCCAGCTGCATACACATGCAGCATTAGGAAGCATCTATTTCATTTGGATGTGTTGTATAAACAAAAACCTGGGGTGAAGGAGTACCTGGATGAATATCATGGTAGGGTGTGTTCAAGAAGCCAATTCAATGAAATTTGCAAGGTAGACTATGTAACAAGTAACCTTGCAGAGAGTTTCAATGCAAAGGTCAAGTCATTGAAAGGGCTTATGCTGTGGCAAATATTTGATAAGATTAGGCAGATGATCATGATAAAGATCGATCTGCGTCAAAGAATTGCAGCCACAAAATATCTTGGCCATCTCATGCTCCCATCTTTGATTAAGTCTTTGCATGCCAGGGCAAAACAATTGAAGATGAAATGCATCAGAAAAGGAATGGAGGCTGAGGTAACCTACACTGACAGTAAAAATAGGCAGTGGAGGTATCCAGTGAGTTTGGTTGATAGGACATGCCATTGTAGGCGATGGCAGATCCGTGGGATACCCAGCATACACGCATTGTTTTTCATGAGTGTTATAGCGGGTGCAGAAGGTGAAGTTGATAAGTATGTGTCAGAGTATTTCTCTGTTGCCAAATTTAGGGCTGCATATGCTATGAATGTTCCTACCTTGTTGGGAAAAGACCAATGGATGAAAGTCGATCCAGGCTTCAAACTGTACTCTCCAGTTTTGACTAGACCGGCAGGTAGGCCGAGGAAGAATAGGATCAGAGCTAGTGCAGAGGGTGGTGCACCGATTCGACGACGTAAGTGCAAACGTTGTGGAACCCCTGGACACATTGCTAGGCTTTGTAAAAATCCAGTTGACCCAGCTTTTGGAATGGAAGATCAGGCGGGAGCAGCAAATGCAGAGGAGAATGAAGCAGCAATTCAACATGAGGAGATTGAAGCAATGAATCGAGAGATGCTTGAACCGATGGATCAAGAGCTGCTTGAACCGATGGATCGAGAGCAGATTGAATAGATGAATCGAGAGCTGCTTGAACCGATAGATCGAGAGCAGAGGGAACAAATGGATCCAGAGGCCGTTGAAGCAATGCATAGACAACTGAGTGAAGCAATTGATTGAGAGCTGGGTAAACCGATGGATCAAGAGCAGATTGTAGAAGCAAGGGAAGAAAATGCATTAGAAGAAAGAGCACAAGCTTCATATGATATGGTTGTCTCGGTCTTGGCACAACCCGAAGAGAAGAAGAAGAACAAGAAAGAGGGCAAAAGGAAGGTAGACACCGGTAATATCCCTGGTAGGGTTACCCGGAGTAAGGTGGTGGACCCAGCGAGTCACACCAGGAGCAAGAGAAAGATTTTATTTTGAACAATTAATTTGAATGTATGTGTTATTGCAAGTTTTCTATGGTCATGCACCTCGAATAAGTTCATCGCTTAAGCCACATTTATCATTTTCTAAGTGACTAAAGTCAAAAAAATATAGTTTTGGGTTTAGTTTAATTCAAAATAATTCAAAATAATTCAAAACATGGTGGAACCTTCCCATGGAGTCTTGTTATGTTACCTACAACCTAGAGAAATAATAATGGAGAAGGAAATATTGAGATATGAAGTTTTTCCCAAAACCACTTCCTAGTCCATGAGCTACTAGCTATGAAGATGCAGGGCTTTCTACTCAACACACCTCCCAAATACCCACTATGCTTATAAACTTTGTCCAAATGAGTCCAAATTCATCACACTTGTGTATCTTTGAATTGCAAACAATATCACGTCGGCCAAAATGTACTATATTATTTAAATAACACAATCTAACAATTTTTATGCCAAAAGCTTCAATTTCTCTTACTCCCTTTATTATTTGGGTGCCCCTGTTTTACTTAGTTTTACTCAGTTTTCCCCCTCTGGGTCCACTTGTTTTACTCAGTCCTACTCAGTTTTGCCCTTCCGATAAACATTTCCTCACTTTTCCCCCTCTTAGTTCTACTCAGTTTTCCTCACTTGTACTCACTGGCTGATCTCTGATTGGTTGAGATGTATGTCACACGGATCTTGGTTGGTTGATAGCTCAACGTACGCTTGCACCATTGGATCATTTATGATCGGACGGCCTGTATATCTCTCTCTACCTCGATAGACGCATATGGAGAGAAGAGCAGAGCACATACCTACCAAGTACCAACCCTGGCAGTCGCATATTCCAGTCGCATCTTCCTCTCTCCTATTTCCTCTCTTACTCTAGCGGTCGCGGTGGCGCGGAACTGCAGCGTGCGTGCGGCGGCGCGGATCTAACCGTGCGTGCGGCGGCGTGGATCTAACCGTGCGTGCGGCCGCGCGGAACTGCAGCGTGCGTGCGGCGGCGCGGATCTAACCGTGCGTGCGGCGGCGCGGATCTAACCATGCGGCGGCGTGGATCTAAGAGTGCCGGTGATGATCTAACCCTTAGAAATAGTTGAAATGTCTCTCTCTGTCTCACTTTCATTTCTCTTCTCAGATCTGTTGATGATGAAGAACACCAAGACGGCGGCCGTGCCGACAGTGGTCAACAATGCCAAGATCATTGAAGCCATCACCTACAACATCGCTGCGACAGCACAGATCCAGCCTTCAATGTCGGAGCCTACCGATGTCTCACTTTCGTTGCCCTCCTTAGATCTGTTGCTGATGAAGGACACCAAGACGGCGGCCGTGCCGACAGTGGTCATCGATGCCAAGACGATTGAAGCCATCGCCTACAACATCGCTGCGACGGCGCAGATCCAGCCTTCAAAGTCAGAGCCTGCTGATGTCTCACTTCCGTTGCCCTTCTCAGATCTGTTGCTGATGAAGGACACCAAGACGGCAGCCGTGTCGATAGTGGTCATCGATGCCAAGATGATTGAAGCCATCGCCTACAACATCGCTGCGACGGTGCAGATCCAGCCTTCAATGTCGGAGCCTGCCGATGTCTCACTTCCGTTGCCCTCCTCAGATCTGTTGCTGATGAAGGACACCAAGACGGCGGCCATGTCGACAGTGGTCATCGATGCCAAGACGATTGAAGCCATCGCCTACAACATCGCTACGACGGCGCAGATCTAGCCCTCCTCAGATCCGTCGCTGGTGAAGTACACAAAGACGGCGGCGGTGCCAAGAGTGGTTACGAAGCCGCAGATCCAGCCCTCCTCCATGTCCGAGTTTGCGGATGGCGCAGATGACCACCCCTCAGCCGCCCGTCGTCCCGGCCCTTCTAGCCCATCGGTGCGCGGCCGTGTTCGACGCCGCAAATTGGGATAAATTATGATAAATTTGTATTTTTCAATTTCAAATTGGGATAAAATTGTTCGAACTACTACCTCCGTCTCAAAAAAAGCTTCTCCACTTTCTCGATGTGTCCCCGTACATCCGTATGTATGATTTGAATTCTATCCCAACTTGATTGGGAAGATTGATATGTATTTGATCCGAGAGGCTGGTACATGCTTTCACTTTTGGGATCCCTTCACTTTTATAAGATGTTCATGCATGCTAAAATTATCGCGCGCATTACTTAGCACAATGATGTCTACGCACGCGTCTGTTCTTGTAGACAGTGTTGGGCCTCCAAGTGCAGAGGTTTGTAGAACAGCAGTAAGTTTCCCTTAAGTGGATCACCCAAGGTTTATCGAACTCAGGGAGGAAGAGGTCAAAGCTATCCCTCTCAAACAACCCTGCAATTACGATACAGAAAGTCTCTTGTGTCCCCAACACACCCAATACACTTGTCAGATGTATAGGTGCACTAGTTCGGCGAAGAGATAGTGAAATACAAGTGGTATGGATGATTACAAGTAGTAAATATAATCTGGAATAAAAATGGCAGCAAGCAAACAAGTAACAAAACAGCGAGTAAACGGTGTGCAAAGCTTGGAAACAAGGCCTAGGGATCATACTTTCACTAGTGGACACACTCCCAACAAATATAACATAATTGAACAAATAAATAACTTCTCTTCACTATGGTACTCTGAATTACTCTCCTATTGAATAACACTGATCATTGCGTAGGGCTACGAAGCACTCCTTAAAGTTCATCAAGTACTTGACAAACACCACTCATAGAGATATCCAAATCAAATCACAACTCAAGATAGATATTATTGCAACTTAGACCAAGTACTAACACGGTGCACACACTGTCAACATTACACCATGAAAGGAGGAATAGATCACTTCAATACTATCATAGTGATAATTATTCTCATAATCCATAAGAGATCACAATCGTAGCCTAGACCAAGTACCACCACGATGCACGCACTGTCACCGTTACACCATGGCAGGAGGAATAGATTACTTTAATAACACACTAGAGTACACATAATGAAGAAGAGTAACATCTAGTTATTCAACATGATACAAAGCTCACGATCACATAAAGATCACATCATGGGAGAGAGAGGTGAACCACATAGCTACCGGTAGAGCCCTCAGCCCCGGGGATGAACTACTCCCTCCTCATCATAGGAGACAGCAAGGTTGATGGAGATGGCGGTGAGGTCGATGGAGACAGCGGAGACGGCGATGGAGACCGATGGAGATGGCTCCGGGGGCACTTCCCGTCCCGGCAGGGTGCCGGAACAGAGACTTCTGTCCCCCAAAATTCGTCGGCAGTGGCGGCGAAACTGCGGAACTCTTTCTGGAAAATTGTCGACTCCTTTAGGGTTTTCCATCCCGAGGCTTTATATAGGCGAAGGGGCATCGTCAGGAGTGGCCCCAGGCCTCCTCACACCTAGGCGGCGCGGCTAGGGCCTGGGCCGCGCCGCCCTAGTGTGAGGCTGGCTTGTGGCCCCTCTCCTTCCCCTCTTCGGATCTCTGGAAGCTTTCGGGCAAAATAAGACTTCGGGAACTTGTTTCGTCCAATTCCGAGAATATTTCCTGTGTATCACTTCTGAAACACAAAAACAGCAGAAAACAGGGAACTGGCACTGTGGCGACTTGTTAATAGGTTAGTTCCAGAAAATGCATAAAAGCGCCACGAAGTGTAACGAAACACAAGGCAAATGGTGTAAAAACAAGCATGGAGCATCAAAAATTATAGATACGTTTGAGACATATCAGCATCCCCAAGCTTAACTCCTGCTCGTCCTCGAGTAGGTAAGTGATAACAAAAGAAATAATTTTTGAGGTGACATGCACCTACACAATCTTGATCATATAGGTAAAGCATTGAGTGCTGAGATCAAAGAACTTAAAACATGGGCATGAAAGACACAATCTTGATAATATAAACTTAGCAACCATGTTATAACATGAAAATGAACACAAACAAAAGATTATGAAAATAAAACAATGAAAGTCAAATGTGTGTTCAAATCATAAGGAAAAACATACAAATGGTTTTCAGCTTGTCCTTCATGGAGAGCAAAACATAAATGCATAGGACACCTTCAAGTTTAAGAGGGCGACTAGATACAAATAATTTGAGAACAAGTGAAACCAACAATATGAATCAATCAATGAAAACTTTGGGACAATGCACATTATACTCAGAATGACAACTATGCTCTCTTAATGGTGCATAAAGGTAGAAGGTGGTGACTCAACATAAAAGTAAAAGAAAGGCCCTTCGCGGAGGGAAGCAGTGATTAAACATGTGCTAGAGCTTTTCATTTGTAAAACAGAGAGATAAAAATTGGTTTTGAGAGGTGGTTGTCTTTGTCAACGATTGGCAATGGGGTTCTTACTATCTTCCATACAAAAATGAAGCAAGTTTTTGAGAGAGAGATTGGCGCTTTTGTGCTCTTTTATAAAGCTTGGCACTCCTCCCCACCTTTTTTCCTTTCACAAACCATGGCTAACCGATTCCATCGGGTGCCCACCAACATTCACATACCATGGAGGAGTGCCTTTTTTTCTTTCTTTTTTCTCTTTTTTCTTTTCTTTTGGAATAAGCAATATGGAAGATAGCAAATC
The DNA here is from genome assembly GCA_007115705.1 of Dactylis glomerata. Taxonomy (NCBI): domain Eukaryota; kingdom Viridiplantae; phylum Streptophyta; class Magnoliopsida; order Poales; family Poaceae; genus Dactylis; species Dactylis glomerata. The sequence continues at coordinate 442,311 of QXEO01000439.1, read as the reverse complement.
CGACCACTACGTCCCCATGAGCTGAAAACAGTGTCACAAAACGAGAAGTGTTTTGAAGGTTTTTGAAAGGTAGCACATGAAAATTTACTTTGGAATGGCTTACAAATACCATGCATAGGAATTTATAGTGGACACAATGGCAAACTTGGGTTTTAGGAGTTGGATGCACGAGTAGAGCTCATACTCAGTACAAGGCGAGGGCTAGCAAAAGACTGGGAGCGACCAACTAAGAGAGCAATAACGGCCATAATCATGCAAAGCGACAAAGCGACATTAAAAGAAGCATAAGATGGCATCAAAAGTCAAAAAATAAATGATCATAGAGGCTATTGGCGACTTTATAAGAGTCTAACATGTGTGAGCATGCGCCAAGTCTACCCAAATGAAGCATAAAGGAGAAAACCAAAATAATGCTTCCAAACGATAAAAACAACGCATGATTTTTCAAAGGCTCATTAAGCAATCTCAGTTATTTGAGACAAGTCATGCTACAGCAAAAATCACTAAGCATACTATTAAAAAGACATCAAGCACGACATGCAAAAGCCTAGGCCGCAGTCTACACAACCTCCTTCTTGTACCACTTTTTTGCATGAAACTTTTTCTCTTTTCTAACACCATTCAAAAAATTTATAAACACCTCTTTTGATTAATACCAATAAAGACCAGAGGCAAAAATACACCTTGATAAAAAGATAAAAAAAGATCTGAACAAAAATCAAGGCGAAAAACAAAGGCTAAACGCAGTGGCAGAAAAAGAGAACACTTGTTGAACGATAAGAGTGAAAACTAGAGTGTTCTTGGCAAATGAAAAACGAGTTCATCTCCTCCAAAAGAAACATGATGTGATCTAACCATTTATTGCAGCAAACAAAGAAAAAGAAAACTAAAAACAAAAACAACTGACGCTCTAAGAAAAACGCATAGTGCATGAAGCAATAAAAATATAGTGTCTTGAGAGGTGACCTGATTTTTGCCGATGAAGAAGGGGGTGCCTCGGGGCATCCCCAAGCTTTGACGCTTGTACTTCTTGGATATTTCTTGGGGTGATGCATGGGCATCCCCAAGCTTGAGCTTTTGTCCATTCTTCAACTAATCTCATCATTCTCCAATCCCTACACTTGAAAACTTCCTTCATACAAAACTAAACACAAATCTATTAGCAACATTAGTGCAAGCATATCATATAATCAACCTCTTTTTGCTTCAGGTTTCAACCCAAAACCACCACATATTAAGTATATACTACTGTAGCAACTTTCCCAAAAGTTCCGTGATCAAAAGAACTCAAAAAGAAAGCGATAAAGCGGCAAACACAAATATTGGCAGAAATCTGTCAAAACAGAACAGCTGACAAAGGCCGAATTTTTGAGGGGTTTTCTGTTGCTCAAATCAAAAAGTGTTCAACTAACGAAAGTTTGTATATAACCTGGGGCATATGCACAAGAAATCGCAGGTCCAAAAGATATAAAGAGAATTTTCACGAATTTTTACGGTGCAGCACCGAAAACTGTTTCAGGACAGCAACATCCCCAAATCTTTACCTCACTCAAATTAGAGGCTTCTCTTGGCACAACAACGAAATAAAAAGGATAAGGAGCGGTTATTACAGTAGTAATAACTTCCAAGACTCAAATAAAAGAAAAAGTACTAGAAATAAAACATTGGGTTATCTCCCAAGAGTGCTTTTCTTTAACGCCTTTGAGCTAGGCGCAGTAATTTGCAAAGATGCTCATGTGGGCGCCATATAAGAGCTTGAGGCAAAGGCGCCATATAGGAACTTAAAGCAATAGAGAGCATCAAAAAGCAGATATGAAATACATTTAAATCTAAACCACTTCCTATGAAAAATAGTCTTGTAAAGAGACAAGTCATAAAGCGCAAAGCAAAAAGCATAGGAAGGCAAAACAAGTACAACTTCAAGAATTGCAACATAAAGAGGGGAAACTCAATATTGTTGAGATCCATCAAACCATGTTTCCCTCTCTCATAATAACTTTCAGTAGCATCATGAATAGAACTAACAATATAACTATCATTTAAAGCATCCCTATCATGAGCCACATGCATAAAAGAATTAATACTCACCACAGGAACAATAGTAGTAGGAGCAGATTCAATAGAATAATTATTCTCATCACCATAATCATCAAAAATAGGAGGCATATTGTAATCATAACTAATTTTATCCTCAAAAGTAGGTGAACTGAAAATATTATACTCATCATCATAACCATCATAAACTAGAGGTTTAGTATCATCACAAGCTAAAGAACAGCTATTTCGCAAAGCATATTCTTCAAACATATCATCATAAGAAGGAACATCACATATGGGAGATAAAATATTATCAGAATAAACTTTCTCCACTAAAGCTAGGGAACTAAAAATATCATGCTTCATAAAACCAGCTTCCCCAAGCTTAGACTTTTCTATAGCATTAGTAATAACAGTGTTCGAAACATTCATACTAACAACACTATTAGCATGCAAATTAAGCTCCAAAGGTTTTTCAATTTTCTCTTCAAACACTTCATATCTAAACTCAGGAAAAAGAATAAAGAACTCTTTGTTTTCCATTAAGCCTAACTAGTGAAAATAAAAACAAGAAACAAAAAGATGTAATTGCAGAATCTAAAGGAAATAACTCCGAGCACTCACCAGCAACTAAAAGACTTAGTAACCAAAGAATGTGAGTACCTTTTACCTTACCTCCCCGGCAACGGCGCCAGAAAAGAGCTTGATGTCTACGCACGCGTCTGTTCTTGTAGACAGTGTTGGGCCTCCAAGTGCAGAGGTTTGTAGAACAGCAGCAAGTTTCCCTTAAGTGGATCACCCAAGGTTTATCGAACTCAGGGAGGAAGAGGTCAAAGCTATCCCTCTCAAACAACCCTGCAATTACGATACAGAAAGTCTCTTGTGTCCCCAACACACCCAATACACTTGTCAGATGTATAGGTGCACTAGTTCGGCGAAGAGATAGTGAAATACAAGTGGTATGGATGATTACAAGTAGTAAATACAATCTGGAATAAAAATGGCAGTAAGCAAACAAGTAACAAAACAGCGAGTAAACGGTGTGCAAAGCTTAGAAACAAGGCCTAGGGATCATACTTTCACTAGTGGACACACTCCCAACAAATATAACATAATTGAACAAATAAATAACTTCTCTTCACTATGGTACTCTGAATTACTCTCCTATTGAATAACACTAATCATTGCGTAGGGCTACGAAGCACTCCTTAAAGTTCATCAAGTACTTGACAAACACCACTCATAGAGATATCCAAATCAAATCACAACTCAAGATAGATATTATTGCAACTTAGACCAAGTACTAACACGGTGCACACACTGTCAACATTACACCATGAAAGGAGGAATAGATCACTTCAATACTATCATAGTGATAATTATTCTCATAATCCATAAGAGATCACAATCGTAGCCTAGACCAAGTACCACCACGATGCACGCACTGTCACCGTTACACCATGGCAGGAGGAATAGATTACTTTAATAACACACTAGAGTACACATAATGAAAAAGAGTAACATCTACTTATTCAACATGATACAAAGCTCATGATCACATAAAGATCACATCATGGGAGAGAGAGGTGAACCACATAGCTAACGATAGAGCCCTCAGCCCAGGGGATGAACTACTCCCTCCTTATCATAGGAGATAGCAAGGTTGATGGAGATGGCGGTGAGATCGATGGAGACGGCGAAGACGGCGATGGAGACTGATGGAGATGGCTCCGGGGGCACTTCCCTGTCCCGGCAGGGTGCCGGAACAGAGACTTCTGTCCCCCAAAATTCATCGGCGGTGGCGGCGGAACTGCGGAACTCTTTCTGGAAAATTGCCGACTCCTTTAGGGTTTTCTGTCCCGAGGCTTTATATAGGCGAAGGGGCGTCATCAGGAGTGGCCCCAGGCCTCCTCACACCTAGGCGGCGCGGCCAGGGCCTGGGCCGCGCCGGCCTAGTGTGAGGCTGGCCTGTGGCCCCTCTCCTTCACCTCTTTGGATCTCTGGAAGCTTTCGGGCAAAATAAGACTTCAGGAACTTGTTTCGTCCAATTTCGAGAATATTTCCTATGTATCACTTCTGAAACACAAAAACAGCAGAAAACAGGGAACTGGCACTGTGGCGACTTGTTAATAGGTTAGTTCCGGAAAATGCATGAAAGCGCCACGAAGTGTAACGAAACACAAGGCAAATGGTGTAAAAACAGGCATGGAGCATCAAAAATTATAGATACGTTTGAGACGTATCACACAACTAGGAAATTTTACGCCAAAATACAGTGGTTAGAGCCACACCAAAATACAGTGGTTAGAGCCATCTACTGAATAACAATTCTATACTATCTAAATCATCTAGCACAACCACATAACTGCTAGGACAGGGATGACACCTAATAAAACTGCCCAGATGAATCTACTTTTCTCCTCTCCCATCACTTGAAGTTCATGTTCTAGATTTTCTATCACTTGATCAAATACGGCAAGATCTGTCTCAAGTATCAACTTCTCCTTGCGAATAAGCTCTGAATTCTTCTTTTCTTCCTCCACAGTACGCTTCAGCTCGAATATCATCAGGTTTTTACGGGCCAATTCATCACCTAAATTGGCCACCTTCTCCTCCAAATCCATCCTCTGGCTACACCACTGGGTTGATTCATCTTGGTATGCAATGTACCATGGATCATCGGCTTGCCTGGCAAACTGTAACAATAATGGAAAAAAGAACAACTGAAATCACTCCAACAGGCCATGGCGGCACTTCAAATTCAACGGTAGTACAGAGAGCAGAAGCTAGATACCTGCACTTCCGACGAGGTAGGATAAGTAGAACTTGGCCACGACATGATCGAATCCCCACCCTCGCCGGTGTACCCGCTACGACCAGACATTGAGGACTATTTTGCACCTGCAAACTCCAATAAATTACGGGAACCAAATCGATTAGGGGACGGGGGAGGCAGAAGCGGAGGTCTTACCAAGCTATACTACCAATTGGTGCGCGGAGCAAATCCCGATCGTCGTGGGCGGCAGATCTGCTTGCGGCGGACTTTCCTGCGGTGGGTACAATGCGTGCGGACGAAACAAGTGCTGGAGCCGTGGTTGACGTGCAGTGCCGCAGTCCGTCCGACGCTGCCGGAGGATAGAGCCGGCGGCGCGACGAGGCGCCGGCGATGGCTGCTCCGTCCAAGGGTGGGGAACGAGCTGCCAGCGGTTTTCCGATGACTAATGAGATACACAACACTAGGTTCCAGCCATGTTTAGCATAAGATTCACTTTAGATTAAGCTGCAAAAATAGTCACCTGCTGGGTCTAGCTTAAGAAAAATTAATTAGCGAACTTGTTGCTTCTCTCTAACTAAAAGCAGGGATATATGCCTTTTCACTAAGGGCGACCCCAACGGTCATTGGCTGAGGCGGCCCCATAGAACGGCTCTATATGATTTTCTCTAAATAAATAGACGACCCCTGTGGTTATTGGCTGTGGAGGCCCCACAGAGCGACAATATATGATTTTCTCTAAATAAATAGATGACCCCACTGGTCATTGGCTGCGGCAGCCCCACAGAGTGGCAATATATATCTTTTTCTGAAAAATACACAACCCCACTGGTCATTGGCTGCGGCAGCCCTATAGAGCGGCCCCATTTGTCATTGGCAGCACCGCGTATACAATCAGGAAATAAAACAGCCCACACGTGAGCGATAGATGGATGGCTGCTCCGACGTGTCTCCTGACCCTACTCGTCAGCACCATTCAAAAGCAACGGTCAATTCACAACCATCGCGGCTCCCTAGCCGTCACCGGTAATGGTCAAGGCCTCTGACCAGACGGTAACCCTTCCGTCCGAGCGTCTGCGAGGGGTTTCAAACTAGAGGGGGGAGAAAACTGAGGAAAAGTTAAGCGGCTAGGGAAAACTGAGCACAATTAAGGACCCAAGGGCACAAAAATAGAAATCCTAATTAATTAGGCCTTGTTGCCAAGTTAACTTCAGTAATTACCATATTAATTAGGTTCTATAATTGCCAGATTAATTAAACCTAATTATTAGATTAACAAAGCCTTATTGCCAGGCTAAACGTACTCCTAATTGCCTTGGAACTCATCCGCCAACATCACGCTGAACCCGTCATCCCCAACCTGCTCCATCGCCATTCCCACTGCTGAGCGCTTCGTCTCGCTCCGCATGGTCCAGGAGTCCTTGCGTCGTGGCTCGATGTGTTCGTCGGTGGACGCCTCCCCATTCAGTGCTCGGCAGCAACGGCGGCCTCCATTGCTGCTCAGTGTTCGGCGGCAACGGCGCCCTGCATTGCTGCCCAGTGCTCGGCGATGGCGCCGGCCTTCACCGCTGCTTCATGCACGGCAGCGACGCCCACTGCTCCTGCTCGACGGCGGCGCCGCGGTGGCGTCGGCCCGGCAGACCCCCCCCCGCTTCTGCATGCTCAATGGCGGTTCCGCAGTGGCCTACCGGTGCTCTCTGCTCGGTGGTCGCGGCGGCGGCGGCATCCCCCGCTGCTCCATGCTCGCACGACGGGACCTCTGGCTGCTCCACGCTCGCCTGGTGGCAGCGTCCTCTACTCGTATCCCTCTCTGTGTTTTAGATGGAGAGATAATGTGTGGTCATGGGCACATGTGAGGGGATAAGGTGCTGGTGGGACCGAGTGAGGCATTGGATTAGATGTAATCTATCATTAGGGGTAGCGATGTTTTTTCTCCCTATAACTGACCCGCCGCACGGAAGTGCCAGCAGTGCGGCGCCTGCCTGTAGATTTTTTCTTGATAGTTTTATAAGGACCTGGACTTGTTTGCCATTGATTCCGTATTTTCTAAATAATCCCCTTTCATTTGGTTTTATCACTACGAAGCATATTTTCTTATTTTTGTACGTTTTTGACTTTCAGGGACCTTCTAGACGTCAAACGGACCCAAACTTCTTCCCACGTAATTTTTTTGGAAATAGAAGATCATGAGAAGAAGAAGTCAATGGGGGACGCGACAAGGCAGAAAAGTGGGCCCACCATGCGGGCCCACTTATTGGCCATGTGGTAGGGTCCATCTCGGGCCTCGTGAGTCCTTTCAATGCAATCTTGATCTCCACAGATTCGTCTTGACCTAAAATCGACTATATATAATCCCTGTGGTGATTTTGCAATGGGATGGCAGAGAAACATGAAATACACCATATGGATCTATAGACTATGAGGATAGGAGGGGAGACGCTACTAGAGCTGCTCCCGATTGCCCCTTTAACTCCATCGACACCATCTCCTTCAACAACATGATGAAGAGGGAGTAGTTCACCCCCTGGATAAGGGGATTGTGGAAGTAACTTGTATCAAACTCTCTCTCGTGCTTTATAGATTAGAGTCACATGTGATGTCTATCATGATTGTGACCATATTTGTATTACCCATGTGGTGGATCTTACATTTGTGAGATGATTTATGAGATGCAAAGATGTTTATGTTCTTGATGTATGAGTATATGTATATGTTATTCCCTCCAATCAGAAATAACTGTCGGGGACATAGTACAAACTTTGAACTAAGCTAGTACAAAATTGCCGACACTTATTTCCAATCGGAGGGAGTACCATGTTCTTATTTGCTAGTCTTGATCACACTAGTATGCTAGGGCGTGTGTGGGGGATGTGTGCATTAGTTGGAGCAATCTTGTAGTGTTTTGGGGAAGTGATAGAAATCTCTGTACTGCTAAGGTTTTCACCTTTCTATGGTTGCCTCACTAGGGAGAATGGTTAACCATGCATAAAAGTCCAGTGACAGAAAAGACCCTTGTTTGAAGGATGCATCTGTGTTTTCAACATCATGCTACAGTTCTTTATGCAATACTCTGTTAAGTCTTAAATTTGACTTGAGGTGGACTCCCTTGTCAAAGGAGTATTAGTGAGTTGGTTTGCATCAACTCTATGTTTGGACGTGATGCCCATGTTTATGATTATCAATGACATCTTGTGTATTTGCATGTTCTTAATTTGTCATTTGTGCTTTATTACCACCATGTTTATGAGAGAGGGAGATCAAGTGAAAATATGATTCCTAGTCCAGTTTTTAATCATAAGAAGTTCTCTAGTTACTTTTGCACCATTCTACTTTTAGTTTTTAAACTAAAAATCACAAAAAACCTTGTTCTCACTGTTTCCTTTGGTTTTGTTAATCTTGCGAGCTATTGGTGCTTGAAAACCACCAAAGTTAGTTGGGGACACAAAGCTGTTTGTTCACTGTTGCAGGTTGTTTGAAGAGCAAGGAAAAGGAACCAACCTCAGGCTTCCCCAAGAGCTCGATAATTACCTCGAGTCACCCTTGTGAGGAAAAATTCTCTTGCTGCATCACTCTGCGCTTGGAGTCCCAACGAGTGACATTTTGAAGAATAGAGTTGCCGCCATCACCCTACACGCATATTCACAGGAACCACATCCGGTCAGGTACATCGCATAGGTAGAGGGTAATATACAATCGACTTGTAACAATTTTCATGGAAATATTTAGCACATTCTTGCAAGACAAGAGAGTGAAAGGCAATGGTAGATCAAGTCAATGCTCTAAAGTTTGTTCAATTTGGCATACTAAACATCCACATGTCTTGATGTTTGTTTTTTGTGTTGTTGAAGTAAGTGCTAAGGATGTTCCGATGCGAGAATGACGGCACAAAATTTGCCATGATGCCATGCTTCACAAAGATCCAAACTTGCCCAAAGTGGGTACAAGTCCGACTTGGTCTCACCTCTGGTAATGTTGATGTACTGACACCCTCTGTGTTGGCCTCAGTCGAGCGCCCAATGGGGAACAATAAATACAATGTGGGGACCCCGGATTACCCATCCGGAATACCCAATATGCATACAATTCACGATCCCATGATCAGTGTGTCGTGAATCCACATATCCGAGTTGATAACAGAATTACATCATCCTTTACAGTACCGAATAATATACTTACAATTGGTCACATGACCAAGTATGATATTGCCACGCAGGGCAAGTTTACAATTAAGCAGCGGATACCAAGCAGCGTTGATGACCCATGTCATGCTTACTACCCTACAGGCAACTGACTGGGAGACGTTCCTAGTTCGCACCAGCGTCATCATAACCACCTTCTCCCTCTGTATTGTCTTCTCCATAATCTGACCAAGTTAATAGTCAGGGCCAAAGCCGTGAGTACATTTGAATTGCACTCGCAAACCATCTAAGAGAAATTCATCGGTATGCAATTTGGCTGTAGCAAGGTGAAAGGCTCTAGTCTAGTTTATCCTAACTAGTCAATTTCTCGTGTCGATATAGCATGTCTTACGACATTTCTATATCCTTATTAAAGAAAACTTTTAGAAAACCTTTTTAGTAAAATCTCTAGGAAAGGGGAGACTCATTTATCCTTCAAGAGAGAGAGAGAGCCGGTGGTCAATCAAACATGACCACCTTTCTTTATAAAACAGGTCAATCACACATGACCATCTCCATTCCATCGGCAGTACCCTGCAAGTACTCCGAACCTTAACCGTGCCATGGCAGTACCCTCCGAGTACTCCGTCCGACACCTTTCTCCATTTTCCCCGAAAACATCTTTATGAAACCAAAACCGACATTGGGCTAGATAGCGGCCATTCCAACCGTCCATGACCCCGCATAACATCATATGCCACGACAAGCACCCGATCAAAGCCTTTTGCTTATCTACCTTAGTACGGGAATCTACCCTATGGAGTATGTACCTCCCCGACACACCCTGGCAGTCTACCTCCACGTTCGAGCGTAACTCCAGTGCCACGTCAGGAGACCCATAGTGTCTTCCGGGTGGGTAGCCTATTGGCGGGCCCGCTACACTGTTGCCCACAACTTGCGACAAGCCAGATTCCGGGGTACCGCATACCCTTATATAGTTATGAGACTCTCGTACTAAAATAAACAAACTACGAGCTAAGCCCTGTTCCATACCAGGGTAATCGTGGTTGCACGGGTTAATTGTTCCGGTGGATACCTAGTGATCACCAATGTCCTTTGAAAAGCCACCCACTTCTTTTTCCTTCATCCCAACACCATTAGTATAAAAACCACTGACAAGGGTATAGTTAATAGAGCCCGTTAGTTGAGTACCCCTGAGGCCCGTTAAGCTAGGCCCAATTGTAATGATAGTCGAATACGAGTACTTACAGTATGTCGATATTGTAATCTGTATCGGACCCTACCCGATCCTCGAGACCTGGCCACCTATATATAGGGGCCAGGAGGGGACAGTGTAGGGCAGATTGAAGGCAAGCCAGGTTGAACACCCAAGTTTACTTTCAATATACACTTATTTCGACTAACCTTCACCTTCGAGTTCATTCGACGCCCTATTCCCCCGATCCTAAGTCCTTCATCTAGGACATTTGTCGAGTTAACCCTCGTCAATTGGCGCCGACCGTGGGGACTTGGGCGTTGGAATCATGAATTCGACGGCTTTTTCGCTTTTAGCCAACAGCAGTTCAGAATTCGACGAAAGTCAAGAGATGGAGTTAACAATTGAAAGTTTGAGCATCCTCATCGGGCCATCGGGTTCATCTCGCCTTTCAGATCCAACGAAGCAAGATCCGTCGGCAAGTGAGCCCGAAACAGTAGTAATGATGGAATATTCGGATGGCTCTTCCAGCGAGGTAAACTCGCCGGTCAGCTTAGAAGAAGTGCAAAAAGGAAAGATCACAGAAGACAACGAAGCAAGGGAAAATTTCGACGCAGGGGTCCAACTCGACGATCTCATGATCTGCCTCGACGATATCTCAGACAAATCAACAGACACATGGAAGACAGGGCTAGAGCTTTCTGAAGATGGTGACTCGATCTTCTCAAGCTTCAATAGTAACATCGGCAAACAATGCCAGGTGCTCGCCATTGTGGGAGACAACTCAGAAGAATTCGACGAAAACAACAATCCAGTACTAAACCCAGCAAATATCGACAGAGGAGCAAACCACCTAGCAGAAGGGCAAACAGCAGAATCCCTCACAACCAGGGAAAAAATTCGACTGTCAGTCGACGAATGGAGGATAATAAGAGAAGCCGTAGAACACGGCACGCCAATACCACCAAATTCCAGCAAAGACATGCTTATGGGGTATCATTATGCCCTAAGGCAGTAGGCAAAGCAATTAGCATAGGAGAAAATAGAGATACAGAGAAGAAAAGACTCAGCCATTGCAGCTAGCAACGCCGCTCGTAAAGCGCGAAGCGACGCGTCATATAGTAACGCAAGGAAAAATCGTCGACATGGTTCAAGGTACGATAACCTCGAGTACTCCGACAGGCAAAGCATTTCCAAAAACCTCGATTCGTCCTTTTTATCGGTCGACGAACAAGGAAACATCGTACCAAAAACTCCGGAAGCAGCATTAGTGGCAGCTCAAGCTTATCTTCTCACAACTCGACCAAGCCCGGGAGATCCTAGAGAACATATGCACAGAGCAGCATTGAACGGGCTAAACATGGTGGGCCACAAGCTATCAGCAAAAGGAGAAGAAGCACACCACCGTAAGGAAACGCACAAGCCAAGATCGCCTCACCGTCACAGCAGTCCTCGGCGCAGAAGCAGCAATCAACGATCTCGATCGCCATCACCAAAATAGCACGGAGGAACCCAAAGATCGTGATCCCCAAATGAAAAACGCGACTATGAAGAAGACAAAAAAGAGATGGGGGCATCATGCTTTACCCGTAGGGTTCGCACCACTCCAGTTCCCAAGGGATTCAAGTTACCTCATGATCAGCAAAAATACGACGGATCACAGGAACCACAATCATGGCTCTCAGATTATCTACAAGCAGTACAAATATTAGGAGGAACCAAAGAAACAGCAATGCAAAGCTTGCAACTACACCTCACCGGCGCAGCAAGGTCATGGTTGAGCAAACTAGAGAAAGAAACTATTGGAAGCTGGGAAGACCTCACAAAGCAATTTACAAGCAACTTCAGGTCGACATACAAGCGGCCAGCATCAATAGAAGAAGTCAAAGCGTGTGTGCAACAACGCGAGGAAACACTGCGGGCATACATCCAAAGATGGAGCCTTATCAAAAATTCGGCAGTCGAAGTTTCAAACGAAAGAGCAATAGATGCGTTCATCATTGGATTAAGGCGAAGAGACCTAGTCGAAGAGATGGGTAGAATCAAGCCAAAAACAGTGGCAGACCTCATGGACGTAGCAAACAGATTTGCAGATGGAGAAGACGCATGCAACAACAAGCGAACGCGATCCCCAGAGGACGATAGAAGAAATAGATATGGAAGTCAAAGGAGACGATCCCGAAATTACGACAACTACGGCTCCCATAGCCAAGTCGTCGCAGGATACAAAGACAATAGCTATCAAGGAAGTGATCGCAGAAGCTCGGGATATCGAAGCTACGGAAAGGAGGACTATAAAAAGTTTCCCACGAGAGAACCCAGAGAGTACAACCCGTCACCAGAAGATATGCTCAACGGACCTTGTCATATACACTCAGCGTTCGTCGATGGGAAGCGGGTATCAAGGCACGCAATGAAGGATTGCACAACATTCTTAAAATTACAAGAGGCAGCGCTAAACAAGCAAACCGAAGCAAGGCGACAAGGATTTGAAGGAAGCAACAATCCTCCGACAAAACAGCAAGGGAACAACGGAGCTACTCAAGGACAAGACCAACAAAACCAGGGACACGATGACGACGAAGGGTACGTTCCATCAAAAGGACACATCACAGCAATGATACAACTTGTGCCCAAGTCGAACAAAGAAGAAAAGAGTATAACTCGACAAGTCCACCTAGCAGTCATTTCACCTCCAGCCATAATGGAGTATCTGCATTGGTCAGAACAACCAATCGAGTTCAATAGAGAAGACCACCCTATAACAGTACCTCGGCCAGGAAACGCGCCTTTGGTACTCAAAGCTCAAATCGGCGCGTATGATGTCGACAGAATATTCATGGACGCAGGAAGTGGAATTAACATGATATACGCAAAAACACTCAGGGCAATGCATATATCGTTAGAGTTCCTAAAACCAACAGATTATTCCTTCCACGGGATCATGCCAGGAAGTGCCAATTACCCACTGGGTCGAATAGCACTCAATGTTTGCTTTGGCAACCGACAAAACTACAGAAGAGAAAAGCTGGACTTCGAAGTCATGGATTGGCCATCCCAATATCACGCGATCCTCGGACGACCCGCGTTTTCGCGATTCATGGCAGTACCTCACTATACATATTTGGTACTTAAAATGCCAGGACCAAGAGGAATAATTACAGTAAAAGGAAGTTTTGAAGTTTCAAATCTCTGCGATAGGGAGTTCCACAAGATGGCGCAAAACTTTGGCATGACAGCCAACTATGCAGAGAAGGCGAAAAACACAACTACAGAAGGCGTCAAGTTACTCGAAGAACGCGTTGCGGAGCTCGAGATGAAGAAACCACGAGTAGGAGCATCAGGAGAAGACAAAGATACAGGAGAAGAAGAGAATGCCATGACGGCATAAACATCAAGAACAACAGAGTAGAGTAGAAGAATAAGGCTATAAAAGCCACGAGTTATACCAGGGGCAATGCCCTCTAGATCCAGAACACAGGTCATAGGCCGGATCTCTTGGGTCACCCCATGTATCTTACATTACAAGTATAATAAAGACAAAACGTTCCTCATATTCGAGTTTACGAGTCTTTCAAAGGGAAAATGCGGCAAATGCACGAATCATACGAAAACGCTCTGAGAATAAATTTTAGACATACAATCGCGAAATAAGAAACTCTCGCGTTCCACATAAATATTACAACATCGGGTTGTCAGAATCGTCTACACCTAAAGGGTCTAAGTAGTGGTACTCGCGGAAAAACGCGGCATCTTCTTGCAACAGCCTGGCTATAATTCGTCGGGCAGGCTGCAAGGTACTCTCCAAATGTACTTGAAGGTTAGCCCCACCCGGAGGATAGCTCAGCGACATTGAACTATAATTGAGTCTTGGCTGCCACTTGCGTATCCATCCAAGAGCAAAATTGGCACCTGCCACTAAGTTCAGTTCTATCAATCTATGAATTCGCTGGCTGGATCTAAAAGTGTTAAGAAGAAGTGGGAAAGTCGCAGGCAGAGGATTGCGAGGAAGCATAACGGAGTGCATAGTCGTGAGAGCTTTCCTGCAACCATCAACCGACTCGCCAATGTGTTGAGCGCGATCTTGAAGCAGTATAATGGCTTTCCGACGCCGAGGATCAGACCACAAAGTTTCAACATCTGCGGACATTTTTTCCAGAGCTACATTTCGTTCGGTAACCCGACGATCCTCAGCAGCGAAATCCAAGCAAGTGCCTATGACGAGAAGAGATATCATACAAACAGCAGTGAAGCAAAAAAGAAAAAGATAAGTCGAAAGGAAACTTACATCGCAACATCTCACAGGCTGACTCGATAATGCCAAGGACAAAAGAGTTGCATTCCTCATGGTGCAAAATCTTCGCCGTCAAGCTTGACACCTTATCATCAAGAACAGACATTTGCTTTGTCAAACCACAAGCTTTGCTATCTTTGCTCACAGCCATCTGGGCTTGGCGTTTGGCCAAGGTCAGACGAGACTCAAGATCAGAGATCCTTGCAGAATATTCCACGCATTGACCGCATCGACTAGGAGGCGACGAGATCGCTGAGCCGAACGTGCGGGCAGAAGAAGGAGCAGGTTCATTGGCGTGCATAGACTAGAAATCAAAAGAAAAGATTTCAGAAAGATAGCACAAATACTTCATCAAAAGCAAATATATTCACATAAGTGCAAAGCCCTTTGACTAAGGTTCTCGGGTTGCATGTGACTACAGGTTTTTACAATCAAAAGCAGAAGTTAAATACTACAAGGAAGCCGAGTCTACGCCACCTCAGCATTTCGCTCCGTGGCAGAAGAAGGCATGGCAAATTCATTGCCAGCAGTCGAAGGAGGCGCGGGTTCTTCCATCGCTGGAGTCGGTGCAGCAGATGTCGCAGAAGCAGCCGAAGGAGAAATAATGGACACCAGGGCGGGCGCTAACTTCTTCGCCTTCTCGAAGAAAGTTTTTAGCTCCGAACGGCTACGGCCATGAGGAGAGCTAACCTTCTCCCAGTCGAAATCTCCGCCATGGGCATATGAAAGTGCAATGGCACCCTCAACACCTCGCTTCAGAGAAAGTCCCTTCAGCTGGAGGATGGGGTCTTCGGTAGTGTCGAAGGCCTTTGCAAGCTTCTTCACATCATCCTTTGGGACATCCGCTTTCTGCTTCGGCCACAACCTGACGAACATCCGCGTCAGCACGCGGCTCACCAACTCGAAGGTTTCCTGGATAGATATCCAGTTTTCTTCGAGCAAGTTCACCGCGGACATCAGAGGATCATCGCCGGGCTGTAGAGTCGACAATGGCGCCCCGGTGAATCCTGTATAGAAGAAGGAAAAAGAAAAATAGGGAAAGAAAATTTTAGCAAAATACAAATGGCAGTCAAAAAAGGGAGAAGGCAGAATATGTACCCTCGGCAGCAGTGGACATCGCCTGAAGTCGCTCAGCCATGGCTTGCTCTCGCAGACGATGTTCTTTCTCAGCATTGGCCAAGGCCTTCTCCGCTTTCTTCGCCTTAGCCAATGCCGATTTTTGCGACTTATCAGCAGCTATTTTGGCAGCAGTCGCAGCGTCATAAGCTTTTCGCGAAGCGCTAAGGTCGGCCTCCAGAGACGCAATGCGGGCTTTTGCCACCGCTAGGGCACCTACATTACAGAAGAAGAAGGAGTCAAATAAAAACAGCAAAGAAGGAATCAAAAGAAGACAAGCAGAGACAAGGCAACAGAATTTACCTTCGGAAGCTCTTGCTACCTTTAGGTACTCAGCACATTCTGTGCCCAAGGCGGTGAATTTCTTCATCAAAGCCTGAAAGAAGAGGAATGAGTAAGCATACAGAATATACAAAGAAAGTACGTTAAGGGTATTTACTAACATCATCAGAAGAGGCAGCAGATCCATGAGCTTCACCAGCAACGTCCGTTTCCTGGGATTTTTTCGCGCGCTTGAGGCTTTGGGTCACAGGAACCTTCTTGACTGCAGACCTGGTAACCCTCGGCGTAGCCTCTTGGGCAGAAGGCTCATCGGCAATCACAGGAGAAGTCGAAGGAACAGCCGAAGTATCTTTTGGCGGCTCCTCATCATCACTACAAGAATAAACAAGTTGTGTACAGCGCAAAAGGAAAAAAAGCGAGTATAATGCAAATCACAGAACTCGAGGAAAGCTTACGATGCCATTAGATCAAAGAACTCGACATCCCCTTCAAGAACAGGGGCTTCGTCGGCCACAGTTTTCTGTACAGAGGTACTCAACGAAGCAAGCTCATCAACGCGCTTCCTCTTCTTGTCTACACCAGTGTCTTCAGAAAGCGCAGGAGGAGGCGATGTCGTTGAGCTGGTATCTTGCTCTGATTCTTTGGTGTCATCTCCATCCTGATTCTCATCAGCCTTGGGGGCTTCAGATGCAGACGAGGCCAGATCAGCCGGAAGGGGCCCTGCCTCTGGAAGAGGAGGGCGCGAAATAAGGAATTGGTGCCCCTGCACACGAGCAAGTTAACAGGTTAAGAAAGGCAAACAAAAGCGTAACTCGAAGCAAATGATATTCGATAACAAGTGAACAAAAAGCAGAGCAGATACATACCTCGGGCAGAGGGTGCACGGAGTCGAAGTAATCCGCGGTCAAATCAGCAACCGCGTGTTCCATGGTAAGCTTGGTGAGACTCCTGACTCGCTTGTCGACATCTTCTTTCTTCATCAAATCTTCAGAGACGCGAGTAGGATCTTCCAAGCCAGAATAGCTCCAAAGATTGGTAAGGCGATGCTGTAGGGGTTGAACTCGACGTTGTATGAAGAACGCCATGAGTTGGATACCCGACAAAGCGCCTCCTTTGCCTCCTTTCAGAGCTTGAATGCGAGAGAGAAGGGGAAGAACTTGTTGTACTTCCGCATCTGAGGGAAGTGCATCCCACGACGCCAATTTCTTTACTTCCCTGGAGGCGTCAAAGGGGGCTAGACCATATTGATCTTCAGGAGAGGCCTTGCGGTCTTTGATATAGAACCACTTGGTTCTCCACCCTTGGACAGACGCGGCCATGGAAAATTCAAGATATTATGCCTCAGGACGCACAGAAACAACGGCTCCGCCCAATTCGGGTTTTCTGGATAAAGCAACATTGGGGCGGAGCCGGAAGATCGACCTCCAGAGGAGAAAATGGGGCTCAATGCCCAGGAACGACTCGCAAAGAGTCACGAAGCAAGCAATGTGGAGAATGGAGTTTGGTGTGAGCTGGTGAAGCTGCACACCGTAAACAAAGAGAAGCCCACAGAGAAACTCGTGGGCAGGAAGAGAAAGGCCGCAGAGGAGGAAGCCAAGGAACATTACCCGATAACCGCTCAGGGGCTCCGGGATCCGCTCGGTGCTAGGGAATTGGATGGAGTCGTCATCGGAGATCAGGCCGTCCGTCCTGGCCTTCTCCACCTCCTTCTTCGTGATGGCAGAGGTCACCCAGCTGGTCGCAGAGTTCCCCTTTCCCTTGGTCATGGTGTTTTTGGTCGCCAGGTGC
This sequence comes from Dactylis glomerata, assembly GCA_007115705.1. NCBI lineage: Eukaryota > Viridiplantae > Streptophyta > Magnoliopsida > Poales > Poaceae > Dactylis > Dactylis glomerata. The sequence continues at coordinate 424,687 of QXEO01000439.1, read as the reverse complement.
TTTACGCGCATCTATCGATCCGCGCTTGGAGGCTATGCGCGAACAGAGATGGGAGCAGAGATCGGCAACGGCGGCGGCGGAGAGAAAGAGCTGGTAAACAGTAACAATTCCCAACTATCCCCTTATATACCTTCTCAGAGAAGGAACGTGGGTTGAGACGTGGCGCAAGGAGCGGAAACGGCAGCCCACTAACGGGCAGAAAAATAAAATTACTGCGCTACCCATGAAACGGTACGTGCTCAGATGACGTATAGGTAAATTCAGTCACTGACGTCACGAAGAGGTTAAGAGATCAATTCAGCAGATGCATATAATTGGTGAGCATCAAATATGGCGACTATCAAATATGAAGATGATAGATAAGAGTAAAAAGGTTTGGCGCCGACAATGCAACATTCAGTTGATAAGACTATACCCGAAGGATTTTCGATTATAGCCTTGGGGGCTACTACTTTCAAAGATATTGAATGCAACTCTTTACTGGAGTGGTGGACGCGTATTCGACGACAAGATGTTATTAAAGTATCTCGAGTTGAAGTATGATGGACTACACTATATTTTGAGCCTATACTCGAAAAAGTCTTTTTCGACTATAGCCTCGGGGGCTACTCCCATCGGGAGCGCTGAGCGCGCACCCGGCGATATTTCTTGGTAAAGCATTAGATTTTGAGAAGTACAGGAATGTTACTCCCATCGGGAGCGAGTTTTATGGTTGTTAAAATCCGAATATTTTCAGTCAAAATTTGACTGCGACATGAGATTCTCGAGTTATGTTATCGCAACGCAACTCGAATGTCGTGACTTGTCACAAAGGTAAGACCCTGGGATCCGTCCTGTGTGGCCTGGTATACGCACATGGATGCGCTCTGCTGGTATGTATCCGTGTCTACGACGCAAAGAAAATCCTGGTGGACGCACTGGGTACCCTGAGAATCACTGGGATTCATTCTTTGTAAGTCCTAAATGCGGCAAAAGAGTGGGTTTGACCGGTATCCCGAATTCAAGTCCAAGGGGATTGAATTTGAAGTAGGTGATAAGTATCTGTTACGGCAGTTAACTGACCTCTTGATCCGCCAGAGCTGTCAGGCTTGTTCATCGAAACCCCTTGCGAAAAATTATCATGAAAATAAGTCGAAAGACCAAGTCGAAGATTTGAAGATATGAAGAAGTCGAAGAATTGATCAAGTCAAAGATTTAAAGATTAGAGATTCAACCCGAATCTGCAATTCTGGTAGAATCTCAGGGGCTACTGACAAGGGTATAGTTAATAGAGCCTGTTAGTTGAGTACCCCTGAGGCCCGTTAAGCTAGGCCCAATTGTAATGATAGTCGAATACGAGTACTTACCGTATGTCGATATTGTAATCTGTATCGAACCCTACCCGATCCTCGAGACCTGGCCACCTATATATAGGGGCCAGGAGGGGACGGTGTAGGGCAGATTGAAGGCAAGCCAGGTTGAACACCCAAGTTTACTTTCGATATACACTTATTTCGACTAACCTTCACCTTCAAGTTCATCCGATGCCCTATTCCCCTGATCCTAAGTCCTTCATCTAGGACATTTGTCGAGTTAACCCTCCTCAACCACTTTCATAAACATCTCAGTGGAGTAGGGTTTACTCCAAGGTTTTCGAAAACATTTTTGAAACTTTTCTTTGAGTGTTCCCATCCTAGAGTTTTTGGCTCCACTAGAGGTTTTCCAAAGGCTTTGCTGCTAATCAACAAGCCACTACTGCAAGGATAAAGAGTAGGTATTCAAGGGGGTCATCTGGAAGGATGATAACACTTGGCTTGTGGAGCTTGAGCCAATCAATATAATTGCTACAAGAGCTATAGCAATATAAAAACATGCGGTTTAATAAACCTTTATGCAATCTGCAAAGTAAGTGAATAGGATTCAGATATGCATCAAGTATAGATGGCTTGCCTTGAGTGGCTTGTCCCTGGCCCTCTTCCTCCTGGTACTCGTACACTTCACCCTCCTCGGTGCACTCGGTGTCGTTCGATTCTATCGCTGGTAAAAGAATAGCAAACAAGCATACACACGACACAAGCACAACCACAATCAATATCACACAATCAGATAGTATCAGAAACAAACATGTTTATAATTTGAACAAGTTTTTGGTAGGATTTTAAGTAGCAAGCTAAAGCTATTAATCAAGGGGTATTTCATTTCTAGCAACAAATATACCACTCAAACCAAACAAGCATGCAAGTGCTAAAATGGGTCAAAGACCACTCTCAGCACATCAGTAGGTAGATAACAAGTTTAAGAACCCAACAAAGTTGGTTTCACCACAAAACACCTTGTGGTTTATTTTCTATGAATTTCCTAGCAACAATTATAGCTATAACACTAGAATAATTCCCAGATATTCTCTGGACCTTAGAAAATGTGCCAGAGAATGTTCTGGAAAGCTCTTACTGAACACAAACCATAGGAATTGGATTCAGACACAAAATCCTATTCTATTGCAAGGGATAAATTAACTAGGACTAATTAAACTATCAGCCATATTAATTACTACTGCAAATCTATAGTTCCTAAAATACTAAACCCAGTGAGACATGCAAGCTAACATACCATAGCATCTATGAAAATTGGAACCACCCCAATTGGATCCACAGAGCCACACATTTGGATTTTTGAAAGAAAAGTGACTAGATCTACCAATTTAAATACAAGTCATTCCACAGGGCTTCAAATGACATGCAACCAGTACTATTGGATAGATAATACTGTAAGGAGTTCACAGAAATTTGAATCATTCAAATTGGGCTTATACTTATTTTTCTACGAATTTTGGAAGTTCACAGATCTTACAAAATTAACAGAGATATTTTCCTTAAAAAAATGAGCATAGGCCAGATCTAAGGAGATCTGGGCTGATTCACCGGGATCCGGCCCACTTCGCCCACGACGCACGGAAGGGCGCGGTCCAAATCGGCTGACGGGCGGGCCCGCGCGGTCAGCGGGCGCGAGCGGCCGAACCGGTATGCGGCTATGGGGACCATCCGATCAAGTGACGATCGACGGCCCCCGACTGTCTTCTTCCTCCAGCCAGGGGAGGACATGGCAGAAACCCTAGCTGGATCGGGGCCGCACAGGGGCTCACCTAGGGGCACTCTCTGGCCAGGCAGAGGCGATGAGGGGGCGCGGCGCGTCTTGGTGAGCTCGGCGATGGTCGAGAAGGGCGGGTCGGACTCCGGGATGATGAACTACGCGTCGATGGCAATGAAGCTTGCTTCGGGGCTCATCAAGGTCCACCCTCCGGGGCTCCTAGATCAAGAATAAGGGCAGGGTTAGGTTTGCATTACAGAGGGGAGTAAACGTAGGCAAAGGAGAAGGTCGGAAGGGGTCCAGATCAGCGGCATTTTTCTTCTCTCCCTCGCATAACAAAATTAGGTTTTCTCTCTTTCTTCTCTGCTACAGACCAAGGGGATGGTTTTTGTGTTCATGGAGGGTGTGGTGGCGATGGGGGAACAGAATGGGGGTGAAGGGGAGAGTCGAGAGGGATTGTGGCCTTTTATTTCAGAGAGGGTGTGGGATATGGTGGTAAGGTCGGTTTGGACAAGTGGGGTCCAGAAGAGGGCTCTGGTTGGCCAATGGGGACGGTGGAGAGTGTGAGAGAGGGACAGGGGGGTGGCTGGCTTGCCTAGTAAGGCTTGCTGCTACAAGCTTTTAATTAATTTTTTTCTAGACTTGCATGGATCCTCTCCTCCTCCTTCCAACCACTAAAGACAAGAGGAAGAGGTGCTGCTACAGTGCCATTTTGACCAGAGGGAGGAGAGATTGCTGTGGAGGTCATGGTGTTGGTTTTGGTTTAGTTTTGAAAAGATATTTGAATGCTTGAAGGGGATATGGTGAGGGATGTATGCATGATGCAATTTTTTTGGGATGATTGGCTAGTCCCATATTGCACCAAACAATAGCATGCATAGATGGATTATATAGGGGAAAAAGGATATTGAGTATGGCCGTGTCAAGTTTTGCATAATTTCTAGGTCACCAAATTTTTCCATATGAAGGTTTGTCTTAATAATAATTTGGACAAGATTCTGAAGATTTTGAATATGAACAATCTAGGGTTTTTGGGCTCATAGAATCCTACATGCACAAGATAGCATGGTGGAGCTTTGCCAATTTTAGTTGATAGGAAAAAGGAGCAAATAATGGCATAGTTGCCATTTCATGCATCCCTAGTTAATAAAATAAAATAAAATAAATAGAAGATAGTCTTATAGAAATTAATTTTGAGGATGGAGGGGTGATAAGGAGCAAAAATAACATTTCCAATGTTATTTGAGGAAGGTTTGGATTTATAGAGAGAGTTGATGGTGGATGTTGGCAAGTGACCAAGAAAGTTAAGGAAAGATAAAATGGGCGAATACAGTTTTGATTAGGGTTCAAAGCATAGTCACATAAATGGGTGAAAGGCTTCAAAATTTACCAACAAGTGCATGAGTAGTTAGAGTAGACCAAAAGGAAGAGGAATAGGTCAAGGAATGGTCTCTGAACAATTTATTTTGAAATTTTAAAAGTGGGAGAAAAAGTGCATCTGATAATAGTCAAATGGTCAGTGATTTAATTAGGGTCAGAGGCAGGATTAGAACAAGCATCAGATGGCCTCAAATGACTAGGTGGTAATGGAAAGAATGGAAGAACACATGTCAAGGTTGAGTTCTAGGAAGGTACATTGCCCTAGTTAGAAAGTATGAGCTTAATACCATCGTCTGAAAACTGAATCTGTTAACAGGAGTGAAGATAGTGTGCCCACAAGGTTTTTGATGAAATGTCTGCAAGAAGATAATTTTTGAAAATTGGGAGGACCTCTTAGGGTTGGATGGGGATGATTCCTATAACATCAGGGGTATTCTATTGGGTTAATTTGGTTAGTGCCAAAGTCCTCAAGAAGGGATCATAATGTCTTATGGTAAGAGATTAAAGTTAGGGTTTTAGGATTGAGAGGAAAACATCAAGATATGTTCTATTTGAAAGATAGAATGAAAATAACTTAGAGGGGACAAAATATCATTTGATGGGTTTTGAATAGGTTAGGCCACATGCCTAACGGCGGATCATGTTTTACACATAAGCAACTTATCAAAGCCAAACAAAGTCACACAAAATCAACTCACCACACACAAGGTCAATCATTTGAAGCTAAACTGGCATCACTAGAAGTAATGGTTAAACAAGTGTTAAATAGTGATCAAGCCATGGAAAAGTTGAAAATAGTTTTCAAAGGAAGGAGTAAGGCTTTGGTAGATGTTTTCAGAAACAAATGGAGACATAAACATCTCCTCTGTCAAGTCTTCACAAAGGTGTTTTGAGAGACCACTCATCAATGGTTTATAAAATAGTAGTTTTATAAAATAGTGGGATCTATATCCATGTAGTTTTATAAATACTAGTTTTGGTAAAGACCTTGTTTTGAAATGGTCTTGGCTCCTATTTTTAGACCATAAAACATTTTGAAAATAAAGGAGGTGCTAAGATACTTTATTTCGAGAAAAAGTCTTGTAGCGCAAAAGATGGCCTGATCACAAGAACACAAAGATTGAGTTGGCCCACAAACTTATTCTTCAAACTATACTCTTGCAAACATAATTTACACAACAGCAAGGCAAACATGCAATAGATCCCAGTAAATCTAATTTAGCACAAAAAGTTTTTGTTGGCCCTAATTTTTGCATTACTAAACTCAGCTTGGGTTACAAAAAGTGGGGTGTTACATACAAGGCCAAAGTTGAAATGACACAGATGTCGCCTAGAGGGGGGGGAGTGAATAGGCGATATCAAATTTTACGAATGGCTTGAACAAAATCGGAATTAAACTAACGTTTATTTTGTCAAGCTCACAAAACCTAAATAAACTAGGCTCACCTATGTGCACCAACAACTTATGCTAAGCAATACAAGTAACAAGGTGATAGTAAGATATATGACTTCAAGCATGAAGGCTATCACAATATAAAGTGCATAAGTAAAGAGCTCAGGTATAGGAATAACCGAGACACGTGAAGACGATGATCTATTCCCGAGTTCCTCCCTTGAAAGGGAGTACGTCTCGTTGGAGGGGTGTGGTATCACCACAAATGCCTAACCAATGCCACAAAGGCCTCACCCTATTCTCTGGTGTGAGCTTGCGCCGCAAAGGCCTAGCTCACTCTTCCACTAAGGGGTTCCTCAAGGCGGAATCGGGCTTTACACAAAGCTTGGGGCACGCATCCACAACTTAATTGGAGGCTCCCAAGAATAGCCACCAAGGCACCACAAAGCCACAAATCCGTCTAGGGTTCCAAGAACCCAAGAGTAACAAGCTCACGAATTTTCACTTCCACGAATCTCCGAGGAGAACTCAAACCGATGCAACCGATGCAATGGCAAGAGCACACAAAGTGCTCAAATCCTTCTCACTCAAATCCTACCAAAGCAAGTAATGCTATGGAGAGATATGAGAGGAAAAACAAAGGAAATCCATAAAGAACTCCAAGATCTAGATTCACTATGTTCCCCTCACTTAGAGGAGAGATGGATTGGTGGAAATATAGATCTAGATCTCCTCTCTCTTTTCCCTCAAAAATATGCAAGAATCATGGGAGGAATGGAGGAGGAAGGGCAAGCTTTGAAGGTAAACAATGGAGGAGAGATGGTGCCCGATTCGTGGCTGTTCCAAGGAGGAAGAAGGGGTATTTATACCCCCCCTCCGAAATCTGACTGTTACAGCCACTTACACCGGCTAAAGCCGGCCAGATCGGCTATTTTCGAGCAAAAAGCCAGACAAAAATCCGGACTAAAACAGAGAGGCAACCACTCGCCGGACCGGCTAAAGCAGGCCTGCAGACTGGCTAAAGCCGATCAGGCCGGCTATTTCCAGCCCTGGGCCGGCTATTTCCGCCCCCCCTGAAAAAGCAAAAATACCAAAATGAAAACAACAATAACTTGAGCATCTAGACTCTGTTTTCGATGATCTTGGGCTCGTTGGAATTACAACAACAATATCTACAACTTTATGCAGAGAAACATCATAGTCCAACCAATGAGGATAAAACCAAATGATGAAAGGTTTGACCTCTCCCCGAAGACAAACCGGTAAAACCTCCAAACACCAAAAACGCAAGAAGTGTTCCATACGAATTCCGTTTTTGATGAGCCAAAGCTTGTCATGGAAATAACCACAAGCTCTAGAACCTCACATGGATAAAACCCAAATAAGACCAAGAAAGGTGATGCCAAGTATGCAAAGGTTTGAGCTATCTTCGAACGATAAGATTAGGTTACTCACTCGAGAGCCCCTCTTGATAGTACGGCTACCGATCCTATAACCCGGTCTCACAACTAACACCATGAGACCGGTAATAAAGGAACCCTATCAATATCATACCTTTGCCTTGAGCATTCCACTTGAGGTGGATAATGACGATCTTGATCTTCTCAAGTTGGACCACTTTCTTGATTGAGCTTGCTCGGTGAAGTCTTGCGGATTGCTCCCCCATACTCCACTATGGGAGAGACTCTCTTTAAGCATATCTTCACATATCTATGATCACAATATAGATGGCAGGCTTCAAGTATATGTTCTCTTCTAGTTGCTCATCTTGAACTTACGCTTTGACTTGATCAATCCTCGAGCCAATTCTTCTTCCTCTATAATGACGGTGTCTTAAAGATATACATGAGAGCCCACTCAATCTTATTCTTCAAGACACACTCGATATAGGCTCAACTCCCCAATGACAAATCTTCGGATCACTCCATGAATAACATCTCGGTCATCACATAATCTTCTTCATTGTCTTCTTCTTACAACCTTGAATCCAACATATGGTTCAAGCATTGTCTATGGGTAAGTCCTACACATATAGCTCAATGCAACCATTAGTCCATAGGGATTGTCATTAATTACCAAAACCACACATGGGCCTCCATATGTTCTTTCACAAGGGGAACGACATGGGGTCAACGGCCTTAGTGGAAGCTTCCTTCAACAAGAACATTGCTTCTGGTCAAGCTCGTCGTCTATAAAGCAAAAAAGTGACGCAGGGTGGGCATTCTTGTTGGGGAATGCGGAAAAGAAGACGGAGCTTGAGGCAACAACAGTTGAAGCCGCCAAAATGGAAGCTCTTGCCACCATGATCAAGCGACGAATGAAGCGTCAACACTTGCTCAAAATATATTGACCACCGACTTGTCCATCACGGATCCTGATGCAAATACTTGGTACGTGATATCGCGTAAACAAATCTTGGATGAAATGAGGCTTGCCAATGCATCGGTCCAACATTGGCGCCAACACTAGTTCAACCAACACCGACCGCAACACAGGAGCAAACACCGGTGGCGACGGAGGAGCCGCCGCTCTCCATTTGATTCTATGCATGATGATTTTGTTGTATGACCGGACTTTGATGGGCCTTTTTTGGGGCTAGACTTGATGGTGAGACTTAAATTTGCTAAAAAAGGCCAATTTTCCGTAAGACATGTTTAGTGCGATGCTTAGAGTGGCCACCCCCGATAGGGCGACAACATATACCGACGCGCAATAGTGCTTGTCTGGTATTGTTGGCGAACAACTTATTAGGGTGTCTCCAATGCTTGTGATCGCAGTCGACCACAAGATCTGACACGCCATGTCTGCTATCGCAGACAAAAAATTCCACAATGTATATGATCAACATGGATCTTAAGCTGGACCCTACATGTCATTTGTTTTTCCTTATTCTGACCACTCTCCCATATCTCTCTCCTCCTCCTTGCAGTATGAGCACAATTCTTTTTTCTCTGCCTAGAGGATTTGCACTGCCATCTGACTGCTAACTGCCATCTGATAGGAGGAAAGAGAAATAATATTTCTTTAGTTCTTATGGCCGGGTTATAGCAGCATGGTCGACCACAAGCTTCTTGATCCTAAGACCGGTACATACAATGTTTATTTCTTGCTAAGATCGATGTTTAAGACCCACCCTTATTTCTACATTGGAGACACTCTTACAAATGTGAGTAAATTACATAAAACTACCACATTTAGGGCATATATGACAGATCAGTACCACTTTTTTAATTTTTTGCTAAAATCTACCAGTTTTGGGGCGTGGCGTTACAAATTAGACCGATTCTCGTCTAATCATGTTTTAACTGCAGTTCTGACTATTGTGGTCCATTTGTAAGCGTTGAGTTGGCGGCACATGTGGAGAAGATGATGAGATGGCAGTGGGGTCCACATGTCAGCCCATTAAAAATAAAAAATAAAGAAGAAAAATATTTTTTTTATGGCATGACTGGGGCTGAAATATTTTTCCAAAAACTTAAATACCTAATTTTCACAAAAAATACTTAATTTAGAGAATACATATACATGATCAGTATGTGCAAATTTTCCACAAAAAACATACCAAAATTTCACAAAATATATTATCACCTAGAGTATACATAAATATATAAATAAAATATACTTTATATGTGAATACGTGGTGCAGACTATTATTTTATCCCGCAGAACATACGTAAATAAGATAATGTTCGGCGGTTATTTTTTCTTTTATTTATATCTTGCAAGGATACGTTGAAATTATTTGGAAATGTTTGGCCAACATGAATTCACGTGGCGAAAATTTGTTTTTGCACCGAGCACGAGCTCAATTTATGAAAGTTCCAAAATACATATTTTGAGTCTCAGAATTTTTTGTCATACAATACACACTTAGGTATCTATGTGAGAAACGTATGCTAGAAATTTTGCTTCAAAATACCATGTATTTTGTGAGATAAAAAGACATTTTTTTTACAAATAATACATATTTTAGTTCAATAAACTATTAGATCTTTTTCTTTTTATAGCCCAAAATAAAATGAGTTTTTTACGGAAAATTTGCATGTGCATGCTGATCATGTAAATGTATTCTGTAAATTAAATATTTTCATGAAAATTAGGTATTCAAGTTTGTGAAAAATATTTTAGCCCCAGTCGTGCCATAAAAATATTTTTTTCTTTCTTTATTTTTATTTTTAGTGGGCTGACAGGTGGGCTTCACTGCCATCTCATCCTCTTCTCCACGTGTGCCGCCAACTCAACGCTTACAAACGGGCTCTAATGGTTAGAACTGCTGTTAAAACGCTGTTAGACGAGAATCAGTCCAATTTGTAACGTCACGCTCCAAAACTGATAGATTTTAAAAAAAATTAAAAAAATGGTATTGACCTGTTATGTATGCCCGAAATGTGGTAGTTTTATGTAATTTACTCTACGGATGCCGGCGAAGATGCTCTAAGAACAATCGGGCCTTTGGCTGGTGGGTCCCAGTAGTTGGTGGCCCAAAGATAACCTGACGGATGACTCCGTCACTCCGAGGATGACATTGACACTGTGGCCGCAACGCTGCATTGCCAAATTCGCCATAGGGGGGCATTTTTCCCCACCAGAACCCTGAGCAGAGATTTCCCCTAAACCCTCGTCGTCTATCGTCCCTACTCCCCCAACATCCCCCATTTCTGACACCTCCTGTCCTGGCCTCTTCCCCGTGCGGCCATGACGGGCTCGGATCCGGAGCCTGACATCGCCGACCTCTTCTGCCACTACAGCGCCCTGTACTTCCGCGACTCCCTCGGCGCCTGCGCCGTCTCCTGGGCCGAAGAGCCACTCCCCTACGGGTAACCGTCGCCCTCCCACTCCTCGAGTTTTTGGGTTCCTGAGTGCCATTTAGGGTGGCTTTCCGGCCGGGGTTATGCAGATCGAGGCTTCAGATGTTGGATTGTTTCCCGGATTTGAAGATATTTCCTGTTGCATACCTTGTTCCCCTTTGAAAAATCAGTACACATTCACGGGCTATCTAGATTTGATGCATTGTGATAATTTTTGAGGGAAACTGCCGGGAGGACCCTAATCGTGTACGAGCTGCGATTCGCACCCTCTTATCAACTCTAGTCACTCGTTCAAATATCAGGGGAAACCTTGACGGTTACTTTTGAAGGCAAATAGTCCAATCCCCCCCAAACTAATTAGGGCACCAGAGGAAATGCTATTCATGTTTGGTATTCCAATTAAAAGTTCCAGCAGAATATAGGTGGCTCGTATAATCCTCTGCAGCTTGCGTATCGATGGTGATTGGGGCCTAGATGCTAACCTTTGAATCCTTTCATTGTAATCTTGCTCATTGATCTGATGATAAGTAGGAGTGCTGTGAAGTGGGTAGGCATATCTGGATGTATGGCGAGAACAAAGCAGAATGATTCAGTATATTCTTTACATTCTTTCTAGCTAGGAAAGAGCAAAAAAATTGAGCTAATAATGGTAATGCACTTCCCATGTCGATTAGTCTCCATGCTGCCACTCTATGAGTATGCACTCCTTTCCAAATTATAAGATGTTTTTGATATTTCAATGTGGACTACATACGACCGAAATGAGTGAATCCACAAGACTAAAACGCGTCTACATACAGAATCTATCAAAACATGGTGAGACAGCTCTGAGCCCCGACACACGGATTTATTATGGTTTCTTACATGTAAATTTGATAAAAATAACTTTTCACGAGTGGATTTGGTGTTGTTGCCGTGTACAGTGACAATTTGTAATTAAGGAATAATCCTAGTACCACTTGAGAAATACATTTGTTTGAGATCTATAACATAGGTGGCCAGTTCAAAAGAAGCCTCGAGCCCTCAACAAGAGTGCTATGTCATCTAATTATTTCCGCATTGTTGGATGTGCGATCTGCGATTTAGATATGCCACCTTCCAAGTATTCATTATAACATAAAATTCCTGATTTCTCCAAAGTCTCCAACTCTCCATCTCGCAACAAATAATTTAGAATATAATGTGATAAATTGTCTTGTTAAAACAGGTCAACAACACCAAAGGCTTTCAGTATACGTGAGACGTGTATCATTGATTAACAATATTGGTGAAGTGTGTGTATAAAGCATTCACTTCAATCATTCATGAAAAGAGAAGACAAAAAACTCTCGACACCAGTACATTTCAGGTCATTGGATTATCTTGTGATGGACTTGCATGTAGGTAATAATGCGGTGTTATGCTAATAGTTGAATTCACTTGAGTGGAATAAACTGATTTGGCTTATCCTGCAAATAGCTATCTAAAGTATAACTAATGCTAATGTTGAACCTAGTTATGTGGGGTTTATCATCCACTTAAGTATCTGTTGCTTCCCATTGCCGCAGCATACCAGAATATCTGTTCTGAACTTCTAATGTTTAATCATTTTCATGCAGTACCTTAAGTGATTGTGAATATTATCCTGACGGTGGTGGCTGTATCATACTTCTATCCAAGTCCTTGTATGAATGCCACCCGGACTCAGATCTGAAGAATGTTCTGCTCCATGAGATGATTCATGCCTATATGTGCGTCAACGAAAATAATACTAACCATAGGTACTTAACTGCAATTATCTTGTATAACTGCATATTTGTAAATTCTTTCTGGTTAATTTCAAAATGGTGATCGCAGTGACCATGGTGCGAACTTCCAGAAGCTGATGAATACAATCAATTCCAGCTCTTTATCAGATGTTTATGTAAGTTGTATTCAAGTATCGGCTGTCAATCAGTCTGTATTTAGGGATTCCTTACTAACATGGTCAACTATATTCAGCGCCCAATTGGTGGCTACAGTGTAATCACACCCCATGAGATCACGAAGAAATATCATCAATACAAAGTAATCATCGGGACTGTAACACTACCAAGTAATAAATCTTCAATTTTATTTTGAGATTGACAGATAACCCGTATCTGCAGTGTGAAATCTGTGGAGACGTGGTCAAGTCAACCAAGATCAGAGGACCTTCACATGACGACTGCATTGAGAGAATGGGTACTAATTACTCATGTCCGAATTCAATGTGTCAGTGGCATAGGTATTAGCTCCATGCTTCAGTGCAATTTTTTTTGGTTTGGTACTTCATATTTGCCGTAGTTTACCTGTAAGAATGCTGAATCCTGATAGAAAACTTTAGCTAGCTAGATACGTGCTTTCCAGCCAACTTCGAAATTGTTTGAAGGTTAATTATATTACTCTATGTGCTCTCATGCCTGGCAGTATAGGCTTGGTATTAATTGGAGATTTTGTTGCAATATTAAAACAGGAATCGCTAGCCTGAAAAATATACCAGCTATTGTCATTTACAAGAAAACGGAGAGATATTGAACTAACCCAGTGGTGATGAAGCTCTAATTGTTTAGTGATCATTCTCTACTTTGCTGGCATGCCACTATGGACGATATAGTAAGAAAAGATGGTAGATAATCTGACTCAAACTTCGTTTAATTAAGACATAACTATAAGGTTCAATTTCGCATCATTGCTAGTATTTCGTTTTAACATAGTTAAGTATGATTCTTACATAGTTAAGTATGAACACTTGTTGTCAGGGTCTGTTGATGTCCAGATGGATTTATGCAATATAAGTATGTAGAAACACATCGGTGAATCTTTCCAGCAAAGATGGGCACCTTGATTCCCCTAGAAGACCTAGAGTCAATCTGTATGGCGACTGAACTAATAAGCACACATGTTTGGCACTGACATTTATATACAATCAATAATTACTGTACTTCTTGGAGTGTAAACTGCTGAATCTGAATACAGTAATTGTTGGTACATCGTATATTTTTGAGGAAAGCTGGAGCTTTCATTCAATGCTAGGTAGGGGAAGGGCTGGCAATAACGAAGCTACAAATGAGGGCTCACATCGAGCCAATCATGAGGCAGACGCTCAGTGCAAGCAAACAACTTGATACATATATGGACCAAATTATTACACTCCCTTTTTTCTAAAAATAAAACCAAAACTTTTCGAAGTCTTAGAAGTTGGATCACTCCTTAGCTTCTTCTAGGATGCATATCATCGGAGACCCTTCTGCCTCCACTTTGTAACTAGCAGCTCACAGTCAGTTTCATGCAGCACACAGCCACACACTGCCAGCCCCAAACAAGATACCGTCTCTACAGGCCATCAGTTTCGAGCAGCGCACGCAGCCAGCCTCAGGGCAAACGAGATACCATCTCTAAGGGATACAACAGATTGGTAGCATTACATATGCCTGGCGAAAACATCCGAAAAAGAGAAACCATCATCCCTGCGTGTAACACTTTGCAAGCTAGCTAGCGCACCACAAGGCTCGCTTCTTGGTTTGATTCACAGGCTGCTTCAGAGACACCTTATGCAGAAGCTCTAGCATCATCGAAGTCCAACCCATCACCTTAGCATCATTGAATGAGTTATCATCCGGATGTGTCAAACCGGAAGAAAATCTGTGCACAGGATAGTGTGTGCCCAAGTATCTCGACCTAGTCGATGCAGGCACCCATCTATCTCGCTGTTGTGCAGAATTTCTAGTGTCGTTTCCGGGGAAACCAGGGTTCCCCTGATCCACTAAGCGCGGGCCGCAGCACACCATTTCCCCGCCAACGAATGAGGCTCGCGAAGCCTCTGAAGGATCAGGCCAAACAGTTGGTCCCCAGCGAGCAGCCCCGGGATAACTTTATCGGGAATGAAATCGTCAGCCATGACGCATCCCTCTGGTCCGAGAAGGAATGCGTCAGCCGTGACTCAGCCTTGACCACTTTAAACATGAACCGTTGGCGATGGGACTGGATGGTGCAGCACAGCTTCCGTGCCGTGAGGCGTACAACTATCATCGATCAGGCGCTGCCGTAATCATTTCCCCAGTGTTGAACTGTTGATTAAAGCAGGTCTGAGGCCAGGAGAAGGTAGGACTGCATCCAAGCACCAAATGGGAGCCTGGGCCTAGGCCTACGCAGAGGGCCCCCTCTGCCACGTCAAAGAACAGTGCTTTCCCGGGAACAGAAGGCATTGGATGGAGTCGTCAAGGTCAAAAGGTGGGAGTGACCACTGTGCTTCCTCGTCGTCTACCTTCTGCCCCCGCTTCATCGTGTATCGCCTGGCTGGGCATTGTCGCCTATCGCCTGCCAGGACAGCGTCCTGGACTACCAGTTGTGGGCAGCCGTGTGACAGCTGGTCGGCCACTGTGATAGCCCCTTGCAGCTATAAATGGAGGCCCATGGCAACAAGAGGATCGATCCAAGCATTCGGTAGCATAGCCAATAAACCTAGAGACTGGAGTTCTCCTAGCCAATTACCCCGGCAAGGACAGACCCTCCGGTTCACCATTGTAAACATATGTGAATCCAATATCAATACAATCTAGCAGGACGCAGGGATTTTAGCTTCCGAGCGGCCTGAACCTAGGTAAAAAAACATGTGTTCATGTGTGTATGATTCGGATCTTGAAGCAATCTCGCTGCCCATCACCAAACCTAAACGGGGGTGTCTCCATCCCCGGTGTCTGCGAAGACATCTAGGTATGACCGTGTGAGAGCATTTTGGAAGGCGTACAACAAAGTTCCTTTTCCTGAGAGGCACATGTTGCATCATCCAATCTGCACTATATGCCGTAAAGATGCCAATCTGGTCGGGTTTTACTGAGTTGATCTGACGGAACACAGGAAAATGCCCATATGCCACCCGTGATCTGTCTCATGGGTCTCGAGTCTTGCCTATTGCCAATTTACCTATTGGGTCCCATCTTTGGTCATGACAACTTTTCACAATTAATTAAAATTCAATTTCGGCCAGCTCAAGTGTGTAGCACTGAGCGAAATGGCTCCTCAGAGCATCTGTTTATAGCATTGCTCCAACTTCAGTCATGTTGGCACGATGAGGTAGTACTATTACCGTGTGACCGTGCTGTTTTCTGTAGCTTTCAGACGCTGGTAATAAGAAATGACCGTAACATGCCAACATTCACAGACTTTCATTTTTTCTCATCAATTTCTACAGTAGAAGGCTCAATGAGCTTTCCTTTGGGGAAGGTGGTTGAATGAGCTGTGCCATGACCATTTTCCGTGGTATGCAACATGGTAGGAGTGGTGGGCCTACTATGCTTAGAAGAAATGATATCAACCATATTTTGGAATTTCTTAGCAAATAAAGTAGAGTGCATGATATATCTTATGTGAGATGACAACTATGTCAGCATGAGCTCATATGACACAAGCGACTCATATACATGTAATAACTAATATTAAGATCGGATGACCCATGGGTAACCTAAGGGCAAAATGATGACCCCATACCCTACCCATGGCTAATCAGGTTTCCCAGGGCCAATCTGATGACCCATACCCTATCCATTCGGGGCAGGTGCCCATGGTTGCCAGAACCGTATGTCAAATTGACATGTTTACATCTTTGTCCAACAGAATTATGTTGATTACATGCCACTAAAAAACAAGGGCCTTTCGCATAAAACTAAGCTTCCACAACAACTTCTAGGTCTGCTCATCAGACACTGTAGAGCTGCTCCGGGGTTCCTTGAGTGGGCTTCTGGACCTAGCTTCAAGCAAACTAACGCAAGGTCCGCTAAGTTTACACTTTACAGTATAGCAACAATGTTTCTCGCATGTTAATATGTCCTTCCCACCATCTGATAGCAGAGGATAGCTAGGATCGCCCGTGCGTCGAGGGTACAAAAGCATGGTTGATGACCTCAGTATCTCATCTCCTAGAAGCTTCATCAATCAACTGACCCAAGAACGGTGGTCTCCTAGAACCAAACAGTTGGTCTGGCGTCAGATTTGGATAGGATAATTGCCAGACCGCGTTTCTGAAGCCAAGTATTTTGACAGATTCCTCAGCATAACCCAGTGATACAGTATATGTCCTGATGTCTCATAACTGCATGCGTTGCCGTTGGAGTCTGGATGGAGTAACCAAATTCGAATACCTGAGTAGTTGGCAATTCGGTTACATGTAGTTAGGAAAGTTGAGGATAGCTGACATTACTATAATCACTTCCATTTTGGACTTTAGGTTCGAAGTTGTTTCATTCCCACCATTAGTGTTCACTGACTCGACAAGATTCCTTACATGTTGCATCTATACCACTCAAAATAATGTACTCCCTCCGACCACTAATACCTGTCTCTAACATGATGTATCTAGACATGTTTTAGTATCTAGATACATCAAGTCAAAGACAGGTATTAGTGGTCGGAGGGAGTAGAAGAAAAAGGGATGTTGCTTTTATATATTTATTCTTAGGAAAGTACTGCAAATAGGTGCTC
Organism: Dactylis glomerata; assembly: GCA_007115705.1. Lineage (NCBI taxonomy): Eukaryota > Viridiplantae > Streptophyta > Magnoliopsida > Poales > Poaceae > Dactylis > Dactylis glomerata. The sequence continues at coordinate 407,563 of QXEO01000439.1, read as the reverse complement.
ACTCACTATTTACATGTCAATATGTGTGCATTGCCACACCAAATAATATTGCTTGGTTGATCACTAGTATGCATGCATGATCAGTGTTATGATATATTTTTTCATCTTGGTTTATCATGTGCAATCTACTCACCACACAATTCGATCGCTTATCATGGTTTCGTGCCAGTTGTATTTCTACAAGCACATAAAATCAATGCACAAAGGATATAATAAGTTGAAACATAGATATGATTAAAAATATATAGATTACATAGGCACACTTTGTTTGCAGTCTCTTGATGATTGTTCTTCAAGATGGTAGGTCCTGCAGCAGTAACTTAGCAGCAACCCAGTATCATTGTGGGGCTTGGCAAGGATGTAGTATCTTGAAATGCTATGGACTGAGAAGACAACGCTCACATCCTCCTCCGGCTCGAGATGCTGGTGGCACATGGGATGCAAAGTGCTGAGTGTCACCCGCCTCTCTTGGCCAGCTATACATTCCAGCATGTTCCACCCATGAATCACTTAGTGTAACTATGATTATTTGAGTTGGAGCATAATGGAATGTAGAGATGGCCAAGAGGGACCGATGAGGCTCTACCCGCTGCATCCTAGTGTAATCCCATGTGCTGCCTGGACCTCGAACCCCAGGAGGGTAATATCATTGTCTTCTCCATTAGTGGTTGCAGTGACATCAACCTGTCAGGATACTACATCCTTTTCAAGCCCCACACTCGTACAACTGCTGCAAGACCTATGTTTCAAAGAAAAATCATTAAGAGATCTTAGACAAGTATACAAATGTACATGTATATTCGTTTTACTCATATCTATCTTATAACTTATTATTTTCTCTATGTTTTGGAACACCGTTGTTTTGTTTGTATAGGAACTGTGATCGAATCGTGCAGCAAGATGTATTGAATAACATCCAAGATGGAAAAAAACATCATGTCAGTCAGTAATCATGAGTCAGTAATCGTGGTTAAAGGGGCAAGTTCCCTCCCTTAACTATACTTTGTTAGAAAGAAGTGAGCCACCAAGCGGAGGCTGTGCCTCGAACGCGTGTGGGCGAGCTCACGGGCGTGTGGCGACTGCTCGGTTCTCAGACGAACTGTAGCTTTTGTTATTTTAATAGTTTGTATGTGTCAGTCCGGGTTACTACGTTATATTTAATGCTGCGGAAACAAGGATGATGGCAGTCGAGCTGTATCTCATTCATCCCACAACAAAAAGAAATGTATGTATGGGCACAATAAGATCTGAAATGTAAATAAGTATTTCCTTACAAACTTTTAACTATTAAACACATTACCTATGTAGTTGTTGTCGCTATTTTTTCCTTTCTTTAGAATACATAGTATATTTGTTGGTGTGCACATGTATTTGTAATTATTTCTAAACATATAATGGAAACTCTCCCTTTGTGTGGTAGTTGTTGAATAACCCAGGTGATATATATATATATATGCCACAGATATCAAGTCAGTGAACCCTGGCGACGTTAATGAAACATACTTCCAATGTTAAAGCTGAGGATGCATTGATAATAGAAAGTATGATTGAGGGAGGCACTGATACTTAAATTACTGGATACGACATCTTAACGTAAAGCTGAGACAACTAAATAATCTCCTAATGCAGATTACGTTGTCGTTTCTATACAACTCTTAGTGAACTGAATAATCTCAGAAAATGGATATATAGGATTATTTCATATCCAACTTGCTCCCTGCTTTGCTCTTCCCTTTTCCATCCTTGTACATTTAAATGTTTGACTGTGAATGTCTGTCTTGATATGTATATCTTGGTATGCAGTCACAAGAAGCACTGCGCTGGTAGCTATTATACAGTTCGAGAATCACCAATATGCTCTGTGAGACTAAAGGGTTCAAAAGGTAACTTTTGCCTTAAGACATAGTTGATCTAGAATTTTTTGGACGAGTCTTCATAGTATAGTAATGGTATTGTTTATTGCTCTTGACAGTTTCTTCAGCTGAAGAAACACTTGGTGAGCACAAGGCTGATGAATCAGCCAGTGGAAGTTGGCATGACAAACATACATCAAATAAGTGCAGGACAAAAAATAAACATGAACTTGCGTCAGCTAAGTTCCTTCATCCTGCTGACAATGCAACTGGCAATTCAGGGCTGGGCTCTTCTTCAGGGGAGAGGTCTAGTAAGAAAATCAAATTGTCAAAGGACTTTGACCACATGGCCGGCAGAACTGTTCAGCAAGTACCAAAGAGACCAAGAACAGACAAGAACCAAGAGTGCAGCAGACAAAAGAAAAGGAAAATAAGCAAGTGGGATGGATCCTATTCGGTCATAATCGAAGGGATGAATTATTATTATTTAGATAATTCAGAGGAAGAAGAGGTACCTTTGATAAATAAAAGAACCGAAAGGAGAAAACGACAAAAGTTACTGAACAGTTCTCAGGCTATGGAATCAACCAATGCTGTTGGGGGTACTACTTCCAGGTCTTCGTAGCTGTTTTGATACTTGTTCTCAAGGCCCAGGGGAATGTGCCTGCTTCTCAAGTTGACAGAAAGGTTGTTGCTACATCATCATGTGAGTAATCATGTAGTTGCAGCAGATCAAACTGACCATGAAACTGTATCATCTCATTTGGATTCACCAATGGTTAGTGAAAGAATGGCTGCCCCTTTCCTTTCGCCCAGGGGGCATAGTCGTCAGGAATCTTGGACATTTCAGATGGGTGACTATCACAGTTTCATCAGTTTCTCTCCCAGCTGAAGCTTTTCATTTGCATGTTGATACTGATAGGCATCTTGCTACAGTTTAGAAATGCTAGGGTTGTAAACTTGAACCTCAGTTTAAGGTGCATCTTGCTACTGGCATGGGCATGATGCTGTTGTACCATCCTGTGAAGTATTTGTCATGTACATAGTTTTGTTTAGTTCTGTTGCATTTAGCCCCTTTTGCTAGCATAGAGGAAGTTTCTCTGTTAGGCGTCTGTAGCTCATATCAGGCTGCCATATTTCTCTTTGCTTTAATGTCAGTGGCCAGTGATGTAAATCCAGAGCTATTGTTCCCCCCTCTCGTGAGCTGTGAAGCAGTTCTTTGTATATAGGGGAAAACTATCGCCATATGTTTAGGATGTAAGTTTGATTTACGATTTTTGTAAAATATATTTTGTGTTTTTTTGCTTAGCAAGATGTTTCTGTATCTGAATCTCCAGGTAGCCTGCGAATCGTTGCGCTGTGCTACAACTGTGTGCTTCCGTTGCATTTCTGTGGGGAATAGAGGACTTTATGTAAAAATAAAATAAGATCTGAGGGGTTTTTAACAAAATAGTGAACTGCCGCTAGGGATTCACTTGAACTGCCAGAAATCGTGTTAACATGAGTAAATTGTAAAATCGGTGCTATCTGTCACGACTGAGCCCCAATAGTTGTAGTCATGTGACTCGCGCTAACCCGTTTGGTAGTTTTTTGACACCGATGTCCTAATTGTTGTAGTTTTCTATCATTTTCTCCCGTCTGTCTTTATTTTGATGACAAACCCCTTCTAAATCATTTAAATGAGAAAGACGATACAACTCCCGTACTCAGCCGCCGCCTCTCTTGACCTAGCTCCATCTCTCCTCCTACTCCACCATAGATTGGTTCCCCCTCCTCCGGCCGGCCTCGCCGGTGTCAGGAGGAGTGGGGAACCTGATCTATGAGTGGAGGTTTTGATAAAAGTAGTCTTTTTACAAGATTAGATTAGGGTTTAGTAGCCATCTTTTTGTGGCCTCTGTCAATGAAGATGGCATCATCGACAATAATTGATCTCCGACCCTTCGATCGACGACGAGATCTTTCTCTCGGCGTCAATGGTGGTGTTGGAAGATTAAACTCCTTTAGGTATGGTCCTTCAGATCTTGCTTCGCCAGATCGATTTTGGATCTTTTCTCTTGGTTGCCGCGAGGAGAATTATCCTCGCAGTATTTGTCCCGGCGGCTATATCCTCGACAATGGTGATTCGTACCCTCGACTCCCCAGCGACGGCGATCAAGTTGTCCGGTTATTTTGCCCTGACATACTGGTGGTACTCTTGCCGATGTGGATTGACTACTTCAATGGTTGCGCGCGTGCACGTAGCCTTGACATTGCGGCTCAAATTAAAATTATGGGAGAACCTCCATTGGTATTTACAGGTTTATGGTTTGGTATCTATCTTGGGCTGCCTTCAGAAAAGTACAAGATTGCGTCATGGAAGAAGAAAGAATTTGAAGACCTCAAAGATTTGCTAGTTTCTTTTAGACTTTATTTTGTAATCGTAAAAGACAGCTCGTGTAACTCTACCATGTACTATTTGTTGCTATAAATATATGTGGTATTGATTTTCAAAAAAATCATTTAAATGAGAAAAACGGCTCAAAGCATAAAGGAATAGCCCTATCTAAGCTATCTCCATCCTCCATCTTATCTCCCTCCCAAATCTCCCACTCCCCTTCTATAATCTTCTATCCACACGTGAGCTGCGCACAAGCGCGCGGCCCTCCGCTCCACCGCCATGGCGTCCATCACCCTCCTCTCCCTCGCTCCCGCCGCTACCTTCCTCCACCTCCCGGCCTCCACTACATCCTCCTCCTCCCACTTCGCCGCCATTCCCCGCTCCCTCACCGGCCGCCGGGCCCTCCTCCTCCGCGCGCGCGCCCCACGCCGCGTCACCGTCGTGTGCAGCGCCGCGGCTGCTGCCGAGGTCTCGGAGGCAGCGCCCGTGGAGAAGTTCAGGCTCGACAACCTGAGCCCGCAGAAGGGGTCGCGGCGTCGGCCGAAGCGGAAGGGGCGTGGTATCTCGGCGGGGCAGGGCGCCAGCTGCGGGTTCGGTATGCGTGGGCAGAAGTCGCGCTCGGGACCCGGCGTTCGCCGAGGATTCGAGGGCGGGCAAATGCCGCTCTACCGCCGTCTGCCTAAGCTCCGCGGAATTGCCGGCGGTGAGCCACCTCAATCTAAGCGATTCGTCCCCCAATCCGTTGAACCCTTACGCACCAAGTTCTACAGTCTAATATACTCACCTCTACAATACACATTGTTCATATAATGTGCTCAGTAGCCTAGAACTATACCATGCAGTGAGAACTTTGGGAATGCCTGTGCTTGGGAAGTAACCTGATGCTAGTTCTACCCTGCCTTTTTCAGGAATGCATATCGGGTTGCCAAAGTACGTGCCGTTCAATTTGAGAGACATAGTGGTGGGTGGGTTCAAGGATGGTGAAGAGATTTCATTGGAGTCGTTGAAAGCCAAGGGTTTGATCAATCCATCTGGCAGAGAAAGAAAGCTTCCACTGAAGGTACAACACATGATAGTTTCTGATTATCTGTACTGAATTCTGAGTGTACATGCATTTGAGTGTTTAGCTTAACTTCTGGCCCTATGTAACTTGGTTGGTTATGCATCTGAGCTGACACAGATAACATACGGTTTTGTGCACAAGGCGTAATTTTGCATCGGTGGCTTTAAGCAAAATATTTTGTTCCTATTTTTAGACTCAACAGTTAGTTGACGTCATCTTTTCTTGAGATGTAACCAGGAAATCTTATGGGAAATAGTAAATATTACCCTAACTAGCTAGATTCCCTAACGCAGCACAGCAATATCAAACTGGACCTAGAACAGCTGTCTATATTAAATGTGTAACGTAGGCTGCTACCCTTAAGATATGTGTTCTCCTGCTGGTAACAGTTGATATTCAGCAGATGGCAGTCCTTCCATCTTAACTTCTGTTGTTATCACTAGTTCACTATCCTTAAGATATGTGTTCTCCTGCTGGTAACAGTTGATGCTCAGCAGATGGCAGTCCTTCCATCTTAACTTTTATTGTTAACACTATTTCATTTGTTAGTACATACTTTCTTAGGGCAAAGAGAGATTGATTTATCAATGACCGAGTTTGTACAATCATCATGGTTTTAAAGGCGCTAAGGCGTCAAGGCGTCCAGGGGGGGCGCTCTGACGCCTAGGCGACGCCATTTTTTCAAGGCGGAGGTCCAGCGCCTGGACGCTAAGGCGACGCCTAGGCGACGCCTTTAAAACCATGACAATCATGCACACGAAGTGAAAAAATACAAGTATCCAAAAATACCACACTTGCCGCTTCTCCTTTCAAATCGCGTGAACTCATGAGCAACCTTATTAGCATAGATGTCCATCATACTCCAACTTGGTTTATTTGTAGTCGGGTTGTTGAGGTTGTTAACTTCCAAAAAAGAACTAGATTTGAGAATGACCAGTTGATTGGTATGATTAACCACAGAGAAGGTCCTTCAAAACAAGCTTGAGCTTCTGCATGAACATGTATTGATATTTTTTTAGACAGCTAGGACAACTGCACCTGTATTAATTGTATAACTCCAACTGAAGCACCTCCATTACCTCTTGATATGCTTTATCCACATTGATTTTTGCCTACCACCAGGCCGCCGCATCCATGAGTTAGAATTGACATTGGTATGCTGATACATCTTCTCAACATCAAGCAAACCAGGAGAAACCATGTTTAGATTTAGAGTACCCGTGTTGTATGGACTGGGCATAGTACATTAGAAGTTGAGCCGAGTCATGGATAGTAGAATCTCCTTTAAAATAAATAATGTCATTATGGTGTGAAGCTTTCCAAATCATAAGAAACACCAAAGCTCAGAGTTTCTTTGCTATTTGAAAGTTTAAATCCAGCGAAAAAGTAAACCAGGAAGGTCCTGTATACTTGTACGTATGTTCTGCTGGAATGCTCCAGTGCAGGTGCAAATTATGTCCACGAGCTCCAGCCTTCATGCACATAACAGTCGCGTGGGAGCTATGCATTTATGCCAGCTCACAGATGCCACAAGTACTGAATTTTCCAGTGTTTGCTGCCATTTGTTTTTCTTGGTTGTTAGTGCATCAGTATACACTTGCCATCCGAAAATTCTAACCTTATTTGGCACATTGGCATACAATATATGTTGCCATAAATTTTTCTTTCGCTGTCACCCAAATGGGCCAAATGGCTACTCCCACTTTTCTGATTTCAGCAGATAACCAGTGAGCAAACTTATAAGCACTTTTGATTGAAAATACCCGTTTAATTCTAGTGCCAGGCAGTGAAGTCCTTTTGGATATTGATCATTAACTGATAACTGCATCTTTAAAATTTCATGGGCATCATGATGATTGAAATGTGCTGTATCAGTCGGACATCCCATTAACATGCTTTTAGTAACTAGGTACTTGTAAAAACAGCTTCAGAGTGAGCATCACTCTCTGTCAGGGCTTCCCTTGCAGTTTTCCTTGAAATAACAGTTTCAGAAATAAGATAACATTTGTATCATCTGCTACTTGTGATTTGTGAATGCCATTTTGTTTGGTCTGTATGACTTATCTTAATGTTTTGCTTACCAATTTGCAGATCTTAGGAGATGGTGATGTATCAGTCAAGTTGAACATTAAGGCTGGGGCATTCTCCTCCTCGGCCAAGGAGAAACTGGAGGCAGCTGGCTGTACTTTAACAGTGTTGCCCAAGCGGAAGAAATGGCTACCAGCAGCTTACGTGAAGAACCAAGCTCGTGCTGAAGAGTACTTCAAAAAGAAAAACGGTGGCGCTGGTGAATCTGAAGCGGTCTCCACATAGAGTTCATTACACACTGTACTTCTCTACCCTTCTCTTTAGCATATGTTTATCGCCTCATCTCATCCCAAATATTCCATGTACCATGGATTTTGTATTTATGTCATATGAAAGTATTTTTGTGCCATATTTTGGTAGAGTCTTGTCATGCATGGTCCCTATTTTGGGTGTTTCTTGAAAGAAAGAGTATATTTCACAGATCACCATGTATGCATTCGTAAAACAAAGAACTTGGTTATAGAAATGCTCATGAACATAAAGATCAGTAGTAACATACGGCACCAAGTTTTGGGAATCAATAGTTCATGTTTGCCAAAAATCATGTCCCCACTTGTATCAGATATCTTCAGACATTTCAATCCTTGTAGCAGTACTTCACCCGGTGAGATATGAACCTGTGACGCTTTATATGCCAGCTATTTTTCGCCATTTTTCTTCTTTGAACTCTGGAGGCTAAAATGTGTTTTGGAAAGTACAAGACAGTTCATCTAAAGAGTTTTCACTTTCAGAGAATTCTGTTTTGTTATTTGATAGGGGAAAAGAAATCAAATCATCATCTCAGTTTCTTCATTTATGCCCTGATGTGTACCTATGAGCTTCTCAGTTGTGTAACGTCTTCCTTGGTTTCTGGACAGTGGACGGCCTCCATATATGATGCACCATTCTCCACAGAAAAAATCTGCAATTATTAGACAGGAGTGCAACTCATTCTATACACGCATAACAATTGATATGTGAACACAACATGTCAACAGACCTCATCCTAAGGTTGCGTGCTTGAAGGAGTTAGCTAGATTAGGACAGTTATACAAGTTAATACAATCTCTTTTATATATGATAAATCTTCGTAACACCTATGATCTTTGGAGTTAACGCTGACTCTGACACATTACGAGGAATTACATTGTTGACTTAATCTGCAGTATGGACAGTACATTTTCCCTGGAAACTGGTATCCATTGATTCCAGCTAGTGTCACTATGCAAACACTACTGTTTTTCTACGATTGCTCAAACATAAATGCCTACCAAGATTGCTTCCCTGTCTGGAGGCTTGTCATATCACGACGTTATGTGCATATCAATAATTATAGTGCTGATCTGTACTATCATCTTTTTCATTGATGAGAATTATCCCCTTTTCTTGTCCCTCCTGAGTCCTGACATTGGTACTTGTTGAACTGACTAATTGCATCTGGTTTCGTTGTTTACAAGTCAACAAATTTCCATGTCTTCACCATTTCCTTTGAAATATTATCGACGGTGACAGTTTGTGTAGGAGCCCTTTCTATTATAGGTTTACATACAACCCATAGCCCCTATTTAAAACCAAATCACCTGATTAGTCTATCACTTCTATGTTGATTTCCTATGAATGTGCATGACAACATTTTGACTGGTCATATGTAGATAATACCACATTGATAAACTAGTTAAGCAACGTGCTTACCCATTCGCCAAGCATCTGAAGTCTGATTTCACTGCAAATAATTGAACAATACACAGGTCTGACGCTTGTTGATATTTTAAAATTCTGCTAGAAATAGCCTTGCAATTACTCGATTGACCGCTGGGATCAAGCAGCAATTTCCTACCGTTTCAAGCAAACTTGCCAGATAACTGAACTTAGTACTCCAGAGGTTTTAGAAACAGAGATGTCGTTGACTTGTTGTATATGCAATCATAGACAGGGCGGTCATAATGGAATTAGACTTGCGCGCATATGCTTACTAAGCAAAGGTTTGTTCTGAAAGCGAGTAGCAAGCTGTTTTTTCCCCTTGTCAGCTCTTCGTGCTGCTTTGATTTCAAAAGGAAAAGAGTTGCTTAGTTCATGCTACCAGCGAGAAAATTTCCTCAAAGGCAAAGGTTTCAGATGTCTCGGTCATGTTTTCTGCATGATTATGCTTACTACATGGCCAGCAAAATTTGTGGCAAGAAGTTAGCTACGCAAGTTAGATTATAGGAGGCTTAAACATGTTTTTTTCAGCAGGAGGAGACTAAACGGAAATGGCCAGGCATAGGAGAAGTAAAAAAAGAGAGGCACAGTTGGTATAGGGGACACTAGGCGTAGTAGCGATGTACACTCGACTAGCACATCTCCATCTAGTTGTTGCTTCTGCTTCTCATTCTTCGGTCGAGCAGCCTCCAGTTCAGAAAAGATGGATCACTGTTGATATATACAGTACTACCTCACCTACGCAAAATCACTTTCATATTTTCTGTCTGTCAGGTCATTGGCAGCCTGCAGTGCGGTATGAGACAGGAATTTCTGTTGTTGAGACGAATGCTTGCACTGCACTACACACAGCACGTCGACTGCTGAGGAACTTTGCCTGAATTTTTGGCGATAATTAGGAGTAAATGATTATTGGCCCGATACTATTCCCGTTCGAAAACCTGTACTGTCAGTCTACCATGCAATGATGCAATGACCATGTCCTCTGTTTTATAGTTGTGCTCTTTATATCCAGCCCACGCACCATCGACCCTGTCTCAGACTTTCGGAGGAGTGTTTTATACACTAACACTGAATATCTCACATATCAATTCATGAGCGTAGTCAATGCTTCTGGTAATTTTCATTTAGGGCCCGTTAGGAATTTCACGGGAATTCCATAGGATGGGATTTTTGGAGGAAAATTTTCCTTTGATCCCTTTGGAACACAGGAATAGGAAAAGGATTTGCATAGGATTGCCTTCCTATTTATGGTTTATGTTTCATATTGGACTCAATGGAAAATTTCCTACAGCCAGCTGGAGCTTTAAACCCTACTAATGCTGCTTCATTTTTGTCTATCATAGTACCAAAAAGTACTCCGCATAAATCTACTGCCAAGCAATCTTAGACAAAGGTTACCGAGGTAATGATTCCAAGCTTGTTGGGGATATACCAGCGACGTAGTCCTAAACCAGCAAGCCATGGTGACCCATGGAGGTGGAATGACGGATTGCCTACCGAGCGGCCCAGTTGCTGGAAAGCCCATGGCGAATACTGGACGCAGGAGCTTATGGCGGATCCGAAGGCAGGCCCATGGCGGGTTGCCTTGTAGTACACGCATAGGACTTAGTCTAGGACTCCATATTGTATCCGCTTCGGTACCATCGTGATGCCCCACGCCAGGCGCCTTTATAAGCTGGCGTGGAGGAGCCCTTGAGGCACAGATTTACCGAGACTTAGATACGGCCAATCGCATAGCGAAACAGCCAACCTCATCATTGTAACCGAGCACTTGTTGCCATATAGTGAATTATAGCAGAACGTAGGATCTCGCCACCGTTGCGGGATCTGAAGCTGGGTAAACTCGTGCTACCACCGTCCCGGATCGCTCTGCCGTGTTCACCCCCTTCCACAAACCGCCATACACCTACCCCTATAGCAGATCTGTTGACAAAACCACGATAGTTGGCGCCCATCATGGGGCTAAACGCGTCAGGAGCACGGATCCAGGTGGGATCTGCCTTCGCAGGCATCGGCGACACCATCGCCATCGGGCGGGTCCTCTACGATTCCGGCTTCCCCATCGTCCCAGCGGATAACCTCTGGGTGCCGGCTAGAGAAGACCCTACTCGACTCACCGTCGTTCCGATCGGAGACATCCACATCTTCATCAGAGAGACGGACCTTACCCCCGCCACGGAAACCAATTTCCGGCGGATTGGTATGGCTGAAACCCCCAAACGGACCGCTTTCGAGCTAGATACGGAGGATGAATCATCTGATCTGGAACTTTCCAAGTCATCTAGATCGGATCTAAAAACTAATCCCACCCAACCCGCCCTAGAGGTGGAGGAAGTGGTGGATGACCGCTATGAATCCGCCATGAACAATCTGGCGTTAAAGACACCGCGGTATTGCCTTGTTGCTTTCGCAGGAACCACTTCGGGATCTGCCTCCAATGGAGATGACAGCCCAGGTGAATCCATCCTAGAGGCACTTAATGAAAGTGGTGAATCGGATGACTGGGATAGCAAAGGCTATGACTCTGATCACTATGACGCCGCCATGAGAAGAATCGAGGCGGAGTTAGCTCAGCAGGAAATAGAAGAGAAGCAAGCAGCCGCCAAGCAGGTGTTCATGACCAACAAAGGCGATGACGCTGGGCAGACAACCGGTGATCCGCCATCTTAGGCAGCCCATGACGGAGATGTCAGCAAAGAGCAGGGTAACTCGGCACCAGCCGCTGATCCTGCCACGGAACAACTGCCCGAGATTCAGGGTGGACCTAGGCCTCTGCAACCCGCCATCTCCGTGGTGCATCACCCAGAAGACTTCACGACTCCGATGGACAAGGTCGTCTATGGGACTCTAGGAGATCTAATCACCCCTGACTACGTCAAAGACGTGAACGATCTCAAGCAGAAAAGGCGAGCAATCCTCAAGGAAGCAAAGCGAGTCGAGAAGATGGGCGAAAAGCTGGATGGCGACATTGCTAAAGCTCAAGACACGCTGAAATGCGCAAGGAACATGGAGGAGAAGTATGCCACTCTCATCTAGAATCAAATCAATGAGGGCGGTGACCCGTAGCTGGCACGAAACCTTGAGTTCACCGTGCCAACCGCGGAAACTCTGGCTAGGATGTACATCAAGAATCCGCCATATGTGGACAAGAACCGCGATGAAGTCAGGGCTACGCCCGTTGAGAGCATCGTGGCCGCAAAGAAGCTATTGGAACATAACCAAAGCTCGGCAACCCTAGAGACGGCGGTAAAACTAATGACCAAAGCATTGGTGCAGCAGGAGAAGGCTACGTCTTCACGAAGGCTTGAATCTGATCCTGCGCTACGCCGGTCCAGTACTGCCTCCAAAGTCCGGGATAACGGCAATTATGGTACCCGCCCTGATAACGAATCTCATACCGGATCCTCAGAGGCCCGAAGAAGAGAAGCTCGTAACAGGGCAGATGCCATCCCAATATCCTCCGATGATAAGCCACATGGCAAAGGCCATCAAAGAAATCCATCGCCACCCCACAAGAACTATCCGGCTTATGGATACCACCAAGACAAGGCCCCGCCCCGCCATAAGTCCAATATGCCGCCACCAAAGTATAAGACGTTCGAAATCCCACAGGGAGGAATCGCCATACGCGACAACGATGGCAAGCGGGGAAGGAGTCGTGACGCTGGCCGGAGAGACGAGCCGCCACGACGAGAAACCAGTCGAGATGGCGGGTCCAAGCATAGAGAACAATCTCGCCATGATGACGGCGCGCACCGCAGCGGAGACAAGGATAAGCATCGCTCTTCACGCCGCCATGATGACAAAGGGCAAGGCTCCTGCCGCCATGACAATGATCCAGCTCCACAAAGAGCAGAGGAAAGTCATCGCAGTTGCAGAGATCCATCGCAGGACGTCGAGAGTAAAAGGCGTGACCCTTCACCATCCCCACCAAGAAGCCCTCATGGCGGCGGTGGTGGTGGTGGCGGCCCAGCCAGGTCACATCCCTCCCGTAAAGGTCCACAGGATCAGAAGCCCTACGATGCGCGTACCCACCTAAACAAGATTGCCAAGTCTCAAACAGCCTTCTTCCTCGGCCCAAAGTGCTTCGGACAATGGATTCGTGATGAGCCCATCCCACATGGGTTCAAGATCGAGAAAAACATCCGCCAGTACAATGGAGTCGACAGGCCCTTAACTTGGCTACAAGATTACTTCAACGCAGTGTAGTTCGCAGGGGGATCACCCAATGTTGCTGTCTGCTATCTGCCCCTGATGCTATCCGGCACAGCGCGACAGTGGATCAATGACTTGGCGGAAAATTCCATCCAAACCTGGTTTGACATGCAGACTGCATTCACTAAAAACTTCGAGGGTGCCTACAAACGACCTCACAATATAGGTGACCTCCAACGGTGTCGGCGAGCAGACGATGAGACCTCTCGAACTTTCCTGGCACGATGGCTGGATATGAAGAACTCCTGTGAAGGGGTTACCGATGAATCCGCCATCCTCGCGTTCATCAATAGTTTGGAGAGAGGCCAGTTACTCCGCCATCACCTGTTACGCGAACGGAACGAAGGAAAACTAACCTTAAACTCCATGATCACCATTGCAAGCAACTACGCGGCCGCCGATGACGACGCCCGCGAATCGTTGAAAGCTTCCGCCATCTAGAACACTGGAAAGCGGAACAATAGCAACAAACGGAAGAATCCGCCAGAAGAGCAGCAAACTCCGGACATGGTGGCCACAACCTTCTCCGACAATGGACAGAGCAACCAACACGGTCGGGGACGAGGTTCCAGCAGCGGCTAGCCGCGAAGCTCCCCAGCTTCCGCCACGGCACCGGCTGCACCTGTGTCCTACGACGAATACCACGACATGCCATGCTTCGCCCATCGGGACGCTTCAGGAAAGTGCAATCACACCAACCGGAACTGCAAGTTTGTCAATGACATCAAGGCGGACCAAGAAGCTGGCTACAAACGCACCCGACGACAATGACCTCGTGGCAAAGGAATAGCGGACAAGGAAAAGTAGTCCAAGGATAGCAGCGATATGGATGAAGACCCTGCGTCCAAACCCGCCGAAAAGGCAGAGGGTGGAACTGGCACGGGTGACCCATACAAGAGCACCAAAAAGGGAGCCTTTCACACGTTTCTTGGACCCCCCATGGCAAAGGCACAGCGAGCCGCCATGCGCTCCCTAAATGCCACCGTGCCTAAAGTCCGCCAGTATGTCCGATGGTCCGAGATGCCGGTGCAATGGAGCCGCGACGATCATCCCGAGCACATCCCGGACAGATACTACGCCATGGTGGTTAACCCCCTGATCCAAGGCTATGAGTTCTCCAAGTGTCTGATGGATGACGGCAGCAGCCTGAATATCATGTACGTGGAGACCCTGACAAAGCTAGGCCTCACCAAGACCCAACTCCGCCATAGTGTTGTTACTTTCTATGAAGTGGTTCCTGGCCGCCAAGCAAAGTCCCTTGAGTCCATCACCCTCAAGGTTGCCTTCAGGGATGAAAATAATCACCGCGAAGAGCCCATAACCTTTGAGGTGGTCCCCTTCAAGAGTACATACCACGTGATCTTCGGTCGCCCCGCCTTCCAAATTTTCCACGCCAGGCCGTGCTACATCTACAACCAGCTGAAAATGCCAGGGCCTGATGGCATCATCACCGTTTATGGCAGTTTCAGGAAGGCAAAGGAGTGCGAGGATGGAGAAGCCGCCTTCACGGAGGTAGTATTCTTTGGCGAAGAGTTCAAGGAAATTCATGCCGCCACAGACCCCGTAGAGATGCCGGCATCCAAGCAGGAAGTTTCCGCCTCCCCGCCCACCTTCAAGCCTACAGTTGATACAAAGCAGGTGGAACTTGTCGCTGGCGACGCCGCCAAGACCACCTCAATAGGGACAAACTTGTCCCCCAAATAGGAAAGCACGCTCATCAAGTTCCTCCGTGAGAACCGGGACATCTTCGCATGGCAGCCATCTGACATGACAGGTGTACCCAAGGAACTCGCCGAGCATGCCCTGCTGACAAGGGTATAGCTAATAGAGCCCGCTAGTTGAGTACCCCTGAGGCCCGTTAAGCTAGGCCCAATTGTAATGATAGTCGAGATACGAGTTCTTACCGTATGTCGATATTGTAATCTGTATCGGACCCTACCCGATCCTCGAGACCTGGCCACCTATATATAGGGGCCAGGAGGGGACGGTGTAAGGCAGATTGAAAGCAAGCCAGGTTCAACACCCAAGTTTACTTTCGATATACACCTATTTCGACTAACCTTACCTTTGAGTTCATCCGACACCCTATCTTCCCGATCCTAAGTCCTTCATCTAGGACATTTGTCGAGTTAACCCTCGTCAATTGGCGCCGACCGTGGGGAATCTGGGCGTTGGAATCATGAATTCGACGACTTTTTTGCTTTTAGCCAACAACAGTACAGAAGTCGACGAAAATCGAGAGATGGAGTTGACAATCGGAAGTTTAAGCATCTTCATCGGGCCGTCGGGTTCATCTCGCCTTTCAGACCCGATGAAACAAGATACGTCGGCAAGCGAGCCCGAAATAGTAGCAATGATGGAATATTCTAAAGGCTCTTCCAGTGAGGTAAACTCGCCGGTCAGCTTAGGAGAAGTGCAAAAAGGAAAAATCGCAGAAGACGACGAAGCAATGGAAAATTTTGACGTAGGGATCCAACTCGAAGATCTCATGACCTGCCACGACGATATCTCAGACAAGTCAACAGATATGTGGAAGACAGGGTTAGAGCTTTATGAAGATGGTGACTCGATCTTCTCAAGCTTTAATAGTAACATCGGCAAACAATGCCAGGTGCTTGCCACAGAAGAATTCGACGAAAACAACAATCCAGTGTTAAACCCAGCAAATATCGACAGAGGAGCAAATCATCTAGCAGAAGGGCAAACAATGGAATCCCTCACAACCAGGGAAAAAATTCGACTATTAGCCGACGAATGGAGAGTAATAAGGGAAGTTGTGTAAAACGGCACACCAATACCATCCAATTCCAGCAAGGACATGCTCCTGGGGTATCACTATGCCCTAAGGCAGCAGGCAAAGCAACTAGCAAAGGACAAAATAGAGATACAGAAAAGAAAAGATTCAGCCATCGCAGCCAGCAACGCCGCTCACAGAGCACGAAGCGACGCGTCACATACTAACGCAAGGAGAAATCGTCGACATGGTTCAAGGTACGAAAACCTCGAGTACTCAGAAAGGCAAAGCATCTCCAAAAATCTCGACTCGTCCTTCCTATCGGTCGACGAGCAGGGAAACATCATACCAAAAACCCCTGAAGCAGCACTAGTGGCAGCACAAGCATATCTGCTTACAACTCGACCAAGTCCAGGGGATCCTAGGGAACACATGCATAGAGCAGCGTTGAACGGACTAAACATGGTGGGCCACAAGCTATCAGCAAAAGGAGAGGAAGCATATCACCACAAGGAAGCACACAGGCCAAGGTCACCCCGCCGTCACAGTAGTCCTCGGCACAGAAGTAGTAATCAACGATCTCGATCGCCATCACCAAGACAACACGGAGGAACCCGAAGATCTCAATCTCCAAACGGAAAGCGCGACTATGAAGACGACGAAAAGGAGATGGGAGCATCGTGCTTTACCCACAGGGTTCGCACTACACCAGTACCCAAGGGGTTCAAATTACCTCATGATCAACAAAAGTACGACAGATCACATGAACCACAATCATGGCTCTCAGACTATCTGCAAGCAGTACAAATATTGGGAGGAACCAAAGAAACAGCAATGCAAAGTTTGCAACTACACCTCACCGGCGCATCAAGGTCATGGTTGAGCAAACTAGAGAAAGAAACTATTGGAAGCTGGGAAGACCTCACAAAGCAATTTACAAGCAACTTCAGGTCGACATACAAGCGGCCGGCATCAATAGAAGAAGTCAAAGCGTGTGTGCAACAACGCGACGAAACCTTACGGGCATACATCCAAAGATGGAGTCTTATCAAAAACTCAGCAGTTGAAGTTTCAGACGAAAGAGCAATAGACGCGTTCATAATTGGATTAAGGCAAAGAGACCTAGTCGAAGAGATGGGCAGAATTAAGCCGAAAACAGTGTCAGACCTCATGGACGTAGCAAACAGATTTGCAGATGGAGAAGACGCATGCAACAACAAGCGGACACGATTCCCAGAGGACGATAGAAGAAACAGATACGGAAGTCAAAGAAGACGGTCCCGCAATTACGACAACTACGGCTCCCACAGCCAAGTAGCCGCGGGATATCAGGACAACAGCTATTAGGGAAGCGATCGCAGAAGCTCGGGATATCGAAGCTACGGGAAAGAGGACTATAAAAAGTTTCCCACAAGAGAATCCAGAGAGTATAACTCGTCGCCAGAATACATGCTAAATGGACCTTGTCATATACACTCAGCGTTCGTCGATGAAAAGCGAGTATCCAGGCATGCAATGAAAGATTGCACAACATTCTTGAAGCTACAAGAGGCAGCATTAAACAAGCAAACCAAAGCAAGGCGACAAGGATACGAAGGAAGCAACAAACCTCCCACAAATCAACAAGGGAACAATGGAGCCCCTCAAGGACAAGACCAGCCAAACCAGGGGCACGACGACGATGAAGGGTATGTTCCATCTAAAGGACACATCACAGCAATGATACAACCCGTGCCCAAGTCAAACAAAGAGGAAAAGAGTATTACTCGACAAGTCAATCTAGCAGTCACTTCACCTCCAGCTACAACAGAATATCTACATTGGTCAGAACAACCAATCGAGTTCAACAGGGAAGATCACCCTATAACAGTACCTCGGTCGGGAAACGCGCCCTTGGTACTCAAAGCTCAAATCGGCGCATACGATGTCGACAGAATATTCATGGACGCAGGAAGCGGAATTAATTTGATATACGCAAAAACGCTCAAAGCAATGCATATATCACTAGAGTTTTTGAAGCCAACAGACTGTTCCTTCCATGGAATCGTACCAGGAAATGCCAATTATCCACTAGGGCGGATAACACTTAATGTTTGCTTCGGCAATCGACAAAACTACAGAAGAGAAAAGCTAGACTTCGAGGTCATGGACTGGCCATCTCAGTATCATGCGATCCTCGGGCGACCCGCGTTTTCACGATTCATGGCAGTGCCTCACTATACATATTTAGTACTCAAGATGCCAGGACCAAAGGGAATAATCACAGTGAAGGGAAGCTTCGAGGTTTCAGACCTCTGCGACAAGGAGTTCCACAAGATGGCGCAAAACTTTGGCATGATAGCCAACTATGCAGAGAAGGTGAAAAGCACGACTACGGAAGGTGTCAAGCTACCCGAAGGACGTGCTGCGGAGCCAGAGACGAAGAAACCACGAGTAGAAGCATCAGGAGAAGACAAAGTTACAGAAGAAGAAGAGAAGGCCACGATGATATAAGCATCAATGACAACAAAGTGGAGTAGAAGAATAAGGCTGTAAAAGCCACGAGTTATACCAGGGGCAATGCCCTCTAGATCCAGAACACAGGTCATAGGCCGGATCTCTTGGGTCACCCCATGTATCTTACATTACAAGTATAATAAAGACAAAACGTTCCTCATATTCGAGTTTATGAGTCTTTCAAAGGGAAAATGTGGCAAATGCACGAGTCATACAAAAACGCTCTGAGAATAAATTTCAGACACACAGTCGCGAAATAAGAAACTCTCGCGTTCCACATATGCACAAGTTTTATAATAGCGGGTTATCGGAATCATCTACACCTAAAGGATCTAAATAGTGATACTTGCGGAAAAACGCGGCATCCGCTTGCAGCAGCCTAGCTATAATCCTTCGAGCAGGCTGCAAGGTATTCTCCACATGTACTCGCAGACTAGCTCCACCTGGAGCCAAACTCAGGGACATAGAACTATAATTAAGTCTTGGGTGCCACTTACGTATCCACCCAAGAGCAAAATTGGCACCTGCCACTAAGTTCAGTTCTATCAATTGATGAATGCGCTGGCTGGATCTAAAAGTATCGAGAAGCAGTGGGAAACTTCCAGGCAGAGGATTGCGAGGAAGCATAACAGAATGCATAGTTATGAGAGCTCTTTGGCAACCATCAACTGACTCGCCAATATGCTGGGCGCGATCCTGAAGCAATACGATAGCACTCCGGCGTCGAGGATCAGACCACAAAGTCTCAATACCCGCTGACATTTTTTCTAGAGCTGCATTTCGCTCGGTAACCCGACGATCTTCAGCAGCAAAATCCAAACAAGTGCCTAAGATAGCAAAGGATATCACAAAACAGCAGTGGGACAAAAGGGGAAAAAGAGAAGTCGAAAGAAATCTTACATCGCAACATCTCGCAGGCAGACTCGATAATGCCAAGGACAAAAGAATTGCATTCCTCATGATGCACAATCTTCGCCATCAGGCTAGACACCTTATCATCAAGAATAGATATCTGCTTCGTCAAACCACAAGGTTTGCTAGCTTTGTCCATAGCCATCTGTGCTTGGCGTTTGGCCAAAGTCAAGCGAGTCTCAAGATCAGAAATCCTTGAAGAATATTCCGCGCATTGACATCAGCGGCGAGGAGGCGACAAAACCTTAGAGTCGAACGCGCGGGCAGAAGAAGGAGCATGATCGTGACCCAAAGGATCATTGATGTGCATAGACTGGAAGTCAAAAGAAAAGAAAGGAGAAACATTTCAGAAGCTAGCACAACATATCATAGAAAAGAAGCATATTTACATAAATGCAAACCCTTTGACTCTACGCCACCTCAGCATTTTGCTCCGTGGCAGAGGAAGGCATGGTAAATTCATCGCCAACAGTTGAAGGAGGCGCGGGTTCTTCCGTCGCTAGAGTTGGTGCAGTAGATGTCGCGGAAGCCGCCGAAGGAGAAATAATTGACGCCAGGGCGGGCGCCAACTTCTTCGCCTTCTCGAAGAAAGCCTTTAACTCAGAGCGGGTGTGGCCATGAGGAGAGCTCACCTTCTCCCAGTCGACATCTGCACCATGTGCATAAGAAAGTGCGATAGCACCCTCAGCACCACGCTTCAGAGAAAGCCCCTTCAGCTGGAGGATAGGGTCGTCAGTCGTATCGAAGGCTTTGGCAAGTTTCTTCAATTCATCTTTCGGAACCTCCGTCTTTTTCTTTGGCCACAACCCGACGAACATCTGCGTCAGAACGCGGCTCACCAACTCAAAGATCTCCTGGATAGATATCCAGTTTGCTTTGAGTAAGTTAACCGCGGTCATCAGAGGATCATCGCCCGGTTGCAGAGTTGACAAAGACACCCCGGTAAATCCTGCACAACAAAGGGGACAAGGGAAAAGAAGGAAAAGAAAGCATTAGCAAGTGCAAGAATGCAACGGAAGTCGAATAAGAGGACAAGGCGAGTATTTACCTCCAGCAGCAGTAGACATCGTGCGAAGACGCTCTGTCACGGCTTGCTCTCGCTGAGAATGCTCTTTGTTAGCATCGGCCAAAGCCTTTTCTGTTCTCTTCACCTTAGCCAGCGCTGACTTCTGTGACTTCTCAGCGCTTGCTTTGGCGGCGGTCGCAACATCATAGGCTTTCCGCGAAGCGCTGAGCTCGGCTTCCAGCGATGCAATGCGGGCATTGGCCATTGCTAGAGCATCTGCAGCCCAGCAAAGATAGAAAGGAAGTCAAATAAACAACAAAAAGAAGCATAGAGGAAAAGTAAAGACAGGATGTCGAGCGCACCTTCGGAAGCTTTTGCAACCTTTAGGTACTCAGCACATTCAGTGCCCAAGGCGATAAATCTCTTCAACAATGCCTGGGAAGAAGGACGCATAAGAGCATAGTTTATGCAAGGAAAACAGGTCAAGGACATTCACTCACATCATCGGGGGAAACCGCGGATTCATGGGCTTCAAGAGAAACGTCGGCTTCCTTGGCCTTCTTCGAGCGCTTGTTGCCTCGGGCCACAGGAACCTTCTTGACAGAAGCCCTGGTGGTCCTCGGCGCAATCTCTTGGGCAGAAGGCTCATCAGCAATTACAGGTGGAGTCGAAGGAGCAGCCATAGTATCTTTTGGTGGTCCTCGTCATCACTACAAGAAGAAACAAGTTATGTACAACACGAAAGAAAGAGGGCAAGTATGGTGCAATCGCAGAACTCAAAGAACACTTACGATGCCAGGAGGTCGAAATATTCAATATCTTCTTCTAGAACAGGGGCTTTATTAGCCGCTATTCTCTGAGAGGTACTCAAAGAAGTAAAGTTGTCGACACGCTTCCTCTTCTTGTCCGCACCAGTGTCTTCAGAGAGCGCAGGAGGAGGCGATGTCGTTGAGCTGGTGTCTTCTTCTGATTCTTCGGCATCATCTCCGTCCTGATTTTCTTCAGCCTCGGGGGCTTCAGATACAGAAGAGGCCAGATCAACCGGAAGAGGCCCTTCCTCCGGAAGGTGGGGGCGTGAGACAAGGAACAGGTGGTCCTATAAACGAATAAATCAGAAAAGAAATCGACACAAGGATTAAACACAGCTAGAAGCCGATGAACTCGATAAAAAAGTATACAAAGCAAGCAAATATATACCTCGGGTAGGGGGTGCACAGAGTCGAAGTAACCAGCGGCCAATTCAGCAACCGCATGGTCCTTGGTGAGCTTGGTGAGGCTCCTAACTCGCTTGTTGACATCTTGCTTCTCTATTAGATCTTCAGAGATGCGAGAAGGATCCTCCAAGCCAGAGTAGCTCCAAAGTTTGGTAAGGCGATGCTGCAGGGGTTGAACTCGACGTTGCACAAAGAACGCCATGAGCTGAATACCCGACAATGCACCTCCTTTACCTCCTTTCAGAGCTTGAATGCGAGTCAGTAGAGGAGCAATCTATTCCATTTCAGCATCTGAGGGAGGCGAATCCCACGATGCCAATTTCTTCAGCTCCTTGGAGGCATCGAAGGGGGCTAGACCATATTCGTCTTTGGGGGAGGCCTTACGATCTTTGATGTAGAACCATTTTGTCCTCCACCCTTGGACAGATGCATACATGGAAAATTCGAGATATTGCGCCTCAGGGCGCACAGAGACAACAGCACCGCCCAGTTCGGGTTTTCTGGATAAAGCAACGTTGGGGCGGAGCCGGAAGATTGACCTCCAAAGAAGAAAGTGGGGCTCAATGCCCAGAAATGACTCGCAAAGAGTCACAAAGCAAGCGATATGGAGGATGGAGTTGGGTGTGAGCTGGTGAAGCTGCACACCATAAACAAAGAGAAGCCCACGAAGAAACTCGTGGGCAGGAAGAGAAAGTCCGCGAAAGAGGAAAGCAAGGAACATTACCCGATAACCGCTCGGGGGCTGAGGGATCCGTTCGGTGCTGGGGAACTTAATGGAGTCGCTGCTGGAGATGAGGCCGTCCGTCCTGGCCTTCTCCACCTCCTTCTGCGCAATGGCAGAGCGCACCCAGCTAGTCGCGGAGGTTGTCTTTCCCTTGACCATGGTGTTCTTGGACGCAAGATGCTTCACGCACATCTATTAATCCGCGCCTGGGGGCTATGCACGAGAGGAGAAGGAAGCAGAGATCAACAATGGTGGCGGCGGCGGAGAGAAAGAGCTGGTAAACAGTACAAATCCCCACTATCCCTTTATATACCTTCTCGGTGAAGGAACGTGGGCTGAGACGTGGCGAAAGAAGCGGAAGCGGCAGCCCACTAACGGGCAGAGAAATACAAAAATTACCGCGCTACCCATGAAATGGTACGCGCTCAGTAAAGATGACGTATAGCTAAATTTGGCCACTGACGTCACGAATAGGACGAAAGATTAGAGATCAATTCAACAGATGCATATAATCGGCGAGTATCAAATATGGCGACTATCAAATATAAAGATGATAGAAAAGAGCAAACAAGGTTGGCGCCGACAATACAAAAACCAAGTTAGAAGACTATACCCGATAACATTCGACTATAGCCTTGGGGGCTACTACCATCGGGAGTGCTGAACGCGCACCCGACGAAAATTATCACTAAACTATTTCGAGTTGAAGCATGATGATGAAGTATACTATATTTGAGCTTATACTCGAATTTTTTTTTGTTCGACTATAGCCTCGGGGGCTACTCCCATCGGGAGCGCTGAGCGCGCACCCGACGATGTTTATTAACAAGTACTAGAGCATGGGAAGTGAAGGAGTATGCGGTGGAACATTATTACTCCCATCGGGAGCAAGTTTTTATGGTTGTATAACCCAAATATCTTCAGTCAAAATTTGACTGCGACATGTGATTCTCGAGCTACGTTATCGCAACGAAACTCGAATGCCGTGATTTATCACGAAGGTAAGACCCCGGGATCCGTCCTGTGTGGCCTAGTATACGCACATGGATGCGCTCTGCTGGTATGTATCCATGTCTACAACGCAAAGAAAATCCTGGTGGACGCACTGGGTACCCTGAGAATCACTGGGACTCATTCTTTGTAAGTCCTAAATGTGGCAAAAGAGTGGGTTTGACCGGTATCCCGAATTCAAATCCAAGGGGATTGAATTTGAAGTATGTGGCAAGTATCTGTTCCGGCAGTTAACTGACCTCTTGATCCGTCAGAGTTGTCAGGCTTGTTCATCAAAACCCCTTGCGAAATATTATCATGAAAATAATTCGAAAGACCAAGTCGAAGATTTGAAGATACGAAGAAGTCGAAGAGTTGATCAAGTCGAAGATTTAAAGATTAGAGATTCAACCCGAATCTGCAATTCTGGTAGAATCTCAGGGGTTACTGACAAGGGTATAGCTAATAGAGCCCGCTAGTTGAGTACCCCTGAGGCCCGTTAAGCTAGGCCCAATTGTAATGATAGTCGAGATACGAGTTCTTACCGCATGTCGATATTGTAATCTGTATCGGACCCTACCCGATCCTCGAGACCTGGCCACCTATATATAGGGGCCAGGAGGGGACGGTGTAAGGCAGATTGAAAGCAAGCCAGGTTCAACACCCAAGTTTACTTTTGATATACACCTATTTCGACTAACCTTACCTTCGAGTTCATCCGACGCCCTATCTCCCCGATCCTAAGTCCTTCATCTAGGACATTTGTCGAGTTAACCCTCGTCACCTGCAGATAATCCCTGGTTCTAAACCAGTAAGACAAGCAATGAGACGCTTCGGAGATGAAAAACTCTGCGTCATAGCAAAGGAAAATTCCAAGCTACTGAAAGCAGGCTTCATCAAGGAAGTGATCCATACAAAGTGAGTGGCAAATCCCGTGCTAGTTCCTAAGAAAAACACAAAGGTTATGCGCATGTGTGTAGACTACACCGGCCTGAACAAAGCGTGTCCCAAAGACCCTTTTCCCTTGCCTCGCATTGACCAAGTCATTGACTCGACGGCGGGATCAGAGCTGCTATGTTTCTTAGATGCCTACTCGGGTTACCACCAGATCAAGATGAAGGAATCCGATCAGCTTGCTACCTCGTTTGTCACACCTTATGGCACATATTGCTATGTGACAATGCCGTTTGGTCTGAAGAACGCAGGAGCAACGTACCAGCGCACTATGCAAAAGTGCCTGGCGGATCAAATCGGACGCAACATCCACGCATATG
This sequence comes from Dactylis glomerata, assembly GCA_007115705.1. Classification (NCBI taxonomy): domain Eukaryota; kingdom Viridiplantae; phylum Streptophyta; class Magnoliopsida; order Poales; family Poaceae; genus Dactylis; species Dactylis glomerata. Next base: position 382,937 of record QXEO01000439.1, on the reverse strand, counting down.
TGGACGATATCGCCGTCATGTCCAAGAAGCAAGACGACCTTATAGCGGATTTGCAAGAGACCTTCAGCAACCTCAAGAAGTACAACATGATGCTCAACCCCATGAAGTGCGTCTTTGGGGTACCAGCTGGACAACTCCTAGGATTCATCGTCTCCCACCGCAGTATTGAAGTCAACCCGGAGAAGATCAAGGCTATCCTCGAGATCTCCCGGCCTAATGACCTGAAGGACGTATAGCGACTCATAGGCTGCGTGGTAGCAGTGAGTAGATTCATCAGTCGACTTGGCGAGAAGGCTTTGCCACTCTACAAGCTGATGAAGAAATCAGACGAAATCGTCTGGACCGACGAGGCAGACGCTGCGCTTAAGGATCTGAAGAGAGTGCTATCCACTGCACCAGTCCTAGCAGCTCCCGAAGACCAGGAGCCCATGTTACTATACATGGCGGCAACTAACATGGTCGTCAGCATCGTCATCGTGGTAGAACGTAAGGAAGAAGCGCAGGAGTACAGTGTACAGAGACCAGTCTACTATGTCAGTGAGGTCCTGACGGAATCCAAGCAGCGCTACCCTCACTACCAGAAGTTGGCATATGGAGTTTTCCTAGCTTCCCGCAAGTTACGACACTACTTCTATGACCATAAGATCACAGTGGTAAGCAAGGCTCCACTGAAGGACATCATCAACAACAGCGATGCAACATGACGAGTTGCAAAGTGGGGCATCGAACTAGCCTCCTTCAACATCAACTATAAGCCTCGCACCGCCATCAAGTCTCAGGCTTTGGCGAAATTCATGGCGGATTGGAAGGAAGCACAGGATACTACGCCCGTCCCAGAACCAGAGCACTGGGTGATGCACTTTGATGGCTCGAAGTTGCTACACGGCTCGGGGGCTGGAGTGACACTCAAATCCCCTAAGGGAGATGAGCTCAGCTACGTTCTCCAAATCCACTTCCCCACCACCAACAACATCGCGGAGTATGAAGCACTACTGCATGGGCTACACGTCGCAAAGGAGATCGACGTACAACACATCATGTGTTGTGGAGACTCTGACCTTGTCGCCTAGCAGGTGGCTGGCACATACAAGGCTCAGAACGAATTCATGGCGGCCTACAGGGACAAAGTGGACGAGATGGCCAAAAGTTTCCTCGGCTACGACATAAAGCACGTACAACGAGAAGATAACATGGCGACCGACACCCTGTCCAAGCTAGGGTCAAGTCGAAAGGCAGTCTTGCCAGGCGTATTCCTAGAGCATCTGCATGTACCATCGTTCAAGATGGTAGATCTAGAGAACCCAGAACTAGCGAGCTCCCCTGTTATGGCAGTTTTGCCAAGCAACCTGCCATGGGCAGAGCCCTACCTGGAGTATCTGACGACCAAGAAGCTACCCAAAGATGAAGTCCAAAAGAGACAAATCGAACGTAGAGCAAAAGCGTACACCATCATCGATGGCCAGCTCTACAAGCAAAGTACTTCGGGAGTGTTCATGAAATGCATATCCCAAGTGGACGGAATCGAGATACTAAGAGAGATCCATGAAGGCGAATGCGGGCATCACGCCGCCGCCAGATCTCTCGTAGCTAAGGCATTCCGCCATGGATTCTACTGGCCTACAACCAAGGCAGATGCAGACCGCATTGTGGAGCTCTTCCAAGGTTGCCAGATGTATTCCAAGAAAACCTACATGCCCGCCACAACTCTGCATACGATCCCCGTAACTTGGCCCTTCGCGGTCTGGGGGCTGGAAATGGTGGGTCCGCTAAAAACAGCACCTTCGGGATTCATGCACCTCCTGGTAGCGGTAGAAAAATTCACGAAGTGGGTAGAAGCTAAGCCCATCAGAAAACTTGATGGCAAAACTGCCCTAAAATTTGTCAAGGACATTGTGGTAAGATTCGGCATCCCACATAGCATCATCACCGATAATGGCACTAACTTATCTCAGGGGGAAGTTGAAGAATACTGCCATCACAACGGGATCCGCCTTGACCTTGCATCTGTGGTGCATCCATAGTCTAATGGCCAGGTTGAGAGAACCAACGGGCTAATCATGTCGGGGATCAAGCCACGCCTAGAAGCACCGCTACATCGCGCAGCTGGAGCCTGGGCGGAAGAGTTGCCATCTGTACTATGGAGTCTATGGACCACACCAAACAGATCAACATGCCTCACCCCTTTCTTCTTAGTCTACAGAGCAGAGGCAATCCTGCCAAGTGATGTCTAGTATGATTCCCCAAGAGTCGAGGCCTATGAGGAGGAAGATGCAGAGAAGTCCAGGCAACTATCTGTGGACCTGCTGGAAGAAGAACGAGACCTAGCAGCCCAGAGATCCACCATCTACCAGCAGAATCTCCGCCGCTATCACAGCCGCCAAGTTCGCAAACGCTCGTTCAAGGAAGGAGACCTGGTGCTACGCCTCAAACAGCAAAAGTCGCACAAGCTATCCCCGCCTTGGGAAGGACCCTTCGTTATCAGGAAAGCTCTACTGAACGGTTCCTACAATCTCGTCGATATTCGCGAGTTAGATAAGCGACCCAGTAAGAAGCGCAAACTAAGAGACCCTGATGATATCTACGACAAAACAGATCGTCCATGGAACATCGCATAGCTACGTCCTTTCTACACTTAGCACTTATCTAGGCTATGTAATAGGCACCTCTATACGATCAATAAAATTAAGCATCTGGTTCACTCTTGATCTTTTCTGAGTCTTTTACCTCCTTTATTGTTCATTTAGATCGTATGGAACCTTTGCACAATTGTGCCTTGCACTTGTGTCTTTTAAATCCGCCATAAGCGGTCCGCGTAGCATATCTGTGTTTCAGTATCCACCTGATGTTCTTTGTGTGGATTCCCGAGTAGTGACTTTTTGGCGATCTAAGCCGCTATCTGCTGGGGTTTTGGACGGTTGCTATTAAGTATCGTCTCCCTGGCGGATTGTTCGTGCGAAGATTCCGCCATCTCACAAAAAGTCAAGCACAAAGAGCCAGATGGCGGATTGCATAGTCCTACGTGTGAAAAAATTTCAAAGTGTTGTTTTTTGGGCATGTTGAACTGCTACAAGTTGCATAAAAATAGGTCTGGCAGTTTTTTCGCGCATAACCACTTCAAAGACTTGATAAAAAAACTGTGCCATAAATTCAAAAGCATTTTCTGATCCGCCACAGGCAGATCAGGCACAGTACAAGCACACACAATTTAATAAGTTTAAACTTACAGACCCACTCAGGGGCCGAATTGATGCAATTTTTTCTCCTGCCACAATGCAGGGTATGACTCAAGACGGTGGAACGGCGGAAGTAACATCTTCACCGCCATCGGCACCATGAGCAGCTGCGGAGACCGACGCCGAAGCTTGGCTTGGAGACACTGGCAGATCGTATGCTTCATAGTATACGTTCAGCTGAGTGCCTAGGGCACAGAGCTGATCGTATCCCAGCACGCTCTGCCGGATGGCGGCTTCGTCCACCAGCGCTCCGTCTTCGCCACTCTCCGGGATGCCGGAGGTGATCAGATCCAGGTCCAGCTCAGGGTAGTGGGCCTTAGCCAAAGTGAGTGCAGTTCTGGCACCACCCCGAGTCGAAGACTGCTTCCAATCCACCACCAGCCCAGGCACGAGCAGGAGCTTCTTGGTGAGCCCAATGGCTGTAAGGTTGGATGAACCCGCTATCTGCAGGCTGCCACATGCCTGACGACCAGCATTGAGAAGGCCATCCAGCTCCTTCTTCGTGGTGTCCGTGGCAATGTGCAAGCCTATGGCGGAATCCACCTCTCCTTGCTCCAGAGTCACTGCATAGCGGGAATAAGCAAAGCGTCATAATCAACACAACATATTATCACAAACTGCAAAGTGTGGAGAGCCAAGGTTACCTAGCAGAGTCTTCTGGAAATGATCGAGGACCTCATTGAAGCCCCTCTACCGATCCTCAAAATCGACGGCGGCTTGGCAGAGATCCTCTACCTCCTTCTGTTTCTGGCGGTTCTGGCGCTCCTGGTCCTTGAGTTTCTCCTCAAGGAGGGTGTTTTCGGTCAGGGATTTCTGGAGCTGCGTTTGCAACCCCTCCATCACAATGGCGTGACCCTTTTCCACCCCCTCGAGAGTGGACTTCAGCTTGGCAGCATCTGCATGGCGGAAGAAATTACAGAGTTGGTCAGCCAGTGCAAAGGTACTAAACTTGCCAAAGGTAAAAGAAAGTTACCGCTATTAGCGAGCTATTTCTGAAGATCCGCCACGAGCAAACTCTTGTTTGCTAGCTCCTTCTCTTGCGAGGTGATGACTTGGACCAGGTCCTCCATAACTTTCTTGTAATTCTGTTAAGATATTGTTATGTGTTAGTCACTCTTAGAGCTTTATGCCGGACAGAAATCCGCCATAACGCTCGGGGGCTACTCATGATGATTTTTTAACTTAGTCTTCTTAGAGCTTTATGTCGGACAGAAATCCGCCATAACGCTCGGGGGCTACTCATGATGATTTTTTAATGTCTTCTTAGAGCTTTATGCCGGAAAAATCCGCCATAACGCTTGGGGGCTACTCATCGCATAAAAACATAAGTTCTGTAAGAGCACCGCTGCAGTTAATGTATGGCGGCGCTCGGGGGCTATAAGGTGAAAAATTCAAAGGTAGTTTCCCTTAGAGCACCATCACGAATTTTCTACGAAAATCCGCCATGGCGCTCGGGGGCTACTGGGAATACATACCTTCTTCATTGTTGACGTTTTCTCTACAAAAGCGGAAATACCGTGGGATAGCTGATTGCTGGCATCTTCTTGGCTGGTAATAAGCTCGACAATCTCAAGCTGCTTCTGCTTCCAAAATGAGCTGCCCCCCACAGAAGCATCCGCCATTTGACCTTGGAATGAGCCAGAGGCCTTTTCACTTTGTACGACATCATTAGCCGTAGCTTCAGTCGTTGGGTTGGTCTCTGGCATCGAACCAAACTGATCACCAGCATCCTCCATGTAAATATCGTTACGAGCAGGAGAGGGAGTTGGTACATCAGGGGTCAGCGAGATGGCAGCAGGGGAAGGTTAGCACGCTTGGATGGTGGCTCCTTGACAGCAGGCTTCTTCCTTCTGAGCAAAAGAGGATTAGTAAAGAAGCAACAGCAATGAAGTAAGAAAAAGAGACAATGAAAGATTACCTAGATTTCGGCAGGTTGATAGTGGCGGTAGTCTCGGATGGCATTTCCAGCTCCGCCCGGCGTTGAGCTTCAAAACGGCGGGAATCGGTAGATCTCCCGCCACCCCCACAAGATTTTCTGCTACCACCCCGCTTCTTGGTAGCCACTTTTGCCTTGCCCGAGCGGGCTGAATCATCCACGTCCGCCGCCGTCTCCTCTTTGTTTCCGCTGGAATGGACTTCCTCCTCGTTAGCGGCGGGCTTAGGAGCGGATTGGCGGATGGGATGGGCAAAATCCGTGGGACCAAGCGATTTTAGCTGAAAGTTGGAAAACTGAAAGCGTTAGCTCTCATGAAATTTAAAGGTATCATGTGTACTATGGCGGAAAAGTGACGAACCGGAGGGCAGCTGCCATTCTCAAACATAGCCATGCCAAACTTGAGGGGCTTCTTCCTTGGAGACTTCATGAGCGAGCAGATGCGCTTCTCGACCACTTTGGGGTCCAGCTCTTTCTCCAAATATCGCATGCCATCCTTTGCACCAGTATACTCGTGCATCAGGCGATCGCAATGCTGTAGAGGCTGGATCCACCGAGATATCCAGCAGTTGATGGTATCAATTCCCTTGAGACCATCCTTGGATAACTTGGCAATCCGCCGTGCGAGGAGCTTGACGTAGGGGGTGGCGGATTCATCATTGACAGGCCTCCAGGAGTCGAGGGGCTGCGCTGCTATGTTCTCAAAAGGATGAAGGTCGCGAGCTTGAGATGGCGCAGGCTGGTCCGCCATATAGAACCAGGATCATCTCCATCCTATGGTGGAATCCAAACGGGTGATGAAGGGATATTCTTTGGACCTCCATGGAAGAATGCAGATTGTTCCGCAGGTCCGAAGGAACCCGTCGTTCTCATAGTTGGGCCGCACGGAGAAGTATAGCTGGAACAGATCTACCCTGGGATAAATTCCGAGGAATCCTTCGCACAAGGCCGCATAACCCGCCACAGACACTAGGCTGTTCGGAGCTATGTGGTGGAGCTGCAGCCCGTAATATTTCAGGAGGTTCATGAAAAAGTGGGATGGCGGCATGCTGAGACCCCTCTCCACATGAGATTTGAGCATCAAAATCTCGGTAGAGTCTGGGGCCGGCACCAAGGCTTTATGATCAGTCCGCCAGTGGGACTCTGCTTGAGGAGCCACGGTACCCTCGTTTTCCAGAGCCTGGACGTGAGCATCTTTGACATGGCATTTTACCCAGTACCCGTGAAGGTTCCTGGGAATCTGCTCTTCCTCGGCTTGGACTCCATCATCCTGCTCTTCTTCCTTGGCTCCGCCATCGTTTTCTTCTTCTGCAGCCTCCTCCGCAGCCTATCCCGCTATCTCCTCCTCCGCTTCAGATGTGATATCCTCCGGATAAGAATCCGCCATTGGAGGATGGGAAGTGTAAGCAGATTGCTGCAGAGGAGAGTCTTCTTCCTCAGCATCGGAAGAGTGGCGGGAAGGAGATTCAGGATTCATGGTGACGGCGGATGAAGATTGGTTCCCGCTATGAAATACAACTCACGCTCAGATGAGCTGCTCCGGCGGAAAGTGGCCGGCGATGAGGAGTTTCGGGCGGTGGCTCACCGGAGATCGCGGAGCTCTCGCAGTGGTGCTGAGGAGAGAGAAGGTGCGCGATGGAATGTGGTGTGAAATGGAGGGGGTGACCTGTCGGGGTATATATAGGCCCTGAGCCTCGAGATTCGTGCCCGCCATCTGAACCATTCATCTCAATCTCGCAAACCCTAGATCAATGACACGTGTCCAAGGGTAAAACAGTAATCTGTACCAATGGTGCTTAAACCATGAGTCTTACCCTAGAAGGAACTACGTGGCAAAAGTTACATCGGATTTTGTGGTAAGATCCAACGGATCCCAGAAATCTCGCTGAGCTGAAACTACGTTGCACAATCCGCTATCTACGGCAGATTGAGACATGAAGGAAGGAGGAACGCCAAGAACCACCATCCAGACGCAAAAAGAAGACGAGCTATGGTGGATGGACTTCACCAAAAATCAAGCATAGCGGATGAAGGTGGCGATCTTGAAGTTCCCCGGGGGCTACTGTTGGGGATATACCAAATGGGTATACCAACGACGTAGTCCGAAACCAACAAGCCAGGGTGGCCCATGAAGGTGGTATGGTGGATTGCCTACCGGGCGGCCTAGTTGCTGGAAAGCCCATGGCGGATACTAGACGCAGGAGCTTATGGCGGATCCGAAGACAGGCCCATGGCGGGTTGCCTTGTAGTACACGTATAGGACTTAGTCTAGGACTCCATATTGTATCTGCTTTGGTACCATCGTGATGCCCACGCCGAGACTTAGATACGGCCAATCGCATAGCGAAACAGCTAACCTCATCATTGTAACCGAGCACTTGTTGCCATATAGTGAATTATAGCAGCACGTAGGATCTCGCCACCGTTGCGGGATCTGAAGCTGGGTAAACTCGTGCTACCACCGTCTCGGATCGCTCCGCCGTGTTCACCCCCTTCCACAAATCGCCATACACCTACCCCTATGGCAGATCTGTTGACAAAACTACGACAAAGCTTCTTAGCAGGTTTGATGAACTACTTTGCTGTTACATTTGTCAGTCACTAACTTTCTCGGTTAGATTAACATCTTTCCTATGCATTTCCCATCCCCCAATCCAAATAGCTACAATACATGTTTCCTATATTGAACGTATGCACTAATCAATTAAATTAAAAGCCCGTATTAATAGAAATGGCTAGACAATATATTTTAATGCCTCCCTCACGTCTTATGGAACCTTAGACGTGGGGCAAGGTTAGATGATCTAGAACGTGACGACATCTAGACGTGGGAGTATTAATAGTGAGTTGGACATGATTTCATCTCGAGACCTTTTGGCTCTGATACTATATTAAACTAGTAATTATGCACGTGCAATGCACGTGTTATGTTAGGGGGAAAATGTCATCAAATGTCAATATATTATTATTCTGTTGGTGGTGGAGGGAATATTTTTTTTTAAATTCTGGCAACCTTCAACTTCATTTATTAAGAACAAGCGAAGTCTAAATAGATTCATCACACGATTACAACCATGGGCAATTTGTTTCGAAGTTTTTAGCTAGCTCTAGCATAAACTTTCATAATGCAAGGTTTATCTAAGTCACCACCGGTAAAAAGTATGGACTATATATTAAAATGGCCATAAACAAGTATGGACTATATAATTCACATGCTAACCTAGGAAAATCCACCAAAATAATGCACAATCTGGATGTATTTTGTCTACATACTTATTCTTATAAGTACCGGTTAGAAAAATTCAGTCTTATACCTGACAAAGAGCAAGATTCATCTGAGTCACCGCAAGTAAATAGATATATTTAAGATATAATTCACAGCATGCGCTAAGAAATGGAAATCCACCAAAGTAATTCACAACTTGGATGCATTTTACGCGTCTTATTCTCACAAGTACCTGACAAGAAAATTCAGTTTTATATATTCAACCTACTAGCAAGGTTCGGTCTAATACATGCTAACCTGAATGCAAGATTCGCCTGTATTATCTGAACATGAAGATTGTGTGTTTTTCATCAAAAAAAAAAAAATTAGAATCCAACCAGAGCTGATTGTTCAATCTGTATAGTTCATATTATCTGAACAATGAAATCTAAATCACAACTCATTAGATACCATTAAAATAGTACTTCCTCCGTTTAGAAATATAAGATGTTTTAGCATTGTGAAGTGAGTGTATTTAGACATTTTTTAGTGTATAGATTCGTTCGAATCTATATACTAAAAGATGTCTAGATACACCCACTTCACAAAACTAAAACATCTTATATTTCTAAACGGAGGGAGTACATGCATATTAGGTACCAAGTAAAGAATACTTCTAGATAATCCAAACCATGGCATAAAACAATCCGAAAATCCCCATTTGTACCCGATAAATTATATTTCCTCCCTAACAAATTTTGAAAACTCGTGTATGCAATTTCTGATCAGACCATATTACAGGACACGAATCTCACAATCTCAAACATGGTCATATGTCCATATCGTTGACAAAATACTTCAATACGTATTGAACAATGGGGAGATGCGTACCGCTGCGGCACAGAAATTTCAAGGATTAGGACGGTGTGAAGGCGGCAACGTCCTGGAACACGCTGAGGTGCAAGGCGGAGGCCACCTTGACTAAAAGTTTCTCCCATCGGGCATGGCCGCTGGACAATAGGGCCTTGTGCTGGGTCGCGTTTTGCAGGGTAGCGGCCGGCGCGGCGCGGAGGCAGGGAGCGGCGTGGGGTATGGGCGGAGGCGTGGATGCATGAGGGTCCTGGAGTCTGGTCGGGTATTTGCAGTTGGGGAAAAAAAGCGATCGATACTGGGATGGATTAGCCAGTCTCCATTCAGCCTTGTTTTAGCGCTAACTACGGACGGTAATTGAGCCCTCGGATGTATTTTTATGGTTATGATTTGTTGGATCTGCCCCCCTCTCTCCCTTTTTATATCGGATTTCCTAAGTAACAGTCGATTGAGAAATTCTTATTTCTCAGTCATTCTAAAAAATACGCATCAGTTACACTTTTCTCGTAAAAAAATGCAATTGCACTTTTCTGTTAGAAAAGTGCAATTGCTCGTTGCGGTTACACTTTTCTTCAAACTACGGTTGCACTTTTCTGAGTGACTGAGAAATAACTATTTCTCAGGCGACTGACACATAGGTAAACCCTTTTTATATTGGTATAGATAGATATAGATGTATGCACTAACTAGTTAAATTAAATCAAAAGTCCGAACTGATAAAAATGGCTAGACAATATATTTTAACATTTCCTATGTTTTGACTCTCTATAGGATTTGAGAGTTATGACATCTTAATTCCTATATATTTCCTTTTCCTAGATTTTTTATATTCTATGATCCAAACGGGCAGTATCTTTTCCGGTTCAAAACATCCTGTATTTACAAGCGAAATAATAAAGCAAAAGTAGGCCAACAAAAAAACGTTTTCAGACAAAGCGAGGGATCTAGAAACTCCTGGCTGATAGGGTAGGATAGGATAGGAGCGGCGCGCAACGACAAGGAGAGACCTTTTGGAGTTCGTAGCACGGACCAACGCCGAGGTGGCGTCTGAACTCTGAACGGAGGTCTGAAGTCTGAACCACTAGCGGATGGAGCAATAAATTCAGTCCGCCTCTGCAGCGTTCCTCGGCCCCCCTGTTGGTGCCTCCAATGATTTAACGCCACGATCACGTCCGTAAGTGATTCCGTAAATCCAATCCGTAAGTGTAGCATTACTCCACAGCAAAAGCGACGCGAACGTTCGCCTCGCCATTAAAACTGGCGCCAACCGCAGCAGCAGCGCGGGCGGAAGCGTGGCGTGGCGGGGCAAAAGGCGACGACGAGACGCTGTGGATCGTCTGGTTTGCTGGGCGCGACCAACCAACGCCCACCCGGCGCCAGCCCAACGCATTTAACGCCTCCCAACCGCGACGGACGACGGGCCAGCCCGAGCTGTGTGGCGTGCCGGTGCCCCCCCATCGGCCATCCCCGTCCCACGCCACGCCCGAGCTGCCCGTAACGTACACCTCGTCGGCCGCCGGCGTTGATCGCCGGCGACGACCGAGGCCGTGCCGGGCTCGCCGCTCGCCGGCACCGGCACTAGCCCCTCGTCATGTCCGTGCCGCTCGCATTTAGGACGCACGATTCGGGTAGACATACGTCGTGGGGCGAACACGCGGCCGGTTCGACCATGCCGGATCACATGGCCATGGTATGGTGCTTCTAGTAGCATCATCAGCTGATCGCTGCCTGCCATTAATACACGGCGAGCTTCATTCTGCGCGCTCGTGCTCCAGCTAGCTGGACGACGAAGGTTGTTCAACTGAAAACAGAGGTGCGTCGCGGTTCGATTCCCAAACTCCAAAAAAATACCTTGGTCTATGGCCTATGGGATCCCAAGGAAGTGGCCTGTTCAGGTAAATTAAGGTGTCGGCCCGGCAGGTGGACCGCATTTACTAATTACAGCCTTTGACGGCATGAAAACGAAACATGAGAGAGAATCCTGTACGAACAGGCCCAGAGGTCAGAGGAGTGAGACATGTACCGTCTGTGTACAGTTGTACACGCATTTCTGAGTCACAATCAGCATTTATATTTGAGAAATGGTTGTACTTAGTTTGTTGGAGCGATTAGCAAGGATCGCTTTCGAGTTTTGGATCAGGTTGTCTGGCTGAAATAGCTAGTCCTAGTGGTGAACTAGTAAAAGCTTTGGCAAGTTCTTGCGGGGCCAAAATAAGGTCAGACCTGTTTGATGAGCCAATCGACTTGATCCGCGCGTTATACGACCCTACTAGTCATGTTATGGTGAGCTCATTGTGCCATTGTAGGGTAATACTGAAGACTGTTTTCTCAAAAATTAAGAAGGATATAGATCATAATTGACTCGTGCTTGTATTTGAAAATCACAAACAAATACAGTTTGTCCAATTGTCAGGCGATTGAGATTTTTGAAGTCTCAAATCTCAATCACCCGAAAAGCACAACTCATTTTACTAGAAAAGTGCAAGTGGATGTGAGTTGCACTTTTCTCTAAACTGTGGCTACAATTTTCTTAGGTGAACGAGACTTAAGAAAATCTAGCAAAACAACGACGATGTAAGCTGATTTAGCAAACTATTTTAGTTGGCTAGAACATCTTACATTATGACACGGAGGGAGTACTACTCAACTATATCTCCTAATATAATACTTTTTAAAAACTAATTTCTCCTCCATTCACAATTTTCTTTAATGAAAACTAGGACATGACTAATTCTCAAACGGATGACACCATCCAATTTCAGCTACAACTGGTGTGCAACTTTCGGGTGGATGAATCATGATTCAAATACTTGCCTTCAGGCACCAAACTATTAATACTCTGACAGTCATGTATATAACTGGACAATAAACAATACGGGTGTATATGTGTGCGATGAAAAGTCATGGAATTTATACAATTGAAAGGAATTTAATTGACAGGCAATGTATCCCTTTCAGGAGCCAGTGCCTATCATGCAGGAGCGAGCATGCAAATGTATCCCTTTCACTCCGGTTACAAATATGGATTACAAGTTCCCGTGGAATTTCGTGACACGAACAAATTAACAACCACGTTAACGTCGTCCAAATATAAATATAGGTAGCTAATTAATCTCCTTGTGAATGATCTCTCCCTGTGTGACGAATCTCACGAGTATTGATTTAATCCCTTTTTTAAATTTATAGCGCCAAGATAAAATAAATTTAGACAAAGAAAGAAAGAGCAACGGAGAGAGAAGAATGAAGAGAAAGAACAGCACCCCCCACAAAGCTCCAAGTTTGGGGGACACGTACATGCAGGGTACGGCGGTGCGCCGGCGGCGAGCTTGGCTCTGTCAACCAGGTATGATTCATCGATCAGAGCTTGACGACCTCTGGGATGTGGACGGGGTAGCGGTGGATGCAGTCGTCCCAGGGCCCGTCGGTGGGCGTCTTGACGGTGCGGAGGCACTTCCAGACGGCGCTGTTGCACTTGAACCCTGAGCCGAATCCGATCTGCCACACGCGGTCTCCCTTGCGCATCCGCCCCTTGCCCTCGATGTATGCGAGCTCGTACCAGAGCGAGCTGCTGGAGGTGTTGCCGAACCGGTGCAGCGTCATGCGGGAGGCCTCCACGTGGCGCGCCGACAGGTCGAGGTTCTTCTGCAGCTCGTCGATGACGGCGCGGCCGCCGGCGTGGATGCAGAAGTGCTCGAAGGCGAGCTTGAAGTCCGGGATGTATGGCTTCCACCGCTTGTTGATGACCTTACGGCCCACGAGGCGGAAGAAGAAGAGCAGCTGCTCCGACATGGGCAGCACGAGCGGGCCCATGGTGGTGATGTTGGACTTGAGCGCCTCGCCGGCGATGGCCATGAGCTCCTTGGAGAGGGAGATGCCCGAGTGGCCCTCGTCGTCCTCCTCCTCGTACACGCACCGGTACGCGCGGTCGTCCGCGCCCTTGTGCGTCCGGACCACGTGCATCAGCCTGTACTTGGCGCGGGCCGCCTCGCGGCGGCGGTTCGAGAGCAGGATCGCCGCCGCCCCCATCCGGAACAGGCAGTTGGGCAGCAGCATGTCCCGCCGGCTGCCGTGGTAGAAGTTGGGCGTGATGATCTCCGTGGAGATCACCAGCGCGTTCGAGTTGGGATGCACCTGCACACGCAGCGTACACTCCAAAGTTTAAGATATACTAAACCAACAACTAATATGAAACGGAGAGAGTTACAATTCATAAACCCCATCATATTATGAAATAACTTTGAATACCCATTGTTAAAATCCTGCGCCCGCCCCTGAGCGTACGTGTTGGATCGATTACACATCCGCATCGGTGGTTCTTTAATTGGATCGTCAGTTGATCCGACCATTAGTACTGAGTACAGACTGAAGCGTTCAGAGAAGTGGTTAATTACCTGTAGCATGTCGCGCGCGAGGTCGATTGAGATGAGCCCGGCGCTGCAGCCCATGCCGGAGAGGTTGAAGCTGCGGATGTTGCTGCGGAGCTTGTACCTGTTGATGATCATGGCGGACAGCGATGGCGTGGGGGAGAAGAGGCTGCAGTTGACGACGAGGATGTCGATGTCCTTGGGCTTGAGCCCGGTGCGAAGGACGAGGTCGTCGATGGCGTTGAAGATGACGAGCTGCGCCTCGGCGCGGGCCGCCTCCATGCTGGGGCTGGGCGGGATGTAGTGGTTGGCGGGCGGGAGGCAGGTCTCCTCGCCGAGGCCGGAGCGCTCGAGGATCCGGGTCTGGAACTTGAGGCTCTTCTCGTTGTTGGAGATGAGCTTGATGTGCTCCATGAAGGTGGTGAAGGGGACGCGGAAGCTGGGGGAGGGCTTGTAGCAGCAGTAGTCGACGAGGTAGACGGGCCTGGGCCGCGACATGAAGTAGACGGTGGCGACGAAGACGACGAGGAAGGCGGAGCAGAGGATGTGGACGAGGTCGAGGTGGAGGGAGCGCCAGAGCGCGAGCAGCTCGTCGGGGCCGAGGCGGGCGAGCTCGAGCGCGGCGGCGGCCATGACCGGGACGAGGAGGAGGGTGAGGAAGTGGTTCACCAGGTACTGGTAGCCGAGCTTGACGTACTTGAGCCTCACCGACCCGGAGAAGCCGCTCCCCGGCGCGCTCGGCATGATCGCTGGCTGCTTTAAGCACGCACCCGCGCGCCTCCCTCACTCCCTGTTGTACGTATCCGCACCGCACGGCTCGATCGATCTCTGCTGGCTGCCTGTTTGTGCGGCGTACGCAGTGGGCTTTTGGTAGACGTAGGTATGTTTTGCGGGGACGGATGCGTGCGCAGCGCAGCGCAGGGTGTGGTGTGGTGTTGGCGTGGGGTGCAGTTGCGGTTGCTGCGGAGGTGGTGGTGCCGTGGTGGGGTTTATAGTGGCGGGGGAGGAGAGGACCGGGGGCAGATGGGCAGTTTAAATGAGGAGACTGGCTACCGCTACCAACCGGAGAGTGAGCTCCGGCGCTGGATTGGCTGGCCACTGGGGGCGCCTGCCTGCCTCCTCCCTTTGCTTGCTCCCACTCACACACATGGATCTTCTGCGTGCCAACTGCGGTCTCTCCGTGGCCATTTTAACAAATCTAACCTTCTTTAAAAAATTAAACGCAAAGTCAAAAATTAACAGTTCTAAACCTTTTTGGTAGAGGTAGGATTTAATGGGCTACCCCAAGGGTTTTGAAGGTATCACTCTGATACCGCCGAAAAGGGTTAGAACCGGCTAAAAAAATTGATAAAGGAAAATATCAATATCACGAACATACCAATTACAACCAGCATCTACCCAACAAAGATGCACATATCATAGAAAATATTTAAATAGAGAAATAGAAAAAGAAAGACCCAATCGCGGTGATTGAACACTCGTAACAACAACACTCGAACCATCACCGATGACAGTACCTAGACCGCAAAATAGATTCTCCAAAAGCAACACGTTCAAGGATACAATGCAGCAGCATTGTCGTCGCTCGATCAAAGATCTTTGGTTTTCATCCCCCGAGAAAGTCTAACTTCACAAAACAATGCCATTGCCATATACAACCAATAAAGGCCAAACCTTAGGCTTCCACCCAAATCGAGGAGCACCATCACAAATACAATCCACGAGCGCTGCCAACCCCTCTCTGCCATTACCAACCTCCGATCGTAGCCACCATTCTACACCTCTGTCAATACTTTGAAATGAAAACTTAGAGATGTTCCATGGCACCAGCAAGAAAGCGAAGCTTCGCGCCACACCCTAGAAAAGGGCATCACGAACAGTCAATTCCGGTTTAGAAATCCAATGGTGACGTATGCCACACATCAGAATTAACCGAGAGGAATCCCAGAAATCGTCAGCGTCCATATCGAGGAGGCTGATAACAAGTAGAGCAATGACATGGCGCAAGTTGGAAGCTACAGCCAAACCACCATTATTCAGGCCAAAGCCAGTAGCCCCCATGCCACCAGCCGTCTGCATCCACCACAAGTAGTCCGGAGAGCTCAGCAAGCACCACCACCACCCGCACCTCGCAGAGGTCAGGAAACGAGCTGCGTCAATCTCCGCCAACCGAACAGTCGCAGAGCACTGCGGGCGCATCAACGACCAACACCGACACGGGATCCACGCCGAGAGCTGACGGCCATAGGCACGAGCACCTAGGACCAGCCATCGTGTCGCCCTCGCTATCACAACAGCCCTGAACAGCATGATCCTAGGGCATCCCCCAGTGTTCGCCTTCGCTAGATCCCCGGGATGCCGCCCCGACTCCCGTCTCTGCAATCCACAAAACACCGCCTAGGGCATCCGTGCCGCATCGGCCAGGAGATCTCGCCACGTAGGTGAGGAGGGCATCCGCCTTCACCACCCGTGCGAGGGGATGAGAGCTCGCCACCGCCGTCATCTGCACGGCATTTTCCCGACGGCTCGTCCCGCGGAGGCGGGGAGAGGTGGAGGTGGAGGGAGGTGTATGGCGGTTGCGGATCTAGGTCACTCGAGCCGCCCCTGGGAGCGACGTGGGCTCCTAAGCTCGAACGTGGAAAAAAATCTTTGTATTAGAATATGTTTGTTTTGAGCTGAAGTTTTGTGAGAAGGTCAGACATGCTGCTCCGCCCTCTCTTCGCCGCTCCACCGCATGATGCTGGCCGTGATCAAATTTCCGAAAAATACGGTGGCAGAACTTTTTTTTAAGAAAGAGGTTTCCCCCTTTTCATTAACGAAACAGAATGGTTCTACAACCAATCACAACTCAAAGCATCCGACACGAACCGTTCCACATCATAGAAAGCTTCGAAGGAGTCTAAAACGTGAACCCACAAGGCCACAAGCACAAGTTACACACTGCTGAAGCTATTACAAAGCTACCTTTCCGCCCCTTTCCTGAAAAGTTCTGCAGAAGAAATTGGAGCTTGGAGTGACTGCTAACGCCAATGCTGGTACACGGATCGCTTTAGGAGGTTGTGCAGTGCTATACGTTAAGGGTGGTCTACACTCTACACAATTCTCGCGAGATGCACATGAAACGAACATTAGTAGTAGTATATCTGTAATCTTTTTGTCAAATCAATGACCTACATGGCAGATTAAAGCAGTTGAGCTTCAGTCACTTGTGGGGATATAAATATGACGGGAAAGTGACAAGAAGAGAACAGTTCCCGCTGACACGCAGTCATGCTTACATCTGAATGAATCTAATAAGGTAACTAATCAGCCTAAAGTGGATATGATGTTCCAATGCACGATGCCATCTTGCTGCGATCACATCCTGTAACCGATGATCAAACACAGACCCGTACTGAGTTGGTAGTTCAACCGTTACTCCTTTTTTTTCCCAACCGCAGATCGATAGCATGTGCTAAGCATCCAACAGTCACATCGTCCGTTTCTAAATTCTGAACGAGCCGTCAAAACGCCTGCATTTCCCCTTTTTTACATGGTTCAGACTTCAGAGACCAGGGATGCAGCGGTATATCGGTCGTGGTAATTTTCCCTTTGCGGTTGGGCATACGACAACTCGCAAGACATACAAGGCAAGACATTGCAATAATCAGGCTGATGAATCGGGCTCCCTTGCATCTGCAACTTATTTACCGAGTCGAGCTCGCGACGATGACACCTGTCCGAGACTACATGTGCGAATTACTCCTCTGTTGGTACCTTCTGTTTGCACAATTAAAGCATGACTGCAGCAAGATTGGTAACCATCATAAAGGGCTCTGATCCGGCCTCCAGCTCTTGGCTTGTTGCACCTGCAAGAACTGGACGATTCCTCTGTCTTATTTTCTCCCAATCGTTTGGAGAAATGACAGTACCCAGAAATTTGGAGACGCCGGTTGGTAACCTGTTGATTTGATGAGAAATGCACCAGCTTAATTTGACGACAAACTTTTGCTTTTCTTTCTGGGGTTTTCTGGTAGTGGCATACCTGCATTTCTCACGGGAAATGCAGATATACTCCCTGCGCCTCAGTGCTCGGCACAGTAGTCCCTACCAGTACACTACAGTAGTACCGTCGCCACGTATCTGTTGGCACAATTACTACGCTCACCAATTGAGCACTTGGGTGACTCACCATGCGATGTAAAATTGTAGGCCATGGCAATGCACCTGCGACCTTAATGTTCGGACAAGCTCTGATAGAGCACTGGCAGGCCTGCAGCTCCAGCTGGATGGGATGGGATGCTTCTCGATCGTTGAACGGCTAGAACTGCAATTGCCAGGCATGGCACTCGCACGGCGGTAGTGAATGCAGTTCAGGCTCGAGATCGTGTTGCGACGATGTGATGGAGTGGTGGCTGAATGGATAGCTGCAGAGCACAGAGCAGCATCTGACCTCAGAGAGGAGTAAAGGCCTCGGCTGAATTCTGTTTCGCGTTTGCCCACATACGCAGTGACCTAAGCCGATTCGAATTTAAGGCCCCGCGACCGGTGCAGGTAGCCGTGCAATGTGCAGACGTGCAAACGGCGCAAGTGGCGAGTGAAAGTAACTCTCGTGTGATTTCTCCCGGTCTCTCGGAGTTGGACGTGTCGAAGACATCTGTATGTCTCGAGGGAGGGAAATTGCAGCCTGGTCCTGTACGTGCAAGTGCAGCAGCGTTAACAATCGCCCGCCGTGCAACCACGATCGAGCCGGAAGCGCCATGAATCGATGGTCGGCAGATGTTTGTGTGTGCGAAGAATTGGGCCGCGCTGCTTGAGGATATGTTGAGAGCATATGCTTTAGATTTTGGAGCATCATTCAATAAAATTTTGCCGCTAGTAGAATTTTCCTATAATAACATTTACCAGAGTAGTATTAAAATGGCACCTTTCCAATTACTTTATGGAAGATGATAGATGTCATTTGAGATAGATTAAAGATATATCAGAGTAGACATAAGATTTATGCTGGTCTCGAAAGGAGAACTTAAGAACCATAAATCAGAGATATGGTATATTTAAGGGTTACTCCGACTAAAGGAGTTAAGAGATTTAGAGTAAAAAGAAAGTTCGGTCCAAGATATATTGGATCATTCCAGTTTTTGAGCCAAAAAGGATCAGTAGCTTATGAGCTTAAATTACCTAAAGGGTTATCTAAAGTTCATAACGTTGTTTACGTGTCACGAATACGCAAATGTCTAAAGGCACCGATAGAACCTTTAAATCTTACCTATGAAGAAGAACCATCCAAAATTCTTGTGGAGAATTGGAAAAGGTTAAGGAATATAGCAACAAAGTATTGCATAGTTCAATGAAAACATCACCTAGAGCAAGAAGCTACTTGGGAGAAGGAATAAGATTTCTGTAGGGATTATCCTAAACTCTTTAGGTACTAAGTTACGTACCTTCTAAAGTTCTTAATAAGAGAGAGAGAGAGAGAGAGAGAGAGAGAGAGAGAGAGAGAGAGGATGTAACAACCTGAAGAATAGACACGACAAAAGGGCAGATCAATAATATGTAAACTGCATCCAAAACTACGGAAAATATTCAAGCATTTGTTTTGAGAAGGCAAATTGAGAAACTTCACATTCAGAGGTGTATAAAGTTAGACATCATTCTAATTGAGTTCCAAATTGAACATGATATTTGAATTCTATTTAAATTTGAACTATGAAAGTCAGATGAGTCTTGGACTCCAAAAGTAATTATACATCTGTCATTGATTGCAAGTTAGTAAAGGATCACAATCATTCAATTGAATTAAAAATGGAGGTTTGCATATTCAAACTTTAGTTCAAATTGAATATTCATAATAAATTGGATAAATTAGATAAATCATAAGAAAAATATTTCAAAAAAGATAGTTTCATTTCCAAACTCTATACAAGATATGTTGGGCGAGGATTTGAAAGATAAAATTATAGAAGTAAAATCGTATTACAAACTAAGAGACCTAATGAAACCCTAGCCTATCTTATCTAGTATCTTTTTCAATCTTCCTATCTTCGCTCTTCAAGTCATCCTTGCTTTGAACCTGCAAAGCACAAGAAATTAACATGACAAGAATTCATTAAGGATTGAAATATTGGAACCACCTAATGGTGATTCCATTTAACACATAATCCAAATTGAAGTTCATAGGAACTAGTCATGTAAACCTACCGTGACCTTGAGCTTGTAGAAACAAGCATAACAAGGAATTCGTCTTGGAATGTAGGAGATAATAAATTAACAGAAGACAACAACAATAAGAGGTATAATATTTTCAACTAAAACCCGATCAGAGAGCAATGTCACAAAGCACTGAATCACTAACAACAGAACAAAACCAAATTGAAAAATAGAGAATATTAGGAAGCTAGAAAGCATTAAGCTCTAATAAAATCATCCCCAAGATCATTAGATTCTTGAAAGAAATCAAATTTATTTTCATTAACAAGGTTAACAAGATCAAGTAAATACATGACCATTAATAAAATTCCAAGCTTATTATTATAGATTGAACTTACTGAATGCTAACTAGTGTAATAAGTAATATTCAACCAACAAAAACTAAATTAGAAATAAAGGAAAAAATATAAATTTAAAAGACCACTTGCCATTGTCCAAAAAACTTGGATAGGAAAATGTCCAATTTCTGAACTGACATGCCATTTTTGGCATATGGCTAAAGCTAAAACCCCAATACACCGACCACTGAAAACCTTGCCACCTAGGGTTGTGAAACACACAAGCATACAACTTAGTCATTAAATGCTTGTTATATGGTGTCAACTGAAGGGTTCGCGGTGTTAAAACAAAAAATTCCTACAAAGAGAACCACTAACTAGCCAAGATCAAGTCTATGAGAAGGTTTGCAATGTACATGCCACCGACTTAGAAGCGGTTATTGTTCCGCTAGAACATGGATGATGTAGTGATATGCTTGCCGATCTCAAGATCATGAAGAAGAGTGCCACAACATGCGGCGCATCCATCCTTGGTCACATGTACATATGATGACGACCTTCGTGCGCTCGTTCCAGTGGGGTGCGGAAGTAGAGGATCCTCCAGAACTCCACCACCTTCTCCTTCTACTAAGTATGGTGGTATGGAAATTATTTCGGCAGGGCTTCGCCTAGACCATGCCAAACATTGGAGCAGTGGGAGGTAGGAATGGAAGTGGAGCAAGGGGTGAAGGAGGAGAGGAGGAAGGCCTCCCTTTTATAGGTGAGGGGGGCAGCCACCCCAAGGGGTGCGCCAGCCCCTAGAGGGGTGGCCCCACCTCTCCCTCCTTCATGTGGGTGGTCACTCCACTCACTTCACATAATACCCACTCAAGCTATTTTAATTCCCACTCAAAATTCCAAGAGTTTATTTAATAAAACAATTTTTATTTACTTTAATATTTGTTAATTCATTAATTAACAAACATTAACACATAACCCCTTCAAAGAGTGTGATATTCCGAAACCATTCCGGCATATATCAAATAGTCCTTGTGCCATCCTGATTTTTCGCAGAGTTCTGTATCCAATCGAACACGTCAACGACACTTAAGTGTGTCACCCCTACGGTTCACAGATAATGTGGACATGATCAAGAAACATTTCTCTGATCAATAATCATCAGCGGGATTTTGAGATCCGTAATGACTCCCACATATTCAATGGTGAATCTTGCGATCGATTGAACCATAAACATCATATTCTATTCCCTTTGTCCCACGATATTTACTTGTCCAAGATTCGACCATTGGTATCAAATATACCTTGTTTGATCTCGTTACGTGACAAGTACTCTTTAATCGTTCTGTGATATGACATCCTTGTGACCTAGTCACATGCTTGCAAGCGGTGTGGATGCAATATCACCGAGAGGGCCCAGAGTATATCTCTCCATCATCGGTGTCGATGCAATAATACTTTCAGTGTGCCCAATTCAACCTTTATAGTCACCCTTTTAAGATGTGACATTTGATATCATCAAAGTACCCTTCCGGTGTAAGTGATTAGCATGATCTCATAGTCTAAGGATTTTGGAATACTTCACATGTGCTAGATACAACAATTTAAACTTAATGACTTTGATTGAATTGTTACATCTACTTTGGGTGTGTGTTCATCACATCATTCTTCTAATGAAGTGACCTTGTTATTAACAACATCCGATGTTCATGATCTGGAAGACTTGATCATCTGTTAATCAACAAGCTAGTTAAAAGAGAGGTTTTACTAGGAACTTCTTATTTTTTTATTATTCACACATGTATTAATATTTCCGATTAATACAATTCTAGCATGAAGAATAAAACATCTATCTATAAACTCGGAGTAATGTAATAAACACTTTATTATTGCCTCTTAGGGCATATTCCATTCAACACCACAGAGCTAGCCGAAGACTATAAATAGCTAAACCCATGGACCCCAAGCCTCAGAACACACCTTTCTGTCGTAGACCTAAAACTCACAAACACTAAGTTGAGAGAGATATGAGAGGGAAAAAAGTGGAGAAAGAACAGAATGGGAAGGACAAGAACACTAGGAGTTCATCCATCACCAAGAGTTTCTGGATAGCTCGCTACAAAGGTTGAGAATTAAACCCTAGGACATAGAAATAAAAAACAGAATTGGTGTTTGATCTTATTATTGGGAAGCAAGCACTGACATATTTAAACCTATTAATCAACCATGCACACTCAATTTGAGGCACCACAACATGGTTAGCGAGTCCTAATGCACCTAGGCAAAACATGTACCAATGCTATGAACATATAAGTAGCAGCCAATGCACTAACCTAAAATAAACTTGCAGTAATAGAAGAATAGTGTGTATTAACACCTTAATGCATGAACTATAAAATCTATTCAAATAACCTAATCAAAATACTATCAATAGTAATTAACTAAACCCAAACAAATCATCTCAAGTAACCAAGTAGATAGTAATATGAAGCGAATATAACAAGGACAATGTCAGAAATCAACTAAGAACTATGATTGCTAAAGTAAGCTAAGCAACACTAAAACATGTAAATGAACTTTTCCAAAACTTAAATCCTGACAAAACTGATTCCATAAGATTCAAATAATTAAAAACTTAGTAAAAAGACAAGCTTTAGAACACAAGTTCAAGCTAGCTAACTAGAGGCAGCAACAAGATTAACAAGCTATAAGAACACCTTATAACACCAGTTCAAGACCTAAACATGAACATAAACCCTAGATGGCTACAACATGATGAACCCTAAGGCAAAGCAAGTGCTAGAGTACTAAGAGCATTAGAGAGAGAGAGAGAGTGTGTGTGTGTGTGAGAGAAGAAGCACCTATATGTAAGAGCGTATTTGGGAGCTTAAGCATAACCATGGCCAGAGTTAGAGAAGAACAAGGCGATGATGGCATAGAGATTAACCGTGAGGAAATCTCATCAGCGCTGAGAGACCACATATGTGTCGGAGGAGCACTCAAGGCACACCCCTACATCGGGGACACGCCAAAGGCCCACCGAGCTAATGAGGCAGCGCCGAGCCAAAACCCTAATTAGGGTTAGGGTTGGACGAGCCCGAGAGAGGAAGCGAGATTCGAATCTAGTTGGATAGAATAGAAGAGCGTCGAGAGGCAGTCGATGAAGACTAAACATGGCGACGGAGGGGACGGATCTAGCCATGGCAGACAAGTGACGCCGATGGAGATTTAGTGTTACAGAAGTCAGGACAACGTCTAGTCTAACTGGTGGGCCCGGGAACATAATTATAATTTCATGAATATGATAAAAATTGTAAAATGATTAAAAATTATAGGAAATTTAGAAAATTAAAGTAAAAAATATTTGTGAGTAGGATATTGTTTGTAGATTCCAAATATTTTTGTAGGAATATTAAAAATATTTTTTCTTGATCTTAGATCAACATGTTATGAAGTGTCACTTCATGTTGCCCCTTATTTTTAGATGGTTGATACATTTATTGACCTTGTGTGACCCATGACGTAATTCTTTGTCAAATTCAAATATTTGAATAAGGTGATAAAGGGTGGCATGCATCAAATTGATGCAGAGACTAGAGCTAAGTCTCACCCTTTCAAAAAAAAAGAGAAAACACATCCCATTATGTTTCCACATTTTGTTTTCTATCAAAAAATAGCACATGGTAATCCCTGCTTACCTGTGCAAACAGTGGCGGATCTAGGATCCTCAAACTAGAGGTGCCACACGGTACGCTACACAAATGTATACACAACAAAACATGAATACATTGGTTGAAATTTTGGATAATTTTCTCTACAAATTGTATAATTCAGTATAGAATATATATGATTCCTACAAATATTCCTAAAATGGGCTTCAAAATTTTATAGAACTAGTGTTAAGTATATAATACAAAGTGTTTTGCATTTTTAGGGAGCGAGCGCACTAAGTGGGGAGTAGCAACCGGGAGTGAGGAATAGGGGTTAGGGTTTTTCAGGGGCTCTTGAGTATGTTTACAACAACATTATGTGTCGTCGTTTCTTGAATGGTCCATAGTTGATCAATTGGGTGGTCATTGCTGGTGGGGCACACCAGTCACCGTGGAAACGGCCGTAAGGTTGTGAACTAAAATAGAAGTACTAATATTTAGTCATATGTTCCTAGGTTAAACTTATCCATATCATCACAAGACTTAATTCAACATGCATACATTGCAGCAGCTTTGCCCGGGCCCGGTGTGGGCCTTCGATGGGACGGACGGGTCACAGCGGGTGGTGCTTGGTCAGTGTCCTTCTCGTGGCGGAGATGGGCGTCGTGGCGGCGGCCCCGGGTATCTTCGGCAAGGTCGACGGCCGTGGCGACTGCGCGGGCAGTGCTACGGCCGGAGCTCACGGCGCGTCGGCAGGCCCAGATCCATCTGGGCGTCCTCCAGCGGCGCAGCTCCTCTGCGGTGGTACGGCTGCAGCGATGGACGGCTCCGCGTCGGGCGCCCTGGCTTTGGAGGCTCGTCTTCATGCTCGAGCTCAGCCGTGCAGGCCAGGTCTGGGCCTGGGAGGGCTCGATCTGGTCCTAGCAGGCCCGAGTGGTCTCATTGCCTGCTTTGGTGGTGATGTGTGGCGCGTGCTGATTGCTGTTTTGCTAGCGTGTAGTTAACACTAGAAAAGTTGTTGGAAAACCCCAATAGAAGGTTATGATGAGCACATCAGCAAGTTTTCCCTCAGTTGTAAAACCAAGGTTTATCGAACCAGTAGGAGAAAGAACCAAACTTCCGAAGGTTGATGCCCGCTAGCTTTGCGACACTCCGGACAATGGCGCCAGGAAACTTGTCGGCGTGTAGCTTTTCACCAGCAGCAACGTGGAACCTGCACACAACACAACCAAGTACTTTGTCCCAACTTACGATGAGGTTGTCAATCTCACCGGTTTGCTGTAAACAAAGGATTAAACGTATCGAGTGGTAAAAAATAATAGTTTGCAAGAATGTAAATAAAGCGAGTAAAAGTAAAACGGTAATAGCAATGTAAAAGGATGGACCGAGGTCCATAGTTCACTAGTGGTGTCTCTCCATAAGATAAATAACAACATGCTGGGTAAACAAATTACAGTTGGGCAATTGATAGAATAAAGATAGCGTACATATGTCATGAAGATCGCTATGAGATTCACTCTGGGCATTACGACAAAATACATAGACCATAATCCAACTGCATCTATGACTAATAATCCACTCTCGAGGTGTCATCCGAGCACCCGTTAAGTATTAAGTTGCGAACAACAGATAACTGCATTAAGCAAAGTGCGTAATGTAAACAATGCAAATATCCTTGAACACAAGAATGTTGTTTTCTCCCTAGTGACAACAACACATCTACAACCTTAGAGGTTTCTGTCACTCCCCCAGATTACTAGAGGCATGAACCCACTATCGAGCATAAATACCCCCTCTTTGAGTCACTAGCATCTACTCGGCCAAGATATCTACTAGCAACGGAGAGCATGCAAGATCATAAATAACATAGAGATAACATAAAGATAATAATTCAGCACATCAACTTGACATAGTACCAATACTCATCAGATCCCAACAAACACAACATGTAGAATTACACAAAGATGATCTTGATCATGATAGGCAGCTCACAAGATCTAAATATGAAGCACATGGTGGAGAAGACAACCATCTAGCTACTGCTATGGACCCGTAGTCCAAGGTAGACTACTCGCACATCACTCCAGAGGCGACCATGTTGATGAAGAAGGCCTCCGGCGGTGATTCCCCTTTTCGGCAGGGTGCTGGGAAGAGCTTCTGGACCCTCCCGATCTCACGTCGACGACGGCGACGGCTTGCAGTATATTTCATGGAAAATTGATCGGGTCCTTTAGGTTTTCCCGTCGAGGGGAATATATAGGCGGAAGGGCGGCGTCAGGAAGTGGACCAAGGGGGCTCACCCCTGGTGGCGCGGCCAGGGCCTAGCCCGCGCCACCCTAGGGTGTGGCCAGGTCCTGGCCCCCTCCGTCTCTGCTTTGGACTCCGACTCATGTTCTAGAAAAATAGGAGGTTCGGCTTTTGTTTCGTCCAATTCCGAGAATATTTCCCGTGTAGCTTTTCTGAAACACAAAACAGCAGAAAACAGGAAACTGATACTGTGGCGTCTCGTTAGTAGGTTAGTTCCGAAAAATGCATAAAAATGCCACGAAGTGTAACAAAACACAAAGCAAATGGTGTGTAAACAAGCATGGAGCATCAAAAATTATAGATACATTTGAGACGTATCTAGCATTTCCATGCTTAACTCCTGCTCGTCCTTGAGTAGGTAAGTGATAACAAAACAATAATTTTTTAGGTGACATGCACCATCACAATCTTGATCAACGATGTAAAACATTGAGTGGTGAGATCAAAGTACTTAAAACATGGGCATAAGAGACATAATCTGGACAATAAAACTTAGCAACCATGTTATAACATAAAAAGTAACACAAACGAAAGATCATGAGTAATAAAACATTGAAAGTCAAGTGTGTATTCAAATCATATAAAAAACATAGCAAAGTAGTTTTCAGCTTGTCCCTCATAGAATAGCAAAACATAAATGCATAGGACACCTTCAAGTTTAAGAGGGCGACTAGATACAAATAATTTAAGAACAAGCAAAACCATAATCATGAATCAATCAATGATAAACTTTGGGACTATGCATATTAAACTCAGAATGGCAACTATGCTCTCTTAGATGGTGCATAAAGGTAGAAGGTGGAGACTCAACATAAAAGTAAAAGAAAGGCCCTTCGCAGAGGGAAGCAGTGATTAAACATGTGCTAAAGCTTTTCATTTGTAAAACAGAGATAAAAATTTGTTTTGAGAGGTGGTTGTTCTTGTCAACGACTGGCAATGGGGTTCTTACTATCTTCCATACAAATCAAGTTTTCGAGAGAGAGATTGGCACTTTGGTGCTCTTTTATAAAGCTTGGCACTCCTTCCCACTTTTCCTTTCACAAACCATGGCTAACCGATTCCATCGGGTGCCCACCAACTTTCACATACCATGGAGGAGTGCCTTTTTTCTTTTTTCCCTTTTTTATTTATTTTTGGAATAAATCAATATGGAAGATAGCAAATCCGACCACTACGTTCCCATGAGCTGAAAACAGTGTCACAAAATGAGAGAAGTATTTTGAAGGTTTTTTTTGAAAGGTAGCACATGAAAATTTACTTGGAATGGCTTGCAAATACCATGCATAGGAATTTATAGTGGACACATTGGAATACTTGGTTTTTGGGAGTTGGATGCACGAGTAGAGCTCATACTCAGTACAAAATGAAGGCTAGCAAAAGACTGGGAGCAACCAACTAAGAGAGCAATAACGGTCATAATCATGCATAGCGACAAAACATCATTAACCGAACCATAAAGTGGTATCACAAGTCAAAAACCAAATGATCATAGAGGCTATATGGCGACTTGTTAGAGTCAAACATGTTGTAAGCATGCGCCAAGTCAACCTAAATAAAGCATCAAAGGAGAAAACCACAATAACATGCTCCCATATAATAAAAACAACGCATGATTTTTTCAAAGGCTCATTAAGCAATCTCAGTCATTTGAGACAAGTCATGCTACAGCAAAAACTACTAAGCATACTATCAAAATGACATCAAGCATGACATGCAAAAGTCTAAGCCGTAGTCTAAACAAGCTCCCATTTGTACCACTATAGGCATGAAACTTTTTTCTCTTTTCCAACACCATTCAAACCTTTTTGAAACAACTCTTTTAATGAAAACCAACATAGACCAGTGGTCTAAATACACCTTGATGCAAAGATATAACAAGATCTGAACAAAAATCAAGGCGAAAAATGAAAGCTAAACACAGTACTAGAAAAAGAGAACATTCGTTGAACGATAAGAGTGAAAACTAGAGTGTTCTTGGCAATGAAAAACGGAGTGTGTGATGTCTACGCACTTCTATTCTTGTAGACACTTGTTGGGCCTCCAAGTGCAGAGGTTTGTAGAACAGCAGCAAGTTTCCCTTAAGTGGATCACCCAAGGTTTATCGAACTCAGGGAGGTTAGAGGTCAAAGCTATCCCTCTCAAGCAACCCTGCAATTACGATACAGAAAGTCTCTTGTGTCCCCAACACACCCAATACACTTGTCAGATGTATAGGTGCACTAGTTCGGCGAAGAGATAGTGAAATACAAGTGGTATAGATGATTATAAGTAGCAAACGTGATGTGAAATAAATATCGCTGCGAGCAAACATGTAACAAAACAGTAAGTAAACGGTATGCAAAGCTTGGAAACAAGGCCTAGGGATCATACTTTCACTAGTGGACACACTCCCAACAATATAACATGATTGAACAAATAAACAACTTCTCTCCACTATGGTACTCTGAATTACTCTCCTATTGAATAACACTAATCATTGTGTAGTGGCTACAGAAGCACCCCTTAAAGTTCATCAAGTACTTGACAAACACCACTCATAGAGACATCCAAATCAGATCACAATTCAAGATAGAAATCATTGCGACTTAGACCAAGTACTAACACGGTGCACACACTGTCAACTTTACACCATGAAAGGAGGAATAGATCACTCAATACTATCATAGTAATAATTACTCTCATAATCCACAAGAGATCACAATCATAGCCTAAACCAAGTACCACCATGATGCACGCACTGTCACCGTTACACCATGGCAGGAGGAATAGATTACTTTAATAACACCACTAGAGTACACTATAACAATTAAGCATAGGAGTAGCATAATATCTGAATAATAACATCTACTTGTTCAACATGATACAAAGCTCACGATCACATAAAGATCACATCATGGGAGAGAGAGGTGAACCACATAGCTACCGGTAGAGCCCTTAGCCCCGGGGATGAACTACTCCCTCCTCATCATAGGAGACAGCAAGGTTGATGGAGATGGCGGTGAGGTCGATGGAGACGGCGGAGACGGCGATGGAGACCGATGGAGATGGCTCCGGGGGCACTTCCCCGTCCCGGCAGGGTGCCGGAACAGAGACTTTTGTCCCCCGAAATTCGTCGACGACGGCGGCGGAGCTGCGGAACTATTTCTGGAAAATTGCCAACTCTCCTAGGATTTTCCGTCCCGAGGCTTCTTATAGGCGAAGGGGCGATGTCAGAGGGCTGCCAGGGCCTCCTCACACAGGGGCGGCGCGGCCAGGGCCTAGGCCGCGCCAGCCCTGTGTGAGGGAGGCCTGTGGCCCCTCTCCTTCCTCTCTTCGGATGTCTGGATGCTCCCGGGAAAAATAAGACTTCTGGCTTTTGTTTCGTCCAATTCCGAGAATATTTCCTGTGTATCACTTCTGAAACACAAAAACAGCAGAAAACAGGGAACTGGCACTGTGGCAACTCGTTAATAGGTTAGTTCCGTAAAATGCATAAAAGTGCCACGAAGTGTAACGAAACAGTAGGCAAATGGTGTAAAAACAAGCATGGAGCATCAAAAATTATGGATACGTTGGAGACGTATCAGTGTGTCATATCCAAAAGAAATTTGATGGGGTCCAACCATTTATTGCAGCAAAAAAAACAAAAAAAAACTGAAAGCAAAAGTAAAGGCGCTCCAAGAAAAACGCATAGAATATGAAGCAATAAAAATATAGTGTCTTGAAAGGTGACCTGATTTTTGCCGATGAAGAAGGGATGCCTCGGGGGCATCCCCAAGCTTTGACGCTTGTACCTCTTGGATATTTCTTGGGGTGACATGGGCATCCCCAAGCTTGAGTTTTTGTCCATACTTCATCTCATCTCATCACTCTCCATTCCCTACACTTGAAAACTTCCTTCATACAAAACTTCACATAATTCTATTAGCAACATTAGTGTAAACATGATAATAAATCTACCCATTTGTTTCATTTTCAAACTCAAATATACCAACCATTAAAGCATAAGCTACTGTAGCAACTTCCTCAAAAGTCCCGTGATCAAAAGAACTCAAAAAGAAAGCGATCGAGAGGCAAACACAAATAGTGGCAGAAATCTAACAAAACAGAATAGCTAACAAAGATTGATTTTTTCAAGGACCTTCTGTTGCTCAAATCGAAAAGTGCAAAACTAATGAAAGTTTGGAAATATCCTGGGGCATGTGCACAAGAAATTTCAGATCAAAAAGATATTCCTAGAATTTTCACGAATTTTTACGGTGCAGCGCAGAAATCTGTTTCAGGACAGCAACTTCCCCAAATCTTACCTCCCTCAAATTAGAGGTTCTTCTTGGCACAAAAATGAAATAAAAATGATAAGGAGAGGTCATTACAGTAGTAGTAACTTCCAAGACTCAAATAAAAGAAAAAGGACTGAAAAGAAAACATTGGGTTATCTCCCAAGAGTGCTTTTCTTTAACGCCTTTGAGCTAGGCGCAAAAAGTGCAAATCAAGTATTCTCAAATGAGGCATTAAGATCAATTGCAGAAGTCTTTTCAACAAGGCATTGTATTGTATCCAAATGAGTTTTTGAAGATCCCTTATGAACACTCTTTGGTTCACTTCTTTCATCAAAAAGGTCTTCAGGACAAATCCAATCAAAATTCTTTTCTGAAGCTTCATACAATCCTACAAGTTTGCAAGGTATTGGTACTTTGATGTCTTCGTTGGTTGTACCAACAACCTCTACATGTGAGCCAAGCATATTAAAACGCTCAAAAACTTTCCTAGCTTCAATAGCAACATCTCTAAATTCTCTATGCAAAGTCTCCAAAATAAAGTCTTTCTTTTCAGAGTCTTGTATATCATGAAGCTTAAGAAACATTTGTTGCATAAAAGGATTAAGGTTAACAAACCTAGCCTCCAACATGTGAACTAAATAAGCAGCAACAACTTCATAACTAGGAGCAAGCTCAGCTAAAGATCTATCATCAACATCTTTATGCATACTAACACGATTAAAGAACTCCTCGATGTTGCCTTACTGACAAGGGTATAGATAATAGAGCCCGTCAGTTAAGTACCCCTGAGGCCCGTTAAGCTAGGCCCAATTGTAATACTAGTTGAAATACGAGTTCATGTCGTATGTCGATATTGTAGTCTGTGTCGGATCCCATCCGATCCTCGAGACCTGGCCATCTATATATAGGGGCCAGGAGGGGATGGTGTGGTATATATTGAGAGCAAGCCGGGTTCTACACTCACGTTTACTTTCATAGCCACCTTGTTTGACTGAATTTACCTTCGAGTTCATCCGACGCCCTATCTCCCCGATCCTAAGTCCTTCATTTAGGACATTTGTCGAGTTTAACCCTCGTCAATTGGCGCCGACCGTGGGAACTCTGGGCGTTGGAGTCATGAATTCGATGGCTTTTTCGCTTTTAGCCAACAACAATCCGCAAGTCGACGAAATTCAGATGTCCTTCGGAACCGTTGATTTTTAACCTCACCAGTCAAGTTTCTCGCAAGTATTCGAGAGCATGGATCAAGATATGGAGTTAACGATCGGAAGTTTAAACTTTCGCGTCGGATCACTAGGTTCGATTCGGCTTTCAGATCCGGCAAAACCGGATCCGTCGGCAAGTGAGCCCGAGACAGTAGCAATGATGGAATCATCAGAAGGCTCTTCCAGCGAGGTAAACTCGCCAGTCAGCTTGGCAAAAGCAGAAGAAGGAAAACTCGCAGGAGGCGATGAAACCATGGAGAATTTTGACTTAGAAGTGCAACTCAAAGATCTCATGATCTGCCGCGATGACACCTCAGATCAATTAACAGACACTTGGAAGACGGGACTAGAACTTTATGAAGATGACAATTCGATCTTCTCAAGTCACAACAGCAGACTCGACAATCGATACCAGATACTCGCCATCACATGAGATAATTCAGAAGAACTCGATGACAACAACAACCCAGTGCTTAATCCAGCAAACATAAACAGAGGGGCAAATCACTTAGCGGAAGGAGAAACCGCTGACTCCCTCGCAACAAGGGAGAAAGTTCAACTATCAGTCGATGAGTGGAAAACAATCAGGACAGCAGTGGAGCACGACACGCCAATACCAACAAATTCTAGCCAAAACATGCTTTTGGGATACTATTACGCCCTAAGGCAGCAGGCAAAGCAATTAGCAAATGAGAGGATTGAAATACAGAAAAGAAGGACTCAGCCATTGCAGCAAGCGACGCTGCTCGCAGAGCACGTAGTGACGCGTCGTACACAAACAGAAGACATCATCGACATGGATCAAGATATGAAAATCTTGAGTACTCAGAAAGGAAAAGTATCTCAAAAAACCTCGACTCGTCCTTCCTATCGGTCGACGAGCAAGGAAACATTATACCAAAAACTCCTGAAGCAGCATTGGTGGCAGCTCAAGCATACCTGCATACAACACGACCAAATCCAGGAGACCCGAGCGAACACATGCACCGCGCAACGATAAATGGATTGAAGATGGTAGGCAACAAATTATCAGCAAAAGAGGAGGAGGCATATCGCAACAAAGGAACCCATAAACCGAGATCACCACGCCGTCACAACAATCCTTGGCATAGAAGTGGAAGTCACCGATCTAGGACGCCATCACCAGGACGATACAACAGTCCAAAGAACAAAGGAACCCGACGATCCAGAACTCCCAGCAGAATATATGACTACGAAGATGATGAAAATGAGATGGGGGCGTCATGCTTTACCCGTAGGGTTCGCATCACACCAGTACCCAAAGGTTTCAAATTACCCCATGACCAACAAAAGTACGACGGATCTCAGGAGCCACAGTCATGGCTCTCAGACTATCTGCAAGCAGTAAAACTATTAGGAGGAACCAGGGAAATAGCAATGCAAAGTTTGCAATTACACCTCACCGGTGCAGCAAGGTCATGGTTAAGCAAACTAGGAAAGGAAATAATTGGAAGCTGGGAGGAGCTCACAAAACAATTTACGAGTAACTTCAAGTCGACATACAAGCGGCCAGCATCCATAGAAGAAGTCAAAGCCTGCGTACAGCAACGCGGGGAGACATTAAGAGCATATATCCAAAGGTGGAGTATAATCAAAAATTCGGCAGTCAAAGTCTCGGATGAAAGAGCAATAGACGCATTCATAGTCGGGTTACGACGAGGAGACCTAGTCGAAGAGATGGGCAGAATCAAGCCGAAAATAGTATCAGATCTAATGGATGTGGCAAACAGATTTGTAGATGGAGAAGATGCGTGCAACAATAAACGCACGCAATCGCCAGAGGACGATAGAGGAAACAGATATGGAGGTCAAAGGAGAAGATCCCGTAATTACGACAATTACGGCTCTCACAGCTAAGTAGCCGCAGGATATAAAGATAACAGCTACCAAGGCAACGATCGTAAAAGTTCGGGATACCGTAGCTATGACAAAGAAGATTACAAAAAGTTTCCGCCAAAGGAATCTAGAGAGTACAACCCATCACCAGAAGACATGCTCAACGGACCATGTCATATTCACTCTGCGTTTGTTGATGGGAAACGAGTATCCAGACACGCAATGAAAGATTGCACTATGTTCTTGAAACTACAAGAAGCAGCGCTTAACAAGCAAGCCGAGGCAAAATGACATGGATACAAAGGAAACACAAGCAACACACCTGCAACCCAACAAGGAAACAGTGGAGCTCCCAAGGGCCAAGATCAATCAAACCATGGACGCAACGATGACGAAGGATATGTTCCATCTAAAGGGCACATTACAACAATGATACAGCCAGTGCCCAAGTCGAACAAAGAGAAGAAAAGCATAACTCGACAAGTTAAACTCGCAATAACTTCACCTCCAGCAACAACGGAATATTTACATTGGTCAGAATAACCAATAGAATTCAGTAGAGACGATCACCCAATAACAGTACCTCGGCCAGGAAACGCGCCCTTGGTACTCAAAGCTCAAATAGGGATGTACGATGTCGACAGAATATTCATGGATGCAGGAAGTGGGATAAACCTAATCTACGCAAAAACCCTACGGGCAATGCACATTTCATTGGAGTTCTTGAAGCCAACTGATTGCTCCTTTCACAGAATAGTCCCAGGGAGTGCTAACTATCCACTTGGTCGAATAGCACTCAACGTTTGCTTCGGAAATCAGCAAAATTACAGAAGGGAGAAACTCGACTTCGAAGTCATGGACTGGCCATCACAATATCACGCGATCCTCGGGCGACCCGCGTTTTCGCGATTCATGGCAGTACCTCACTACACTTACCTGGTACTAAAAATGCCAGGACCCAAAGGAATTATTACAGTCAAAGGAAGCTTCGAGTTATCAGACCTATGCGACAAGGAATTTCATAAGATGGCCCAAAACTTCGGCATGATGGCAAGCTACGGGGAACCCAAATACAAAGCAAAAAGCACGACTACAGAAGTCACGCAGCAACTCGAAGGAAACCCCAAGGAACCAGAAGTAAAGAAACCTCGGGTACAGCTACCAGAACAAGACAAGCCTACAGGAGAAGAAGAGAAGATTCAAGCGGCATAGGCGACAAGACAAATAACTAAGTAGAGTAGGAAAATAAGGCTGTAAAAGCCATGAGTTATTCCAGGGCAATGCCCTCTAGATCCAGAACACAGGTCATTGGCCGGATCTCTTGGGTTATCCCATGTATCTTACATTATATGCATAAATAAAAGATAAAAGTTCCTCTTATTTGAGTTTACGTGTCTTCAAAAGTTGCGGTAAGCGCACTAACATACGCACAAAGTGCAATGCTCTGAGGATAAAACTTCTGACACAAAAAGTTAGAAAACAGAAAACTCTCGCATTATACACACAAGAATACATACACATGTCACATCAGTGGTTGATCAGAATCATCTATGCCCAAAGGATCTAAATAGTGATGCTCGCGGAAAAAAACGGCATCCTCTTGAAGCAACCTAGCTATAAGCCTCCTCGCTGGTTGAAGGGTGGCATCCATATGAACTCGAAGCTGAGCTCCCCCTGAAGGCAAGCCTAGTGACATGGAAATAAAATTAAGCCTGGGGTGCCACTTGCGTGTCCAACCAAGTGCAAAATTGGCGCCAGCCACTAAATTAAGTTCTATCAGACGATGAATGTGCTGAGTAGACCTAAAAGCAGCAAGCAGCTGCGGAAAAGTTCCAAGAAGAGGGTTACGAGGAAGCATCACGGAGTGCATGGTAGTCAGAGATTTTTGACAATCATCGACTGCTTCTCCAATGTGTTGAGCACGATCTTGGAGAAGCACAATAGCACTACGGCGCCGGGGATCAGACCAAAAAGTTTCGACTCCCTCTGATGATCTCTCAAGAGCTGCGATCCGTTCAGAAACATGGCGAGCTTCACCAACGAAGTCCAAGCAAGTACCTACAAAAATAAAATTCATTGGCCAGCAGCATTGCAGTAGGGAAGAAAAATAGGAAAGTGGCAAGAAAACTTACATCACAGCAACTCGCAAGCAAATTCGACAATACCAACAAGAAAGGAGTCGCACTCCTC
Organism: Dactylis glomerata; assembly: GCA_007115705.1. NCBI lineage: Eukaryota > Viridiplantae > Streptophyta > Magnoliopsida > Poales > Poaceae > Dactylis > Dactylis glomerata. The sequence continues at coordinate 347,400 of QXEO01000439.1, read as the reverse complement.
CAGATGTACAACTTTTTAGCTGTCAGACCCGACACCTTATCCTCGAGTATGGATATCTGCTTCATAAAACCGCAAGATTTATTGGCTTTATTCATAGCCATCTGCGCTTGGCGCTTCGCCAAAGACAAGCGGCTCTCAAGGTCTGAAATCCTTAAGGAATACTCAGCACATCGGCAAGAAGGACGAGGAGGCGACGAAGCTCCGGAATCGAAAACATCGGCAGAAGATGGAGCCTGATCGCGACCCGACGATCCACCAGCACGCACAGGCTGGAAGCCAAAAGAAAAGAAAAGAGAAGCATCTCAGAAGCTAAGCCGAACACGACTGCAAAAGAGGAAATATTTACAAAAGTGTAAGCCCTCTGACTAAAGTTCTCGGGCTACATGCGACTAAGAGTTGGATACATCAGAATAAAACTAAAAATTTACAAAAGGAGGCCAAGTCTACACCACCTCGGCTTCACGATTCGCAGCAGAAGTAGGCGTAGCAGAAGCAGCACCAGCATCGGGAGGAGGCACAGATCCACTTGTTGCCGGAGTCGAAGAAATCAGTGCAGCACTAGTCGCGGAAGCCGCCGAAGGAGAAATCATTGACACGATGCCTGGCGCATACTTTTTTGCCTTCTCGAAGAAGGCCTTCAGCTCCGAACGGGGACAGCCGTGGGAAGAGCTCACCTTCTCCCAGTTGACCTCCTCACCATGTGCATATGAAAATGCAATGGCCCCCTCGGCACCTCGCTTCAAGGAGAGGCCCTTCATAGTAAGTATGGGGTCGTCAGGGGTGTCGAAGGCCTTGGCAAGATTCTTCAATTCCGGCACCTTTGCTTTTTGCTTGGGCCACAACCCGACAAAAATCCGCGTAAGCACGCGGTTAACCAACTCGAAGATCTCCTGGACAGATATCCAGTTCGCTTCCAGCAAGCTAACCGTGGCCAAAAGAGGATCGTCGTCTGGTTGCAAAGCCGATGCAGACACTTCAGTGTATTCTGCAAAACCAAGGAAACAAAAAACAGCAGGAAAGAAATACATCAGCAAGCATAAGAGAGTAAGCAAATCAGCAAAAGAAAAGAAAGGTATAGTATGTACCTTCAGCAGCAGCAGACATCTTGTTCAGCCGTTCAGCCACGGCCTGTTCCCGCTGAAGGTGCTCCTTGTTAGCATCAGTCAAGGCCTTTTCTGCTTTCTTCGCCTTAGCCAGTGCTAATTTAGTAGACTTCTCAGCATTGACCTTGGCAGCAGTGGAAGCATCAAAAACTTTCCTAGAAGCTTCGAGTTCAACTTCCAGTGACGAAATGCGAGCATTTGATGTTGCTAGAGCATCTATAGTTCACCAAAGAGGAAAAGAAAATTCAAGCAAAGAAGCAAAGACAGGCGTACAAGACAAGCAAATATCGGAAAAGAAATTTACCTTCTGAGGCCTTAGCAGTCTTCAGGTACTCAACACATTCATTGCCCAAGGCGACAAATTTCTTCATCAAGTTCTGTCAAGGAAAAGTACGTGAGTATCAACACGTAAAAGTAGAAGTAAATATACCAGTATGTTCACGCACATCATCGGAGGAGCTTGTGGGCTGATGGGCCTCAAGGGTAGCACCGGCGTCGGACGATTTCTTCAAGCGCCTAGAACTACGAGCGGTGACTACCTTCTTCGTAGGCTTCTTCAAAGCTTTTGGAGATTTCGCTGCTGGATCGACCTCTTGTGGTGGTGGCTCATCGACAACAGGAGTATCAGTGATAGGGGCAGCAGCAGCAAATCTCTTCGGGTTCTCCTCGTCACTGAGAAAAGGAGAAAAAGATAAAGCAATCTATCGAAGTCGATAGGAAAAAGATAGTATATGAAAACAAGCAGAGGGACACTCACGAGTCCATGAGATCGAAGAGCTCCCCGTCGTCCTCTGGCGCGAAGGTTTCCCCGGCCACAGTTTTAGGAGCGGAGGCACTCGAGGAAGCGAACTCTTCGACATGCTTCCTCTTCTTGTCAACGCCAAGATCTTCAGAAAGCGCGGGAGGAGGTGACGTCGTTGAGCTGGTCCCTTCCATCGAATCTTCGCCTTCGTCTCCATCTTGCATGTCCTCAGCATCAGGGGCTTCAGAGGCCGCAGAAACAGGCACATGTGGAATGGCCCCTCCCTCTGGGAGAGGAGGGTGAGAAGCAAGAAGTCGATGATCCTGAAAAGAAAAACAACCCAAAAGTTACAAGGCGAACAATGATAAGAGAAAAACAAGGCAAGTAAAGACAGCAAAAATACCGCAGGCAAGGGATGCTCGGAGTCGAAGTAGCTTGCGGCTAAGTCCGCAACTTCATGATCCTTGGTGAGAGTAGTCAGAGCTCTCACACGCTTGTCGAGATCCTTCTTTTCCATAAGATCTTCGGATACTCGAGAAGGATCTTCCAAGCCGGAAAAAGTCCATAACTTGGAGAGACGATGCTGCAAGGGTTGAACTCGACGCTGTAGGAAAAATGCCATGAGTTGGGTACCAGAAAGTGCACCTCCTCTACCACCCTTCAGCTCCTGGATGCGGGCTAGAAGTGGCTTGATCTCCTCCATCTCAGCTTCCGTGGGAGGCGAATCCCACGAGGCCAATTTCTTCAATTCTTGGGAGGCATCAAATGGAGCAATGTCGTATTTGTCGGAGGAAGAAATCTTTCGGTCTTTGATGTAAAACCACTTAGTCCTCCAACCTTGTACCGAGGCAGCCATGGAAAATTCCAAGTACTGCGATTCAGCATGGACAGAAATACAGGCTCCACCCAGTTCAGGTTTTTTCGATAATGAGACACTGGGGTGGAGCCGAAAGAGGGATCTCCAAAGAAGAAAGTGGGGATCAATCCCCAGAAATGACTCGCAAAGAGTTATGAAACAAGCAATGTGCAGAATGAAATTTGGTGTGAGCTGATGAAGCTGCACACCATAAACGAAAAGAAGCCCATGAAGGAACTCGTGGGCAGGAAGGGAAAGACCACGCAGGAGAAAGGCAAAGAACATCACCCGAAAGCCATCTCTGGGTTTGGGAATCTGTTTGGTGCTCGGGAAGATGACCCGATCTTCATCGAAGACGAGGCCATCAGCTCGGGCCTTGTTCAGATCCTTCTGCGTGAAGATAGAAGGCACCCAGCTGGTCACGGTGTTCATCCCCTTGGTCATCTTGTTCTTCTGCGCCAGATGCTTCACGCGCATCTACGATTTGCGCACGGGGGCTATGCAGGAGATCAAAGGAGCACAGAGATTGCAACAATGGCGGCGGCGGCGGAAGCAATGAACTGGTAAACAGTGACTTTCCCCACTCTCCCCTTATATAGCTTCCAGGTAACGGAACGTGGGCTGAGACGTGGACCAAGGAGCGGAAACGGTAGCCCACTAACGGGCAGAGAAATTGCGAAATTACCGCGCTGCCCATGGGTAACGGTCAAAATCAAGAGATAATTACAAATAGATTATTTGTATTAATGACGTCATAAACGTACGGGTAACGAGAACTGAAGACTATGATAGCAGTGGCCACTAGTAAGATGAACATTCCAAAGATGGTTCGAGATGGCGAACTTGTATAAGGGAAGATCAAAGAAGCCGACGAAAAATTGAGTCTGGTAAAGGAGGAATCATTCTTTGAGTCTATACTCGAAAATATTCGGCTATAGCCTCGGGGGCTACTACCAACGGGAGCGCTGGGCGCGCACCCGACGATATTATTGAGTCACGATATGATCTCATGACAGGAAAGAAGACACATTGTCTTTGAGCCTATACTTGAAATAAGTTTTTTCGACTATAGCCTCGGGGGCTACTCCCATCGGGAGCGCTGGGCGCGCACCCGACGTTGTTTTATAATGAACAATGGAGGAAAAGATGCCAAAGAGACTTTGAAGATATCACTACTACCATCGGGAGGGAGTTTTATCAATTAAAGTGGAATAACCTGAATATTTGACACGTTAGAACAGTCAAACAAGGCTGCGACATATGATTCTCGAGTTGCGTCATCGCGACAAAACTCGAATGCCGTGGTTGAAATATATCACGAAGGTAAGACCACAGGATCCGTCATGTGTGGCCCGGTATATGCACATGGATGCGCTCTGCTGGTATGTATCCGTGTCTACGACACGAAGAAAATCCTGGTGGACGCACTGGGTACCCTGAGAACCACTGGGATTCAGTTTTTGTAAGTCCTAAATGCGGCAAAAGAATGGGTTTGACCGGTTTCCCGAATTCAAGTCCAAGGGGATTGAATTTGAAGTAGGTGACAAGTATCTGTTCTGGCAGTTAACTGGCCTCTTGATCCGTTAGAGTTGTCAGGCTTGTTCATCAAAACCCCTTGCGATATATCATAGCAAAAAGATAAGTCGAAAGTCCAAGTCAAAGATTTGAAGATTTGAAGAAGTCAAGTATTGATTAAGTCGAAGAATTGAAGATCTGAGATTCAACCCGAATCTGCAATTCTGGTAGAATCTCGGGGGCTACTGATAAGGGAATAGATAATAGAGCCCATCAGTTAAGTACCCCTGAGGCCCGTTAAGCTAGGCCCAATTGTAATACTAGTCGAAATACGAGTTCGTGTCGTATGTCGATATTGTAGTCTGTGTCGGATCCCACCCGATCCTCGAGACCTGGCCATCTATATATAGGGGTCAGGAGGGGACGGTGTGGGACAGATTGAAAGCAAGCCGGGTTCTACACTCACGTTTACTTTCATAGCCACCTTGTTTGACTGAATTTACCTTCGAGTTCATCCGACGCCCTATCTCCCCGATCCTAAGTCCTTCATTTAGGACATTTGTCGAGTTTAACCCTCGTCACTTACTGTAAGGTCCTCCAAAGCATACTTAGGGAACAACATAATGAACTAAAAGTAAAGGTAACGGAATACCAACTATCAAAGAATTTTTTTTTGTATTTTTGATAAAAAGATGTAAGCAAAAATAAAATAAAGCAAAACAATAACAAAGTAAAAGATTGAAAGTGAGAGACTCCCCTTGCAGAAATCTTCTTTCTCCCCGGCAACGGCGCCAGAAAAGCTTGATTGATGTTTTGCTAGCGTGTGGTTAACGCTAGAAAACTTGTTGGAAAACCCCAAAAGAAGGTTATGATGAGCACAGCAGCAAGTTTTCTCTCAGTTGTGAAACCAAGGTTTATCGAAACAATAGGAGAAAGAACCAAACTTCCGAAGGATGATGCCCACTAGCGCTGCGACACTCCGGACAATGGCGCCAGAAAACTTGTCGGCGTGTAGCTTTTCGCCAGCAGCAACGTGGAACCTGCACACAACACAACCAAGTACTTTGTCCCAACTTACGATGAGGTTGTCAATCTCACCGGTTTGCTATAAACAAAGGATTAAGTGTATCGAGTGATAAAAGGTAATAGTTTGCAAGAATATAAAAAAGCGAGTAAAAGTAAAACGGTAATAACAATGTAAAAGGATGGACCGGGGTCCACAGTTCACTAGTGGTGTCTCTCCATAAGATAAATAACAACATGCTGGGTAAACAAATTACAGTTGGGCAATTGATAGAATAAAGATAGCGTATATATGTCATGAGGATCACTATGAGATTCACTCTGGGCATTACGACAAAATACATAGACCGTAATCCAACTACATCTATGACTAATAATCCACTCTCGAGGTGTCATCCGAGCACTCGTTGAGTATTAAGTTGCGAACAACAGATAACTGCATTAAGCAAAGTGCGTAATGTAAACATGCAAATGTCCTTGAACACAAGAATGTTGTTTTCTCCCTAGTGGCAACATCACATCTACAACCTTAGAGGTTTCTATCACTCCCCCAGATTACTAGAGGCATGAACCCACTATCGAGCATAAATACCCCCTCTTGGAGTCACAAGCATATGCTCGGCCAAGATATCTACTAGCAACGGAGAGCATGCAAGATCATAAACAACATAGAGATAACATAAAGATAATAATTCAGCACATCAACTTGACATAGTACCAATACTCATCAGATCCCAATAAACACAACATGTAGAATTACACAAAGATGATCTTGATCATGATAGGCAGCTCACAAGATCTAAACATGAAGCACATGGTGGAGAAGATAACCATCTAGCTACTGCTATGGACCCGTAGTCCAAGGTAGACTACTGACACATCACTCTAGAGGCGACCATGGTGATGAAGAAGGCCTCCGGCGGTGATTCCCCTCTCCGGCAGGGTACCGGGAAGAGCTTCTGGACCCTCCCGATCTCGCGTCGACGATGGCGCCGACTTGTAGTATGTTTCATGGAAAATTGATCGGGTCCTTTAGGTTTTCCCGTCGAGGGGAATATATAGGCGGAAGGGCGGCGTCAGGAAGTGGACCATGGGGGCTCACCCCCTGGTGGCGCGGCCAGGGCCTGGCCCGCACCGCCCTAGGGTGTGGCCAGGTCCTAGCCCCCCCCCCGTCTCTGCTTTGGACTCCGACTCGTGTTCTGGAAAAATAGGAGGTTCGGCTTTTGTTTCATCCAATTCCGAGAATATTTCATGTGTAGCTTTTCTGAAACACAAAAACAGCAGAAAACAGGGAACTGGCGCTGTAGCGTCTCGTTAGTAGGTTAGTTCCGGAAAATGCATAAAAATGCCACGAAGTGTAACAAAACACAAAGCAAATGGTGTATAAACAAGCATGGAGCATCAAAAATTATAGATACGTTTGAGACGTATCACCTGCGGTGGGATTCTGCAGGAGGTTGCCTAGTTGCTCCACCGGCGGCGTGTTGTGGATCGGCCGCGACCCTACGGTGTGGCTGATTCAGCGGCTGGGCAACCTGGGACGATCTGCGGAAGGCTAGGATGCCAAGGTGGCGGCTCCGGATCGTCGGCGGCTTGGGGTGTGCAGATCTGTACTACCCTGGTCTGGCACGGTGCGTACATCACGGCGTGAGGTGTCGTGGCTTGTGCGTTCCGGGCCGGAGGTTGGTGGTCGACGGTGGAGGTTTGCGATGTGCAACTGCTCGTATCCTTGGTCGGTGCTTCCTAGGGCCTGACTGGTTGGCGGTGTTCCGGGCTAATGCCTCGCACTGGCTTCGGGCTAATGCCTCGCACTGGCTTCGGGCTGGTGCCGACGATGATGGCGCCTTCGGGCGTCGTTATTCCTTCTTGGGGGCATCGTCGTGGAACACCGTCGCTCGCCGTGTTTGTCATGGTATCTCCGGGTGAAAACCCAAACTCCTTTGGAGTGGGCGGTGACGGCGTTCACGTCGCTATCTTTTTGAAGACACCGCCTTGGAGTCGATGACTATCTGCGGGAGTACTAGCGGTTGCGTGGCCTTGCTTCACCGGCGAGGGCAAAGGAAGCCGGGGCGGCGGCCCCGGATGGTGGAAGAAGCCGAGGCGGCGGCCTCGGGAAGCGCTGTGATGATCTAGCACCACGAGGGTGGTTGGTTCGTCGGTGTGCCCCTTTTTCTATTTTCTTTCATTTTTCTGTTCGTTTCCGGACGTAATTTCGTCCGGGCGGCATATCACTTGTACAAGCTTTGTACGGGTTTCCCTCTGCTAATACATCGAAAGCCAGCATTTGCTGGATCTTTGAAAAAAAAAGTTGAATGTTGAATATGACCAAGCAGTTGCCTCGGCCACTTGGTCTTCGGCGGAGAGATTTTGTGGAGCCATGTGAATGCGAGAGAGGATCGAAACCCTAATCTTATACCATGAAGGCAATTGAACAATGATGGTGCGGTGAACAGGTGTTTGGCTACGATGTTTATACAGAAAATTAGCTTACCTTACATAGGTATTTAAATTTAGTTAATCAGGGAGGATGCATGTATATGTGTGCGTGTCAAAACTGACGGACATTTTGCCAAGAAAAAACGAAGGCAGGATCATCAAACCACATACTGCATTTTTTTTTGATAATGAGCACTTTATTACTGACTCCATGTCTTCATTCTGTTCGCGTGTTAACTCGCAGTGGAGTGCACTAGTTCTCTCCTTGTCAATTCATCGTATACGTCTCTAGATGCGCGCCTGATCTGGACCATTTTCTCTAGCTGATTCAAAATATATGATGATAATTGACATGTACTCACTGATTAACTTGCACGCGTACGGTTAGCACCTGCAAGACTAGAACATCGCTTGATGTGTTACCTGTAAGAAAATAACATGTATAGCCCTCCTTCGCTGTCATGCCTTCACTGCCGGCGCGCTGGCTGGAGATGATCGGGAAATATATCCACCCTTTTGAAAGTTCTAAACTTAGTTCTACACGTGATGCATCTGCTAAGTAGTAGTCTGGCAGCGGCTTCAACTGTTCAGTCAGTTTCAGCCCGAGCTATTGTTTCGCCGTGGTTTTGCTCATCGATCATCGATGCACTTGGCTAGAATTTGGACGGCAGTGATCGCATTGACAAGACCGAGACACAGACTAGTAGTGTACCTTGTACAAACTGACAGATAGCATCTAGTGAAGTGATGCTTGACTTGTTTCTAGAAGGGAGAAAATTAGGGACGCTGATCGGACCTTATAAGAGTAAATGGGAGTCAGAATTCGAGCACAGCGTCCTCGACTTGCTCAGTGTTTCAGCGCAAGGCCTATTCCATTACGTTGAGTCGTTGACACCAAGTTCATACATCCATATATTTATTTATTTATTTATACATTATATATATTTGTTGCCTGGACCCTCTGTTCACTGTATGATCCAGGGACTGATCACTGCATCCTACCCACGCACGCGCTCTTCTTATACATATATTTGTTGCCTGGGCCCTCTGTTCACTGTACAGTGTATCCTGCTAGTGGTCGTAGCTAGTATTAACTGCAAGTCAAATTGTAGTTAGGCGCGGTGAGGTTTGGTTGTTGGGGTAAGGTGATCTGATATTCCGATGCCGTTGGCTGATTCCACAGGCGTCGAGATCAGATTGATCACCTATACTAATTTAGCCGCATGTGGCAAATTAGTATATGATGAAGCTGCCAATCCCATTATCGTGGAGAGATCAGATCCTCCAAACCGCCAACTGCTGCAGGTCTTATTGTAGTAGTATATACGCATCGCATGCTAATGGCTCGCCTAAAAAAAGGTCTAATTATGCAAGGTTGGTAATCGGTAGATATGGAAAATGCGTAATAAAGTACTAACATGAATTTGTCGTAATTCAGCTACCAATGGTGTGTATTTGTGTGCCGTATTGGCCGTAATGCATCGGTCAGTGTCATTTCTTATGTATAGTTGTGGCATAATTAAGTATATAGCTGATTAAGTCAGGGTCATTTCGTTGTCAATTGGAGTGTGTATTTCTTGGGCATTAATTTGGCAGGGAGATGACGATGTGGAAAGAGGCACTTGTGGGTGACTCGGCCTACATCGCTACACGAGCGGACGAGCCCACACCCCATTTCGTTCTGGCTGGAATCGCCATCCATCAAATTGAAAATGTAGTTACATTACATTACACATGTCGCCCATCGCGTGCAGGAAAAACGACTGCTTCCAACTCCGATAGCAGCCATTTCTGCTGCTGATAAGGAGATGAATTAACGGCTCCTTAGTTCGATTGCGGTCTAGCAGCATATTCGTACGCTGAGACCATCTTATCTCTCTCTCTCTCTCGATGACAAGGAAAACATTGAGACCAATTTCATTACGAGAAAAACGCCAATTTAGTCTATGAAGTTGCTCTGAATATGCACTTTGGTCACGAACTTGTAAATCGTGAATTCTGGATCACGAAGTTGCTACCGCGCAAGCGTTTTAGTCACTCTGTGATGACAGGATCTATTTTTTTCAAATAACCCTATATGTTTGTTTCTAATTACTAGTTCCTTTTTCTGACTTGAGTATTTTTTATTGGCTCGAAAAAAATCCCGATGGGTCTTTATTTCGTTCTCCAATCTCACATTGCTGCATTATTATTCTTTCCCAATCTCTCGCCTCAATCTCTGCCCGCATATCTCGACACTGTAGCCTCCCCAGCCTGCCGACCCAAGATCCCGACCCCATCCATGGACCCATATCGTGACTAGCCTGATGACCCTGTCCTTCCCAAATCTGGGTCGTGTCGCTCCACATGAAGACGTGTGAGAGCGAGCTCCTCCAGCGGCACTAGCAAGAAGGCGGCCTCCTCTCAAATTTGGATTGGAAATGTGTTGGCTTCTACGCTTTTAATTACTCGACCCGGGATTGATCCCTGGGGTGCTTTTTTTGGGGATTTTTCGGGAGTGAGGGAGGGAGAGAGATAAAATCTTCAAAGGAGAAGAAACATAATTTTATGGAGGTATTCGCAAAAAAAAATCTATCACATCACCAAACTAACGGTGACCGTCACGGAGCGACCAAAATGCTCATGTATGGCAACTTCGTGATCCAGAATTTACGATTTGCAAGTTCGTGACCAAATCGCACATCCGTGGAAACTTCATAGACCAAGATGGGGGTTTTCTCTTTAATTACAGTTGTAGTATTCGTGTTTCTTCTTCCTAAAAGTTTCTTTCTTACCACTGGCGTAAAGGACGCTTTAATACTGAAAGCTAGCTCTCGTAACCGCGTCAGCTACTTACAGTTGCCGTAGTGTTAAGCCGAACCGTTGAACCAACCGTGTCCTAATCCATCTTTAAGAACCACCACGTGCAGGCAAATCCGATTTGCGTCGCGTGGGCGAACTCATTTTTGACGTGGCTGCTAGCCCTGCCTCGCCGTTTCGATATGCATCAGCTGACTCTATCGGCAACGCCGTATGGCGCCGGCGCGCAGGCCCATTGACGGCTGCGCTAGCTACAAGATAGATCGATAGAGAGCCCTGCTGCTCGTTGGTAGGAAAGAGAAGAGTCTGTGTTTGACAAGCAAGTCGAGACAGTCAAGCGCCTACCTCATCGCGACTTCACGATAGAGGTACGGTTGGGAGAGTGATGCCGCCGGCGAGTCAACGACGGCGAACACCATCAGTCCATCCATCACGACGCGTACGTACGGCTGGGAGAGCTGACGATGATCGTGTCAACGGAGGAGTCCTCTCGTGTTGTCGCTGTCCGGCTACCGGAATGCGGTTGGCGGTTAGCCGTCCGGCCGGCCTCTTCATTGCGCTAGCTTTCGCCATGCCGTATCATCGTGCTGTGCCGGTAGTGTACACGCACAGTGGTAACGTCGGGGTCAGCAGGCGAGAGGCGAGTTCGTGCGATTAAACATTTGCCACGGCATCGCTGCCGGCGCAGAACACGATAGTTTCTTTTAAGAATCGAGAAGAAAATACAAACGGGTAGCTAGCAAGGATCGTGAAGCAGCTGTCAGATTTTATGGTCGCGGTTACGCGTCGCTAAGCCGTCTGATCGGCGAACAGAATTCTGATTTTGTTTCTTCGACATGGTCTCCCTGCGGTCGCCAGCGGCCGGCGACAAGGACGCACGCACGCGCGTACGTGAGCGGCAGAAAGCGGAAGCTGGCGGACGTGTGAGATTGGAGAGCGGCGACGCGCCGGACTGGGAGACGGCTCCGTCGGCGCGGTTTTGCAGATTGCGGCGGAGATCGACGACGGGTGATGTGCGGGCTGGTCTGCGATGGCTTTCGGCGCCGGCCTGTTCCGAGCCTCGCGCTGTTGCAGTTTCAAGGAAGGGAGAGGGAAATGCTCGGTAGCGCTCGCGCGCTACGGTGCGTCCATTTCGCTTAAGCGTTCTTCTTTTGGGCTTGGCCCAATAATCGTTTGCTTAGTTTGCTGTCTGGTTTGTACTCTGGCAAGATTCGTTCGCTGTTTTTTTTTTTACAACACGTTCGCTGACTCTGTTTTGGTAACCGTGGCAGGTACTTGATCGTTTCTTTCTTTCTGGATTTATTTTCTTTTCTAATTTTCTTTTGTCATTTTTATCTTTTTAATTTTATTTTATATTTTCCAAATTTGTATCTTTTATGCTTCCTTTTGTTCCGTGGTTAGTAATTTCTGTTTTTTCTTGTTTATATTTTTGGTTTCTATTTATTCAAAATTTTGTTTCCCAGGAACTAATTCTCTTTTGGTTACATTCTTTTCTATTTTTCGTTCCTAGATTTTTGTAACTTTTATTCTCAGATTTTTGTAATTTTGTTTCTCAGATTTTTGTAACTTTTGTTCCCGGATTTTTGTAACTTTTATTCTTGGATTTTTTTTATTTTTGTTCTCAGATATTTGTAATTTTTGTTCCCGGATTTTTGTAATTTTTGTTCCTGGATTTTGTTTCTGGATTTTTTAAAACTTTTGTTCCAAGATTTTTGGAATTTTTGTTCCTGGATATTTGTTCCCATATTTTTGTCTTTTTGTAACTTTTGTTCCCAGATTTTTGTAACTTTTATTCCCGAATTATTGTAACTTTTTGTTTCCGGATTTTTTATTTTTTTGTTTTTTTGGATGTTTGTAATTTTAGTTCTCGGATTTTTGTAATTTTTGTTCCCATTTTATGTATTTTTTGTTCTTGGATTTTTAAAATTTTGTTCCTGGATTATGTTCCCGGTTTTTTTAAATTTTGTTCCTAGATTTTTAATTTTTTGTTCCTGGATTTTTGTTCCCATATTTTGAAATGTTTGTAACTTTTGTTCTCAGAATTTTGAAATTTTTTTTCCTAGATTTTTGTAACTTTTGTTCCCAGATTTCTGTAACTTTTGTTCTCGGATTTATATAATTTTAGTTCCCAATTTTTTTTAACTTTTGTTCCAAAATACATGGAGTATTTTTGTTCCTTATATTCCACAGTTTTGTTCCTCATTCGGATTCAATTTGTTCCTTCGCGCTAGCTTTAGTCCCTTTGAAATCATGTTTTGTTCCGTGATCTCTATATTTTTGTTCCTCATGTTGTTCCGTGTTCAAATTCAATTTGTTCCTTTGTTCTATTGTTGTTTTCTTTTGTAGTCACGTTTTGTTTCAAAATACATGGAGTATTTTTGTTCCTTATATTCCACGGTTTCGTTCCTCATTTGGATTCAATTTGTTCCTTCGTGCTAGCTTTAGTCCCTTTGAAATCATGCTTTGTTCCATGGTCTCTATATTTTTGTTCCTCATGTTGTTCCGTGTTCAGATTTAATTTGTTCCTTCGCTCTATTGTTGTTTTCTTTTGTAGTCACGTTTTGTTCCAAAATACATGGATTATTTTTGTTCCTTATATTCCACAGTTTTGTTCCTCATTCAGATTTAATTTCTGTTCCTTATAGTCCACAATGTTGTTCCTCACAAATAAAACTTTATTATCCACCTCCGCGTTGCATGCATGCACGAATTCTTGCCTTCGACTAATTATCCCAATGGATTCGCTGAAACCTAACTAAGCACTTAACAATTCAGCTGCATGCATGCGGATTCTTTAAAATAGAAGCTGTCAGTACGCTTTTCAAGGGTCAGCATGCACACAGTACTCACACATATGTTGTGTGCATCCGATCGCAATGCATGTTTAATTAGCGGCGCCCGGCGCATGCTTTTTGCAGCGTACTCAGAGGTGGGCGTACTGCACGCAAACTGACATATGAATAGTCCCATACCGAAAGATTAGAGAGATTTCGACTTGTTTAAATAGCACACGCTAGCAGACGAAGTACGAGCAAGTAGTTGAACCATCGTAGCCTGCGGAAAGCTCACCTCACGCGAAGCTTGTCGAACGGAGCCATAAATGGACCGGGCCCAACTAGACGATTCCTTAAGCGCTAGGAAGCATAGGGAGGAGGACCCAAGGGAGACGGGTGCTGGAAGGGCCGAGATGTGCAGTCCAGCGGGTCTGAACTTTAGTTGAGGCCGAGGCTGATATCTGTACCAGTGAATGGGCCGAGATCCAGATGGTTGTCCGGATTTCAGTCCAGCTATGTTTTGCAGGTCCAACAATGGTTCCAAAATACAATAGTGGAAAATATTTCACACGGCGAACAATCGACCATCAAGTTTATTTTTCGGCAATGAGCTTGCTAACATCTTAGACTTGTGACTTGTGAGGGAATTACATCTGTATCAGAAAAGCATGTGGTATTTACACAATGATCAAGACACTTTTAAGACCCATGATCTGCCTTTATTGGCTTACAACGGAACGGAAATACGTTATCATAAAAATGAGAAAATACAGATCATCTACAAACCTTTAAATCAAGAACAAAGTCCGCATTTCCCCCCTATACTTTTCACATGGTTCATGTTTGTCCCCCAAACTTTTCTTGGCTCACTAAACCTCCCTAAACTATCACTAATGGTCCATGTTACCCCCTCAATTTAGGATTTTACTCAGCCAAACAGTGGGCTTATGACCGTATCTTCGCAAATCTGCAATTAGTCGCATACAAACACATGACCATGACTAATATGAGCCAAATTTAATGGGTTATATTTGTTGTTAGGGGGGTTTATTGAGCCAAGTAAAAGTTTAGGGGGGAAATATGAGCCAAGTGAAAAGTTTAGGGGGCAAAAACAGACTTTGTTCCTAAATCAAATCACTATGCAGTCAAATCTTTAGCCAGCCCACTAGATCCTTGGCCCAACCCAAAAAAGAGGATGTTGGGTCTGTTGGGTCGGCCTCATAAGGATATCATCTTAATGAGGTTGGCACCGAGTGACCCATTTGGGTCGGTAATTTTTATATGCTGACCAGGTTGACACACGAAACTTGGGCCAGTCTAGAAGAGCATCTCCACTCCCTCCCCCCCCCCCACCCCTCATAAAGGCCCCCCAAACGGCATTTGGGGGTGTCGGAGCAGAAAATCTCGCCCAGCCGCGTCCTTCATGCGTTTTTTTCATCCGGCGCGACGCATATTTTCATCCGGCGCACCTGATCCAAATCATGTCCACGGGGGGGGGGAGGGGGAGGCGACCAGGGGCGTGGCTCGCCGCGTGGCACACTGTCAGCGGCACAACCGGTGATTCGTCATCTCCACTCGCCCGTCTCCTCGCCTCTCGCGCTGAATAACTGCACCGACGGCAGCTTTGCGCAGCGGTGCAGCGAGCCATCGCTTCGGAACACGGGCTGGCGTAAATGCGCGCCACGCGTGCACGCCCGCCGCTCGCCGGGCCTATAAATTCCTATCCCAGCGCCATTGCTGGGCATCCTCGCCGCACATCATTCTCTCTTCTCTCCTCCTCGTCTCCTCCACGCCGTAGCTCCCCCACGCCGACGAGATGCAACCCGGCCACGAGGCGAACGGCTTCGGCCGCCGCTACCTCAACGAGTGGGAAGCGTGCCTCCTGTACAAGGCGAGGTACATGGTGCCGCCGGACTTCCGGTGCCCCGGCGCCTGGAGACTGAGCGCCGGTGGAATCCCGATCCCGCTGTTGCCCCACGGCGCGGCGCGCCAAGCCACCGTCCACCGGCACTTCTATGAGGTGCTCACGTCGGAGGAGCGCAACGACCCACAGTGGGACCCTAACAACATCGACCATTGGATGGCGTTCTTTACTGAGCGCCGTCTCGCGGAGCTGGTGCACTACGAGGGCAACGGCCCTCCGCCGCCCAACAGGAACGCCGCCGTGAGGAAGTTGTGGTGGGGCGTCGAGGGCCGCACCCTCCCCGCCGTCCTCGACCACATAGCCGCGGGTAACAACCCGTGGCTGACAATGCCGCAGCGGCACTGGTTACCGCGTAGGATGGACGCCCCGGCGTCATCATCCTCGCGGTCTTCCTCATCGGTGCCGAGGACCCCGCGCAGCAGCGGCGGTGTCGTCATCGGGTCGCCATCATCGGTGCCCACCCATCTCCTTCGCCCGAAGAAGGAGCTAGGACTCGGCGCGTCCAGCGCCCGGGTGAAGAAGGAGCCCGGCACGCCAGCCTCCTTCACACGCGTGAAGAAGGAGCCTGTCTCCTTCACGCGTGTCAAGAAGGAGCACGGTGCGCCCGCGCCGCCTTCTTCGAAGAAGACACGCCGCCTAGCCGACAAGGCGGCCGTCCAACTCGACTACCAGGCCCCCGACGGCCCGGAGGAGTTCCCCGGCCCGAGGGCGGCGGAGGTCGAGTCATTCAACAAGGTCCAGCCGGGGACCTTGGAGTTCGCCCTTGCCTGGTCCAGGCAAGACACGAAGAGGGCTGAGGCAGAGTGCGCACACCGCCTCGGCCTCTGCGTCAACCTCGATGACGACAACGAGGACGACGATGGACCGAGCTGGCGCCGCAGCAGCGGCGGCAATGGCGACCAGGGCTGCAGCACCTGGGCGCCCAAGGATGAGCCATCGGACGATGACGACGGCGGGGACTACAATGTCTTCTACCGCCGCCTCGGGATGAATTAGTTAGGTTTTTTTGTTTTTTAGGTAAATTACGTCTGGCTTTATAAAATTCGTCTAGTTTCAATGAAATTTGTCGATTTTAAAATTTGGGATGGGGGGCGCGGCTGGGAAACCGCCGCCTCCCATACAGAATTCGGCGCCTGCACCCCCCCCCCCCAAACAGCCTAAAAATGCTTCCGCTGATCGCCATTTGGGGGGGCCGAGTGGAGATGCTCTAAGCGATAAAATTTCCGGTTTTTGTAGTTTTCTCTAATTTTTCTTCGGTTTTCTCTTATTTTCCTAGTTTCCAACGGTTTTGAAATTTTGTCGGGTTTCATAGGTTTTCTATTTTTGGTTTTGATTACTTTTTCTGGTTCAAAAATTGTTCCTTTTTTGGAAATTATTCAAATTTGGAATATTGTACAAATTCAAAAATTGTTCTTTTTCCAAAAATTGTTCTTTTCCAAAAATTGTTCCTATTAGAAAAAATTAGAGGCTTCTTACCTCACTCAAATTAGAGGCTTCTCTTGGCACAAAAACAAAATAAAAAGGATAAGGAGCGGTTATTACAGTAGTAATAACTTCCAAGACTCAAATAAAAGAAAAAGTACCGAAAGTAAAAACATTGGGTTATCTCCCAAGAGTGCTTTTCTTTAACGCCTTTGAGCTAGGCGCAGAAAGGTGCGAATCAAGTAATATCAAGAGAATCATTAAGATCAACTGCAGAAGTCTTTTCACTAAGTCATTGTATTTCATCCACATAAGTTTTTGAAGACCCTTTGTGATCACGCTTTGGTTCACTCAAATCACTAAAAAGATTTTTGGGACAGATCCAATCAAAATTATTTTCAAAAGCTTCATACAATCCCAAGAGTTTGCTAGGTATTGGTATTTCGGTTCCCTCATTGTTTGTACTAACAACCATTATATGTGAGCCAAGCTTATTAAAATGCTTAAGAACTTTCCTAGCTTCAATGGCCACATCTCTAAATTCTATGCGCAAAGTTTCCAAGATAAAAGCTTTCTTTTCGGGGTCTTCAATATCATGAAGCTTAAGAAACATGTGTTGCATAAAAGGATTAAGGCTAGCAAACCTAGCTTCTAACATGTGGACTAAATAAGCAGAAGCAACTTCATAACTAGGAGCAAGCTCAGCCAAAGATTTTTCCTCAACATCTTTATGCGTACTAATATGATTAAAGAACTCCTCAATGTTACTTTTCCCAATAATAGAACCACTACCCACTGAGAGGTCCTCCAAAACATACTTAGGGAACAACATAATGAACTAAAAGTAATAAAGTAGCAACTATAAAGGATACTAATTTTTTTTGTGTTTTTGATAAAATGACGCAAGTAAAATAAAGTAAAAGCAAAACTTAAAACAAAGTAAAGGATGTGCGTGCGAAACTCCCCTTGCAGAAGTCTTCTTTTTCCCCGGCAACGGCGCCAGAAAACTTGTTGATGGCGCGGTGATGAATGGTGCCAGAGAACTTGTTGGTGTGTAATTGATGAAGTAAATGACCGGCCAGTTGGAAACCCCAAGATAAGGTTTGATGAATATAGCAGCAAGTTTTCCCTCAGTTACGAAACCAAGGTATGTCAATCCAGTAGAAAAAAGCCAAACTCCAGAAGGTGATGCTTGCTAGCTTCGCAACAGCTCCAGACAATTTATAGGGCGCCTCGTCCAGTGCTTTGCTTTGCCAGCTGCAACGCGGAACCTGCACACAACACAACCAAATACTTTGTTCCCAACTTACGATGAGGTTGTCAATCTCACCGGTTTGCTGTAAACAAAGGAATGAGCGTATCGAGTGGAAAGCAATAGTAGTATGCGAGTAAAGTAAACAGTGCGAGTAAAGTAAACAAGTGATAGCAATATAATAGAAATAGGACCGGGGTCCACAGTTCACTAGTGGTGTCTCTCCATAAGATAAAATAACACATGCTGGGTAAAACAAATTACAGTTGGGCAATTGATAGAATAAAGATAACGTGCTAAGTCGAGAGGATCACTATGAGATTTACTCTGGGCATTACAACAAGATACATAGATCGCCATCCAACTGCATCTACGACTAATAATCCACTTGTGGTGAATCAATCCGAGAACTCCACAAGTATTAAGTTGCGAACAACAGATAACTGCATTAAGCAAAGTGTGTAATGTAAACAAAGCATATGGCCTTGAGCATATGAATGTTGTTTTCTCCCTAGTGGCAACAACACATCTACAACCTTAGAGGTTTCTGTCACTCACCCAGATTAAATAGAGGCATGAACCCAACTATCGAGCATAAATACCCCCTCCTGGAGTCACTAGTATCTACTCGGCCAAGATAGCTACTAACAACGGAGAGCATGCAAGATCATAAACAACATAGAGATAACATAAGATAATATTCAGCACATCAACTCAATCATAACACCAATATTCATCGGATCCCAACAAACACAACATGTAGAATTACATAACGGTAGTCTCGATCATGTAATGTAGCTCACGAGATCTAAACATGAAGCACATGGTGGAGAAGACAACCATCTACCTACTGCTATGGACCCATAGTCCAAGGTAGACTACTCACTCATCGCGCCGGAGGCAAGCATGGCGATGAAGAAGACCTTCGGTGGCGATTCCCCTCTCTGGCAGGGTGCCGGGAAGAGCTTCTGGACCCTCCCGATCTCGGGTCAACGACGGTGGCGGATCGCGATGTATTCTGGAAAAGTGATCGGGTTTTTTAGGTTTTTCCCATCGGGGGGTCTTTATAGGCGAAGAGGCATCGTCAGGAGGGGACCGAGGCGGCCACACACATAGGGGGCGCGGCCTAGCCCTGGGTCGTGCCGCCCTGTTGTGTGGGCCCCTCGTGGCCCCACTTCGTCTCCTCTTCGGTTCTCTGGAAGCTTCGCTGAATTTCTGGATGTTTGGCTTTTGTTTCGTCCAATTCCGAAAATATTTCCTGTGTAACTTTTCTGAAACACAAAAACAGCAGAAAACAGGGAACTGGCACTGTGGCATCTCGTTAATAGTTAGTTCCGGAAAATGCATAAAGATGCCACGAAGTGTAACGAAACACTAAGCAAATGGTGTAAAAACAAGCATGGAGCATCAAAAATTATAGATACGTTAGAGACGTATCAAACACTCATGCAAATAAGCGAGGCATGCTTAGAGGTTTCAGTCACATCTTGCTTTGAATTTGATTAACTTGAGTATGTTGGACAATTGTAGAACCTACCTCATTAAAAGTTCAAGTAAAAAGATTTAGTCAATATGTTATGAAGAATGAAATATAGTTTAAGATAGAGATTTAGTCTTGTGAAATAAAAAGTTGGGAAGGATTAATGAAAAGAGTATGATGCATTCTTGTTAAAACTTTAGTAGCTTATGAGCAAACTTGAGTCATGAATGTTTCAATACTTATGCTCTTAAAAGTGAATGATATGGAAGGCACCCGAGGATTCGGTTAGGCATGGAATGTGTAAGACAAAGGCTGGGTTGAGCATAAGACTTGATTGGAATATTCATGAGCAGTGTTTGCACGGGTTACTAAGGAGCAAGAGTGCAAACAACTTCATATCTATCTTTTTATTTCCCTTCTTTTAACTAGTATTCAGCGAGGGTTGATCTTGTCTTTAAAACTACAGCAAAATATCACTTATTATAATGCTTGCTTTCAAAAGCACGTGTGAAAAGAGTATGATTCAATTGTCCAATATACAATGGTTATTTTTGTTCAAAGATAAAGGGGTGATTGCTAGAGCTTCTATCTATGTTTCCCTTGTATGCATGAGTTTTACTTCATTAATCCTTCTTTATAACTAAACATGATGATGATACAATGCCCGTATTTATTTATCAACCATAAGCTCATTGATGCATGTGATGATCTATTCGCTTACTTACTCGAGGATGAGTAAGGGTTTAAGCTTGGGGGAGTTGATATGTGCATTTTATATCATCATTTTATTAGTTCATATTGTCATATTGAAATGTTATTTGCATTGTTATATTATTGTTTTTCATGTTGTATATGATTTATGGGACTTTCTTACAAATTTGTGGCATTTAATTTCTGGGAGCCAGAAAACTCCCTTTTTCCATTTTTTTTGATGTTTCAGGATCTTCTGGATACCAAATGAACGGTGGAAAAATGCACAACCATTATTTTTCTGGGAGAAAGATCGTGGGAGAAAGAACCAGAAGAGAGGAGCCACGAGGGCCGAATGGGCATGGCCCACGCGGCCAAGGAATCTGGCTGTGTGGGGCCTACCCGTTTGCACCTCGGGCCCCATTTGCCTCTGCCCCCTTCCAAAGGGGTCAGATCCTGCCGCTCCGGAGCCCCGGAGAAGGGGGAAATCGCCGCCATCTTCACCACCTCTCCTCCTTGGCGTAGGTGGATGCCTCTCCATCACCATCATCACCAAGATTAGGACCATCGCCATCATCTTCACCGTGATCCACTTTGACCCCCTCGTAGTGTGAGAGTTATCGATCTCTAGATATTGTTTAAGTGTGGCTATTCATGCTTGTGATTGGGCACTTGTCTTTATTTTGTGGAGAGATAATTATTTTAGATTGTGTTGTACCATTTATGCCACTGATTATGATCATGTTCTCACGTTGTGAGTAGTTCCCCATGTTCCTGAGGGCATAGGATGAATTGGCTATGATTTTTATATAACATGTGCTGGTATTTGGTCTAGTGTTTTTATCTTTTATGTTCTATGATGGTGGTGTGCGAACGTCGACTGCACACTACTTCACCTTTATGGGCTCATAGGACAGCACCGTAGTGCAATGGAGTGGGATAGTACTTTGGGGTACAGACACCTTAGTCAAAGACATGAAACTGTATTATGGGATATTAATATCGGGGACCTTGGAGTTTAAGGCTATGGTGGGACTTTTGTCTTAATAATTCTTGTGTGCTTATTTGCATGGCCATGAGATCCATCATAAGGGGTCTAGTTCATTTGTGTTGCTGCACCTATTTACGGCTCCATCCGAAAATATGAAAACTAGACAAGATATGCACCGTGTTGTTTTAGAAATCTTAGCCAAGTAAATACATGCCGCCCTCGGGAACGTTTTCCTTCTATAAGACACACACCACTCACTTGAGCTTGTCCTCTTGCTGCATAGGGGATCAGGCTTTCTCTTTATAAGAGCTTTTACTTATTGCATTTTACTTTCAGCAGTTATTTACTTGCAACTTTATACCCAAAAATCCCAAGAACATTTATCACTTTTATTGTTTTGTTTACCAAGCATTTTAACCAATACCCTCAGCTCCTCGTGGGTTCGACAACCTTTTCTATTTGAAAGGTGCTACAATTGATCTCCTGCACTTGGGAGTCATCAGTAGCACATGATGAGCTAGATCGAACCCGGTCTAGAGGTGGCGGGGGCGTGCCATACCGCTGCTGGACTTGAAAGGCCATCACCAACTCGAGACCTGGCTGACATGTCGTCCACACGACCATGGAGGCCGTCGTTGCCTATGTTGCCATCACCGCCCTTGACCGTCTACCGGCTGCCATGATAGCCTCCAGCAATCGCAGTCTCTTTGTCGCGAACCGCTCGAGATCTCGCTGCGAGACCATCGTTGGTTTCCCTCGCAGCTACTGCTAGCCCAGCCACCACCATCCCAGGGTCACCTGTCGGAAATCCATGCTCCGCCCCGCCTGCATCCAACATCGAGGGCCATCACCATAGGCCGGAGACGAGATCCCGCCGTCCGAGGGGCTTTGCCCACCAACTTCTCTGTGGAGGCGCAGAGTTAGAGGGGACGAGGGTCGGGGGGTGACGGCTAGGGCTTTTGCTCAGTGGCGACTCTAGGGGTATTCTCCTATATTCATATGAATACCAAAGATTCAAGGTAAACTTTATTTTATAAATATTAGTTATAGCTCACTAGTCCACTAGTACTACCCACCACTGCCCCGTCTGGCCATTATGCTCACACGGACCTCTTGACTGGACGCACAGTCAGCCGGCAAGCTGCAGCGACCAGCCGGCCAGGCGCAGGCGCGACCGCGATGCCAACGCAGATGTCATTCATGTAGTCTTTCTGTTCGAACAGCCGCGTAGTAGCAGAGTTGTATACTAGCAGATCTATGCGGCTGTGTTCATTAATCCTCATGTTTTCTATTAAAAAAATCTCCTTTGGTTTAACACCCGTTATAAAGTGTGCTGCTTGGAGTTAAGTTTCTAATTTCCTGTATTTTCCTCTTGTTATGGTTCATATATTGCACTGAGCAAAAAAGAATTTGCAGTGAATACCCACCCTCCAGATTCTGGCGCCGCCGCCACTGCTTTTGCTAGATAGCTTCATGCATGCATGCTTTCAGTGTGCGCATAGTAGCTAACTTGAACAAATCTGCGTACTGTTGGTGTGTCTCTCACCAACAACAATTCCTGCACCGGCTGGAAACCGGTCATCGCCGTTCCTGGAAGCCATTGTTTGCAGCCCATGTTGCACCGACGACTCTAGGATCCCGTGGTCTTTTTTTTTTTGGAACAAAGGATCCCGTGGTCATGGTTATCGTTAGGACGCGCCTACCCTACGGCGCTCACTGGGAACTCGCTTTCAGCGAGCGTTCCGACAGCCTCGCCAGCGCGCGCCCCACCCACCCGCGCACCCCGCGCGCTAGCGCGACACGCCCACCCGCAAGCGCCGTGCATCAACAAATTTTCTGACACCCCGGACCACCCGCCAGCAAAGACCCGCGCGTCGACAATTCCCCGCGTTCAAATCGGATCAAAAAAGCACCAAACGATCGACAATTTTCTGATCATCAACGCTATTTGCATTCACATGCCACCAAAAAATTATTCCTCAAGGAATCGGTCAAAAACACACTCAAACATCTGATAAAGTTACCCATGTGCTTCCAAAAGCTGAATTTCTGTCAAAACCAGTCCAAAAATAGGTGATGCACCAGCCATTGGGTCCAAAAGCAACTAAAACCCCACCCCCCATCTGATAAAGTTACCCATCAGGGTACTACTGCAGCAAAAGCATGTTGTGTGGGCACCGATCCATCACAAAAAGTTGGAAAAAAGACAAGACAGCTCCCAAAAAGGATCCTACTTATTCTCCAAGGCAAAGGCAAACCAAAACAGATCTGAAAAACAATCCCACCTCGTCTTCAACCTCCAGTCCCCTGCAAACCCCCCTGAAGTAAACATCTCCATAGCAGATCTCTCTCTCAACATCAAGCAAACCTGAAAAAACAGGGGGCAAGAGGAGAGTAGCAAAGCAGCAGGAGCATATCAGGTACCTCTCAAAACCATTCAGCAAACAAAACAATTTTGAGTTGGTCAGTGGAGAATAGGGAAAGTTGGGGAAAACCCTAGAAAATAGCTGAATTTTCATGGAACACACACAAATTACAACATAAATTCCTCCACTGCCTATGTATCTAACTCTATCAAGGAGGACTGTCTTGAGCAACTGCACAAATTCCAAGAAAACCTTGAAAACCTATTTTTCTCACAGCTTATTTATCTTTCTCTGCCCCCTCAATGTGTCCTTGTGCAGGTGTAATCATGGAATCTTGCAGAAAACCTGTATGTTGATAGATAATAGTTAGAAATCTAGGTAGAAAAATAGTTGGTATTCTGGTATATGGAAGATTACTATGTAAAATAAAGATATATGCCTACTATACAAAGTTACCCACAGGAAAATACATTATAGTTGGATGTCGTTATAGTTACCATGCTAAAAGTAAAATAGTTACCAGTAACATAAAGTTTAAGTTATCCACTGGTTGTGCATCCATAAAAAGCTCGCATCTTACATGATTTCATGGCCAGGTAACAAAAAGGATAGACCAGGATGGATATTGATCTTAACTTTGGATCTCACGGTGAGGGCTCGCCCATACATGCTCAAGGGCAAGAAACCGGAGGTGGGGTTGAACAAATGGAACTATACGAACAAGACGATGGCTATCAAATGCATGTTGAAGGTCAGACTCAAAAAGAAGGTGATGAATATCCTATTCTACAAAATTATCTGTTTGTACTAAATTTTATCACAAAACATGCAATTGCCTATGATGTTTCAGAAAGTAATAAGCTATAACACTAACATTAGAATCCCGGTGTTTTATGTGCTTTCATAACATGCTTGAAACAAAAAAAGTTATCAATGCAAACTTAAATAAATTACCCATACCAATAGCACAAAGTTATCCATTGAAAACAAGGATAAACTACTCATACCACTGGAACAAAAGATATCAACTGAAACTAGCACTAAGTGACCCACTACTTACTTCATGCTTACTATGTTCAAGTACCCATGACAAACAAAGGACGTAACTTAAAACGAAAAACCAACACTCCGCACACAACATCATGGTTAGTAGAAATAAAGAAATTGCACTATCAACTTTGTAATCCACCCCATAACACTAAAGTTACCAACATTTTTTATAACAAGTTATCCATATATTTTTCTGTTAACTGATGCAAAGTAACCAATTACAGCTCATGTCCACATAAACTTGCATAGTGACAGTGAAGATGATATACATCAAGCTGGAACAGCTACAGGAGCAAGCATTGGCGAGCCCACAGTGGAAACTGCTGGGACAAATGAAGATGTCAGCAATGAAAATGTAGACGATGCCCACTCCACACCACAGCCGCCAACTGCTCTATGTTGAAGACTTCTCAGATGAGCATAACCACCCATTGCTCATAGAACCATCTCTGACAAGGTTCCTACGTTCACACCGGAACATACCACCAGAAGAGAAGGATTTCTTGAGACTGCTATGGGAGTGCAACATTCCTACATGCCGGCAGATGCAGCTCATGTCAAAATTCTATGGGAGGCTTAATGACATGCCATACATAGAGAAGGATGTGTCAAACCTAAAGTCAACTTTCAAACATGACACAAATCACCATGACATGCAAGACACGCTGGCATTCTTTGATCAGATGCAGAGTGAAGACAAGGATTTTTTCAAAAAATTAAAGCTAGATAAAGATAACAGAGTTGAGAACATATTCTGGGTGGACGGTCCAGCACGTCGCGCGTACAAGGCAAGCTACAATGATTGTATATCATTTGACATGACATATCTAACAAACAAGTACAAGATGCCTTGCGCTCCTTTCATCGGGATAAACAATCATGGACAGTCAATACAGTTAGGGTGTGGATTTGTCAGACAGGAGCTGAGCAGCAACTTCATGTGGCTGTTCAAAATGTTCAAACTAGCTATGGGAGATATTGCACCAAAGAATATAATTACTGATCAAGACACAGGAATGAAGGCAGCTATCAACGCTGTTTTCCCAGAAGCAAACCACCGTAACTGCAGATGGCACGTCATGCAAAATGCAACAGAAAAGCTAGGAAGCTTTATGGCCAAACACCCTGAGCTTCTTGAGGCATTCAATGCATGTGTCAACAATAGCTTGAAGCCAGAGGAATTCGAGACGTCTTGGATGGCAATGATAACTAAATATAACGTAGCTGACAACATGTATCTATTCGGACTATGGGAGCAAAGAAAGGTTTGGGTACCAGCCTACTTCATGCACAACTTCTATCCATTCCTACAGACCACAGCGAGAAGCGAAGGGTTTAATGTTGTTCTCAAGCGCTACGTAAAGCCGAGTAACTCCCTCTATGAATTTGTCCAATAGTACATGTCAATCCAAGACAAAATTATGAATGCGGAGCTAAAGTCAACAACAGATACAGCACTAACAGAGCCGGCTTGGTAGTGTGGAAACGCGATGGAGAGGCAGATGGCAAAAGCCTACACAAGGAACATTTTCAACAAGTTCCAGAAAGAGCTGCCAAAAAGCTTTATGTACCAGTGTGACCAACTAAATGGCTACCGGTTCAAGCTTAGCATAACAGGTCCGCTGGTTGCTCACTATGGATACAGATACTATGAGGTGTTTGCAAACTGGGAAGACAATACATACTCATGCAATTATTGTAAATTCGAGCGTGATGGCATGTTGTGCTGCCATATCATAAAGGTAATGACAGATCTGAAATTCCATCAAATACCAGAAGCATACATATTGAAAAGGTGGACATGGGACGCAGAATCTGTCCTAGGAGAAAAGGAAGATGCAAATCATCCCGATAAGCAACAAATGCCGGAAGAGGCAAGGAATATGATGGTGTTTGCATCATTCAGAGATGATTTTAGAAAAATGAGCCAAGTGGGGGTGAAGACAGAAGATGGAAAAAAGATAATTCGCACACACCTCAAGGCAATGAAACAAGAACTAAACACTATAATGAAGAGAGATCAGAAGAAGGCGGCAGAAGCCAAAGAAAGAGCAATTACTATGCTGTCATCTAGTGCTCCTAACCCACACATGCCATCAACAACAACTGCACAACAAGCAAGCAGCTACCAGGGAGAAGTTCTAGCTACAAGCACCTCTGGGTCACACATTTCATCCAACAGGCGTGTAGAGAACCCTCCACTATCAATCATAAAAGGGCGACCGCAGGAGATAGCCAACAAAAATCCACTCAACCTTGCTACAAACAAAGTGAGACATTGCAGCTTCTGCGACTCTACAGAACACACAAGGCGCAAGTGCAAAGGACGACTGAAGTTGGCTGGATATGTGCCTCATGGATAGAACCCTACGAAATGTAAACTGATCCTATGTAATTGTGATCTTATATGATTGAGTGAATGTACATGTGGATATGAACACAAAAAGTCATTATCCCAAACGATTGCAAAATTAAGTTACCACAAGTTTTAGTTATAACTTATCTTGCTAAATGTCCTAAAGTTATCCACACAGTGTATTTGTGGAGATTCAGTTTTTTATTAAAGGGTTCAATTGTTGTTTTGATCCATAAATGCATATTCTATGCAATGCAAAGTACAACTATTACTCATAAAATAGTTTGTTTGTTGCGACTCAAGTTTTGACAAAAAAAACAAAAGATACCACCAACATGGAACAAAAATAACCATGCTATTACTGCATAAGTTACCACCCCTGTTTGTATAAGAAAAGTAACCCCCTCTATATACAGTAAAAGATACCATGTCTACATCCCTAAGTTACCCACAGCACATTAATTTGAAGTAGTGATAAAAACAAATACAAAAATGACTTTGTTTGTTGTGACTCGGGTTTTGACCAAACAAAACAAAAAGATACCACCAACATGAAACAAAAATAACCACACTACTACTGCATAACTTACCACCCCCTGCATGTATCATTAAAGTAACCCCTCCATATATAGAAAAAGTTACCATGTATATATACCTAAGTTACCCACAGAACATAAATTTGAACTAGTGAGAGAAACAAATGCACAAAATGGATGGGTAAAAAGTTAGGCCCTGACATGTCTGTAACTATAAACATATTAAACAGGTGGAACATATTATATAAAAACTAGGGTAGCACTAATTTGTGGGAGTGCATACCTCATAAAATCATATTTTCATCCAACAGAGACCTCCAATTAAGTAGGATATTCCGAGGATGATTCAACCACAAAAAGAGGAGTTTTTTCTTCAATCCTGGCATCATATCCTGAAACAGGGCAGGGACAACGCTTCCATTCCACAACTCAAGGAACTTGAGCATAAAGAAGCCGCAGTCAGTGCTGAAAAAAGGGGGAAAAAGAAGTTGATAAACAAGACCAACCTCAACAATAACAAAACATAAGAAAGCTGATGCATAATAAGGAAAATAGGAAAATCCAACTAACCCGGTGGTTTGCCTTGGAACAGGAACATACATCAACTCATATTCATCAATCTGTCTATGAGAACCCGAATAGTTCACACGGTACGCCATCTTTATTGCTTCAACTAGCTGACTAGCATGATCGATCATTTCTTCATTCATTGGACCACGGAGGGAGTCAAGGATTTCAAACCTTTTAGCAACCATGTTAACCGAAAGCATGTACCAGTGCCCAAAAGGATGCTCAACTGTTCCAAGTATCTGTAGAACTGGGAATAAGAGCTACAAAAAGAACACAGCATAAGAAGTTATTGACAGCAAAACCTAGGAAATAGAAACCCACCCATGAAAATCCAATAAGTTATCACAACTACTGATAACTAGTTACCCACCATGTTGCACTAAAATAATCCTATACTAATAATAGAAAAAGATCTAGAAAGGAATAGACAAATACATATCAAATCTTTGTGGCTAAGCTTATACTTTTCATCTCTTCTGAAAGACCTCCGCACAAGGTTTGAATTGAAATTTCCCTCCATAAGATACTTTGTCACAAGATATGGAAAAATAACTTTGTTGGTAGGACAAGTATCTTGCAATACAAAAATGCCAATGTCACAAACAGTGTTTGATAGCTCTCCATCAGCCATAAAACTACTAGCAAGTTTGCCGGTATTAACCCACATTGGCTCTATGATCATAATTCGAGAGCTGCCCAACCAAAAAACAAATACATAAAAGACAAAAATAAATAATCAGTAAACAAACAACATATGAACTGCAAAATAAAAAAATATAACATAAAAAAATGATACACATGTAATATGACTTAGTTAACATACAAATAACAAAAAAGTTATCCATGCTTAAAGTCAAAGTTACCCAGTATGTATGATAAAAGTTATCCATGTAAAAAGAATTGAAAAAAAGCACATGAGTAACTGAGATCCATACTCTCTGATCTTGGACCTGGTTTCTTTCATGTGGTGAATGATAACCTTGTTGTACAACATATCTTCATCTTTGGTGGTAGAAATGAACGAGTAAGGAGGAAGAAGAAGCTTCGAAGGCTGCCTAATTCTCACAGTTCGAAGGCTGGTACGTGGAGTAGCACTACCAGCACCTATAATAGGTCCAGCAGTGCTAATGACAGGAGCCGGTGTTGAAATAACATGCATATCTACGTTACAGAGAAAAATGATAAAACATGCAAAAATAGAGGAAAACCGATATAGCAAAATAATACAAACAGATAGTTACCTTTCACATCATTCACAACCTATTTGCAATTCTCAACATCAAATGAATAATTGCAAGCAACTACAGCACCAAGCTTATCAACCAATAGATCATCAAGAGAAATAACGTCACTTTGATCTTTGGCAAGGGATTTACCCTTATCAGAACCAAATGCTTGGTTATACACTACAAAAAAAGGGAGGGACAGAAAAGGAAACATACAAATGAAAAAAGATGGAAAAGATGGTGTGCCACATGTGTAAAAAATAGTACAACATGTTTTATCACCACACAGAAAAAAGAAAATAAAAAAATGAATACATGAAAACAAGATAACAAACAACACAGATATATACATCACACGGGCATAACAAACAACACAGATAATATTTTAGGACAATTTATATACATCACACATGGCATACAAATGTCATTTAATTTACATAACACATTGTTCAATAAACTGATCACCACAAAATAACCACAAACAACCTACATTGGAACCAACCCAAGAATCTAAATACTAGCACGACGATTCACAAATACTCCATCGATATGCCGCCAACCGCATTGCTAATACCAACGTATAAAGCCTTTCCCCAAAATACTATCAGAGAAGGTCTTCACATTGATATTTCAAATGTCAAACATAATTAGTTTGAGCCATCACCACCATCATTACCGTCGGAACGCATTTTTACACAATATGTAAAGGGTTACAAACAAAGGGATGAACTGATATAATGTACGAATTGAAAGTATACAGCAAGCAAATCAAAAATATAAATAGTACAAAAGTGACCAGCACATATATATTAAAGTTACCATGACATACATATTAAACTTACCACTACACATTCTGAAAAAAGTTACCATCATATATAAGTTAAATTTACCATCATATAATTATAAAACTTACCAATACCCTAAGAAACTAAGTTACCAGCCTCTAAAAGAATGAAGTTAACATAAAATCATAATGCATTATTAGTTAGCAAAGTATGATTACAACCAAGACAATTAAAAACAGAATTAGATTACCACTGCTGACACATGCACATATTATCCAACCACATACAAAACAAAGCTACACAACATATGAATTGATATACTAAAAAACCCTAAAACCAACAATAAAATCATGCCAAAAAATAAATAGGTTTTGAGCCTAACCTATGGGCTGAGATGCTTCGAGCGACAAGCGGGCAGCCTCTTCGGGTTTGAATTCATGGAATAAATCACCAGGATCAGCCATAGCAGGACACGCAGCAACACGTGCAGCAATAGGCCGAGTACCAGAAGGTGCACCACTATTAGGATCAACTGAAGGAGCATGGGCACTAGGCTGAACATGCGCAGATGTACATTCAGATACAACCGAAGGAGTAGGATCAGCAAAAGTAGGTTTTATCAACACAACATGATCAGGAAGAGGTATTGGGATGCCTCTTGCAAGAGAAAGTCTGCCATCGGCTCCAACAAATCTAGCTTTCGGAAGCTTCGTGACAACAGCTGAAATTTGAGGATGCTTGCGCTTCGAGGGTAGTTGAGCTTCCTGTATATTTGATGACTTCTCTGTGACAATAGTTGAGCTCTGAGGAGGGTTAGGCACTAAGGATGGTTGAAAGGGTGGATGGTCTAACCTAGAGGGGGGTGAATAGGTTTCTACAAATTTTACTTCTCTTTTCACTAGTTTTAGGCTTTGTGGAATATAAGTGTGAGCCTAACAACTAGGTGAGCAACCTATATGATGCTATGCAAAGTACTTCAAGCACGAAGGCTATCACAAAGGTAAAACACACAAGTAAAGGAACTCGGATAGAAATAACCGAGGCACGCGGAGACGAAGATGTATCCCGATGTTTACTCTCTTGGGAGAGAGCTAGTCACCGTTGGAGAGGTGTGAATCCCCATGAAGGGTACTCAAGCGCCACAAAGGCTCACCTTCTTCTCCTTGAGCCTCCTCCACGAAGTAGGAGCCCAATCACTCGTGGTAGACCTTTGGGTGGTCTCCAAACCCTCACAAACTTTCCACGGGGCGAATCACAAGCCGAATGCCTCCGGGCGACCCTAGCTACCTAGGGTTTCCCACAAACCCAAGAGTAACAAGTAATCTCGATGAACTCAAGGGGGAATGAAATATGTCTTGGTAGAGATGTAGATCGGGGTCTCCTCTTTCTTTCTACCAAAGGGATTTGGATTTGGATGGGTAGAATGAGAGATCCCCTTAGCTTGAGGTGCTCATTAATGGAGGAGAGAGAAAGGATAAGATGGTCAACTTACCCCTTCGGAGAAGAAGGGGTGTATTTATAGTCTGTGGGAAGAAAATGACCGTTTGGGACAAATCTAGGGTTTCCAGTTTAATTCCCGGTTGGACCGGAAATTCAACCAGAAATTCCCGGTGGGGATTCCGGTGACAACCGAGAATCGAACCGGAGATTTCCGGTTTGAACCGAGCCTGGGACCGAGAACAAACCGAGCCAGCCCGAAAACATGTCTAGGCCTGGCTGAGCTTATCCGGTCCAAAGTTCGGTTGAAACCGGATATTCTCGGTTGGATTTCCGGTGGGATTTCTGGTCAAACCAGAAATTAGACCGGGAACCAGAGATTCTTCCCAAACCTTCTTTTCTCCAAAAGAACTAGAAATACTCTTTGATCAGGAAAATGAGACAGGTGGGGAAAGGTGTTTGGTTAGCAAGAAATCAAACCCACGAGTTCATCAAGACAACCCCTCTTAATAGTGCGGTGTTTCCTATGAACTCAAGTAAAAACATAAGCGAATAGGAAAAAACACCGCCGCAACGCTCCCAAGTTGAATGGGGGGCCTCCTCTCATAGCTCATCAAACAAATGGACTAAAACCTGAAAATGAGACTAGAAGAATATATTAGTCCAACACTAGCTCACGTGTCATCAATGACCAAAAATAAGTTGAAGGGTAAAATACCCTTACAATCTCCCCCTTTTTGGTTAGCGATGACAAGCGTAGCTAGAGTTCACAAAGAGATTGATTTCAACACATATTTAGGCAAGCTCCCCCATAATGTTTGCGCTAGGTTGAATTTGGATTTGAATACAAGAGTGCAATATTGGACTATGGAGAGCTTCCCAAAATACGCGGGAAACCAAACCCGAAAAATATCTAAGAAGTGAACAATATGCATAGGATAAGATATTATACAATAATAAGCAACGGAGTTCAACATACAAGATATCTTAAGGTTCATCACACATAGAATAACTTAAAGTCCAACTAAAAGCAAATAGAGACACAAGCCATAAAACAAGAGTGCGACAAGGGGCTTGTGCTCAAAACCAAATCCAAATAGAGAGACACATGATCCTAATAGAACTCTACACACTTCTCCCCCTTTGGCATCGAGACACCAAAAAGGGAGAAAGGTAGGCGATGCTAGCGAAACAAGGATCACTCGTCGATGTCTTCATTGTCACCACCATCTTGACCAACATCTTCAATTTCATTGTCATTGCCATCCTCAGCAAAAGCACCCAAACCAAGGAACATCTCATCATCAAGAGGGGGCATGTTGTAGTTGAAGTGAGCCAAAGGAGCCATAGCGGGATGATCCGATGGAGGAGGGACACCACAAGCAAGGCACTCATCAACAACAAAGCGTCTTGTGTCTTGGCTCAAGGTGAGACTCTTATGGCTGACATCACAAGATTGCTTGCACATGGAGAAGAGAGTCTTGAAGAACTTGGCAACACCTTTCTTTGGAGGACGGGAGGAGCTAGAGCCGGTAGCCATGGGATCATGATGAAGCTTAGAGCCATGCTCGGTAGGCCGACCAAGCATCTCGGGAAGGTCTGGGGTCGTGCCATGGAGAGGAAGAGTGATGGTAGCATGAGGCACATAGGACCCAACCCTCGTCTCAGCAGGGATGGTGTATTCAATGAAGCGTTGCACAAAAGCAGCATAGTTGGGAGTGAACCTCTTCTCAACAGTCCTCTTGAGCTCCTGATAGATAAAGTCAGGCACATCAATCTTCCTTTGGCGTTCA
Source organism: Dactylis glomerata (assembly GCA_007115705.1). Lineage (NCBI taxonomy): Eukaryota > Viridiplantae > Streptophyta > Magnoliopsida > Poales > Poaceae > Dactylis > Dactylis glomerata. The sequence goes on along the minus strand of QXEO01000439.1, from coordinate 314,274 downwards.
GGATGGGAGTAGTACATGAGATTGATCTGGTAGCCACGACAAGCAGGGGTCTCCAATCTTGCTCACAATAGTGGCCCTATGAATGCGAGCCAAGGAACTATAGAAGAAGTACATGCAAGTGTAGTGAGGAGGAGGTGGCTTAACAGTCATATCCGGATCAGGATAGCAGAAAAGAAGGTCCTAAGCCACCATCTTCTTCGAAGACTCGGAGTGAATGCAAAAACCACCACGGCGAACATCATCATAGCCAAGACTCCATGCCAACTCATCAAACGAGGCGGTGTAGGGCGTGTCCCCGGTCATCCAAGAGATCTGCCTGCGGTTGCCCGGATGGAAATAGGCGGTGCAGAAGAACTGACGCACAATATCAGGGCAATACTCTTGCTCAAGGTTGGCAATGGTCCAAACGTTCATCTTCTTCAAAGCTTGCTCAACAAAGAAAAAGTCAATCTTCCGGTGGGCGCGAAAGTGCTCGGAGTTGAGACGAAGCGGTGTCACATAGGAATCCAAAGCAGTTGAGTCATAGTGATTATTCCACATTGCAAACTGTGACTGAGTCCAAAACTGCGGGTCAAGATGAAAATGCCTCTCAGCAAAGCGGTAAGGATTCAGCTTTCTCAAGTCAGTCCAAAGATGCACAGGGCAATTCTTCATGTTAGAGGCCGGAACAACATAAGGAATAACCTCTTCTTCCTCTTCCTCAATTTCCGGGTTCCGACCCCGTCGAGCGGGCTGCTTGACAAGTGGAGCAGCCATGGGTCCCTTGCCCGCTCGATGTCCACCATGAACTCCTTGACTTGGGAGGACGAATGACTTCCTCACTTGAATCTATGAAAAAAATGGAGCATAGGTACGTAGCAAGGATAAGTGCACATGCCAGGAATGGAAACCAAGAGAATGAATTTAGGCAAGTAAAAAGTTCGAGCAAAAAGGTGTGCAAGTTCGGTTGAGATTCCGGTGGAACCGGAATTTGAACCAGGAATTTCTGGTTGAATTTCCGATTGAACCAGAAATTCGTCCGGAAAAGCAGTTTCCTCCTTAGCACAAAATTATTGCGAACTAGTGTTCCAGAACTTGCCTAAATGCATCTAGGAACTAGTACGAGCCAAGGTAGATGAAGGTGATTCCCAAACAGAGGACAAGATCTAACCCCAGAAATCCTCAAGTTCATCGAAGGAGATGGAAAGAAGAACAAGTGATGAAACAAGTGGAGGAGGGAGAACAACGAAATTACCCAAAGACATGATCTCCTTGCCCTAAGAGGGGGAAGAACTTCAAATAGAGAAAATCTTGGAGAAGTCCAAAGTCTTCCCACATTAGGTCTTCAAAAGTAAATCCCCTTGGTGAAAAGCTTCCGGAGCACGAGGGGATCGAAGTGGTGGAGTGGATCTGGAAGATTAGTGGAGGGAAATCACCATGGGAGAGGATGGAGAGGAGGAGTGGCGGCCATGGAGGAGAAGCATGGTTGGTGGAGGAGGAAGAAGAAAAGGATAGGGTTGAACCATTCCCACCAACCACTTATATAAAGGCCGGAGTTTTCGGTTGAATTTCCGGTCCGACCAGAAATCTGACCGCAAATTTTCGGTCCAAACCGGAATCTGGACCGGAGTGAAACCGAGACCGACCAAAATCTTCCCAGAGATGATTTCGAGCAGGTCCGGTTTGGACTCGGTCCAAAATCTGGTTTGAACCGGAAATTTCTGGTCTAAACCGGGAATTCGACCGGACGCAAACCGAAACTGGTTAAAAACCTGCCAGAGAGGAATTTGACCAGGTTCGGTTTGAACTCGGTCCAAAACCCGGTTTGAACCGGGAATTTCCGGTCTAAACCGAGAATTTGACCGGAGCCAAACCGAAACTAATTAAAATCCTGCCAGAGAGGATTTCGACCAGGTTCGGTTTGAACTCGGTCCAAAACTCGGTTTGAACCGGGAATTTTCGGTCTGAATTTCGGTTGAACCAGGAATTAAACTAAAAACTCAACATCAACAAAAGCTCAAACGGAGATTCAAGGTGGTATGTGCAAATAGATGAATGTGAGACAAAGGGGTAGAGGGAACAATATTCTAGCATGTCCATTGGAAGGAACAAAAACAAAAACACAAACAAAGCTACAATGGACATGTTCGAAGAAAATAAAAACCAAAAGTGTTAGTGACAACAAGGCAAAACAAAAAAAGTGTCTCAAAAGATCGACAAAACACATAACAAAGACAAACAATTTGCGGGGCATTGCTCCCCCTATGTTGAAGCGCAAATGTCGTGGGACCGCAAAGATAAATGCTTGGATCCACATAATGACATTGGGTCTATTAATGTAGCACGCATAGGTATGCATAATGTCAAGACATGACAAAATGACTTCTAAGCTAGGCACAAGATAAATGCAAGATTGCAAGCAAGTAGATCAATCCAAGTTTTTAGGATCAAGAATACCAAGTTCATTCCTTAGCTCAACAAACCGGGCTTCATCCAAAGGTTTCGTGAAGATATCCGCCAATTGGTGATTGGTGCTCACATGAGAGAGAGCAATATCACCCCTTGCGACATGGTCACGTAGGAAGTGGTGGCGAATGTCGATATGTTTGGTGCAGGAGTGTTGGATGGGGTTGTTGGTGATCTTTATTGCACTTTCATTGTCGCATAGAAGAAGCACCGTACCAAGAGACACACCATAGTCTTTCAAGGTTTGTTTCATCCACAACAATTGAGTGCAACAAGATGTCGCGGAAATGTATTCGTCTTCGGCGGTGGATAGGGAGATGGAGTTTTGTTTCTTGGACGACCAACTCACCAATGACCAGCCAATAAATTCGCAAGCCCCGGAGGTCAACTTCTGGTCAACCTTGTCACCGGCCCAATCGGAATCCGAGTAGCCCACAAGATCAAAGGTTGACCCCTTTGGATACCAAAGCCCGAGAGTAGGAGTATGAACAAGATATCTTAAAATCCCTTTGACCGCCACAAAGTGGCACTCCTTAGGAGCGGATTAAAAACGAGCACACAACCCAACACTTAGCATTATGTCCGGCCTAGAAGCACAAAGGTAGAGAAGGGATCCAATCATGGAGCGATATACCTTTTGATCCACCGGTTTCTCACCTTCACCAAGGTCAAGTTGCATTTTGGTTGGCATGGGGGTTTTTGCACTCTTGGCCTTGGTCATCTCGAAACGAGCGAGCATGTCCTTCACGTACTTCTCTTGAGAGATGAAGGTTCCTCCTTCAAGTTGCCTCACTTGAAAACCTAGAAAGAACTTCAACTCCCCCATCATGGACATCTCGAATCTCTGTGTCATCAACTTCTCAAAAGCTTTGTTATGTTTTTCGTTAGCCCCACCAAAAATAATATCATCAACATAGATTTGGCATATGAACAACCCACCCCCCCCCCCCCCCTTTAACCCGCTTGGTGAAAAGGGTGGAATCTACCTTCCCAATTTCAAAACCGTCCGTGAGTAGAAAATCCCTAAGATGCTCATACCAAGCACGTGGAGCTTGCTTGAGACCATAGAGCGCCTTATGGAGTTTGTACACATGATTCGGGAAATTGGGATTTTCAAAACCTGGGGGTTGAGCAACATATGCCTCCTCTTTCAAGGGGTCATTTAGAAAAGCACTTTTAACATCCATTTGATAAAGCTTGAAATCATGGAAAGAAGCATAAGCAAGCAATAGACGAATAGCTTCAAGGCGAGCAATGGGCGCAAAGGTGTCCTCATAATCCATACCTTCTATTTGAGCAAACCCTTGCGCCACTAACCTTGCCTTGTTTCGAGTGATGACTCCATTCTCATCTTGCTTGTTCTTGAACACCCACTTGGTGCCAATCACATTGATCCTATGGTCCTTGGGCCTCTCAACGAGAGACCACACCTTGTTGCGGGTGAAGCATTCCAACTCTTCTTGCATGGCATTCACCCAATCCATATCTCCCAATGCTTCATGTACCTTTTGAGGTTCAAAACTAGACACAAAAGCATGATGGCCACAAAAGGTGGCAAGCAAAGCAAGTTGTCTACGAGTTGAAACTCCCTTAGAAATATCACCAAGTATCTTGTCGACTTGAAGATCACTAGCCTTGGTGGCGGCCTTGATGCGCCACTTCAAACCATCATGACCAACAAATTCTTCTTGTGGCTTGTCTTTGTCATGACCATCTTCCTGAGCTTGATCTTGAGAGGAGTGGGGATCTTGATCATCTCCTTGATCTTGCTCATGAGGTTGAGGACTTGGTGGTTGTTCTTGGGCTTGCGTCTCCTCTTGAGAATCTTGTTCCTCTTGAGATGGTGATGAAGGTTCTACTTGAGTTGAGCTAGGCTCCACTTGAGTTGACCTTGAATCTTCTACATGGGGAAGGTCTTGGTTGGGAAGTAATTGATCTTCATATGGCAAGATGTGCCCAACGCCAATAGACTTGATGACTTGAGAAGATTCTTCATAACCTACATCACATGGAACAACTTGCTCCTCTTGGGAGCCATTAAATTCCTCAAAAACCACGTCACAAGATACTTCAACACATCCGGAGGATATGTTGTAGTACCTATAGGCGTGGGAATCGTCCGCATAGCCAACGAAAATACCCTCAATTGTTCTAGTCTCGAATTTACCAAGTCTTTCCTTTTTGTTCTTGACGAAGCACTTGCATCCGAAGACGCGGAAGTAGGAGACATTTGATTTGTTCCCGGTGAGGAGCTCATAAGGCATCTTGTTGTACACCGGGCGGAGGAAGAGGCGGTTGGAGACATGAACCGCGGTGGCAATAGCTTCTCCCCAAAAGTTATGGGGAGACTTGAACTCATCCAACATGGTTCTTGCCATCTCAATAATCGTCCGGTTCTTCCTCTCCACCACGCCATTTTGTTGGGGAGTGTATGGTGCGTAGAATTCATGCTTGATCCCCTCTTCACCCATGAAGTCTTACATGGCGTAGTTCTTGAATTCCGACCCATTGTCGGTCCTTATAGTCTTGATCACTTCTTCAAATGTACGTTCCGCTTGCTTGGCGAACTTGGTGAAGAACTTGTGGGTCTCATCCTTAGACTTAAGGAGGAACACCCATGTATATCTTGAGTAATCATCCACGATGACAAGACCATATCTTCTACCTCCAAGAGTGTCATAGGTGGATGGCCCAAAGAGATCCAAATGAAGGAGCTCCAAAGGCCTTGAAGTTGAGATCACACTCTTGGCCGGATGATTCTTCCCAAGTTGCTTTCCGGCAACACATGCACTACACACACGATCTTTTTCAAATGTTACATTGGTTAGTCCAACAACATGTTCACCCTTTAGGAGTCGTTTGATATTTCTCATGTTGACGTGGCCTAGCCGGCGATGCCATAGCCAACCCTCATCAACCTTGGCTATGAGGCATGTTGAGGAGGAAATTCTCTCTTTCAAGAAATCAACCATGTAAAGGTTGTCCTCAACATGCCCAACACAAACCAACTTGAGATTATCACTCCTAAAGACTTTCACATGATTATAGGTAAAATAGCAATCATAACCAATGCTTGCAAGATGACGTATTGAAAGAAGATTATAGCCAAGGGTGTCGACAAGCATGACATTCTCAAGAGACAAGTCCTTTGAGATTGCTAACTTGCCTCGACCCAATACCTTTCCTTTTGAGTTATCTCAAAAGAGGATGCATTGAGTTGAGTTAACATCTTCAACGAATTGCTCAAGCACCTCTCTTCCTCAGGTCATATGATTATTGCACCCACTATCAAACAACCATTTTGGCCCACTGGAGGAATAGCCCTACAAAATCAATTCTTGGGTTTAGGATTCCATTGTGAAATGGAACCCCTAGAATTAGCAACAAGAGATTTAGGTACCCAAATAGAGTACCATCTATAAGCATAACTATCACGAGGACCAACATATCTAGCACATACATTCCCATCCGTGTCCTTACACAACACGTACGATGGGTTGGTCTTTCCGGCAAAGCTATGGTTAGGATTGCCCCTATTGGCATTCCCTCCCATAGCCGCTTTCTTACCATTACCATTCCCATTGTACCCTTCCTTCACAAAGTTAATCCTTTTGGGTGGAGGAACATAGTTGTTGTTGTTGTTGTTTCTTGGGTTGTACCCAAGGCCTTGACCGCGAGGCCTCTCCTTTGGTTGAGCAAAGAGCTCATGAGGGGGTTTCCCAAGTTGTGGAGATGAGAGACGCTCTTTCTCAAGTTGAGCCTTCAACTTATCATTCTCCTCAATGAGGATTGCTTGATCTAGAGAAGAGTTAGTAGCATAAGCAATATTCTCAACAATTATGGGCACACTTGATGAACCTTGAACTTCATTATGAAGAGCTTGAAGTTCCTCATATTTCTTGCTAAGTCTATTGAGCTCATCCTTGACTAGCTTGTTAGCCCTTTCAAGGTGCTCAAGATCCTTAGTAAGAGAAGCATGAGCAACTTCAAGTTCCTTTTTGGAAGCATCAAGTTCTTGTGCCATTAGCAAAGTTTTATCGATAGTATCCAAGTCCTTAGTTTTATCAAGTTGATATGTTTCAATTTGATGAGAAAGAAGCAAACTAGTGTTCTTCTCCTCGGTTAGCTCTTGAACAAGGAGATTGAATCTCCATTCCCCATCTTCAACATGGAATCTCGCTTCCTCAAGGGACTCATTGCGTTGAGCAATAGTGTCCATCAAGTATTCAAAATGATCACGAGCATCACCACGGAGAGAACACATAGTCTTGTAAAGAGTGGCAAGAATAGTCTCATCATCCATATCATCATTAATGGGACAAGAAGGTTGGGACGAAGATATCACCTTAGCCTCCTTTGCCATAAGGCATTTATGAGGAGTGTTTTGGTGGAGCTCTCGTAGTCCTTGGTGTAGTCATACTTGAATAGTGACCCGGGTTTGGCAAGAGCCAAACCGATCACTCCAACAATGTCCTCCTCGTCACTATCTTCTTCATCAACATCGGAGGTGTATTCAACACCCACAAGAGCCTTGACGTCCTTGAACTTGTTCTTGTTCCTCAAGTTGATTGGATTAGGCTTCAATCTTGGTTTGGCACCCTTTATGTACTTCGTCTTGTCTTGTCTCTTCTCATAGGGGCAAGTATCGGCGAAGTGCCCCAGCTCATCACAATTGTAGCAAGATCTTCTCTTCTCCTTGGGAACAAAGCTTCCTCTCTTCATGGAATGCTTCCCGTACTTCTTGGTGAAGAATGCTAGATCAGTATCTAACTCACTTGTTGAAGTCATCTCTTCTTCTTCTTCAAGATCTTCTTCAACTCTCTCTTCCTTACTTGCTTCACGTGCCCTTGAATGAGTGACATTGGCCTTCAAAGCAAGAGATGGGTTCTTGTTCATGGCATGGACAATCTCCTTGGTCTTATTTGCCTTGGCAATCATGTCATCATGAGCAACAAAGTATCCAACAAGCTCATCCGTTGTCATCTTGCGGCAAGGTTCCAAGAAGGTGACATTGAAGGCCAACTCCTTGTATTCGCAAGACACAATCTCGATGAACTTGTTCTTCACAAAGCTATCATTCATGTGAAAAACATCATCAATGGTGTTTCCTCCAAGAAGGATGATCTTCTCCTTGAGAGCTTGGAGTCTTGAGTAGGCACTTGAAACCGACTCTCCATCATTCATGCAAAACAAGTTCATGTCTTGTTTGGCGGCTTCATACTTGGTCTTTTGCATTGCCGACGTCTGCTACTCCAAATGAATGTTGCTGCAGACAGTCCTTGTGCGTGGTGGATAACCAGCCCGTTGGGAACCCCAAGAGGAAGGTATGATGAGTATAACAGCGAGTTTTCCCTCAGTTAAGATACCAAGGTTTATCGATCAGGAGAGGAGAGACAATGACGACTGAAGGTGATGCGGAACCTGCACACACACAAACAAATACTTTGTTCCCAACTTGCGATGAGGTTGTCAATCTCACCGGTTTGCTTGAAACAAAGGTTATGAGCGTATCGAGTGGAAAACTGTAGAGTATGCGAGTAAAGTAAACAGTACGAGTAAAGTAAACAGGTGATAGCAATATGATGTAAATAGGACTGGGGTCCACAGTTCACTAGTGGTGTCTCTCCATAGATAAAATAGCACATGCTGGGTAAACAAATTACAGTTGGGCAATTGATAGAATAAAGATAACGTGATATGTCAAGAAGATCACTATGAGATTTACTCTGGGCATTACAACAAAATACATAGACCGCCATCCAACTGCATCTATGACTAATAATCCACTCCCGGGGATATCAATCCGAACACCCTAGAAGTATTAAGTTGCGAACAACAGATAATTGCATTAAGCAAAGTGTGCAATGTAAACAAAGCATATGCCCTTGAGCATATGAATGTTGTTTTCTCCCTAGTAGCAACAGCACATCTACCACCTTAGAGGTTTCTGTCACTCCCCCAGGTGAAATAGAGGCATGAACCCACTATCGAGCATAAATACCCCCTCTTGGAGTCACTAGCAACTACTCGGCCAAGATAGCTACTAACAACGGAGAGCATGCAAGATCATAAACAACATAGAGATAACAAAAGATATAATTCAGTATAGCAACTTAATCATAAACACCAATATTCATCGGATCCCAACAAACCAAACATGTAGAATTACATAACGGTGATCTCAATCATGTAGGGCAGCTCATGAGATCTAAACATGAAGCACATGGTGGAGAAGACAACCATCTAGCTACTGCTATGGACCCATAGTCCAAGGTAGACTACTCACTCATCGCTCCGGAGGCAAGCATGGCGATGAAGAAGACCTCCGGTGGCGATTCCCCTCTCCGGCAGGGTGCCGGGAAGAGCTTCTGGACCCTCCCGATCTTCGGGTCGACGGCGGCGGCGGATCGCGATGTGTTCTGGAAATCTGATTGGGTACTTAGGTTTTTTCCGTCGGGGGGTCTTTATAGGCGAAGGGACGTCGTCAGAGGTGGGGCCAGGTGGCCTCACACGGTGGTGGCGCGGGCCAGGGGCTGGCCATGCCACCCCTGTGTGTGGGCCCCTGGTGGCCCCCCTCCTACTCCTCTTCGGATCTCTGGAAGCTTCTGGGTAAAATAAGACTTCAGGAATTTGTTTCGTCCAATTCCGAGAATATTTCCTGTGTATCACTTCTGAAACACAAAAACAGCAGAAAACAGGAAACTGGCACTGTGGCACTTCGTTAATAGGTTAGTTCCGGAAAATGCATAAAAGTGCCACTAAGTGTAACGAAACAATAGGCAAATGGTGTAAAAACAAGCATGGAGCATCAAAAATTATAGATACGTTTGAGACGTATCAAGCATCCCCAAGCTTAACTCCTGCTCGTCCTCGAGTAGGTAAGTGATAACAAAAGAATAATTTTTGAGGTGACATGCACCTACACAATCTTGATCATATATGTAAGCATTGGTGAGCTGGGATCATAAGAACTTAAAACATGGGCATGAAGATATAATCATGACAATAAGAACTTAGCAACCATGTTGTAAACATGCAAATGAACACAAACAAAAGATCATGATAATGAAACAATGAAAGTCAAACGTGTGTTCAAATCATAAGGAAAAACATACAAATGGTTTTCAGCTTGTCCTTCAAAGAGAGCAAAACATAAATGCATAGGACACCTTCAAGATTAAGAGGGCAACTAGATACAAATAATTTAAGAACAAGTGAAACCAACAATATGAATCAATCAATGAACTTTGGGACAATGCATATCACACTAAGAATGACAACTATGCTCTCTTAATGGTGCATAAAGAAAGAAGGTGGTGACTCAACATAAAAGTAAAAGAAAGGCCCTTCGCAGAGGGAAGCAGTGATTGCAAGTTTTATAACCTTCAAAAATTATGGTACTTACCGGCTTTGAGCTCTCATTGCCCCCATCATAAGCATCTTGAATGGTTAAAGTTAATGCGAGAACAATTATGATGCATATGCTTGACAAATCATAAGTTGAAAACCTCGTGCCCCGTGAATACGAGTACCCAAACCTCATGCTACTTTACTTAGAGTCCCAAGCAAGGCTCTTGTCATTGTAAGTATATGCATATCATTGAGAACCGCCAATGGGGTACCTTCGTGCCCGATGACATGGAACAAGCCCACACCAAAATGACAGGACAAGCAGACAATGAACACCTCGACATCTCTTTTATTTGCCTTTTGTTTAGCTTTTTATTATGAGATGCGTCGTCGAATGTTCACCATGGGTATGCTGCAAATTTCCACCATGAATTATGCATGGCTTAGATTGGCGGCCCGACGTTTCCCTAACACATATACAAACTCCATGATCCCTACAAGATTCCCAATTCATTTCACACCGCGGGCATCCATAAACAAAAGATCACGATATCAACTCAAATAAGAAGTGCAATGTTGAAAGCTTGCCCATGACAGCATGGCTGGGCTAGAATCCAACTTACAACTTGCAAGCATAACAACTCAACATAAGAGACCACAATGTCAAATTTTTAAGAACAGGAAAAAGTAAAGTGTGCCTTCCGGTTCGTGAGAGCTTTACTAACCGAATTTCGCATAACACTGGTAAGAGTTTAATTTGAAGAGAAAATAAAAGCAAGTCAAATTTACTTGGAATAGCAAATTGCTAGTAGGTATGTATGGTGGACACAATGGAAAACTTTGGCTTTTAGGAGTTGGATGCACGAGTAGAGCTCATACTCAGTACAAGGCGAGGGCTAGCAAAAGACTGGGAGCGACCAACTAAGAGAGCAATAATGGCCATAATCATGCAAAGCGACATTAAAAGAAGCATACGATGGCATCAAAAGTCAAAAACTAAATGATCATGAAGGCTATTGGCGACTTTGTAAGAGTCTAACATGTGTGAGCATGCGCCAAGTCAACCCAAATAAAGCATCAAGGAGAAAACCAAAATAATGCTTCCATACAATAAAAACAACGCATGATTTTTTCAAGGCTCATTAAGCAATCTCAGTTATTTGAGACAAGTCATGCTACAGCAAAACCACTAAGCATACTATCAAAAAGACATCAAGCATGACATGAAAAAGCCTAAGCCGCAGTCTACACAAGCTCCTTCTTGTACCACTATTTTGCACAAAGCTTTTTCTCTTTTCCAACACCATTTGAAATTTTTATAAACACCTCTTTTGATGAAAACCAATAAATATCAGAGGCAAAAATACACCTTGATGAAAAGATATGACAAGATCTGAACGCATATCAAGGCGAAAACGAAAACCAAAAGCAGTAGCAGAAAAAGAAGAACACTCGATTTTTAATGAGAGTGAAAACTAGAGCGTTCTTTGCAAATGAAAACGAGTACATCTCCTCCAAAGAAAATTTGTTGGGGTCCAACCATTTATTGCAGCAAACAAACAAACTAAACCAACTAAGAAAACTAAAACAACTGACGCTCCAATAAAAACACATAGTGCATGAAGCAATAAAAATATAGTGTTTTGAAAGGTGACCTGATTTTTGCCGATGAAGAAGGGGTGCCTCGGGGGCATCCCCAAGCTTTGACGCTTGTACTTCTTGTATATTTCTTGGGGTGATGCATGGGTATCCCCAAGCTTGAGCTTTTGTCCATTCTTCAACTCATCTCATCACTCTCCAATCCCTACACTTGAAACCTTCCTTCATACAAAACTAAACACAATTCTATTAGCAACATTAGTGTAAGCATAACATATAATCAATCCTCTATTTGCTTCAGGTTTCAACTCAAAACCACCACATATATAGCAAATACTACTGTAGCAACCTCCCCAAAAATTCCGTGATCAAAAGAACTCAAAAGAAAGCGATAAAGTGGCAAACACAAATATTGGCAGAAATCTGTCAAAACTGAACAGCTGATAGAGGTCGAATTTTTGAGGGATTTTCTGTTGCTCAAATCAAAAAGTGTTCAACTAAGAAAATTTTGGATATAACCTGGGGCATATGCACAAGAAATCGCAGGTCCAAAAGATAAACAGAGAATTTTCACGAATTTTTACGGTGCAGCACCGAAAACAGTTTCAGGACAGCAACATCCCCAAATCTTTTACCTCACTCAAATTAGAGGCTTCTCTTGGCACAAAAACGAAATAAACAAGATAAGGAGCGGTCATTACAGTAGTAATGACTTCCAAGACTCAAATAAAAGAAAAAGTACTGAAAAGAAAACATTGGGTTATCTCCCAAGAGTGCTTTTCTTTAACGCCTTTGAGCTAGGCGCAGAAAATTGTGAATCAAGTAATATCAAGTGATGAAGTGTCAAGCTCATAATTTGCTCTAAGAATAGAGTCAAAAAGTAATTTATTTCTTTTCCTAGGGAAGTGTTCCATACCTTTCTTAAGTGGGAATTGATACTTAATAGTGCCTTCCCTCATATCAATGATAGCACCTACAGTTCGAAGAAAGGGTCTTCCCAAAATAATAGGACATGAAGCATGGCATTCAACGTCCATAACAAGAAAATCAACGGGAACAAGGTTATTGTTAACCACAATAAGAACATCATTAATTCTTCCCAAAGGTTTCTTCTTAGCAACATCAGCAATAGGAACATCAAAATAACATTTTTCAAGCGGTGGTAAATCAAGCATGTCATAAATCTTTCTAGGCATGATAGAAATACTAGCACCTAGATCACGTAAAGCATGGCAATCATAACCATTAACATGCATATCAATGATGGGTTCCCAACCATCTTCTAACTTCTTGGGAATAGAGGCTTTCTGCTTCAACTTTTCATCCCTAATCTTTATGAGAGCATTGGTAATATGCTTAGTAAAAGCAATATTTAAAGAACTAGCATTGGGAGTCAAAGCAAGCTTTTGCAAGAACAAAATAACTTCAGATATATTGCAGCCATCAACATCAAAATCATTAAAAGACATAGAGCTATCATCTCCCACACTCCGAAAAATTTCAGCACTCTTTTGAGAAAAAGTTTTGGCAGTTTTAGGCTTTTTAACACAAGGAGTGGGAGTTTTCTCTACACCAATCAAAGTAAGAGGATTGCTACCAGTAGGAGCAACATCATTAGAGGTAGTAATGGTACATACCTTCATCTCTCTAGCCATCTCATCTTCTCTTTCCCACCTGGCATGCAATTCCGCTAACAATCTAATATTTTCATCAATTCCAACTTGGATTGCATTAGTGGTAGCAAAAACATTGTTCTCTTTCACATCATTAGGAAACACTTTTAATTTCAGAATTTCAACATCATGAGCAAGGCTATCAACTTTAGAAGCAAGAATATCAATTTTGCCTAACTTTTCCTCAACAGACTTGTTAAAAGCAGTTTGCTTACCGATGAAGTCCTTGAGCATTACCTCAAGCTCGGAGGGCGCGGCCCTAGTGTTGTTGTAGGAATTACCATAAGAGTTACCATAACCATTACCATTGGTAGAAGGATACGGCCTATAACTGTTACTAGCAAAATTGTTCCTATAAGCATTGTTGTTAAAATTATTGTTTCTAATGAAATTCACATCAACTTGCTCTTCTTGAGCAACCAGAGAGGCTAAAGGAACATTATTAGGATCAACATGAGTCCTATCATTAGCAAGCATAGCCATAATGGTATCAATCTTATCACTTAAGGAAGAGGTTTCCTCAACAGAATTTACCTTCTTACCTTGTAAAGCTCTCTCGGTGTGCCATTCAGAATAATTTACCATCATGTTGTCGAGTAGCTTTGATGCGGCACCCAAGGTAAGGGACATAAAAGTGCCTCCAGCAGCTGAATCAAGTAGGTTCCTCGAAGAAAAATTCAGTCCTGCATAAAAAGTTTGGACAATCATCCAAGTAGTCAGTCCATGAGTGGGGCAATTCTTTATCATAGATTTCATTCTTTCCCAAGCCTGAGCAACATGTTCATTATCAAACTGAGTAAACTTCATAATATTGCTACGCAAAGCTATAATCTTAGCAGGAGGATAGTATCTACCAATAAAAGCATCCTTACACTTAGCCCATGAATCAATACTATTTTTAGTCAAAGACAGCAACCAATCTTTAGCTTTTCCTCTCAAAGAAAAAGGAACCAACTTGAGCTTAATAAAATCACTATCAACATCCTTATATTTCTGCATCTCACATAGCTCAACAAAATTGTTGAGATGAGCTGCAGCATCTTCAGTACTAGCACTAGAAAATTGCTCTTTCATAACAAGGTTCAATAAAGCAGGCTTAATCTCATAAAAGTTTGCAGCAGGAATAGGTGGTGCAATAGGAGTGCAGATAAAATCACTATTGTTCGTGCTAGTAAAGTCACACAACTTGGTGTTTTCAGGATTGCCCATTTCAGCAAAACGAAAGTAAACAAGTAAAAACAACTACCAAGGATTCTATTTTTTTTGGGTTTTTGATAAAAGCAATGCAGGTAAAATAAATAAAGTAAAGCAAAACAATAACAAAGTAAAGAATGTGTGTGCGAAAAACTCCCCTCGCAGAAGTCTTCTCTTCCTCCCCGGCAACGGCGCCAGAAAATAGGCTGCTACTCCAAATGAATGTTGCTGTAGACAGTCCTTGTGCGTGGTGGATAACCAGCCCGTTGGGAACCCCAAGAGGAAGGTATGATGAGTATAACAGCGAGTTTTCCCTCAGTTAAGATACCAAGGTTTATCGATCAGGAGAGGAGAGACAATGACGACTGAAGGTGATGCGGAACCTGCAGACACACAAACAAATACTTTGTTCCCAACTTGCGATGAGGTTGTCAATCTCACCGGTTTGCTTGAAACAAAGGTTATGAGCGTATCGAGTGGAAAACAGTAGAGTATGCAAGTAAAGTAAATAGTACGAGTAAAGTAAACATGTGATAGCAATATGATGTAAATAGGACCGGGGTCCATAGTTCACTAGTGGTGTCTCTCCATAGATAAAATAGCACATGCTGGGTAAACAAATTACAGTTGGGCAATTGATAGAATAAAGATAACGTGATATGTCAAGAAGATCACTATGAGATTTACTCTGGGCATTACAACAAAATACATAGACCGCCATCCAACTGCATCTATGACTAATAATCCACTCCCGGGGATATCAATCCGAACACCCTAGAAGTATTAAGTTGCGAACAACAGATAATTGCATTAAGCAAAGTGTGTAATGTAAACAAAGCATATGCCCTTGAGCATATGAATGTTGTTTTCTCCCTAGTAGCAACAGCACATCTACCACCTTAGAGGTTTCTGTCACTCCCCCAGGTGAAATAGAGGCATGAACCCACTATCGAGCATAAATACCCCCTCTTGGAGTCACTAGCAACTACTCGGCCAAGATAGCTACTAACAACGGAGAGCATGCAAGATCATAAACAACATAGAGATAACAAAAGATATAATTCAGTACAGCAACTTAATCATAAACACCAATATTCATCGGATCCCAACAAACCAAACATGTAGAATTACATAACGGTGATCTCAATCATGTAGGGCAGCTCATGAGATCTAAACATGAAGCACATGGTGGAGAAGACAACCATCTAGCTACTGCTATGGACCCATAGTCCAAGGTAGACTACTCACTCATCGCTCCGGAGGCAAGCATGGCGATGAAGAAGACCTTCGGTGGCGATTCCCCTCTCCGGCAGGGTGCCGGGAAGAGCTTCTGGACCCTCCCGATCTTCGGGTCGACGGCGGCGGCGGATCGCGATGTGTTCTGGAAATCTGATCGGGTACTTAGGTTTTTTCCGTCGGGGGGTCTTTATAGGCGAAGGGACGTCGTCAGAGGTGGGGCCAGGTGGCCTCACACGGTGGTGGCGCGGGCCAGGGGCTGGCCGCGCCACCCCTGTGTGTGGGCCCCTGGTGGCCCCCCTCCTACTCCTCTTCGGATCTCTGGAAGCTTCCGGGTAAAATAAGACTTCAGGAACTTGTTTCGTCCAAATTAACAGGTGATGGATAGACTACCTGTGATTGCTCAACATCTTGAGCAACACCTTCATCAACACATAGAGCAGGTTGAGCATCTTCACATGGCTCTGCCTCAGGGGGGAACAACGGTAGTAGAGAGAGCCTCAGTATTTCTGAAAAGCATAGATGCAGGAAAGAATATATTCCCGTCAGCATCAGACCACTGTCCGAGAATGACCTTCTCAACAGCCTTTTCGATGGAGACAACAATTGAATCAGATAAAACAATAGTCATAGGAGCTGAGGTGGCCAAGCTGCTGCTAACATCCTTCTCAACGTTTACGCTGTCCAAACGAGCATCAACGGAAGTTGTGCCAGATGATGGCAAATCTGAAACAAAATCCACATGCTTGTCACGTGATCCACCCAAGTCCCCAACCGGAGGTGACGTCTCACGTGCATCAACAGGGGATGAAGGGGGTGTGTTATGGACATGTTCATTCTCATCTTGAGGTGTATCATCATAATCTGATAGCAGATTTCGAGGAGAAGAGCGCAAATTTTCAATGCTTGGAGAACGCCTAGCAGGGGTCTCCTTTCTACAAAAAAGAAGAAGGATAATAACAAAAAGGTTATACAGTGCATAAATATGAAAATACACACATGCAAAAGAACAAAAGTATCTAATAATACTAACTCAACAAAAAGGTTACTTATCAAATGAAAAAAGAATAAAATTACCCACAATGATAAGAACAAGTTATCCACATATATAACGAAAGTTATCCATGCATCACTGAAGAACAGAAAAAATATATTTATGGACAATTTAATACCTCTTGGAAGATGCCTCCTTCGAAACAGCCACATGACCAAGTGATCTCCTAATCATGTCAAGAGATAAGCCAAGCTCACGGATGATCACACCCTTTATCTCATTATTCCTCTGCGTAATGTTTTGTAACTTGCCCTTCCCCCTACCAGCAGATTTGTACACATGTGTAATAGGATGCCTAGAAGACCCCGTCGCATCACGACCTGACAATCCAATGGTACCGGTCTTATCAGGCGCTGCAGACTAATCAACAGTCCTGTCAGTAACGATATCCTGGTCAGATGTCCTCCTCTCCATGACCGGCGACATATCGACTGGACCAGGCGACCTCTGAACTGAATCTGGCGACCTCTGAACTGGTTCAGGTGAACTATGATCTGGTTCAGGAGACTTCTGAACTGGTTCAGGTGACTTCTAAAATGTATCTGAATTTAAACCCATAGACTCGAAACCAGATAAAGAAGGACGGACACGTCCTGCAGCTTGTTTTGTACGATAACACTGCCCTGGAGTCAGCTTCCTTGGAGCATGAATATATTTGGTAGCATCATCGTCATCCTCATCCTCATCATCATCAACATCCTCATCATTATCGTAATCCCCATCATCATCCTCATCCTCATCACTAACATATTGAAATTCCAAAGCATCAGGTTGCGCATCTTCAGAAGAAATGCTATCGCTGACAAGAATAGGCTCATCTTCAATATTGATATTGGAAGATGTCCCTACATCTGGCACACCAGAACGTGCACCCTTATTCAAACGTGTCGACGCACGTGTACGCCTCGTAGCTGGAGCAGCAGGTCTAGATCCACCCCTCCTAATACCTTTGCTGCCAATATTAGGTTCATCATCAATATTGGCATTAGAAGATGTCCCTGCATCTGGCACACCGGAACATGCACCCTTCTTCCCATGGGTCGACGCACGAGTAGGCCTCGCAACTAGAGCAGCCGGGCTAGATCCACCCGTCATAAGACCATCACTGAAATTAGCAAACTGTCGACCCAAATCAGCTCCTGCATTGTCTCCCAATGCTGTCCAACCCTGGACAAGGTTGCTCATCAACCCAACTAGGCCAGAAACAAAGTTACCCATCAGATTAGACACTCGTTCTTTTTGCTGCGCATATCAAAAAATATAAAAAGTCAAAACAGTTAATAAGAAAGCTATAACAACAGAATATGAAAAAATAACAAGTGAGATTACCTCTTTGCTACAACTTGGATCAACCCAGGTGTCCATTCATTTTGAATACCCCTCAGCACCACCAAACAATCTATAATTGATACCAAACTCAGGATTTAGCTGTAGTACCAAAAAAGCAAAATAAAAGTAGAGTTACCACCCAGTAAAATCAAAGCTTACCACCAGAAAAACACAAGAGTAATCCATGCATACATATAGTACAATTACCTCAAGCTTACCATAGATATGCTTATCAATAACATCAAGCAATAAAACTTTATCAATGTTTTCCCTCGACCATCTATTTACAGCAAACTCTGCCTCGGGAAGCTCAAGGTCATCTAAACCGGTAACATCGAGAGAGTAGACGTATAATAGCTGAAAATGAAATGGAAAGAAGCATAGAACCATAAAAATTAGGATACAAACAAATGGCAAGCAAACTTAAAAAATCATGGAAAACATGCAGAAATTTTTACTGACATAATGTATATATGTACCTCAAGAAGGAATAGACAACCCTGAGAGTAAATCCCATTAGACAGCTCTTCATGAAGTTGATCAACAACAAACTGGCACCACTTCATGTTATTGACGTAGGCAATGTCACGCTGTAAAAATAAAACAATGAGTACAGAAAATGGACACACAAAAATAATTATACACAAAAGAAGTACAAAACAAAAGTATTCCACCCATAAAAAGAAAACTAAAACTTATCCACATGAAATATACAATAAGTGTCAAAAAATGGACACAAGATAGTTATCCACATGCAGTACAAACACAAGATAGAAGTTATCCATAGACATAAGAAACACTTATCCAGACCAAAAAAATAAAGTGATCCACCTAACCACAGCATAAAAATAACCTTACATGAAACATATGCAATAAAGGAAGAATAACTGACCATGATAGGATAGCACCTATTGCTGACGTGGTTCCTTGTCGTGGGAGAAAGCACGGTTGACACGAGGTACATGATATAAATCTGCTTGAATATATCACCGTCATTAGTCATTTCCTTCAATATCTCCCAAACCTGAGATGTGGTAGGGGTTTTTGAATCTTGAGGGAAAACCACAGGGGCAAGGGAATGCTCAAGGCGACCATCAGTGCGATATGGGACAGGGACACTCCCAATGGGCAATCCAAGAGTACGTCGAGATGCTGCCTCATTCAGCAGAATCCTGCCACGGCTCGGTACAACAAACTCTCGGGTTTTCTTGTCATAAAGCTTGGCAAACCAGTAAATAAGAGGATTGTGGAAAGTGGTACACTTGATATCTAGCATGGGACCAAAATCCATTAAACAGACCGCATCCTTCTGCAAATCCGTGAGATGCTGGCATAACGAAGCGGCATAAAAGGAGGATGCACGGTTACGTATGCGTTTACTGTCATGTTCTGTTTCATCCCCGCCTACAGATTCATCAGCCTTCCTTTTCTTAGCCATAGTAAACCCTACATAACACACAAAAATTTAGCACACAAACTTAAAAGACAACGTCAAATACAACATAAAAACAAAAATTACACATACAAAAACAATAACCATTGCTCATCATGATATAAATGAACCACCTCACCACAACCGATTACTAAATATTGTTACCTATAGGTTAAAGAACACTTATCCAGGAATGATGCTATTGTTTCAAAATCAACAAAGATGAACTTACCCACCCATTACAAATTATGGTTACACATGTCTTTTAAGTGCAGTAATCATGGTATAATCATATTGCATGTAAAATCAACATGGTCAGCTTACCCACCCATTATAATTATGGTTACCAATGCGTTTTAAGTGCTATTGCTTGTACAATCAACATAGTTGAACTTACTGAAAGGGCATTTCCCTAATAAATGTATTTTGGTGTTTGTTAACAACATTTGGTGAATTAACCATTCTATTTAAGTTATGCAGATTTTCTAGGTTAATTCAGGATCTCGCGGAGGTTCACCCAAAAAGGGAAGAAAAGATCGAAGCCCGTAGTCCTGTAGTGGAGTTAGGGCTTAGTGGTCTTATAGGGTGCTTCGCGAAGGTGGAATTGGTGGAGAGGGGATCCTCGAAGTACTGCTATTGCTACTTCTAGGGCGGAGACTCCGGCCCTGGTGGCCGGAGACTCCGGCCTAGGAGTATCGCCCTAGCAATCCTCCCAGTTGGTCTAAGCAGAGACCTGCCCGGAGTTGGGCCGGAGACTTTTGTCTCTGGCCGGAGACTCCGGGTGGGGCGGAGACTCCGGTCCCAGTGGCCGGAGACTCCGGTCTCTCTGGCTGGGTTAGGGTTTGCTAAGGAGCTGGTCTATGCAGTGACCAGGCCGGAGTTGGGCCGGAGACTTCTGTCTCTGGCCGGAGACTCCGGCCCTGGAGTCACTTAGGGCGGAGACTCCGGCCCTCCTGGCCGGAGACTCCGGCCCTAGTCGACCAGCAACGGCTACATTTCGAGGAGGAGTATATAAAGCCTTCTTCTTCCTCAAGAGAAGGCTGCGGCTTCCACTCTCTCTCCACCATTGTTCCAAAGCTTCAAAGCTCAAGATCTCTCTCCCTAGCCAATAGAACTCAAAGCCCTTTTGGGATTTGAGGGAGAAGACCTAGATCTACACTTCCACCAAGGCGATTTGATTTCCCCCCTCTCTTTGTTGAGGGGCTTGTTACTTGTGTGATTCATCGGATTTATAGCCGGAAGAAGCCGTCCCCCAAGCTTGACTTTGTGTGTAAGAGCTTGGTGGGCCTATTGGGAGCCTCCAATTGAGTTGTGGAGCTTGCCCCAATACTTTGTGTAAAGGTGTCGTGCCGCCTTCAAGGGCATCGCTTAGTGGAGCGTGAACTCGCCTTTGTGGCTTGTTCACCGGAGAATAGGGTGAGCCTTTGTGGCGTTGGTGGCCTTTGTGGCCCCACACCTCTCCAACGTAGACGTACTTCCCGTAACAAGGAAGGAACTACGGGAATACATCCTCGTGTCTTCGTGTCTTCATTGCGGTGACCTCTATCCTTTACTTGTGCCTTTACTTATATTGTTATTGCTAGCTTGCTTGTCACTCTAGGTAAATTCACTTAGTATCACATCTAGAGAATTTACCTTCTTGTCTAGCCCTAACTTGAAAAGAATTAAAATTATTGGGTAGCTCCTATTCACCCCCCCCCCCTCTAGTCGCTCATACGATCCTTTCAATTGGTATCAGAGCGTGGTCTCTTATTCGGGCTTAACCGCCTAAGAGTTTGAGCGACCATGGATGGGGATAAGAGTAAAGAACCTCCTCCCGAAGATACTCCTCCATCTATCTCTTCCTCTTCAATCTCACGTGAGGAGCATTTGGCGTCCTTGGACACAATGCAAACCACTATGAGATTGGAAATGAAGGCTATGTTTGAGGAATATTTTGGAAGAAAACCTTCCGGGCCCACCGACCCAAACACCACTCCTAGTGTGGAACTCTCCTTGGCTAAGGTGAAGCCACCTAACAATGGCTCCACCTCTGCCGAGAATAAAGGTGACCTTCCTAAGGAAAATGTTGGTCCGGCAATGGGTGCTAACATTCCACCCCCTAACATTTACTCACCCTTGCCGGTTCATTATCCTATGCCACACATTAATAATATGGGATCTCCTCCCAAGCTTGATTCTCGCAATTTTATTAAATGGCAAGGACTAATGAAATCTCATATTTCTAGCTCTTCTACTCATTTGTGGAGGGTCATACAAAATGGTTTTGCTCCTCATGATCCTCTCAACTTGACCGGAAGGGAAGAAGTTGATGAGCAACTCAATGCCACCGCAAAGCATCTCCTTCAACAAGCCGTACCGGATACTCATGCGGTACACATCAACAACTTGAACACCGCCAAGGAAGTATGGGACTATCTCACTATGCTCTTCATTGGGAATGAAAGTATTCGGTCCTCCAAGTTTGATGAGCTCAAAAGTGAAGAAAGGGATTTCATTATGCGTGATAATGAGACTCCCGATGAGATGTACCAAAGGATCTTGGCTCTTGCAACGGCCTTGACCGGGTTTGGGTGCAAAGACAATGGTGATGACTATATCAAGCGTATGTTCATCACCTCCATCAACCCAAGAGAACCCATGCGATCCGAGATAATCCGTTCAAGACCGGATTTTGGGAGTATGACCTCAAATGAAGTTCTTTGCGAGTTCACCGCCTTGTCTATCTTGAAGAAGAACGCGGAAGAAACAAGAGCCCGTGTTCTTGCCGGACAAGGAATTCACAATCTTGCACTCAAGGCCAAGGTGGTGTCCAAGCAAGGAGAAGGAGAAGAAGAAATATATGAAGAAGAGTGTTGGTCTCCGGAAGATCTCAAGTTTGCACTCCATGAACACTTGGCTCTCAATGCAAATGCCTTTTGGGATGCCAACAAGCACAAGACGAAGGGATCCAAGTTCAAATCCTTTCCAAGAAAAGGTGGTGACTCTAAAGTGAGGCATTGCTACAATTGTGGAGGAATCAAGCACTTCATCGCTGAATGTCCTTATGAGAACAAGGAGGACAATGAGGGCCGGCTCGTCCCCAAGCGCCGGTCATCAAAGTTCTACCCATCCAAGAAACATGGGAACAAGGACAACAAGAAGAAAGGAGAAAGGGTATTGGTGGTTCATGAGGAGTATGACTCCGAGTCCGAGGATGATGACTCCGTTGATGAAGAGAATGGAGAAGTGGCCGCAATTGCCATTGTCTCCACACCACCTACATCCCTCTTCAACTCACTAAATGAGAACGCCATCATCACCACTCACAAGTGTCTTATGGCTAAGGCCTCGGAGGTAACCTCATCACCTACTCCTTCATCATCACATTCCAATACTACCTCTTTGGATGATGTGAGTAGTCTTAAGATTAAGAAAGAACTAGTTTCTTGTGATGATTTTCTTGCTAACATGAAGGGGCCAACCAAGATATATGTTGAGGCACTAATGTGTGAACTTGGTGATGCCCATGACACCATCAAGGAGAAGGAGGAGTTGGAAAGATTAGCCGCCGATGATATTGGCTCTCTATCAATTGAGCTCGAAGAAGAGCAAAACTTGAGAGTATCTTTAGAGGAGAAATTGTTGGGACTAGAAGAGTCTCATAATCTAATCTTGTCAAAACTCACTAAAGAACGTGACCATGCTCTCGCTATGGTCAAGTTGCTTAAAAAGGAGAAAGTTGAATTTGACGTTGGTCATAATAATCTTCGTGAGAAGTTTGAGAAGCTTGAAGAAGCTCACAAGGCTTTGGAGGGCAAATTCTCTCATCTCACCAAGATTCGTGAACAACTTCAAATTCAACTGACTATTGAACAATCTAAAGTCCCCCCAATGCAAGTTATTGAAGTTCCTTGTTCTTCTAACTCTATTTGTGATCATAGTGATATCATTGAGGAGAACAATAGGTTGAAGGCCGATCTTGCTAAGGGCCTTGCCACTTGCATTCAAGGAGAGAAGAATCTCAATGATCTCTTGAACAATCAAAGATTGTACAAGGGAAAGGAGGGCCTCGGTTTTGTTGCCGAGTCCTCAAAGAAAGGGGATCTCTGTTTGGTGGCCGAGTCCTCAAAGAAGAAGAAGAACAAGAAGAACAAGAAGAAGACAAAGCCTGCTGCTGCTCCTACTCCTCATGTCCCCTTTGACATTTGTTACACCGAGGAGGAGTGGGAGGAGTTGAATGGAAAGAAGAAAATCGAGGAGACCGGAGTCTCCGGGTCAAGGTCTCCGGAGTCTCCGGTTAGTTCGTCTACCCCGGAGTCTCCGCCCCCAAAGACCGGAGTCTCCGGCCTTTCTCACAATAATTTTGCAGGAAAATATAACCCTCATTATGTTCTTCTTAGGGACTATTATGGTGATGTCTATGCTAAATATGTTGGTCCCTATAATGGTTTCATTGAATATGCTATTTGGGTACCTAAGATTCTTGTGACTAACAAACGAGGACCCATTCAAAGATGGGGACCTAAAACCAAGAATTAATCTCTTGTAGGACATTGCTTCCGGAGGAGTAAAATGGATTATTGATAGTGGTGCCACAAGCCACATGACCGGAAGCAAAAATATTGTGGAAGATCTAAAGCCCAATACTTCAAATGTCACGGTCTCATATGGTGATAATTCATCCTCTCAGATCGTGTTTGTAGGGCATGTATTGAAGGAAAGATGCATGAAACAAGTCATCCGAGCAAGACTATTATCTCTTCCAAGAGGTGCTTGGAGCTCCTTCACATGGATCTCTTTGGACCTCCCACTTATGCAAGTCTTGGTGGCAAGAAATATTGCTTGGTAATTGTCGATGACTATTCAAGATACACTTGGGTTTATTTCTTTGAATTCAAGAGTGAGACCCAACAAACCGTCAAAGACTTTGCCACCGAAGTTGAGCGTCAATTCAATTCCACCATATTGACTATAAGAAGTGACAATGGCACCGAGTTCAAGAACTACTCCCTAAATGAGTTTCTTAGTGATGCGGGTATCAAACATCAATATTCCGCTGCATACACCCCGCAACAAAATGGAGTTGCCGAGAGGAAGAACCGTACTCTCATGGATGCGGCAAGAACTATGTTGGCGGAGTTCAAGTCTCCATACAACTTTTGGGCCGAAGCTATTAATACCGCATGCCATGCCACCAACCGGCTTTATCTCCGCAAGAACTTGAACAAGACTCCATATGAAATTCTTACCGGGCAAAAGCCTAACATCATGTACTTCCGGGTATTTGGTTGTAAGTGTTTCTACCTCAAGAAAGGTGTTCGTTTGTCAAAATTTGATTCTAAAGCATTAGAGGGTATCTTTGTTGGTTACTCCACGGACTCACATTCCTATAGGATCTATAGCAAGTCCACCGGGCATGTTATAGAAACTTGTAATGTGAGGTTCGATGAGGATAATGGTTCCTTTGTAGGACAAAGTTGTGTTCGTGATGTAGGTGACGAAATTCCTCCCCAAGCCATAAGAAGAATGGGTGTCGGATTCTTCCGGCCCATTGAGGGACACCTTTTGGCCGAAGGAGAAGGACAATGCTCTACACATGTGGAGCCTTCACCTGCTGAACACACACAGGACATTGACCAAAGACAAGCTGCACACCCTCAACCTCAAGATCATCCCACCGAGCAATCTTGCCCGGAGTCTCCGGCCCCTGTGGTCCGGACTCTCCGGCCTATACCGGAGTCTCCGGGTATGGATACCGGAGTCTCCGGAGGTGATCAAGCCTTTGATGAAGATCCTTCGGAATTCCGTGGCTATGGTCCACTTGATGATCAAGGCAATCCACTTACTGGTCAAGGCGAGGACCAGAACAGTGATCATGAAGATGATCAAGTAGTCTCTCAAGAATCTCCTCTTGAGGCTCGCACTCGCCGTGAGAAGAAGCTTGAGTCCATTCTACGACGAAGAAGCATATCCTTGGAAAATGTGGTTGGAAGTGTTCGTAAAGGTGTCTCCACTAGGAGGCAACTTTCTAACTTTTGCTCTCATCATGCTTTTGTCTCTTGTATAGAACCCAAGAAAGTTTATGAGGCGCTTGAGGATCCGGATTGGCTTGATGCCATGCATGATGAACTCAACAACTTCGAGCGCAACAATGTGTGGACTCTAGTAGAAAGGCCTAAAGATTGCCGTAATGTCATTGGGACCAAGTGGATCTTCAAGAACAAGCAAGATGCAAATGGCATAGTCATTCGTAATAAGGCAAGATTGGTGGCTCAAGGTTTCTCCCAAGTCGAGGGTATTGACTTTGGTGAAACTTTCGCTCCCGTTGCCCGTCTTGAATCCATTCGCATCTTACTTGCATATGCATCACATCATAACTTTAAACTTCAACAAATGGATGTTAAAAGTGCATTTCTCAACGGTCCCTTAAATGAATTGGTTTTTGTGAAGCAACCCCCGGGCTTCGAAAACCCTAAGTTTCCTAACCACGTTTACAAACTTGATAAGGCACTCTATGGCCTCAAACAAGCCCCACGTGCGTGGTATGAGCACCTTAAAGAGTTGTTGGTTGATCGTGGTTTTGAAATTGGGGTGATCGATCCCACTCTTTTTACTAAGAAGGTCAATGGGGAGCTTTTCATTTGCCAAATATATGTTGATGATATTATATTTGGTTCTACTAACAAAGCTTTCAATAATGAGTTTGCCAAGCTCATGACCGACAAGTTTGAGATGTCTATGATGGGGGAGTTGGAGTTCTTCCTTGGATTTGAAGTTAAACAATTGAAGGGAGGGACTTTTGTGAACCAAGCCAAATATACCCAAGACATGCTCAAGAGGTTCGAGATGATTGGAGTCAAAGGTGCAAAGACTCCCATGCCAACAAAGGTTAATCTTGATCTCGATCCTAATGGTAAAGAAGTGGATCAAAAACTCTATAGATCTATGATTGGTTCCTTGCTTTACCTTTGTGCATCTAGACCGGACATTATGTTAAGTGTGGGAGTTTGTGCACGTTTTCAAGCCGCACCAAAGGAAAGCCACTTAGTGGCGGTCAAGAGAATCTTTCGATATTTGGTAAATACCCCTAACTTTGGTCTTTGGTATCCAAAAGGAGCAAGTTTTGATCTTATAGGTTACTCGGATTCGGATTGGGCGGGAGACAAAGTGGAACGGAAATCAACCTCCGGGGCTTGCCAATTTCTTGGAAGGTCTTTGGTGTGTTGGTCATCTAAGAAACAAAATTGTGTGTCTCTCTCTACCACCGAAGCCGAATATGTAGCCGCGGCTAGTTGTTGTGCACAACTCTTATGGATGAGGCAAACTTTGAAGGATTACGGTGTCATTTTTGACAAAGTGCCTCTTTTGTGTGATAATGAAAGTGCAATCAAGATCGCTCACAACCCGGTGCAACACAATAAGACGAAGCATATTGAGATTCGTCATCATTTCATTCGGGATCATGTCAACCGAGGAGAAATTGATCTATCTTATGTTGGCACTCATGAGCAACTTGCCGATATATTCACAAAGCCTCTTGATGAAGCAAGATTCCGGGAATTGAGGCATGAACTAAATATCATTGATTCAAGCAATGTGGCTTGAGCTAGGTGCATTTACTCCCATACTCTAATGTGTGTGTTGTTCTAGATGTGGGCATGAATATAGGGGGAGTGCGGTCCTAATTGATTGGGCTATCCCTCCCCCCATAATGCCGATAGTAAGCGTATTGTTCTATCGTGTCAGTGGTGACACTTTTGAGCTTAATTGATGAGTCTAGGTTTTGGGCCCAAGATATATCTTCGCGGTGCCATACCTTTGTACTCATACATGGTGGCCCTTTGGTCACCAACCTCCCTAGTGGAGGAGTTTCCCATTTGACTTTATTGCCTTAATTTTATGGGAAGATGCTCATGTTTGGTCTTATTTGATTTTGTTTGCATGTTTGCAAGCATGAGCATGTTGTACCACACAGTGACAATGTGTCCATCCCAAGCCCATCTCATCCTAAAACAAACCTATCTCTAAATGACATGTCCTTCACACCATAAATATTGATCTGGTCGAGGGGGGCCGGAGACTCCGGGGCTTACAGCCCGGAGACTCCGGTGGGCCGGAGACTCCGGGGTAAGTACCGGAGACTCCGGCCCGGGCAGTTTCAAAAATCACTTAGGGCACGGGGTGGGGAAGAACGGTTCATTCTTCCCCACTCGCCCCTGTGCCCTACACTCGCCCCCTGCCGCCCCCTCTTCGAAGATCGCTGCCCGGAGCTCTCCCAAGCCCCGGGATCCGCCGTGCCACCGGCCAATCTGTCCCTTGAGGGTGTGGGAACCTCCCCACCGACCGATTTGCGCCAATGGACTCCGGTAAATGTGCTCTTCATCTTCTCCATCTAGTTCCATCTAGATCTATGAGATGTGCATGTTTCCCATAGTTTGAATTGGTGTACTACATTCTAGTGGCTATCAATCATCTTCTTAGCAACTTTATTGTGGTTATTGCACTCGATTTGGTCTAAGTGGTCTCCTAGGCTCGGGCTCCTGCATCCGGCCGGAGACTCCGGCCCCTGTGGCCGGAGACTCCGGCCTGGACGCAAAGTCTCCGGTTTTGGCCGGAGACTCCGGCCCGAGTCCCCGGAGACTCCGGCTAGATCAGACCAATGTGCACTCTTTCACAGCATAGTTGCTTATATTTGGATTCTAGGACATGTCACCTCAACCTTGCTATCTTCCTCACTCTTTCACAGGTGCAGGTGGTTCTCGGAAGCCGGCAGCCCATAGCAAGGACAAGTTGGTTGTGAATCCCGCCACAGGGGAGCTTTCTCAGAGATCGGTCATTGCTCAACAAGCTAGAGATGCTAAGAGGCTCAAGACAAGGATAGCCGAAGAGGAACGAGCTGAGGCAGCTAAGAAGGTCAAATTTGATAGTCTTGTGACTCTGGAAGGGCTATCAGCATCTGAGTTTGTTGAAATGAGGAAGAGGGATATGTACACTCTCTCGCGGAACTCCCGTGACCGTTGCTTTTTCCGCAAAGAGCAAGAGCTGATCATGAAGGAATTTTATGCTTCCCTCAAGAAGTATCCGGTTTGCCCTCAGACGGTGATGGATTTCTCTCACTTTGCCAAGTACAGTGCATACTTCGGAGAGGCTGTGTGGATCACTCGCAAGCTTGGGCTCCATCCACTCATGAAGATACAAGAGTCCTACAACATCACATTGGTCCAACAGTTCTTTGCTACCTTAGTGTTTGGAGAGGGTGAGGAGATCCCCATGACTTGGATGACCGGAGAAGAGGTTTGTCATTCCAATTTCATGGACTTTGCTGCTCTCCTTGGGTATGAGTTCCGTGGTGCTACTACTCCTAGTGGCATGAGGATGCATGTTGATGGGGAGTACTATGAGAAGAAGAAGCTTGCTCCTCTCTACACCGGGGATGACAAGAAGATTGTCATTGGGGGCACTCTTGGGCTGTCCAAACGGTCCAACATCTTGCTCCGCATATTCCGGGCCTCCATTGCCCCTCAAGCCGGCAACTTTGATGCTATTCGCAAGGCCTTGGTGAATCTCTTGGCCTACTCTCATGAAGTCTATTGCCAAGGAGAGACCGCACTTATTGAGCCGCTTGATGTGATGGATTTCATTCACAAGGAAATCAACGATTGCATTCTCAGCAAGAAGACTCCTCTCTATGCCCCGTTCATCATGAGGCTCATTCGTGCTCAAGGACTCAACCTTCCTCTTCTCGATGCAAACCTTGTGGATCACAAGGTTGTGAAGCTTCAACGCAAAGAACCCACCGGTCACTCCAAGGAACCTTTTGCTCCAATGAGAGGTGAAGATGATGTTGCCTTTGCCGAGGGTGTGTCCACTAGAAGGGGCCCAAGGATGAAGCATGCTAGCAATGCCGGCTCTAGCTCCACCAATGAGTTTTCTCAAGAATACAAGAAGCTCAATTGGTTCCAAAGAAATGTGCTTTGCATGAATGTGGACATCCGTCATAAGCAATATGAGAGCTACATCTCTCAGAAGCACATCAATGACAATCAAGCTGTTCTTCACAAGGCCTTTCGGAAATCTCAACCGGGCTATGTGGAATCACCTCCTTCTTCCTCTTCATCCGGTACTCACAGCTATGGCAAGTGGAGCAAGGGTCTGACTGACTGGCAGGCATTTGAGGAGGTCACCTCTGGCACCTCCAATGTGCGTCATGGCAAGAAGCCCATGGCTTCTGATGATATTGAAGAAGGAGATGAGGACTTCAATGCCGGTTCCGAGGACGAGCCCGAGGATGAAGACGACGAGTGATCTCATGGGCGTGTAGCATCGCTCTTTTCCCTTTTTGGTGTCTCGATGCCAAAGGGGGAGAAGTAGCTCTACTAGGATGTCTTCGTTGGGATTTGCATGGGGTGGTTATTTGGATTTGCACTTCGTTTGCTTTGCTTTGGTCGAGACACAACTTCGTGGACTTTCATGTTGTGTCTCATCTATCTTAGTGTTGAACTGTTTAAATGTGTGTGGTATGTTATGTGTGTGAGACTTAAGTTCTTATGTTGCTTAGTAAGACTATTAAAATGTGAGCTATATTGTTAGTCTTACTTATATGCTTATTGGTTAGTCTCATATATTATTTCTTGCAATTGGTATAATTGTGAAATATATAGGGGGAGTGATGATTCTTACTTATGTGGCTCATGTTCAAATGCAAATGGTGTTGTGCACACAAGTAGGGGGAGCTTTTCCTATATATTTCATTTTATTGTGTTTATATCTTGCAAATCCTTATGTTGTCATCAAACACCAAAAAGGGGGAGATTGAAAGGGCATTTCCCTAATAAATGTATTTTGGTGTTTGTTAACAACATTTGGTGAATTAACCATTCTATTTAAGTTATGCAGATTTTCTAGGTTAATTCAGGATCTCGCGGAGGTTCACCCAAAAAGGGAAGAAAAGATCGAAGCCCGTAGTCCTGTAGTGGAGTTAGGGCTTAGTGGTCTTATAGGGTGCTTCGCGAAGGTGGAATTGGTGGAGAGGGGATCCTC
The DNA here is from genome assembly GCA_007115705.1 of Dactylis glomerata. NCBI lineage: Eukaryota > Viridiplantae > Streptophyta > Magnoliopsida > Poales > Poaceae > Dactylis > Dactylis glomerata. The sequence goes on along the minus strand of QXEO01000439.1, from coordinate 283,940 downwards.
GAAGTACTGCTATTGCTACTTCTAGGGCGGAGACTCCGGCCCTGGTGGCCGGAGACTCCGGCCTAGGAGTATCGCCCTAGCAATCCTCCCAGTTGGTCTAAGCAGAGACCTGCCCGGAGTTGGGCCGGAGACTTTTGTCTCTGGCCGGAGACTCCGGGTGGGGCGGAGACTCCGGTCCCAGTGGCCGGAGACTCCGGTCTCTCTGGCTGGGTTAGGGTTTGCTAAGGAGCTGGTCTATGCAGTGACCAGGCCGGAGTTGGGCCGGAGACTTCTGTCTCTGGCCGGAGACTCCGGCCCTGGAGTCACTTAGGGCGGAGACTCCGGCCCTCCTGGCCGGAGACTCCGGCCCTAGTCGACCAGCAACGGCTACATTTCGAGGAGGAGTATATAAAGCCTTCTTCTTCCTCAAGAGAAGGCTGCGGCTTCCACTCTCTCTCCACCATTGTTCCAAAGCTTCAAAGCTCAAGATCTCTCTCCCTAGCCAATAGAACTCAAAGCCCTTTTGGGATTTGAGGGAGAAGACCTAGATCTACACTTCCACCAAGGCGATTTGATTTCCCCCCTCTCTTTGTTGAGGGGCTTGTTACTTGTGTGATTCATCGGATTTATAGCCGGAAGAAGCCGTCCCCCAAGCTTGACTTTGTGTGTAAGAGCTTGGTGGGCCTATTGGGAGCCTCCAATTGAGTTGTGGAGCTTGCCCCAATACTTTGTGTAAAGGTGTCGTGCCGCCTTCAAGGGCATCGCTTAGTGGAGCGTGAACTCGCCTTTGTGGCTTGTTCACCGGAGAATAGGGTGAGCCTTTGTGGCGTTGGTGGCCTTTGTGGCCCCACACCTCTCCAACGTAGACGTACTTCCCGTAACAAGGAAGGAACTACGGGAATACATCCTCGTGTCTTCGTGTCTTCATTGCGGTGACCTCTATCCTTTACTTGTGCCTTTACTTATATTGTTATTGCTAGCTTGCTTGTCACTCTAGGTAAATTCACTTAGTATCACATCTAGAGAATTTACCTTCTTGTCTAGCCCTAACTTGAAAAGAATTAAAATTATTGGGTAGCTCCTATTCACCCCCCCCCCCCTCTAGTCGCTCATACGATCCTTTCACTTACCAACCCATTACAATTATGGTTACCCATGGTTATTAACTACAGTATTCCAGGTATGGTACTACTGCTTGTAAACAAACAAACTTGAGAAAAAAACACATGTATTCAACACCTTATGCACATAAAACATGCAACAAAACATGATTTCATGTGTAACTAATGAATGTCTGCAACTAAACATGCAAACAATGCAAAGAATGAACAGCACATGATTACACAAAAATTACATTGAGCACACCACAATCATCCACATAACAGCTAAACACGCATGGACATCCACATGCCAAAAAAAACCATGATAATACCATAAATGAACCACCATACCCATCTCAAAATCACCACTGTAAACAAACCTAAATCACCAAATAAACTCCTAAAAACCCAAACCATACTATATAACACACACTGAATAACCGCACTCCTACCCTGAAACTAGAAAAACGAAAACCGCCCCGAACCCTAATTGTACAACATCAGGAACAGCGGCAAAAATCCCTGGAAAACAGAGCACGAGGGAGCGGGGAATGGTGGCAGCAAACCACCAGAACCGCAACCAAAAAAACGCGCATGCGTCCAACATAGCCACATACAACTACCATCAGAGCATCGCCGACGACAAGCCCATCACCACCGCGAATCCGCGGTGGAACTACCCGCAGGCTAAATCAACATGGCCATAATGCGTGAAATTACACAACCCCGAGAGGGTAATAGAGGGCGCGGAGGAGTGCATACCTCGGGGCGCACCAAAATCGGCCGAAAACACGCCGGATTGCGGCCGGGAGAGGGAGAAATCGGCGATTCGCCTGGGAGGAGGAAGCGGGAGGAGCGAAGAAGGAAGAGGTAGGAAACTGACAGAGTTAATGCGTCCTAATGCGGGGAGGGATGGTGGGCGGGGTGGGGTCACCAGGTAGCGCGGTATCCGGACCCAGGTGGTTACCTGCCGCCGCGATCTGGACCAACCGTACGAGATCCAGCGGACGAAATTGAAAATGAACGGTTACATGCGCCCTTACCGCGGGATTTCGAACGGACGGTCCCGACTTGCTCACTGGAAACAAACTTTTTGAGAGCGCTCGTTATATAGATTTATTGAAATACAGACTTACCCTAACCCCGTTGAACTCAAATCCCTCGTCCTCCACCTAGCCGTTCCTCGATGACCAAACGTACTACATCGCCATCGCGGCGATTGGTAAGTCTACCTCTGGGATCAGGTTCACATGAAAATCTCCCAAGTGTACACTATATTGCCTAATTCAAGCGCGGACCGTGGATCGTGGACAAAAGCCAGATTCTTTGCCAATCTTCACACGGTTTAGAGCGTAATCTTGTTGACGGAGCTGGCTTGTTGGTCAGTTGGTGGCGGCCGGCTCCATCCAAATTAGTCAAACTCCGTGTGTGTCGGTTGAGATCATCCATGACCAGCTGTGGTTCCTACTAATAACCAAATACTGTCTCAAAACCCCTTTTGCACTAGCATCCGGCTGGCACAGATAACATTGATCTTTGTATCTATAGAAAATCACTACTCCCTTTGATCTATATTATCTTTTGCAAATACAAATGTATTTAGATATATTTTAATGTTAGATGCATTTGTATTTGCGAAAGGTACCATGGACCGGAGAGAGTAGTAGATGGATCTCAGCTTTTTTCAAGCGGCAGTAGAAATGAAAGCGAAAACTAAACCAAAATATGGCAGCTCACCAAAAAGACAAATCCGCGATGTCCTTTGCGCCTGCACTGCACTGCATGCGTGCTGCCAGTTTCATGCAGGCTTTAACTCCGCACCATAGCTCGGCCAGTTTCATGCACGCTTTAACTCCGCACCATAGCTCCGCGCCATATATGTACATCTACATGCATGCGTAACGTACGCAACGTGTCCTGTTGCGTTCAAAACCTTGAAAGCAATCCATTCGTCCTGGACGCGAGTACGCGACTGCACCTACCCCACGATCCGGTCCGCGTACGTTCGGGTGGTCGATCCGTTGCTCCCCAAATTAAGTCTTCCCTCACCTACCATTACCATCCTCTTTCCATCTCCACCCGGCCGGCAGCCAGGCTCTTGCCGTTTCGCCGCTATATATACCGCCGCGTCTCCTTGCCCGTTCGTCGCGTCCCCTTCAGCCATTGTCGACTCTGCTTCCCACAGCTGGCCTGCGGTTGTTGCTTTTGAGTTGTGCAAGCAAAGCCTGTAATCGTCTGTTGAGATGGCCGGCGGGGTGGTGGAGGAGCTGGTGAAGAAGGCCGGCGGGTGCGCGGTGATCGACGGCGGCTTCGCCACGCAGCTCGAGGCGCTCGGCGCCGACATCAACGACCCGCTCTGGAGCGCCGCCTGCCTCATCACCAAGCCGCACCTTATCAAGGAGGTAACGACCTACGCTTAACCGGCTGCCGGCCGACGTGCCTGCATGCACAATACCATGAGTTCATGAGGAGAATCTGTAGTCTTTCCTTCATTATGCTTGCGGTACCATATACCAGCCCAGCCACAGCAAGGACGACGCGCCAAGTGATTAATTAGTTAAATTGACACGGTTTGGCATGAACTTTAAGGTTATTAGTCAACTCTATCTCGACGCAGAATATGGAGATATTGTCCACCAGGTCAAATGCGTAATAAACTCTTCGTGATGACCAGGACTATAACAATGTTTTTTTTCTCACCTACCTAGCATTTGGATCACCTACTTTGTGAGAGAGATGGTTAAGAGGAAAAGGGATCACCTACTTTAGCCATTTGTGTTGAAACATTCTTGGAGTGTTCAGATTAATTTAGTCCCTATCTTTTCCTTGAAGTAACGAGCTGTACGAATCAGCTACGAGTACATCAGAACTCAGAACACTATATTAGTTCAAATGGTTTTATACATTTACCACTAGTCTCAAAGCTAATTCAGCTGTTTTCATTTGTCAAATTGGTGTCATTCGCACATTTGCCATCCTGCACCATCACCACCCGGTCAATGGCTGTTGACTGAATGGGCCACTGACACTAAAATACTATAGTACCCTCATGTGCACTTTACTGAAAAGATCCTCACATCTAACAAAGAGCGCATGCGGCTATTTCTGTACTTCTGCGTGTCCCATATTTTCAGTCTGATGATGTGAACATAACATCTTCCCTTTTTTCATGTGCAGGTTCATTTGCAGTATCTTGAAGCTGGCGCCGACGTCATAATTTCCTCGTCCTACCAGGTATCATCGCTGTGGTTCCACTCCTGATAGTCTGCTGTGGTATTAAGCACACCTAGCAAAGCAGATGCTTCCCTAAAAACTCTCTGAATCTCTCAGCATACAGCCGAAGAGAAATGTCATGCTTTCCATTCTGATATGGTTCGTATCTGCAGGCAACTATCCCAGGCTTCTTGGCCAGAGGATTACTGATCGAGGAGGCAGAAGGACTGCTGAGGACAAGCGTTCAGTTGGCATTGGAGGCAAGAGACGAGTTCTGGAAATCCACGCTGAGGAAGTCCAAGCCCGTCTACAACCGCGCCCTCGTTGCGGCATCCGTCGGGAGCTACGGAGCCTACCTCGCTGATGGTTCAGAGTACAGGTATGCAGGAGGAGCACTCCAAATGATCTCTGAAACCTGCTTCAGAATCAGTACAATTACAGTCTTGAACGTTGTTGCAGTGGAACCTATGGAGACGACATCACGGTAGAGAAACTCAAGGATTTCCACAGGCGCCGGCTGCAGGTGCTCGCGAGTGCCAGGCCTGACCTGATCGCGTTCGAGGCCATTCCTAACAAAATGGAGGCTCAGGTAGGCTCATCAGTAAACTACAGTTTCTAAAATGAAGTGAAAATATTGCTCTTGTAAGCCTTAGTTGAATCAACAAACTGATGGCTAAGTCCTCATGTACATGTTCATTTGCTGAAACGTACACTGTCCGTGGGTGCAGGCTCTGGTTGAGCTGCTGGAGGAGGAGGACATCCAGGTCCCTTCTTGGATCTGCTTCAGCTCAGTGGACGGCAAGCACCTCTGTTCAGGGGAGAGCTTCGGGGACTGCCTCCAGATCATAAACGCCAGCGAGAAGGTGGCGATTGTGGGAGTGAACTGCACTCCACCTCAGTTCGTCGAGGGCATCATACGCGAGTTCAAGAAGGTCTGTGACAGCGTCTTCCCCTTTCCTCAGCAGTTATCCCAAAATGATGTATCTTCCTGTTCATGTTTTCTCATGTTTGTTTGGTCGATCCGTTTCCAACAGCAAACGGAGAAGGCGATCGCGGTGTACCCCAACAGCGGCGAGGTCTGGGACGGGAGAGCCAAGAGGTGGCTGGTGAGTACTGAGTAGCAGACGTCCGCTATTCTCTTCAGTTTACTGACACATTTGATCTCTGTCTGCTAACAAGTGTCGCTTCTTTGCTGCAAAAAATCAACGCAGCCTGTCGAGTGCTTCGGGCGCAAGAGTTTCGACGCGATGGCGAGGAGGTGGCAGGAAACCGGCGCCAGCCTCATCGGAGGATGCTGCCGGACGACGCCGTCGACCATCCGGGCTGTCTCCAAGGCCATAAAGGGCAGGACCGGGCATTGATTGATCGGTCGTTTCAAAGTTCAGAATCGAGATATGAACTAATGTATGTAGCTTGTTCGAGCTTGCAGTAGCGGTTTCTTTCCAATCGCATCGTATGAGGGTGTTGTCTTGCGGTGTAGAAGGTCTGATGGTTTGTACTGCTGACGTGCACCAACCAAATTTGGGCACTTGTTATCCAGTAATGGTTTCGGGTATGTATAGATTGTAGCAGATGGAAATTTTGCTTGGATGTCAGGTTCTTTACCAATAACAATCCATCCGAAAGTTCCAACTCCAACTACAATTTGTGCATAATTAGTTGTCTACCAAGATTATGGTGCAAACAAATACTAAAAGTACTTGTTACATACTCATGCTAGTAAAACAAGCCTACTGAAGCTCCTGCTACCCAAGAAACAGTCTAAGAAACTGTTAGAACAAGTTAATCTCGGAAGGACCTCTGGGGCTCTGAAACAAATGAAACAAGCTTTTACCAATCAAATTATATGGAATGGCTTGGTCCATAGGAATTCTGCAGAAATTCTAACATGCGGTTAGACATCATAAAACAATATCGTTTGTTCTTGCTTTACAAATTATTATTGTGATTCCGTTTTCGTCATGCTTTTTTCCTACCTGGCACCCTCAAAATGAATTACTCTCTCCGTTCGGAAATAAGTAAGAGTTAGCTTTGTCTAGATACAGATTTATGATGCCATAGACAAAGTTGAGTCACTCATTTCCGAACAGAGGTTGTACTATGTTAACTTTGCAGACACCAACAAATAACTCAAGTAGAAGAAATAAATCTGGAGATGAAAAAACATTAATAACAAAAGCAGTATACTAAGAATACCATAACATTAGGTTTCTGCCTAAGAGTTCATGTCTGGTCGTTCGTATTAGTTCTTGTTGTGACAACCAATATGAAACAGAGGGAGTAATGCATGGTCATGGATTATACCAACAGATCCATGAAACAATGCACTTGTTACATTTGCTAGAGTACTCATTTTAGAACCCATTCGCTACATTACACCATTTCAGTTCAATGCTACACCAAATTAAGCTCGAAGGCCAATGTAATACTAATCATCAGTTATAAAAGGAATGAATAAGCAGGAATGAATTTATTTCAGTATAAAATACTAAATCACGCCATATTGAAGGTTGGAGCCGATCTGATATCTCAGCTTTATCTAGAAACACATGCATCTACACACTAAAACGTATCTAGATACATGTGACTACAAATTTGGAACGGAGGGAGTACAACTGATTAGGTAGACTTGCCCCAACCTCTAACTGACAGTAAACATTTTTTTTAACTGACAGTAAATTGGATCCTTTTGAATGGTGGCACAAAACCATGCAATTTGATCTCAGTGCTGCATCCCTGAGCACTAACTGAAGAATAACCAAGCTCAAGAATGAGCATACAAACAGTTTCAGTGCTCAAGTTCAATCACAGTAGATTAAAATGGCAAATGCTGAAATTAATAAGTACTTGCCCTACTAACGAAACAAATAGCTTCGGTGGTCAAATTCAAACATAATTGAATTGGCAAGTTAGTGAAATGGAGTTGTTAGCATAGAACTACGACATTTGAGATGAAATTCCGGAAAACCACTTTACGTTTGAATTGCAAAAAACCACGACTTTATTTGACATTGCTAGCAATGTGCACTGATCATGAATTGACAACGAATTGACGCTCAAACTGACAACACGGTCCCACATGTAAGGCTGACATGGCAAAGAAAAAATAGGCTTGCTGATGTGGACAAAGGCTGACATGTAAGGGCCCACTTGTCAGGCAAATGAAAAATATGAAAAAGGAAAAAGGAAAAATCACTCTGTCTCCACTCCTGAAGCGCTCCCGTGGCCGGCCCCACCCCTACCAGCCGGTCGGCGCTCCTCCCAGCACCATCCCCGGCGGCGGAGCGTCCGATGGAGGTTGGGCCGGCGGCGGAGCACCGCCGAGCTGGCCTCGGGCGGAGGCGGGCGGAGGCGGGCGGAGGCGGGCGGAGGCGGGCGGAGGCGGGCGGAGCCGGCGCAGGGCGGCGACGCGAGCTCCGGCCAGGCCGGAAGCGGGTCGAGCGCGGCGAGCTCGTGCCAGGCCGGGAGTGGGCGAGGTCGAGGCGTGTGCGGCGAAGCTCCGGCCAGGAGAGCTCGGAGCGGCTGTGTGGCGGCGCAGCGAGCTGGGGGCGGCCGCCGGCGAGGTCCAGCCTCGGAGCCCTGCCGGCTGCATGGGCCGGCGGCGGAGGCAGGGCGGCTCGGGGAGGGCGCGGGTGAAGCCTGGCCGGCCGGCGGCGGAAGGTCTCCGGCGGCGCTCCTGGGGTGATGCGGGCGGTGGGTGGGGATTTGGGAAAGAATAAGTTTTTTTATTTTGTTTAGATATTTAGGGTTTTTTTATTCAGAGACATGTGGGACCCAGTTTATCTCAGGAAATAATGCCACCTCAGCTCTTACAGATAGGACCCACCTGTCATTTTCCCCATCAATTCGGGATCAATTCGAAATCAGTGCACATTGCTAGCAACTCTACTGAAATGAAAAGTATTTTCCACAATACTCAAATCAAAAGAATCCAACTCGAGAATAGATGAATGATTCCAGATGCAACAGTTTCAAATTCAGGGGTAGGACTCACGAATCAAGGTTATTCTTCTGCAGTACCAAATCGATACTGAAGAAAAATAACTATGCAAGAATGACCATGTAATTGAGAATGCAATTATGTAAACAGTTTGAATGATCATCGATCAATCAAGCACCCATAAGCAAACAGAAGCAAGCAAAACACATCCATGATCCATAAAGCACTCGCAGTACTGCAGTTCATTCAGAGCATCACATTCAAAGTTCAGAACGCTGGCGCTTGATCAGAGTTCAGAAAACAGGCGCTCGATTCACAGCTTCAGAAAGAGATTTTACCTAGCGAGGAAACTAACGTGACAAAGAAGCAAAGTAAATCTATGATGTGATCGATCTATATCTCAATCTCAGTCGAGCACCTCGAGGTCGTTGTACTCGGGGCTGGAGATGGCGTCAGCCATGATGGCCGACGGGGTGAGCACGCCGTCAGCCTCCAGGAACAGCCGCACCAGGTTCTTCGAGTAGCCGCTCACCAGTGCCACGCCGGCCTGTGCCGCCACGACCGGCATCGACGCCTTGGAAGTGCCGACGTTCCAGAAGACTACCTCCGGCACGGCATAGCCCTCGTCCGTGAATTTCTTCCTGATCGCATCATGCTCCGACACCCAGGCCTCGCCGCCGACCCACCCGTCGAACTCCATGTCGCTCAGGACGAACACCCGCTTCACCATCATCTCCTTGTCCAGCTTGCCCACCACCGCCACGTTCAGTATCTTGTTGAAGACCGCCTGCAGGTTCGCGCCCTTCTGGGCCCTCACGGCGGCCAGCGGCCGAAGCTTCTCAACCAGCGACGCGCCGCTCACCTTGTGCAGCTGGTGGGCGGCGTCGAACGTGATCACCCTTCCCTTCCACGGATCCTTGCTCAGCTCCGAGATCAAGAGCCCAAGCGCGATGGCAGCGGCAGCCGGCGGCTTCTCGACCGAGCTGGAGAGGGCGCACATGGCAATGCAGTTGGTGAGGCGGCCTTCGGACGCCAGGTTGGAGACCATGTGGCGCCACTGGAGCTCCGCAGACTCGTCGTGCTCGCCCTTGAGGGCCGCGGCCACGATCTCGTGCGGCAGCACCGCGTCCGCCGGGATCTTGGCCAGCCCAGCACGCACCTCGTCGAAGAATCCAGCGACGCCTGACTTGTCGTGCCTCTGGAACGCCTCCTTGTACTGCCGCATCGCCAGGGACGCGACGCGCGCGTAGGGGAGCTCGTCCCACTTGCCCGTGGTCATGTACACCTCCGGGAGCTCGAGGACCTTGCGCAGCGGCACGTGCACCTCGCGGCGGAGCCGGGTGCGGATGCGGTACGCGTAGTGCTCGTCGGAGAGGCTGAGGTAGTCCGGGCTCGACTCACGCGGGAAGATGCGGCGGGCGATGGCCTCGCAGAGCAGGGTCGAGCGGTCGTACGAGGAGCGAAGCGACGGGCACCACTTGGCGGCGAGCCCGATCTTGGCTGTGTCGCCCGAGCGCAGGTGCTCGAGGTCGGACTTGAGCAGCTCGGCGAAGAGCCCGGCGACGCCGTCGTAGAGGAGGCGGAAGTTCTCGTCCGAGTCGTAGCGGGAGAGGGTGACCTTGGCGTGGTCCACCTCCTTCTGGCGCCTCGCCTTGGCGGCCTCAGCCCCGTCGACGCAGCGGCGGCGCTTGGAGCCGTTGTGGCCGCCGCGTGGAGCCGTGTCAATGTCGTCCTTGCGCTCCTCGCGGGGACCGTGGAGGATGCGGTAGATGATCTCGGGTAAATCCTTGAGGCAGCCAAACTTGGCGAAGCTGGCGAGGTTGCCGACGAGGGTGCGCGGGTGGTTGGCGTGCATCCAGAGCGCGGCGGCGTAGAAGCCCTCCCTGTCGGACTTGCCGAGGCCGCGGATGCCGCGGAGGTGGCACACGAGCCTGAGCGCCGTGCGCGCGTCGTTGCGCCAGGCGACGTTGAGGAGCGAGGCCACGTCGGCGGGCGCGGTGGCGCCGGGGACGACCTGGAAGAAGAAGTCGACGCAGGGGTCGCCCGACGAGGTGTAGGCGAGCGGACGCGCGGCAGGAGGCGCCTTCTTCTCCGTCCGCGAGCGCGATCCGTAATTGGCCTCGGAGCCGCTGGAATCTCCGGAATCGTCGGAGTCCTCCTCCGACGACGAGTTGCGGACCTGGCGGCGCTTGGGCTTGGACGGTGTCTTGGCCTTGGCCTTGGGCTTGGACTTGGGGTCCGCCATCTTGGTGTCGACGGCGATGGGAGGGCCGAGGAGCGCGGCCGCGGAAGCCATGGCTAGCTGCGGCGGGACGGGAGGCGGTGGGGGTTTAGGGTTTCGAGATTGACGAGATTGGGATTGGTGGAGACGATGGAGGAGGGAGGTTGGATTGGGTTCGCTTATATGGCGCGTCGGCCTGCTGATCACGAACCGACCTTTTTTAGCGAACCGACATAAAAAATTGATTTCCAGGATTCTTTGTGGCTGCAGGCGAACCGACTTAAAACATTCCAAATTTAGCAGGGGTATGCTTATCACCCGATTAATCACAGTTTTTTTTTTGTTGACGTGATCCAAGCGGTTGTTTGGATGCCAAGTATATACAAAAAACCAGTTTTAAGTTTACTTGTTTGACATCGTAGCAGACAAAAAATTCTTGATACGAGATGACGACGAGGATGCTTACTGAAGAACCTTTATGCCTACAACCTAAGATGACTACCCAAGCAACAATCTGAACAACTGTTGGAGCAAGTTACTTTGCGACACCTCCATGGCCCTGGAAACGAGCGTGTACAAATGAAATTTGTCTGGGATGGCTTGATACATAGAAAATCTGCAGGATTTGTATCAAATGGTTAGGAAAAAAACCAGATCATTCATCTTTTGCTTCTAAGTTCCTTACTTCCTTCAGAATTGACAAAAACATCCACTTATATTTTTTGACGATATATTCCCAAATCATGCAGTTTTCCTATGGGCACCCCTCAGAATGAATTTAGATGTTAACTTTGGCATCAACAAATGAGCAACTGATGAGTCGAACAAATAAATAACTGGATACAAAATTAGTATAGTTAAAACAAATTTAAACATTCACTTTGTACCTGAAAGTCTATGTCACGGTTAGAAGAGGAGAAATTAACCTGTTGCCATTTATTATAGCAAAAGATGTGCAACATAGTACTTTTACATTTGCTACAATAACTTATTTCAAAACTCATTACACCATTTCAGTTCAGTGAGACTAGCTAGCAGTCTGCTCCATTTCCCTATGACCTAAGCTTATTCACATAGCAACTGCTAGGCTCACCCATCCTAATTCACAGGGCACATGTTAAACGAATGTGTTGTACATACAGGCGCGACCCACCACATGTTTTCTATGAGCCTTCTCCACATTAATCTATGATGAAAGCTACAACTTTACAACACCTACCTAGAGGAAGGCTGACTATGAAGAAGGCTCTACCAAGCCCATGTATACAGCGGAGATCTCATAAAGGATCCTCCAACTTGATTTCTTCTGAGTAATCTTCTGGCATTGTATTCATCGGGACATGAGTTATGATAGAGTGCCCCTCAGAATAACCATTCATCAAAAGCCTTCCGATCTTCATCCTCCAATCTGTGCTATAGTTCTCATTCCACCTGTCATGAACCACCCGATCGCGGTAGTTTAGCATTGTGCCAAGCCCAGTGCTTGGTATCCAGCCATATTCTTCCAAGACCCGCGCCTCACCTTCTGATAAATCTTCACCAACCTGAAAAAATGAAATTTTTAGATTGACCAATGGAAGCAGAACAAGCATCACAAACATCAACAGTTGTTGGAACTGGAGACACAATCAACAATTGGTGGGTATGGCGACCTAAGATATTTGTACACACTGTCAACTAGGGCTGTTCAAAAACGGCTTCGGAGGAAAACATGCAAACCTGCAACCAGCGGTCTAGTTCACTTTGCTTCGCTAATCAAACCCGTAACTATGCGTTTAGTACCAAAAAAACGTAACTATGGTTTACACTACTTGAAACAAACCCGTTTTTGAACAGTGCTGCTCTGAATCACTCTGCAAAATACAAGTGGAAGAAATACTGAACAAGAAATCTCACCAATAGTGGCCTGTTTTCAATAAGAGCTGTCCTGCCACAGTTACTAAGCTTCATAGCAGTAACCAGCCTTCGGATCTGCCATTCTATTGGCACTGATTGCAAAATTTCAAAGAAATAAGTTGCATAACCATATTCAGGGCGCTCAAGAACTAGCCTGTAACAAAGTTCCAACGAGTTGCATAAGCATTAATGTCAGTCACCATGTTGACTAGCATACAGGGTAAGAGAAGTTACCTATTATGGCTTTTAAATACAAAAATGAAGGATTGCAAATCCCTGCACCATCCCCATTCCACAGGACAGTCACGGAACTGAAGATAGCGCGACTACAAGAGATAAAGATGTATCAAGCTAAACAAGCTCGTATCAAGTGGAAAATGCACAGATTATCCAGGTGTGGTTTAAATACCTGCTCAATGAGAGAAATTAAGCAAGCTAAGCAGTAGACAGCCTTTCCTCCCCCCTTTGCATGTAGGGCTGCAGACTTCAACAAGGATGCTCTCTGTGGAAACAACTGCACATTGACGAGTAGCATTGTCAACAAATACTTTTTGTACATTATATCATACCAAGTTACAACTGCAACATCTCAGAACTCTGGAGTTAAGTAGGCATATGCAAGAGCTGTGTCCGTTTACCAACTCTTTTACCAATCACTTGAATTTAATCGTGGAAGCATCTACCTCAATGTTAAGTGTGCGATGATACATGCAGGACTAGTTCAAACAGTGAATTTTAGAGATCATTTAACCATGACTTTTAATGGATTCTTCTTATGATTATAAGTTATCGTAATTACTAGGAATATTCTAGTAATGGAATTCCATAGTGTGAATCCTTTATTCTTGCCCGCCTCAAGATATGATAAGTAAATATTAAAATATCAACCTTGGGATAAATAGCTTACAGCCGGACCAAAACGCCCGCCCAGCCGTGTCCCCCAAACGCTTTTTTGGTCCGGCGCAGCCCAATAAACGGTCCAGCGCCCCCAGGCCATCCCCACTACACCGGGGTCGTTGCAGGTACACCGGACACGGGCGGCAAGTTGGGAAAAAAGGGCGGGCCAGCCCTGTCATTGGCACAGCCGGCGAATATTCTCCCAAACGACGGTTAGCGGACGCGGCTGGGCAGGGGCGTCCGCCAAACGCGGCAGCACGCCCCCAAACGCCTGTCCGGGGCGTTTGCCGGGCGCCGTTTAGGGGACGTAGCTGGGCATGCTCTAAGCTGTTTTGTTTCACTTATATAGCCATCTAGTTCAGCTCACCAACCCAAATACAGAATAAGAAAAGGAACATAAATACTCCCTCCGGTTGGAAAATGTTGTTGGTGAGCTAGTGTAACTTTGTACTAAGTTGTACTAAATCATCCGACAACCTTTTCCAATCGGAGGGAGTAGTTAATGGATTTTAGAAGAAGATATGCTATTTTAACAAATCACATTGCTACCACACAAAAAGTTAAAACTAATGGAATGTGTGGCAGCATATAGACCGCCTGAAAAGGAATTATTATTAATTTGAGCTATATTCAAAATGCTCTATCCCTTTGCTGAATTAAGTACCGTAAGTTTTTTTAATGGCTATCATGGCTGCAGCACATCAAGTGGCAGGACTGATAATCTTTCAACAAGGTAAACTGATATTTCGTTTTCAAGAATAGAAGCATCAATTTGCTTTATACTAAGTAATGCTGTACAACATCTTACTTTTGAAATGACATTCTCGAGATCTTGAAAGTCACTTTCTGTGCAGTCTGGAAGCATTTCATCATCTTCTCCAACATCATAAAGTTTAATCTCTTTGAGCACTATTCCTTTGTCCAGAAGAATCTACAGGCAGGAAAGAAGCACACAAAGAATCACAAAGCCGACATTATTGTATTTAAATATAATTATGTACACATTGAATAGGTAACCTGTAGAAGTCCTGGAGCATCTTCTTCAAGAGCTGTTTCAATCGAATCCCTGCACACATTATTTAATTAAGCATAACCTCAAAGACAACATAAACGAGCAAACAAGTTGACCATGCAACATACGTCGCGGTTTTCTTCTTCCTCCTTCGCCTAGAAGGGGCAATACCCTCATCGTTTTTGTAAGCATCTTCTTCAAGCACGTTTTCACTTGAATCCCTGCACATGTAATTTTCTATAAGCTTAGATATTTAATACTGTGTGAAGATTAAATAACAAGTACTCATACTGCATACGTTGCAATTTTCCTCTTCTTTCTTTGACGAGAACAGTAGGGAAGGCCCCCATTGCAGTTTGGAGTTCTGGTATGAATACTTTTCTCAGAAGGCTCCATACTATTGATAAAGCTGTTCTCAGATAGGTCAGGCAACTCATACCCACTTAGTTCACTTTTTACTACTAAAGATGGTAGTGAACCTTCAGCATGTGCAAAATCATTTTCACTATCTTTGGACACACATTCTGAGACAGAACCAGAGTCCTTCAGGTCACCATTGTTTGAGTGGTGGGAATTCACACAAGGAGATTCAGAAGGGCAAATCTCATAACCTTCCAATGCAGGCTCCATTTTTACATCAACCAAACAGGTCCCAGAACTCCTCACTGTCAGGTGGAGATTTTCATCCCCACAAGCCAGTGTTTGACTTGATAGCAGCTCAGCAGTAGAGTCAAGAGTCTTGTCATTTACCGGACCTTCAGCATTCTCAACTGGGTCATAAGGAAGAGGAATCACACCAAGCAACCTCACATTGTTGTCAGCATCCATACTATCTGTAATAGACGGCGCCGAAGAAACTTTCTGCACAGAATATAAATAATCAAAGACACTCATATAGGTACAATCAGGCTTACTCCTTTTGATCATCGCAGGTCACTATAAGCAAATACCAAGAAATATCATGGAATTCCTCAGCGAGTACATATAAAAATGATTGCTATTTGTAAACTGTTTGGCTTGGTTTTAAATGCATATATGAAATAAATGTAGATAGTCATACGAATAATTGCAATACTATCATATTAGGGTAATTGCTCGACACAGATAATATTACTGTAATATCTTAGGAGCTGTAGCTGCTTGGCTTAATCTACTGCCTACTAGTCAAATTGGATTGGATAGACCAGGTATGGCATCACCAATACCAGCAACCACAAAAACAATATCTGAGTCACTACAACTACATCGACTGTGCAGGTTTAGATCTGCACGGATAACATACGAGAATTGATTTCCTATGTGGCGTTTGAATCAAAGTAATGTTCACAGTATTTGAACAAGACAAAAATCATGATATGTTCCTATGAAACCTCTAGCAAATCCCAAATGTTGCTAACATTACATAAACAATTAATGCAGAACCAAAACGGTCATCATGGGCAAGATATTTGGGAAAACATATCCAAACCTGCAGCATGCTACATATATCTTCTCTGCAGGCTGTTCCTTCATGATTTCTGCAAGAACGTTACATATCAGAACTTCAAATTGATGTAACATGGATTAAATCATAGCTAGCCAAAAAAGATGCATACATTTCCTCACTCTCACTTTTGGGAACTGGCCCACTTGTTTCAGCATTCATTTGTGTGGATGAACTATCAAAACCAGTCACTGCACATGTTTCAGCAGATATCCTAGCAGAGGAAGAACGCTTCTTTGCTAGAAGGATTCTGTAGCGCTCTTGCAGGGACATGTGATCAAGCTCAGTTTCAGCCTGATTATTAATTTGGTTTTCATGATCAATATCTGCAGTATCTAAAACATCTTTGCCTGAACTTCGTCTGTCCTGATCAGGGTACTTCTCAACCAGCATGGGTTCCTGATTGTTTCTATGGCCTGAAAGTAATTAACTGTCACAACATGTTGAACAAAAGTATATTTAAAATAAAAAACTGCATATGAAGACCAAAACCTTCAACAAAATTACTGTCACTAGCCATATTAACAGGATGACTTTCCAATTGTACATCCTCTTTTCCTTCTTTCCAATCATTATCAGTCACGGAATCATCCTGCACATATTCCCAGAAATAATCATATACTTATAAATGACATGCTATAAAACAAGGCATTTTAAGATTTAGAAAGTAGGAAGTCTGGTGATTTCTGAAAGTTAGCAAGAAATGAGAGTTGCTGTTACCATTCAGATCAACTACAGAGAATTCACGGGTGATAATATAACAATAACTACACACAAAAGTAAAGATACAAAGCACTAGACATGACAAAGAAATGCAGAACAGTAGACAATAAGAACTAATGCAACAACAATCAAACCGATGCCAAAATAACACATAGGAGAAAGAGCAATGTAATAAAAGGGATCCAAAGTCTAAACATCACATCACATTACTTATCTAAGTACTGCTAGTCTGCTCGAGCAACATTACTTCGAAAATTTGAACTTTCAATTTCAAGTAGAATAATAAGGTTCAAATAAACTGAACATGGAACAACAAGAAAACGTTTCAAAAAAAACCAGATAATGGCCAAACCGTCAAACATAATTCATTCTGTATAGAAAAATCCTGCAATCTGACCCCAAAATGACGCATAACAAGTAGTGATAAATTGATAATAAGCTATCATTGAACAAATGTAACATAAAGATCTGACGGAGCTTAACTGGCTAAGACAAGGGAATAGAATGACAAGATATAGCTTGTGAGCTTTCTCCAAGAAAGAATATGTAAGATGTAAGATTTTTTGCTTTCCCAGGAAAAGAATGAGAAGATATGACAAACCATTTACATATTTATCTCCTAGGCAAAAGTATCTTTGCAAAGACTTTTTACATGATAATAAAGATAAACAAGCAGGAGGATAATATCAAAAGTAACATCTAGATTGTTGGCATAACACCAACCTGTCTGAAGAACTGTCACGGTAACACATATCACCTTCATTCCGAAATGTAGTATGATTTAGAAAGCAATTTAGTTTTCCAAAACATACTCCCTCCGATCCATAATAAGTGTTGGTGACTTGGTACAACTTTGTACTAAGTTGTACTAAATAAGCTGACACTTATTATGGATCGGAGGTAGTGCTACATTTCGGAACATAGGTAGTAGTATGTAATTCCTGGTAGCTTTGAAACATAACATATGCATATGATACGAACAGTCAAATACTGAAACCCACCATTAATTGCCTGTTGAGCAGTCATAAATAGCAACTCAATTCCAGAATTTCCTCTTCTTAATTACAGTGTAAAACCCACCTTTTCAGTTTGCTATGCATGATTGTACTGCCTAACCAAAGTACTTGTATAGAAAATCTGTAGAGCTAATTGTAAGCGATGAAAATGGTACAGATTACAAGATATGACATAATCACCCCTTTCATGAGAAAGTTAACTGTGCTATAGCAGTAGAAAGTAAGAACAAATAAGTACCTGTGCAGATTGAGCAGGAGCTTTTGTGGCCCATTCACAATGATTATTTTGAGAATTGTAGAATATCTTTGATACCACTAGTTCACCCTCATCCTCCATTGTGTTTTTTATATGATATTGATGTAATTCCCAGTCAGTTCTCTGAGGGCTGTTGTCACTATTCTTGAAGACGTACAAGACAAATACTTCCTTGCAACCTTGCAGACTCCCATCCAAGATTATTGATCTAGAGGCTCCACTTTTTCGCCAGCTGATAAATTTGTCATTCTTATTGTTGTATAAGCTTACTTTTTTGTGAAAGAAGTATGATGCATGCCCATCCTGCTTCGTACCTGTACAATTGCAGCCAGATGTACATTTGCTAGCTAGTAATGACATGTACAATCGAACAAGAGAGTACTTGCATTCCATAAAGAGTAAAATACCTGGCATATCTTGAGGATGGGTGCGGCCAAATCCTCCATCTTCAACACCAGATTTAATAAACTCACTGATAAATGGATGACGATGAGCCAGGCCATTCCCAATTTCTGCAGCCAGATGCCATAGAAGATCACTATCACTAGGATTAAATTGTACACCTCTTGGTAACCCTGGCCAACTCTGCAATATGACAAGCACAATCCTAAATTAAATAAGTGATTTACAGTGTTGATAAACAGCTTCAATAGCATTGTTTCATAGGGAATATCCTGGCACGTTTGAAGGTTACAAGATCAAATCATTGAACGGGTCAATTTGGTGATAAACAATATAGTATGTATGGTACCAATTTCAGTAACCGCGCACACAGAACAAAGTTCCTTTTACTATACGGTGATAAAAGAAGGTTCAAGCAGACATAGTCAAAGCAGTTGCATGGAAATGGGTTGTTGCAAGATAAGCAGGCAAAAGACACTCAGGGTGTAGTATCAGGATACATGACGTCACCTATTTCTTCTCTCCCTACTTCAAACAAATGGTCCCAAATAGAATCTGTAAACAGCGAAGGTGTCGATGTCCTAGCAGGCTTATATTGTGACAAGAAAGAGTAATATTTATGGCTAACCATGTGGATGAAATTAAGTGGACAAATGATGTAGGGTTGCAATAATTGGGCAAAGACCATGGTGACCTCAACTGACCATTTGCCAAAGTTCAGACATAACAAATTTTTCTGTCAAGAAAAGTGAATTTATGGACGCTGGCACGCCAAAGAAAGCAGCAAAGGAACATAACAAGAAATGTGGCTCTGAAGTCTAAGCCAACCCCAAGACCCAGAGAAATCTGCAAGACTGCAACTTTGCAACGCCTAATAATAATCACGCGGAAATGTATTAGAATTCAGAACCACCTGCTGGGCCGCTCCACGAATACCCTCCGGAGCCGGGATAGCCTCGCACCTGCAAACCAGACAGAGATCACGACGCTGAAGATGTCGACAGGGCAGAATAACAAGAAGTCAGTACGGCCTGCGCGCACGTACCTGTCGGGCGTGGGAGGCGAGGGCTCCACCCGCGGCGCCGGTGGAGGGCGACTACGGCGCGCGGCGAGAGGGAGGTGGTCGGAGCCGGGGGCGAGGCGGGAAGCAAGAGAATCGATGTCCGAGGCCATTGACGGATTAGGGTTTGAGCGGGAGGAGAGGGGGGTGGCTTGAGCAAGATTTAGATAGTGGGAATGTGGGATTAGATCGTGTTTTCTGCCTTCGCATGTGGGAAAGGGCATTTCCTATACACCGAGCAGGTCGGCGCGGACCGCGTGCCGCACACCCCCGCGCGGGTGTGGGCCGGCCCAGTAGCGCCGACCTGGTCGCATCTTTTTTTTCGCGTTTGTTTTATTTTTTCTCAGTTTTCCTTTTTCCTTTTTCAGTTCAATTTTTTCGTTTTCTTTTACAATTTTTTATAAATGTTCTGATTTGAAATCTGTTCATTTTTTGCGTTCGTTTTATTTTTTTCTCATTTTTTCTTTTTCCTTTTTCAGTTTAGTTTTTTCGTTTTCTTTTACAATTTTTTATAAATGTTCAGATTTGAAATCCGTTTAATTTTCAAAATTTGTTCAAATTTTGATTTTCGTTTTAATTTGAATTTTTTGTTCAAATTTCAAAATCCATCCATTTTTTAAAATTCGTTCAAATTTTGATTTTCGTTCAAATTTTCAAATTTGTTCATATTTTGGAATTCGCTCATATTTCGAAAATCAGTCAAATTTTGATTTTCGTTCGAATTTCAAAATATGTTCTCATTTCGAAATTCATTTAAATTTCAGAATCCGTTCAAAAATTAAATATGTTCAATTTTCGATTTTCATTCAAAATGTGAAATTCCTTGAAATTTAGATTTTCGTTCTCAAAATATTAAATTCGCTGAAAAATTAAAATTGCGTTCAGATTTAATAATGTTCAAATTTTAAAAAACGAAAAAAAAACGAAAAATCGTAAAAAGAAACAATCACGTATGCGTGGAAAGAAAGAAATAACGGTTCGTAACATCCCTCCCGAACGAGTCTAATGGGCCAGGCCCATGAACTAACGAGGATGTGCGGCGCGGGGTTCACTCCGACCAGGTTGGAGTATAGGAGCTCCCGTGGGAAAGTGGGTTTGCGAAGGGAGGCCGGGCCGGGGGGCGAGCAGAAGGCCAGAAAGAACAAGTTTCAGCGACGCGGTAGGCTCAATCCAATCAAGCCCAGTTATGCAAAGTTGGGCCCAATCATACTAGAGTCAAAATACAAAATGCTTTTTCGAGAGTACATAAAAAAGGCAGAGGTTTGAGTGCAAGTAAATTACCACTCACAACCAACTAGCGCAGCACGAACTTTACACCGGCTCCACAGTGGGAGGCCACCCCTAATGTAGCTCGATAGCCGTCGTCACGCCATGCTTCGTCCCCCCCCCCCGCGTTGCCTGTCTGCACCGTCTCCAGGGAGGACGCTGCCCCACTCGGCCATCCGTGTGCCACGTAAAAGAGAGCCCCTACCGCCGACACCACGTGGGCTTTTTGGGGCGGGTCATGCCGGTGGCGGCCGGGAAGAGGGGTGGATGCGGGGCTCTAGGGTTCCGCAGTTCCACCCCTGGTCGTGCGGCAGTGTCATATGAGTGTTTTTAGGCTCGTTTGCTCTTACACTCTGATTCGTGAAAAAAGGCTATGGGCACATAAACATGCAGTTTTCAAAAACAACAGAAATTGTCAAATACACAAATAATACCATGTACACAATTTCATATTGTATACTTCTATATATAGTGTACCAATTTTAAAAGTTACGGTCCAATTGTCCTAAGTCATTTTTACCGTTGATAGGATACTATAATTCACACCTATAGCAACACCCAACCTTTTCTACGTCATTCTAGAAACATATGTAAATATCCGTAGCCACCTCCATGCTCCCTTTGTCTGCGACGTGACCGCTCACTCCATTGGCAATCCACCAAAACCTCGCAACAAACTCACAAGCTCGTGTGGTGTTGGGTCTTGTTCCCATATCTACCATCAAGGGCATCTCCAGCGGGCCGATGCAAATCGCTAACTCACATTGTTCAATGGGATTTCTATTTTCGTGCCCTCGGGTCCTTAGTTGTGCTCAGTTTTTCCCAGTCGCTTAACTTTTTCTCAGTTTTCCCCTCCCTCTAGTTTGAAACCCTTCGCAGACACTCGGACAGGAGGGTTGCCGTCTGGTCAGAGGCCTTGACCGTTACCGGTGACGGCTAGGGAGCCGCGGTGGTTGTGAATTGACCGTTGCTTTTGAATGGTGCTGACAGGTAGGGTCAGGAGACACGTCGGAGCAGCCATCCATCTATCGCTGACGTGTGGGCCATTTTATTTCCTGATTGTATACGCGGTGCTGCCAATGACAAATGGGGCCGCTCTATAGGGCTGCCGCAGCCAATGACCAGTGGGGTCGTGTATTTTTCAGGAAAAGACATATATTGCCGCTCTGTGGGGCTGCCGCAGTCAATGACCAGTGGGGCCGTTTATTTATTTAGATAAAATCATATATTGCCGCTCTATGGGGCCTCCGCAGCCAATGACCGCTGGGGTCGTCTATTTATTTAGAGAAAATCATATAGAGCCGCTCTGTGGGGTCGCCTCAGCCAATGACCGCTGGGGTCGCCCTTAGTGAAAATGCATATATCCCTGCTTTTAGTTAGAGAGAAGCAACAAGTTCGCTAATTAATTTTTCTTAAGCTAGACCCAGCAGGTGACTATTTTCGCAGCTTAATCTAAAGTAAATCTTATGCTAAACATGGCTGGAACCTAGTGTTGTATATCTCATTAGTCATCGGAGAACCGTTGGCACCTCGTTCCCCACCCTCGGACGGAGCAGCCATCGCCGGTGCCTCATCGCGCCGCCGGCTCTGTCCCCCGGCGGCGTAGGACGAACTGCGGCGCTGCACGTCAACCACGGCTCCAGCACTTGTTTCATCTGCACGCATTGTACCCACCGCAGGAAAGTCCGCCGCAAGCAGATCCGCCGTCCACAACGACCGGGATTTGTTCCGCGCACCAACTGGTAGTATAGCTTGGTAAGACCTCCGCTTCTGCCTCCCTCGCCCCCTAATCGATTCGGTTCCCGTAATTAATTAGAGTTTGCAGGTGCGAAATAGTCCTCAATGTCTGGTCGTAGCGGGTACACCGGCGAGGGTGGGGATTCGATCATGTCGTGGCCACGTTCTACTTCTCCTACCTCGTCGGAAGTGTAGGTATCTAGCTTCTGCTCTCTGTACTATCGTTGAATTTGAAGTGCCGCCATGGCCTGTTGGAGTGATTTTAGTTGTTCTTTTTTTCATTATTGTTACAGTTTGCCAGGCAAGCCGATGATCCATGGTACATTGCATACCAAGATGAATCAACCCAGTGGTGTAGCCAGAGGATGGATTTGGAGGAGAAGGTGGCCAATTTAGGTGATGAATTGGCCCATAAAAACCTGATGATATTCGAGCTGAAGCGTATTGTGGAGGAAGAAAACAAGAATTCAGAGCTTATTCGTAAGGAGAAGTTGATACTTGATACAGATCTTGCCGTATTTGATCAAGTGATAGAAAATCTAGAACATAAACTTCAAGTGATGGGAGAGGAGAAAAGTAGATTCATCTTGGCAGTTTTATTAGGTGTCATCCCTGTCCTAGCAGTTATGTGGTTGTGGTAGATGATTTAGATAGTATAGAATTGTTATTCAGTAGATGGCTCTAACCACTGTATTTTGGTGTGGCTCTAACCACTGTATTTTAGCGTACAATTTCCTAGTTGTGCTAAGTAATGCGCGCGATAATTTTAGCATGCATGAACATCTTATAAAAGTGAAGGGATCCCAAAAGTGAAAGCATGTACCAGCCTCTCGGATCAAATACATATCAATCTGCCCAATCAAGTTGGGATAGAATTCAAATCATATATACGGATGTACATGGACACATCGAGAAAGTGGAGAAGCTTTTTTGAGACGGATGTAGTAGTTCGAACAATTTTATCCCAATTTAAAATTAAAAAATATAAATTTATCCCAATTTGCGGCGTCGAACACGGCTGCGCAGCGATGGGCTAGAAGGGCCGTGACAAGGGTATAGATAATAGAGCCCGTCAGTTGAATATCCCTGAGGCCCGTTAAGCTAGGCCCAATTGTAATACTAGTCGAAATACGAGTTCTTACCGTATATCGATATTGTAATCTGTATCGGATCCTACCCGATCCTCGAGACCTGGCCACCTATATATAGGGGCCAGGAGGGGACGGTAAGGGACGGATTGAAAAGCAAGCCAGGTTCTACACCCACGTTTACTTTCATAGCCACCTTGTTTGACTGAGTTTACCTTCGAGTTCATCTGATGCCCTATCTCCCCGATCCTAAGTCCTTCATCTAGGACATTTGTCGAGTTAACCCTCGTCAATTGGCGCCGACCGTGGGGACCCTGGGCGTTGGAATCATGAATTCGACGGCTTTTTTGCCTTTAACTAGTAACAATCCAGAAGTCGACGAAAATCAGGAGATGGAGTTGACGTTCGGAAGCTTAAGCTTCTGCATCAGGCCTTCGAGTTCAACTCGCCTTTCGGATCCGACGAAATCAGGTCCGTCGGCAAGCAAAACCGAGAGAATCACAGCATCTGGATCATCCGTGGGCTCTTCCAGCGAGGTGAACTCGCCGGTCAGTCTCACGACAACAGAAGGTATGATGGAAACACTCAAGGAATTCGACGAAACTCAGGGAAAGCTCGACATAGAAGAAGCAGCGGCTAAAACTCACGACAGCTCAAGGGATTTCGCCATCGAAAGCAGTGGCATCTCCAGAAGCGTACATCAGTTATGCGTCATTATCACTGAAGCAGCGGAAGAGGACAATCATGAAGGCAACAAAGAGGTCGACTTGCAAGTCGACAAAGCGAGGAGTAACAGCAAAAAGGAAAAGGAGAAAATTCACGTTTCAACCGGAGAGTGGAGAATCATTATGTCAGCCATCAACCACGGCATAGAAGTACCCGCAGATTCAAGGAGAGAAGTTCTGATGGGGTACCAGTACGCACTGCACCAGCACAAAAAGAAGTTAAGGGAGGAAAGAGACATGTTCATGAGAAGCCGAGATGATGACAGTACATCAAGTGGAGGATACTGGGATGAGTACAGCGACGCATCAGAAAGCAGCATGGAAAGACACAGAGACCCAAAACATAACAGGAGGACAACAGCACAGGTAAGGGAAGAGAGCCACGCGAAAAGTCAGAGTGCATAGCAGTCAGAAGAGGAAGAAGATTTCATTCAAGAGACACCAGAAGCAGCGTTGGTAGCAGCACAGGCATACCTACTAACCACACAACCAGAGCCTAGAGATCCACGGGAGCATATGCATAAGGCCGCAATACGAAGCCTCGGGCTAGTAGAAAACAGATTGATGGGAAACCTTCCAGAGGAAAAGGCGACACATCGAAAGGAAAGGCGAAAAGAAGAGTTTAAGCGTCAGCCCTCGCGAAACAACTCCAATGATTCATCAGAAGATGAGAGGCGACAAAAAAGGAAGGAGGACGCAAGGAACATAATAGCACAAGCACGAGTAAACAACTCACATTATGCGTGGAGAGAGGAAAATTATGAAGACGATGAAAAGGAGATGGGCGCGCTATGCTTTACCCGCAGGGTTCGCAAAACGCGGGTACCCAAAGGCTTCAAGTTGCCACATAACCAAGAGAAGTATGATGGGTCGCAAGAGCCAACTCTATGGTTGTTAGATTACCTGCAAGTAGTACAGATACTAGGGGGAACAAGAGCAACAGCCATGCAAAGTTTGCAGTTACATCTCACCGGCGCAGCACGGTCCTGGTTAAACACCCTACCCAATGATTCCATTGGAAGTTGGGGAGAATTAGAGAATCAATTCGTGAGAAACTTTCACTCAACGTATAAGCGCCCAGCATCGCTAGAAGAAGTCAAGTCGTGCGTGCAACAAAAAGGCGAAACCTTACGTTCTTACATATAACACTGGAGTGTAATCAAAAACTCAGTAGAAGACGTCTCCGACGAAAGAGCAATAGATGCTTTCTCTAGTGGCCTTCGTCGTTCGAACCTAGTGGAAGAGATAGGGAGAACAAGGCCACAAACAGTGTCCGAGCTAATGGAAGTAGCCAACAGATTCGCCGATGGAGAAGACGCGTATAACAACAAAAGGGGGCGTTCACCAGAAGTCGACAAAACAAGTAGGCAAAGTCGAAGATACCGCAATGGCGATAACCACGGAAGGCGAAATCAGATAGCCGCAGGATACGACGGAAGGAATGAAGAAGGCTATGAAAATATAGAATTTCCAACAAGAGACGGCAGGGGAAAAGAGAAGCCAAGGTACTCGGGTCCTTCGGCAGAAGATATGCTATATGGTCCTTGTCGCATCCATTATGCTTACCTAGATGGGAAAAGAGTTTCCAACCACCAGATGAAGGATTGCAGAACCTTCCTAAGGTTGCAAAACGCCATGGATTCAAGCCAAGGAGCACGGCAGGGAGGAAAAAACATAAGCCAAGGATATCAAATGCAACGACTCGCAAAACAGCTAGAGTCAAAAGTATATATATCAGCAATGATTCAACCAGTGCCAAAATCAAAGAAAGAAAGAAAGAAAGAAAGAGCATATCAAGACAGGTCAACCTGGCAATATCATCGCCACCAGCTACTACGGAGTATCTAAAGTGGTCCGATCAACCAGTTAGATTCAGCAGAGCGGACCACCCGAGAAAAGTGCCCAGACCGGGCCACTCACCGATGGTGCTGAAAGCACAAATAGGAGGATACGATGTTGGGAGAGTATTCATGGATGCAGGAAGTGGCATAAACCTGATATACGCAAAAAAGTTGAGAGCAATGTGCATATCACTGGAAAATCTAAAGCCAACAGATTGCTCTTTCCATGGAATAGTACCTGGAGCCGCAAATTACCCTTTGGGGAAAATAGAACTCGATGTCTGCTTCGGGAACAACAGTAACTATCGCAGAGAGAAGCTGGAGTTTGAAGTCATGGACTGGCCTTCACAATATCATGCAATCCTAGGGCGCCCGGCATTTGCAAAATTCATGGCAGTACCTCACTACGCGTACCTTACACTCAAGATCCCAGGACCCAAAGGAACAATCACGGTACATGGCAGCTTTGAAGTATCCAACACCTATGACAAAGAATTTAATAGGTTGGCGCAAACTTTCGGCATGACAGCAGAGTACGCAAGGCTCAAAGGCAAAACTGACCACAACGTGCTACCCGACGTCGGGCAATCCCTGCCAGATCAGGCTTTCGACACAACTCAAGACTCGAAGAAAATAAAGGTCCGCCCCATGGACCCGAACAAGACCACTTCCATAGCAGTGAATCTGGATCTGGCATAGGAAAGCGCGCTCGTCAAGTTCCTCCGTGAGCGCTGGGAAATCTTCGTCTGGTGTCCTTCAGATATGCTAGGTGTTCCCAGGGAACTCGTCGAGCACGCACTAAACGTGGATCCTAAAGCAAAGCCAGTCAAGCAACCACTACGACAATTTGATGAATCCAAGAGGAAAGCAATAGCATCGGAATTACATAGGCTGGAAAACGCAGGGTTCATCCGAGAAATCAAAACATCGACTTGGGTATCTAATCCAGTTATAGTCCCCAAGAAAAATACAGACGTGCAAAGATTATATGTCGACTACACATCTCTCAACAAGCACTGTCCAAAGGATCCCTTCCCTCTACCTCGTATTGATCAAATAATCGATTCAACAGCGGGGTGCGCAAGGCTTTCCTTCCTAGATGCATATTCTAGTTATAACCAGATCAAATTGAAGAAGGAAGACAAGGAAAAAATAGCCTTCATCACACCATACGGCGTGTTCTGTTATCAAGTCATGCCTTTCGGCCTAAAAAACGCAGGAGCAACCTACCAGCGGATGATGCAAAATTGCCTCGGAAGTCAAATAGGACGCAATATCCAAGTCTACATCGACGACGTGGTCATCACCACAAGAAAAGAAGAATCTCTGATCAGCGATCTGGCGGAAACTTTCGACAACCTGAACAGGTATAAGCTCAAGCTTAACCCGACAAAATGCTCTTTCGGTGTATCAGCAGGGCAGCTACTAGGGTTCCTGGTATCAGCAAGAGGAATAGAGGCAACCCCAGAAAAGATCCAAGCAATATTAACAATGGGAAAACTAACAAAGCTACACGACGTACAGAAGCTCGCAGGGCGCGTCGCAGCGCTAAGTCGATTTGTGGCTCGATTGGGAGAGAAAGCACTACCTTTCTACGCGCTTATGGAAAAAATCAGATGATAAGTTCGAGTGGACAGAAGAGGCGGACGTAGCCTTCGCGCAGTTGAAAAAAGTGCTTTCCACACCTCCGGTGTTGGTCGCACCAAAGGAAAAAGAACCACTACTACTATACATTGCAGCAACACATCAAGTGGTGAGTACAGTATTGGTAGTCGAAAGAAGTGAAGAAGGAAAAGCTCACGGCGTGCAAAGGCCAGTGTATTTTATCAGCAAAGTACTCTCTCCGACAAAGCAAAGGTACCCGCATTATCAAAAACTCGCATACAATGTTTTCACAACAGCACGGAAGCTACGACAGTATTTTGCCGTGCACCCAATAATAGTGGTTAACGAAGCTCCACTATCGAATATATTGAATAACCCTTCAGCAACGGGATGTGTCTCCTTATGGGGAATTGAGCTATCACCCCTGGACATCACGTATGAAAAACGAAAGGCGATCAAATCACAAATTCTACCAGACTTCACAGCAGAGTGGTTGGAGTTACAAAGTGCAGGTCCGCCAGATTTATCGAGTGTATAAACAATGTACTTCGACGGTTCAAAAAGAATCCAAGGCGCCGGAGCAGGAGTAGTCCTGATATCACCACAAGGCGATAAATTGAAGTATGTGCTAAGGATGAGTTTTCCCCAAGCTTCCAACAATGAAGCCGAATATGAGGCATTGCTCCACGGAATAAAAATGGCAAAAGCCTGCAAAGCAACTCGACTGAAAATATTTGGAGACTCGAATCTCGTCGTCCAACAAGTAATGAACAAATGTGACGCCATCAGTGACAACATGACAGCATACAGAAATTTATACTACTAACTCGAAGGAACATTCAATGGATGCGAAGTTTCGCACGTCAGCAGAGCCAGTAATGAGGAGGCCGACAATTTAGCAAACATCAGGTCCCAATGCTTGCCCATACCGCAAGGAGTCTTTTGGGAGGAAATCATAGAAAGATCAATAAAGAACAGCAAAACCTCGACTACAGAAGAACAAGGTCAACACCAAGCAACAGGCTCGGGGGCTGGAAAGGCAAGTATAGCAGAAACAGAAGAAGTTATGATGATAGAAGAAACTTGGATGCAGCCATATCTGGCGTACATGATAAACAAAATGCTGCCCGAAGATACGGTAGAAGCAAAAAGGATAATACGATGATCCAAGGCTTTCGTCGTGTTACAAGGAAAACTATATAAGAAAAGTATATCAGGCGTCTTGCAACGATGCGTCACTCCTCAAGAAGGGCAAGAAATCTTAAAGGATATTCATGCAGGAGTATGTGGACATCACGCGAGTAGCAGAGCTATCGCGGCAAAAGCCTTTCGGGCAGGATTCTATTGGCTAACAGCCATCGAGGATGCCAAAGATATAGTTCGAAAGTGTGAAGCATGTCAAAGATTTGCATCTCGACCACACGCGCCAGCAGCAGAATTACAACCAATACCATTATCCTGGCCCTTTGCGCAATGGGGTCTCGACATGGTAGGAAAATTGCACAAGTCTTGGCCAGGAGGGCACGTTTATATGCTGGTGGCAGTCGACAAATTCACCAAGTGGATAGAAGCAGCCCCAGTGACAACCCAAGATTCTAAAGCCGCAATAAATTTCATCAAGTCCATAGTCTTTCGCTTCGGAGTACCACATAGCATAATCACAGACAATGGCACAAATTTCACGTCAAAGGAGTTCAAGGACTATTGCGAAGGATTAGGAATCAAGTTGAAATTTGCATCTGTAGCGCATCCGAAGACAAATGGGCAAGTTGAAAAAGTCAATGGCCTAATATGCAATGGGATAAAGAAACGGCTGCTGGCACCCCTTGAGAAAGCCAAGCACGCTTGGGTAGATGAGTTACCCTCCGTGCTCTGGAGTCTACGAACTCCACCAAACGCAGCTACTCAAGAAACACCCTTTTTCCTGGTCCACGACGCAGAAGCTGTGCTTCTAGTTGAGATAACTCACGAAGCTCCAAGAATCGCGGCATATGATGAAGCAACTTCCACAGAAGCACTTCAGGATGATGTCGATGCACTTGATGAAGCAAGAGACGTAGCGCTCGCAAGAGCTACACAGTATCAGCAAAATCTATGAAATTACCACAGCAGTCGAGTTCGTCCACGATCTTTCGTGGTAGGAGATCTAGTTCTACGACTCAAGCAAGATGGCCATGGAAAACTCGAGTCCCCATGGGTGGGACCTTACATCGTGATAGAAGTAATACCTGGAGGAGCTTATCGACTACAAGACAAGAAAACGGGGCAAAACGAGAGTAACCCGTGGAATGCAGAGCAACTACGGCGGTTCTACGCATAAGAAGACATAAGGTGATGAGGGATTTCTTCAAGTTCTGATCTTCTGAACCCAGAACATGAGGCCATAGGTCGGGTTCTTTGGGTCAGCTCGACAATATGTGTACAAATTTTTTCCATTCGGGGGCTCGGACCATCGAGTCGTATGAAATAAAGAACAAAAGTTATTATCGAGTACAATGATTATTATCTTCGAAATATTGCAAGGTTGTTCACAACTCGACATTTGGCAGAAACACACGCCGGTTCAGAAGAACCCGATGATATATTAAATCAAACACTTCGGAACTATGATTTGTTCCCCTGGTCTATTAAATAGAATGAGAGAATTACATAAATACGACTTCTTCCTATGGATAGCACAAGGAAGAACAACTCCAAGGATTACATAGAGAGGAAAACTAATGAAAGTGCACTTTGGCTTCATACTCCTTCTGGCATTCGGTGCCGTCGTAGATTCTCACGTCGAACTTTGACGTGCCAATGTGGAAGTCAAAAGTCATGAAAAAGCCTTGATGGAGATCGTGATCCTCCGCAAACTGTGACCAGCCGCCCTTGAAGTATTGCTCGCCGGCGCCATCGTACCAAACCTCCACTTCATAGGGAGTTCCTCCCCCGGAGTGTTCACAGAGAATCGCTTCTCGCAGCTCTCGCCCGTCCATGAACTGGGTGAATTTCAGCGGTAAACGTTGAATCTCACGACACTCTGTGTCGGCGATGCAGAAAAAGAAATAAATCCTGGGAGAAGAAACATTAGCAGATGGGGCACTTGGACCTGGTGAAGCAGGAGCCACCTTGGGCTTATTTTTGCTCCCAGCCGGACGGCCGGGGCACCGCTTCACTGGAGCAGACGATGAAGCTAGCACAGCGCCAACTGAAGCCTTGTTCTTGCTGCCGCGACCCCGTTTCTCCATTGGGGCATCGATGGTCATGTGTGATTCACCTGCATCGGCCATGGAGATAGGTGGTGGGAAAGAAGAAACCCTAGATGAGTTGAAGAGGAAGAAGATGATGCGGCGGAAGGAGAAGCTAGTAATTGGATTAGGGTTTTTTACCCTCATCAGGCGTGTTTTATTTATAAGCACGCACTAATAGGCCTTTACAAAAGTACGGTCCAACATATTATTACAGGTTCTTATATGCTGCTTAATGCAAACGATAAAGGAAAGGTCAACGTATCAAGGACAAAGAAGCGTACAAAAAAAAGAGGAGGAGAGAAAAAAGGACAGGGATGAGAACATATCCATAAAAAACACAAGTTCACCTCGTCCTTAACTCGGGGGCTTGCGTCATAAGAAGGAGAGAACAATTGTAAAAGCAAATAAAGTCGACAAATGTTGTGAGAAGAAATATAAGGAACAAGTCTATCTATTTTTCTTGAGCCTATACCCGAAAAAATTGGGCTATAGCCTCGGGGGCTACTCCCATTGGGAGCGCTGGGCGCGCACCCGATGATATTTAGTCATGCATACTGGAGCAAAGAAGGCGAAAGAGGATTCAGGAAGCATCATTACTCCCATTGGGAGGGAAGTTTTTATCGGTTTAGGTTAAATAACCCGAATATTTTGTACACTAAAACAGTCAAACAAGGCTGCGACATATGATTCTCGGGTTGCATCATCGCGACAAAACTCGAATGTCGTGATTAAAATATATCACGAAGGTAAGACCCCAGGATCCGTCCTGTGTGGCCTGGTATACGCACATGGATGCGCTCTGCTGGTATGTATCCGTGTTTACGACGCGAAGAAAAATCCTGGTGGACGCACTGGGTACCCTGAGAACCACTGGGACTCATTCTTTGTAAGTCTTAAATGCGGCAAAGGAATGGGTTTGACCGGTTTCTCGAATTCAAGTCCAAGGGGATTGATTTTGAAGTAGGTGGCAAGTATCTGTTCTGGCAGTTAACTGACCTCTTGATCCGTCAGAGTTGTCAGGCTTATTCATCAAAACCCCTTGCGAGATATTATAATAAAAGGTAAGTCGAAAGACCAAGTTGAAGATTTCAAGATTTGAAGAAGTCAAGTATTGATCAAGTCGAAGAATTGAAGATCTGAGATTCAACCCGAATCTGCAAATTCTGGTACAATCTCGGGGGCTACTGACAAGGGTATAGATAATAGAGCCTGTCAGTTGAATACCCCTGAGGCCCGTTAAGCTAGGCCCAATTGTAATACTAGTCGAAATACGAGTTCTTACCGTATGTCGATATTGTAATCTGTATCGGATCCTACCCGATCCTCGAGACCTGGCCACCTATATATAGGGGCCACGAGGGGACGGTAAGGGACAGATTGAAAAGCAAGCCAGGTTCTATACCCACGTTTACTTTCATAGCCACCTTGTTTGACCGAGTTTACCTTCGAGTTCATCCGACGCCCTATCTCCCCGATCCTAAGTCCTTCATCTAGGACATTTGTCGAGTTAACCCTCGTCAGGCCGGGACGACGGGCGGCTGAGGGGTGGTCATCTGCGCCATCCGCAAACTCGGACATGGAGGAGGGCTGGATCTGCGGCTTCGCAACCACTCTTGGCACCACCGCCGTCTTGGTGTACTTCATCAGCGACGGATCTGAGGAAGGCTGGATCGGCGGCTTTGCAGCGCGGTTATAGACGATGGCTTCAATTGTCTTGGCATCGATTCGCACTCTCGGCACCATCTTGGTGTCCTTCATCAGCAACGGATCTGAGGAGGGCAACGGAAGTGAGACATCGGCAGGCTCTAACATTGAAGGCTGGATCTGCGCCATCGCAGCGATGTTGTAGGCGATGGCTTCAATGATCTTGGCATCGATGACCACTGTCGGCACGGCCGCCTTCTTGGTGTTCTTCATCATCAATAGATCTGAGAAGAGAAACGAAAGTGAGACAGAGAGAGACATTTCAACTATTTCTGAGGGTTAGATCCTCACCGGCACTCTTAGATCCACGCCGCTGCACGGTTAGATCCGCACCGCCGCACGCACAGTTAGATTCGTGCCGCCGCATGCACGCTGCAGTTCCGTGCGGCCGCACGCACGGTTAGTTCCGCACCGCCGCACGCACGCTGCAGTTCCGCGCCGCCGCGACCGAGGAAATAGGAGAGAGGAAGATGCGACTAGAATATGCGACTGCCAGGGTTGGTAGGTATGTGCTCTGCTCTTCTCTCCGTATGCGTCCATCGAGGTAGAGAGAGATATTCAGGCTGTCCGATCATAAATGATCCAACGGTACAAGCGTACGTTGAGCTATCAACCAACCAAGATCCGTGTGACATACATCTCGACCAATCAGAGATCGGCCAGTGAGTACAAGTGAGGAAAACTGAGTAGAACTAAGAGGGGGAAAAGTGAGGAAATGTTTATCGGAAGGGCAAAACTGAGTAGGATTGAGTAAAACAAGTGGACCCGGAGGGGGAAAACTGAGTAAAACTAAGTAAAACAGGGGCACCCAAATAATAAAGGGAGTAAGGGAAATTGAAGCTTTTGGCATAAAAATTGTTAGATTGTGTTATTTGAACAATATAGTACATTTTGGCCGACGTGATATTGTTTGCAATTCAAAGATACACAAGTGTGACGAATTTGGACTCATTTGGACAAAGTTTGTAAGCATAGTGGGTATTTGGGAGGTGTGTTGAGTAGAAAGCCCTGCATCTTCATAGCTAGTAGCTCATGGACTAGGAAGTGGTTTTGGGAAAAACTTCATATCTCTATATTTCCTTTTCCATTATTATTTCTCTAGGTTGTAGGTAACATAACAAGACTCCATGGGAAGGTTCCACCATGTTTTGAATTATTTTGAATTATTTTGAATTAAACTAAACCCAAAACTATATTTTTGAGTTTAGTCACTTAGAAAATGATAAATGTGGCTTAAGCGATGAACTTATTTGAGGTGCATGACCATAGAAAACTTGCAATAACACATACATTATTGTGATTATTCAACATACAAACTTGGGAATGTCACACTAGTTCGAATTCAATACAAAGGGATCCCCAATACAAATTGTTCATACAAATTCAAATTAATTGTTCAAAATAAAATCTTTCTCTTGCTCCTGGTGTGACTCGCTAGGTCCGCCACCTTACTCCGGGTAACCCTACCAGGGATATTACCGGTGTCTACCTTCCTTTTGCCCTCTTTCTTGTTCTTCTTCTTCTCTTCGGGTTGTGCCAAGACCGAGACAACCATATCATACGAAGCTTGTGCTCTTTTTTCTAATGCATTTTCTTCCCTTGCTTCTACACAATCTGCTCTTGATCCATCGATTTACCCAGCTCTCGATCAATTGCTTCACTCAGCTGTCTATGCATTGCTTCTACAGCCTCTCGATCCATCTGTTCCCTCTGCTCTCGATCCATCGGTTCAAGCAGCTCTCAATTCATCTGTTCAATCTGCTCTCAATCCATCGGTTCAAGCAGCTCTTGATCCATCGGTTCAAGCAGTTCTCGATTCATTGCTTCAATCTCCTCATGTTGAATTGCTGCTTCATTCTCCTCTGCATTTGCTGCTCTCGCCTGATCTTTCATTCCAAAAGCTGGGTCAACTGGATTTTTACAAAGCCTAGCAATGTGTCCAGGGGTTCCACAACGTTTGCACTTACGTTGTCGAATCGTTGCACCACTCTCTGCACTAGCTCTGATCCTATTCTTCCTCGGCCTACCTGCCGGTCTAGTCAAAACTGGAGAGTACAGTTTGAAGCCTGGATCGACTTTCATCCATTGGTCTTTTCCCAACAAGGTAGGAACATTCATAGCATATGTGATACGTCTCCAACGTATCCATAATTTTTGATGCTCCATGCTCGTTTTTACACCATTTGCTTAGAGTTTTGTTACACTTCGTGGCATTTTTATGCATTTTCCGGAACTAACCTATTAACGAGATGCCACAGTGCCAGTTCCCTGTTTTCTGCTATTTTTGTGTTTCAGAAAAGTTACATAGGAAATATTCTCGGAATTGGACAAAACAAAAGCCAGACGTCCAGATATTTCACGGAGCCTCCAGAACACCGAAGAGGAGACGGAGCCGGACCAGAGGGTGGCCACACCACCAGGGGGCGCAGCCCACCCCTGGCCCGCGCCGGCCTGTGGTGTGGGCCCCCTGGTCCACCTCTGACGACGCCCCTTCGCCTATAAAGACCCCACGACGGGAAAAACCTAAATACCCGATCACTTTTCCAGAACACATCGCGATCCGCCGCCGCCACCGACCCGAAGATCGGGAGGGTCCAGAAGCTCTTCCCGGCACCCTGCCGGAGAGGGGAATCGCCACTGGAGGTCTTCTTCATCGCCATGCTTGCCTCTGACGCGACGAGTGAGTAGTCTACCTTGGACTATGGGTCCATAGCAGTAGCTAGTTGGTTGTCTTCTCCACCATGTGCTTCATGTTTAGATCTCGTGAGCTGCCTTACATGATCGAGATCACCGTTATGTAATTCTACATGTTGTGTTTGTTGGGATCCGATGAATATTGGTGTTATGATTGAGTTGATGTGCTGAATATTATCTTATGTTATCTCTATGTTGTTTATGATCTTGCATGCTCTCATTGTTAGTAGCTATCTTGGCCAAGTAGTTGCCAGTGACTCCAAGAGGGGGTATTTATGCTCAATAGTGCGGTTCATGCCTCTATTTAATCTGGGGGAGTGACAGAAACCTCTAAGGTTGTAGATGTGTTGTTGCTACTAGGGGGAAAACAACATTCATATGCTCGAGGGCATATGCTTTGTTTACATTACACACTTTGCTTAATGCAATTATCTGTTGTTTGCAACTTAATACTTGTGGAGTTCTCGGATTGATTCGTCACAAGTGGATTATTAGTCATAGATGCAGTTGGATGGCGGTCTATGTATCTTGTTGTAATGCCCAGAGTAAATCTCATAGTGATCCTCTTGATATGCACGTTGTCTTTATTCTATCAATTGCCCAACTATAATTTATTTACCCAGCATGTGTTATTTTATCTTATGGAGAGACACCACTACTGAACTGTGGACCCCGGTCCTATTTCCTTTATATTGCTATCACCTATTTACTTTACTTGCACTATTTACTTTACTCGCATATTATCATCACTTTCCACTCGATACGCTCACACCCTTTGTTTCAAGCAAACCGGTGAGATTGACAACCTTATCGTAAGTTGGGAACAAAATATTTGGTTGTGTTGTGTGTAGGTTCCACGTTGCCGCTCGCAAAGCAAAGCTTGGACGAAGCGCCCTATAAATTGTCCGGAGCTGTCGCGAAGCTAGCAGGCATCACCTTCAGTCGTATTCATCCTCCTACTGGATTGATAACCTTGGTTTCATAACTGAGGGAAAACTTGCTGCTATATTCATCAAAACCTTCTCTTGGGGTTTTCCAACTGGCCGGTCATTTACTACACATTCCCACGTCAACTTGGCTCTAGAAGTTTTCTGTCGCCGTTGCCGTGTATTAAAGAAGAAGCTTTCACACCATCATCACCGCGCCATCAACAAGTTTTCTGGCGCCGTTGCCGGGGAGGAAAAGAAGACTTCTGCAAGGGGAGTTTCGCACGCACATCTTTTACTTTGTTTTAAGTTTTGCTTTACTTTATTTTTACTTGCATCATTTTATCAAAAACCCAAAAAAATAGTATCCTTTATAGTTGTTATTTCTTTACTTTAGTTCATTATGTTGTTTCCTAAGTACGTTTTGGAGGACCTCTCAGTAGGTAGTGGTTCAATTATTGGAAAAAGTAACATTGAGGAGTTCTTTAATCATATTAGTATGCATAAAGATGTTGAGGAAAAGTCTTTGGCTGAGCTTGCTCCTAGTTATGAAGTTGCTTCTGCTTATTTAATTCACATGTTGGAAGCTAGGTTTGCTAGCCTTAATCTTTTTATGCAATACATGTTTCTTAAGCTTCATGATATTGAGGATCCCGAAAAGAAAGCTTTTATCTTGGAAACTTTGCGCATAGAATTTAGAGATGTTGCTATTGAGGCTAGGGAAGTTTTTAAGAAATTTAATAAGCTTGGCCCGCCTGTTGAAGTTGTTGGTACACCCAATGAAGATTCTAGAATTCCAATACCTTGTAAACTTGTAGGAATTCATGATGCCTTGGAAAATAATTTTAGTTGGATTTGTCCTGAAAATCTTTTTGATGAAAGTAATGTACCAAGGCGTGACTACAAGGGGTACTCAAAAACTCATTTGGACAGAATTAATTTCTTTGTTCCTACAATTGATCTTAATGATTCACTTGATATTACTTGATTCGCATTTTCTGCGCCTAGCTCAAAGGCGTGAAAGAAAAGCACTCTTGGGAGATAACCTAATGTTTTTACTTTCAGTTCTTTTTATTTTATTTGAGTCTTGGAAGTTATTACTACTGTAATGACCTCTCCTTATCCTTTTTATTTCATTGTTGTGCCAAGAGAAGCCTCTAATTTGAGTGAGGTAAGATTTGGGGATGTTGCTGTCCTGAAACAGTTTTTGGTGCTGCACCGTAAAACTTCGTGAAAATTCTCTGTATATATTTTGGACCTGCAATTTCTTGTGCATATGCCCCAGGTTATATCCAAACTTTTATTAGTTGAACACTTTTTGATTTGAGCAACAGAAAACCCTCTAAAAATTCGACCTTTATCAGCTGTTCTGTTTTGACAGATTTCTGCCAATATTTGTGTTTGCCGCTTTATCGCTTTATTTTTTAGTTCTTTTGATCACGGAACTTTTGCGGAAGTTGCTACAGTAGTATATGCTTTATATGTGGTGGTTTTGAGTCGAAACCTGAAGCAAAAAGGGTTGATTTAATATTATCCTTACACTAATGTTGCTAATAGATTTGTGTTTAGTTTTGTATGAAGGAAGTTTTCAAGTGTAGGGATTGGAGAATGATGAGATGAGTTGAAGAATGGACAAAAGCTCAAGCTTGGGGATGCCCATGTCACCCCAAGAAGTACAAGCGTCAAAGCTTGGGGATGCCCCCGAGGCACCCTTCTTCATCGGCAAAAATCAGGTCACCTTTCAACACACTATATTTTTATTGCTTCATGCATTATGCGTTTTTCTTGGAGCGTCAGTTGTTTTAGTTTTCAGTTTGTTTAGTTTTGTTTGCTGCAATAAATGGTTGGACCCCAACAAATTTCTTTTGGAGAAGTTGCCTTGCTTTTCATTTGCCAAGAACACTCGTTGAACGATAAGGTGAAAAACGGACTTGATCGAGTATTCTGTTTTTCTAGAACTGCGTTTAGCTTTCGATTTTCGCCTTGATTTGTGTTCAGATCTTGTTATATCTTTTTACCAAGGTGTATTTTTGCCTCTGGTCCATGATTGATTTTCATCAAAAGAGTTGTTTATAAAAAGTTCGAATGGTGTTGGAAAAGAGAAAAAGCTTTATGCAAAAAAGTGGTACAAGAAGGAGCTTGTGTAGACTGTGGCCTAGGCTTTTGCATGTCGTGTTTGGTGTCTTTTTGATAATATGCTTAGTGGTTTTGCTGTAGCATGACTTGTCTCAAATAACTGAGATTGCTTAATGAGCCTTTGAAAAAATCATGCGTTGTTTTAATTATTTGGAAGCATTATTTTGGTTTTCTCCTTTGATGCTTTATTTGGGTTGACTTGGCGCATGCTCACACATGTTAGACTCATACAAAGTCGCCATAAGCCTCTATGATCATTTAGTTTTTGACTTTTGATGCCATCTTATGCTTCTTTTAATGTCGCTTTGTCGCTTTGCATGATTATGGCCGTTATTGCTCTCTTAGTTGGTCGCTCCCAGTCTTTTGCTAGCCCTCATTTTGTACTGAGTATGAGCTCTACTCGTGCATCCAACTCCTAAAAACCAAGTTTGTCATTGTGTCCACTATAAATTCCTATGCATGGTATTTGTAAGCCATTCCAAAGTAAATTTTCATGTGCTACCTTTCAAAACTTTCAACTACTTCTCGTTTTGTGCCACTGTTTTTAGCTCATGGGGACGTAGGGGTCAGAATTGCTATCCTCCATATTAAATTAAGTACCCCTCGACTAGGCAGCTTCATCTGCTCGTCATTAATTTTGCATGAGAGCTGGTCAGACCATTGCAATCTAATTTTAAAAGAAAAGAAAAAAAGGCACTCCTCCATAGTATGTGAATGTTGGTGGGCACCCGATGGAATCGGTTAGCCATGGTTTGAGAAAGGAAAAAAGGTGGGGAGGAGTGCCAAAGCTTTATAAAAGAGCACCAATGTGCCAAATTTTCAAAGAACTCGGAACCGCTCTCACTTGTTTATTATGGAAGATAGTAAGACCCCATTGCCAGTCGTTGACATGAAACAACCACCTCTCAAAACCCAATTTTTATCTCTATTTTACAAATGAAAAGCTCTAGCACATGTTTAATCACTGCTTCCCTCCGCGAAGGGCCTTTCTTTTACTTTTATGTTGAGTCACCACCTTCTATCTTTATGCACCATTAAGAGAGCATAGTTGTCATTCTGAGTATAATGTGCATTGTCCCAAAGTTTTCATTGATTGATTCATATTGTTGGTTTCACTTGTTCTCAAATTATTTGTATCTAGTCGCCCTCTTAAACTTGAAGGTGTCCTATGCATTTATGTTTTGCTCTCTCATGAAGGACAAGCTGAAAACCAATTGTATGTTTTCCTTATGATTTGAACACACGTTTGATTTTCATTGTTTCATTTTCATGATCTTTTGTTTGTGTTCATTTTCATGTTATAACATGGTTGCTAAGTTTCTTCTATCAAGATTATATCTTTCATGCCCATGTTTTAAGTTCTTTTGATCCCAGCACACAACGCTTACATAGTTGATCAAGATTGTGTAGGTGCATGTCACCTCAAAAATTATTTCTTTTGTTATCACTTACCTACTCGAGGACGAACAGGAGTTAAGTTTAGGGATGCTGATACGTCTCCAATGTATCCATAATTTTTGATGCTCCATGCTTGTTTTTACACCATTTGCTTAGTGTTTCGTTACACTTCGTGGCATTTTTATGCATTTTCCAGAACTAACCTATTAACGAGATGCCACAGTGCTAGTTCCCTGTTTTCTGCTGTTTTTGTGTTTCAGAAAAGTTACACAGGAAATATTCTTGGAATTGGACGAAACAAAAGCCAGACGTCCAGATATTTCACGGAGCTTCGAGAACACTGAAGAGGATACGGAGCCGGACCAGAGGGTGGCCACACCACCAGGGGGCGCGGCCCACCCCTGGCCCATGCCGGCCTGTGGTGTGGGCCCCCTGGTCCACCTCTGATGACACCCCTTCGCCTATAAAGACCCCCCAACGGGAAAAACCTAAATACCCGATCACTTTTTCAGAACACATCGCGATCCGCCGCCGCTGACCCGAAGATCGGGAGGGTCCAAAAGCTCTTCCCGGCACCCTGTCGGAGAGGGGAATCACCACCGGAGGTCTTCTTCATCGCCATGCTTGCCTCCGGCGCGATGAGTGAGTAGTCTACCTTGGACTATGGGTCCATAGCAGTAGCTAGTTGGTTGTCTTCTCCACCATGTGCTTCATGTTTAGATCTCGTGAGCTGCCTTACATGATCGAGATCACCGTTATGTAATTCTACATGTTGTGTTTGTTGGGATCCGATGAATATTGGTGTTATGATTGAGTTGATGTGCTGAATATTATCTTATGTTATCTCTATGTTGTTTATGATC
This sequence comes from Dactylis glomerata, assembly GCA_007115705.1. Lineage (NCBI taxonomy): Eukaryota > Viridiplantae > Streptophyta > Magnoliopsida > Poales > Poaceae > Dactylis > Dactylis glomerata. The sequence continues at coordinate 243,526 of QXEO01000439.1, read as the reverse complement.
TTCCATGCTCTCCGTTGTTAGTAGCTATCTTGGCCATGTAGTTGCTAGTGACTCCAAGAGGGGGTATTTATGCTCGATAGTGGGTTCATGCCTCTATTTAATCTGGGGGAGTGACAGAAACCTCTAAGGTTGTAGATGTGCTATTGCTACTAAAGGGAAAACAACATTCATATGCTCGAGGGTATATGCTTTGTTTACATTACACACTTTGCTTAATGCAATTATCTGTTGTTCGCAACTTAATACTTGTGGAGTTCTCGGATTGATTCGCCACAAGTGGATTATTAGTCATAGATGCAGTTGGATGGCGGTCTATGTATCTTGTTGTAATGCCCAGAGTAAATCTCATAGTGATCCTCTTGACATGCACGTTGTGTTTATTCTATCAATTGCCCAACTATAATTTGTTTACCCAACATGTGTTATTTTATCTTATGGAGAGACACCACTAGTGAATTGTGGACCCCGGTCCTATTTCCTTTATATTGCTATCACATGTTTACTTTACTTGCACTGTTTACTTTACTCGCATATTATTATCACTTTCCACTCGATACGCTCATACCCTTTGTTTCAAGCAAATCGGTGAGATTGACAACCTCATCGTAAGTTGGGAACAGAGTATTTGGTTGTGTTGTGTGCAGGTTCCACGTTGCCGCTTGCAAAGCAAAGCTTGGACGAGGCGCCCTATAAATTGTCCAGAGCTGTCGCGAAGCTAGCGGGCATCACCTTCAGTCGTATTCATCCTCCTACTGGATTGATAACCTTGGTTTCATAACTGAGGGAAAACTTGCTGCTATATTCATCAAAACCTTCTCTTGGGGTTTTCCAACTGGCCGGTCATTTACTACACATTCCCACGTCAACTTGGCTCCAGAAGTTTTCTGTCATCGTTGCCGTGTATTAAAGAAGAAGCTTTCACACCATCATCACCGCGCCATCAATATGCAGCCCTAAATTTGGCAACAGAGAAATACTTTGACACATACTGATCAACTTCACCTTCTGCACACCCTATAACACTCATGAAAAACAATGCGTGTATGCAGGGTATCTCACAGATCTGCCATCGCCTACAATGGCATGTCCTATCAACCAAACTCACTGGATACCTCCACTGCCTATTTTTACTGTCAGTGTAGGTTACCTCAGCCTCCATTCCTATTCTGATGCATTTCATCTTCAATTGTTTTGCCCTGGCATGCAAAGACTTAATCAAAGATGGGAGCATGAGATGGCCAAGATATTTTGTGGCTGCAATTCTTTGACGCAGATCGATCTTTATCATGATCATCTGCCTAATCTTATCAAATATTTGCCACAACATAAGCCCTTTCAATGACTTGACCTTTGCATTGAAACTCTCCGCAAGGTTACTTTTTACATAGTCTACCTTGCAAATTTCAGTGAATTGGCTTCTTGACCACACCCTACCATTATGTTCATCCAAGTACTCCTTCACCCCAGGTTTTTGTTTATACAACACATCCAAATGAAACAGATGCTTCCTAATGCTGCATGTGTATGCAGCTGGCCATAGGTTGTCAGTAAAAACTTTACCCTTGAATTTCTTTGTAAAATTATGTACCAAGTGTCGCATACATTCCCTATGCTCCACTCCAGGGAATACTGCTTCTACTGCACTCTCCAAACCTTTGCAAGCGTCTGTGTGGACAGCAAGTCCTGGTGGATGACCTATAAGGTCGCGCAAATTCTGCGGAAACCAAGTCCAACTTTCCTCTGACTCAACCTCCAAAACTCCATAAGCAACAGGGAACATCCAATTGTGTCCATCAACTGCAGTAGCAGCAACTAGCTGTCCTTTAAACCTGCCATGAAGAGCTTTTGCATCCACGGCCAAATAAGGCCTACAACCGTCCAGAAAGCCTTTCCAGCAAGCTTTGAAACAAACAAAAGCCCTTCTAAAACATTCCTTCTGCATTATCCTCCCGCTTTTCAATTTGTAGGGAACTGTATGCTTGTCTATCGCTACAACACTGCCTGGACTAGCCATCTCCACTTCAGCTTTGAAAGTGTAAAGCAACTGAAAGCTTTCATTCCATGGACCATTGATCCTGTCAAGAGCCATTTCCTTTGCATAGAACATCCTCATGTAAGGTATTTTTATATTAAACTTCTCAGATATCTTGGTTATGAGTGCTATTGGACCAAGTGATGGAGTTTCTCTCGGCCAATCTATGATTGCATCTGCCAACCACCTAGTCTTCGCTAGCTTTGATTTCTCCTCTGGCGCTCCCGCTCAAGGTGGACAAGTATGGTCGATCGAGTTTGTGGTGACCCAGCATACCACTGCATGTGTAGTATGCAAGTCGTTGACATAACACCAATGAAACACCGTCTCACTAGTATTACATCGATCAGAGTGGTACAACAGAAACATCGCAGGTCCAAGGTAGGTGCATAGGATTACAATTTCATCATACAGAAGAGCTTCAGAACTTGCTCAACAGGTAGAGGTTTAGTCCTGGCGACTACAAACGAGAATAATACATTGAAGACTCAACTAGAGCTTCACTAATGCAGTTGGCTTGCTACAGAACTACCCTAGCTACTTAGGTTCTAGGATTAGCGAATTGGGTCCCTCCTACTCCTGTTCTAGTTTTCCACCAAGCCTGGCACAGTCGTTGACTCCATTGATAGTTATGACATCGGTCGAGGACTTCATATTCATCTTCAGTGTCTCAAGGTTGCCTCCTGTGTTGCCTCCAATCTAAGCAAGGGTTAAGAGGGAGTGGGGTGAGTAACGAGCGTTACCCAGCAAGTTCATATAAGGATATAAGGTCCTAAGTAATGTGTTAACATATTAGTTCTACCTCACATTCATCTCTTTTAGTTGTTGTAATTATCTCTACCCAAAACAAGGTTGTTAACAAAGGTCATGTTGAAGTTTATCGCACTTCAGTTGATGAGCTACTTCAATTCCATCAACTCAAGAGAAGCTTCAATCACTTTGACGAGTTTTATTTAAAAGCATGAAAATTTCCCAGATTTTCTATGCATGAATGCAATGCACACGTCGCTGTTCTCTCTATTTCTAGCCTCACATCCTAGGATGTTACAGACTCTCCCCCTTAAAATCAACTTCGTCCTTGAAGTTCGAACTCTCTTACATTTGGTCTGAGCTCATCGTCGATAACATCTTGCTTGCAACTCCTACTCCATTTGAATGGATATAGATGATTTCCCTTTGTTCAGAGTATCTTTTAAATCCTCTTTCTTTGTCTCTGAACAATTGTTACTTGAATGGGTCTTATGTTGTCTTCCAACATTCTTGGGAATCCAATAGCTTTCGGCACCTTAGTTTACTTAGTTTAACAAACTGTTTTTGGTTAGGTTTCTATACTTGAGTATTAACTTTCTATCAATAGGCTAGTTACTGTCTATAAGGTTTCACGGAGCTCAAGATAATACTTAAGAGGTTCGTTATGGTATAGGCATACCTAAAGATTCTGTTCTAAGGAATGGATTAGACTCATTTAGCCTATCCAATCTAGGGTTTTGGTTCACTTCCATAAATTTGATCTTGGTCCTATACGCTTGAGAAGTTACCAATTGTGGTTCATACTAGTGGTGGTTCATGGTCCATAATTGTCGAACTCCTTCACTGCTCTCCCAATGGAGCTACGGTAAGTCTTAGGGAAGTGTCGTTCAAATATACTTCATCCAACTTCCAACACCTTTGGTTTCTGAATTACTCCTTCTTCATCTAGGTTTTCTTCTTACTCCAACTTATTTGGTCTACTTCTTTCAACTTACGGCGTACTCTCCCCCTTAGGCTTTCCTAATGGTCTCTCGAAGAAATCTACGGTGTACCCACACAATTATGGATACCTGGTATGAATTCTTTGATTATGTGTTCGGGTAGGGCTTCTATTCCACTCTGGGAGGTATGAACTTACCCAAAGTTCTAAAGGTTGATGAGAATTGGGTTTTCCCAGATTTTCTATCCAAATTCGAATGGTAGGGTATATACAAAGCCACGGGAGAAATCCGACAGAGTTTCTCTTGTACCGGAGGACATCCACGACATGCAATTGTATATATTGATCAAAATAAGAACTAATGGGGATATAAATGAACAAATGGCTTCAACTAATCACCATTAACACGAAAATCTCACAAGTCTTGGTCCATAGACAAAGACTACAACTCGAAGATAAGAAAAGATACTACTAACGTCTTAACCACCAATCTTCAATTCAAGATTTCGGGACTAGGGATCAATGTTATATAGAAATGTTATGTGTCTTAGTCACACTAGCAACGAGGGTTACTGGGGTTACCACTCCCAGGCTGAGTAAAGCAGCAGGCAATACCAGAATGGATCATCGGTACTACAACACCTCAATCGACCCGTGATGTACTAAGCATAACCAAGGCTGCATAACAACGAGCTCAAATACCTCTAACTCAATTGTAGCTAACCTAATTAGTGGTTCTATTCCATGATCTGATGTTCGGATCTAGTATTTACGAACTTAGAGTTCCACTAAATTCCAATACTTCATACTTCTACCACTTCGTGATACTTCCATGAATGGGTCTTACTACTTTTCTCCACCTTTTTGCTACTAGCTGTGGTATCTCTTAATCAATTTTTCTTATTCAAGGGTTTGTATTGCAAGAAATACACCATCTACAGGTGTCTTCTCATACATTCCCTTCTTGTTTGGCTTCTTCTCCTTGTGATTCCTTCATATTTGTCTGGACTGCCTTAGGAATTCGTCTCTCCCTCACACGAATCCCTTAACCCTCTAGATCAATTCCATGAAGTAATAACTTGATAGTGCAACATGCATTTGCATATCAGAGTTAAACTTCATGTATGGATCTAGTCAATCAATAAAAATCCAAGAAAACTCCAAATGTGTGCTGGCAACATACAACATCATAAGCCCGTTGAGTAAAACATCTCTAAGATTCAGGCTTAGATGTGTACTTTATAGCACAAAATAATCTAGGTTTATATCATGCTATATTGCACATAGTGGTGGACTATGACTTTTTGTCTCAATATTTACTTTAATTGCTCAATTGCAATCAAATAAATTTGAACAAAGTGGGTTTGGGAGTCTTTATAGCTGATCTATACGTGCCTTTCTATCCTTCTATAGCTTACCTTCCGTTCTAATGAAGACTATCCTCCCATGATCTCTCGAAACTTCTAGCATAGCTGCTCTAAACACCTACTTTGCTAAGTATGGTTCACACAACTCCATGATGTTCATGGGGTTCTCCGTTGTGCTTTGATCAATCTACTCCAACTAGGGCTACGGTTCTTTCATATTTAGCCTAGTTACCATAGTTTGGAACACTTCATTCATCCTTCTCCTGGAAGCATTTTCCTCAATTGTTGGTTTTACTATAAGGTTTCACTCCATCATGTAAAGATTCTCAGGTGAATCTAACCTGATCAAAGTGTTTATACTATCGATACATCTTACTCGTATATGGTATTCTTGAGTATCCATATACCTGACTTAAACTGAGGTCCTACTATCTCATATAACTTCACTTCATCACTTAACATCATCCTACTACAGTTTCAGATGACTCAAGTTTAACATAACGTCATTGGTATACTTCTTCCAATAGGATAGTTTCCACTCCGGTTGTATCCTCTCTTTGGACTACCATGTATTGTATACCAATCATGATCAACTTCCATCCTTTATGTAAATCTTGATGTCATAACTACTCGGTATGGAACAAGATATCTAGCTTCACTTAAGAAGACAGGTAAGAATTTGACTCAAGTGTGTCAGGAGTATCCTTTTATTGAATATCCATCCCAAGTCATAAGAAGAATTAGTTTAGATAAGATGGCTTCCTATAGTCACTACCAAACCTACAGGTCTCCTATTAAAGGGTTTAAATCCTAGGGTCAAAGCGTTTGCTTTGATACCAACTGTGGTGACCCAGCATACCACTGCATGTGTAGTATGCAAGTCGTTGACATAACACCAATGAAACACTGTCTCACTAGTATTACATCGATCAGAGTGGTACAACAGAAACATCGCAGGTCCAAGGTAGGTGCATAGGATTACAATTTCATCATACAGAAGAGCTTCAGAACTTCCTCAACAGGTAGAGGTTTAGTCCTGGCGACTACAAATGAGAATAATACATTGAAGACTCAACTAGAGCTTCACTAATGCAGTTGGCTTGCTACAGAACTACCCTAGCTACTTAGGTTCTAGGATTAGGGAATTGGGTCCCTCCTACTCCTGATCTAGTTTTCCACCAAGCTTGGCACAGTCGTTGACTCCATTGATAGTTCTGACATCGGTCAAGGACTTCATATTCATCTTTAGTGTCTCAAGGTTGCCTCCTGTGTTGCCTCCAATCTAAGCAAGGGTTAAGAGGGAGTGGGGTGAGTAACGAATGTTACCCAGCAAGTTCATATAAGGATAAAAGGTCCTAAGTAATGTGTTAACATATTAGTTCTACCTCACATTCATCTCTTTTAGTTGTTGTAATTATCTCTACCCAAAACAAGGTTGTTAACAAAGGTCATGTTGAAGTTTATCGCACTTCAGTTGATGAGCTACTTCAATTCCATCAACTCAAGAGAAGCTTCAATCACTTTGACGAGTTTTATTTAAAAGCGCGAAAATTTCCCAGATTTTCTATGCATGAATGCAATGCACACGTCGCTGTTCTCTCTATTTCTAGCCTCACATCCTGGGATGTTACAGAGTTCTTCTTTATCTGAAACATAATGATAAGGGATGTCAGTAACAGTTAACAAATTTTACAACGTGATCTAAAATACACAACTGGTTGGTGTAGTACCTGAACCACGGTGCATCTGAGCATTGTGGATGCATGTAGCCTCCACCTACACCTCTTGTATGGGCACTTAACTGTGAACCTACCTGGCTCACTTTTAATAACCTCATAATCATTCTTGGTGAGAATGCAATATGTAGTAATTGCATTACAACAGTCCATCATCGTTTGAAATACGGTGCCTTCTGCAAGCTGAGGATCCTCCTTGTTCCACTCAATTGTTGGCAAGTCATCACCTTCGTAATCGGCTGAAACGAGGCTGTCATTGTTCTCATCCTTCTCTTCATCATTAGTGTCATCAAATCTAGCACCTTGTGCAATATCTTCCATGTATTGATCCTCCATTGCCTGCTTACTGCATCGATCTACCAATTTAGGAAACATCAACTCATCCTCATCATCTTGAGGAGACAGATCCTCAATCTCTGCATCGTCCTCCACATCGACCGCAGGAACGATCTGGCTACCACTAGCACTGGGGACAGATGGTGCTGCAGTGGACCTACAAGGAGCGGGGCGGCGCACACGATTAGCAGAGGCAGCAACAGTAGAGAGACATGATGCCCGACCACCTGATGATGCCCCAACACCAGATGATGCCTGGACCCTGTCCACATGGATACGAATTTTACCGACACGGCAAGAATCATTCAAAGCAAAAAGAATTCCCAGATCCTCGTCGGAAATTAGTGGAACATATCTTCCCTCTGCGCTGTTGAAATATTGGAAATCAACTGAATCGCCAGCGCCCCAGGGGTACTTAGCGCAGATGTTATCTTTTAAATCCCTCAATGAGATGGTGGTTGCAACCACCGCTGGGATGTAAAATCCGCTCACATTGCGTTCACAATCACACAAAAAGCTAGTATCCAGCCTAACCACCAGCCGAAAAGCCAGCGCTGGATCAATCCTATTCGAAAAGCAACGCAGTTAGTTGAGCAACAATGATTCGCGCTCAAAAACTGCCTACTGTTAATTCACATAGGCAGGCGATGCTTACCCAGATGGAATCCATGAGTTAGATACCTCCGATTCCCAATCTTCTCCGCGGTTGAGGGGCATAATCGGCACACCAGACGGCTGTACAAACTCTACTGCGATAGGGGTAGATCTAGTGGAGGCGGACCCCTCTCCGCCTCCCGAGGGTGGTGGTGGGGGCGGGGGCGGCTCGGTGGCGGACGATGCCATAAAGTAGGAGGGCAGGACGGCGAGGCGGCGGAGGGGCGGTGTGTGAGCTCTTCTAGTCTCGGGTGGAGGGGAAAGCTTTGGGTGAGTGAGAGACCGCCAGTCCAACGTGTCTCATTGGGTCAACAGTCAACACCATTCAAAAGCAACGGTCAATTCACAACCACCTCGGCTCCCTAGCCGTCACCGGTAACGGTCAAGGCCTCTGACCAGACGGCAACCCTCCCGTCCGAGCGTCTGCGAGGGGTTTCAAACTAGAGGGAGGGGAAAACTGAGGAAAAGTTAAGCGGCTGGGGAAAACTGAGTACAACTAACGAACCAGGGGCACGAAAATAGAAATCCCTTGTTCAATTTGGTCCGTACGAGTTGGGCCCAAATAAAATTGCGACCACGGTCATCGTTTGATTTGGTCTGTATGGGTCGGGCCCTGAATAAACTTGCGATCGCGGTCTGGCCAGCCTAGCCAATGCGCCCAACTAGCTTGACCCATCCTATCCATTGGTGGGAAAACTTTAGGGGCCACCGGTGCCGACGCTGGTGTGCTTCTAGTGCCTTCTCGCCCCTTCGCTATTGTTCCCCGCGTGTTTGTGCCTAGCTGCAAGCAATAAAAGGTGAGGCCAGTAGTGATGGATTTTCCCCATCCTCCCAACAACCACCATGCATGGTGACGGTGCGATGTTAAGGCACCCAGTTGGGACCCCCAAGAGGAAGGTATGAGGAGCACATCAGCAAGTTTCCCTAAGTTGTGAAACCAAGGTTATCGAACCAGTAGAAGAAAGCCAAACTTCAGAAGGTGATGCTTGCTAGCTTCGCGACACTCCAGACAATGGCGCCAGAAAATGCTGGTGCGTAGTTGATGTAGGAGCTTCTTCACCTAGCAGCAACGTGGAACCTATACACAACACAACCAAGAACTTTGCTCCCAACTTCGATGAGGTTGTCAATCTCACCGGTTTACTGTGAACAAAGGATTGAGCGTATCAAGTGGTAAAAGGTAATAGTAATGCAAGAATGTAAACAGAGCGAGTAAAAGTAAAGCGGTAAAGCAATGTAAAAGAAATTGGACCAGGGTCCACAGTTCACTAGTGGTGTCTTTCCATAAGATAAATAACAACATGCTGGGTAAACAAATTACAGTTGGGCAATTGATATAGTAAAGATAACGTACATATGTCATGAGGATCACTATGAGATTCACTCTAGGCATTACGACAAAATACATAGACCGCCATCCAACTGCATCTATGACTAAAAATCCACTCGCGGGGAGTCATCCGAGAACCCCTTGAGTATTAAGTTGCGAACAACAGATAATTGCATTAAGCAAAGTGCGTAATGTAAACAAAGCAAATGTCCTTGGACACAAGAATGTTGTTTTCTCCCTAGTGGCAACATCACATCTACAACCTTAGAGGTTTCTGTCACTCCCCCAGATTACTAGAGGCATGAACCCAACTATCGAGCATAAATACTCCCTCTTGGAGTTACTAGCATCTACTCGGCCAAGATAGCTACTAGCAACGAAAAGCATGCAAGATCATAAACAATATAGAGATAACATAAAGATATATATTCAGCACATCAACTTAACATAGTACCAATACTCATCGGATCCCAACAAACACAACATGTAGAATTACATAAAGATGATCCTGATCATGTAGGGCAGCTCACAAGATCTAAACATGAAGCACATGGCGGAGGAGACAACCATCTAGCTACTGCTATGGACCCGTAGTCCAAGGTAGACTACTCACATATCACTCCGGAGGCGACCATGGTAGTGGAGAAGGCCTCCGGCAGGGATTCCCCTCTCCGGCATGGTGCCAAGAAGAGCTCCTGGATCCTCCCGATCTCGCGACGATGACAACGGTGGCTTAGAGTATGTTTCGTGGAAAAGAGATTTGTCCCTTAGGTTTTACCCGTCGAGGGGAACTTATAGGCGAAAGGCAGCGTCAGAGGGTGGACCAGGGTGGCTCACCCCTGGTGGCGCAGGCCAGGGGTAGGCCGCGCCACCCTAGGGTGTGGCCGGCTCCTGGCCCCCCTCCGTCTCATCTTCAGTCTTCGCGAAGCTTCGGTAAAAATAGAAGGGTGGGCTTTTGTTTCGTCCAATTCCGAGAATATTTTCTGTGTAGCTTTTCTAAAACACAAAAACAGCAAAAATAGGGAACTGGCAGTGTGGTATCTCGTTAATAGGTTAGTTCCAGAAAATGCATAAAAATGCCACGAAGTGTAACAAAACACAAAACAAATGGTGTATAAACAAGCATGGAACATCAAAAATTATAGATACGTTTGAGACGTATCAAGCATCCCCAAGCTTAACTCCTGCTCATCCTCGAGTAGGTAAGTGATAACAAAAGAATAATTTTTTAGGTGACATGCACCATCACAATCTTGATCAACTTTCTAAAGCATTGAGTGCTGGGATCAAAGAACTTAAAACATGGGTATAAAAGACATAATCTTGACAATAAAACTTAGCAACCATGTTATAACATGAAAAGGAACACAAACGAAAGATCATGAATAATGAAACAATGAAAGTCAAGTATGTGTTCAAATCATATGGAAAAGCATATCAAATGGTTTTCAGCTTGTCCTTCATGGAATAGCAAAACATAAATGCATAGGACACCTTCAAGTTTAAGAGGGCGACTAGATACAAATAAAATAAGAACAAGTAAAACCAAAATCATGAATCAATCAATGATAAACTTTGGGACTATGCACATGAAACTCAGAATGGCAACTATGCTCTCTTAGACGGTGCATAAAGGTAGAAGGTGGAGACTCAACATAAAAGTAAAAGAAAGGCCCTTCACAGAGGGAAGCAGTGATTAAACATGTGCTAGAGCTTTTCATTTGTAAAACAGAGAGATAAAATTGGTTTTGAGAGGTGGTTGTCTTTGTCAACGACTAGCAATGGGGTTCTTACTATCTTCCATACAAAAATGAAGCAAGTTTTTGAGAGACAGAATGCCACTTTGGTGCTCTTTTATAAAGCTTGGCACTCCTCCCCACCTTTTTCCTTTCACAAACCATGGCTAACCAATTCCATCGGGTGCCCACCAACATTCACATACCATGGAGGAGTGCCTTTTTTTTTCTTTTTTTTCTTTTTGGAATAAGACAATATGGAAGATAGCAAATCCGACCACTATGTCCCCATGAGCTGAAAATAGTGTCACAAAACGAGAAGTGTTTTGAAGGTTTTTTGAAAGGTAGCACATGAAAATTTACTTGGAATGGCTTGCAAATACCATGCATAGGAATTTATAGTGGACACAATGGCAAACTTGGTTTTTGAGAGTTGGATGCACGAGTAGAGCTCATACTCAGTACAAAATGAGGGCTAGCAAAAGACTGGGAGTGACCAACTAAGAGAGCAATAACGGCCATAATCATGCAAAGTGACAAAGCATCATTAAAATAAGCATAAAATGGCATCACAAGTCAAAAAACAAATGATCATAGAGGCTTATGGAGACTTGTTAGAGTCAAACATGTTGTAAGCATGCGCCAAGTCAACCCAAATAAAGCATCAAAGGAGAAAACCAAATAAATGCTTCCACATAATAAAAACAACGCATGATTTTTTCAAAGGCTCATTAAGCAATCTCAGTCATTTGAGACAAGTCATGCTACAGCAAAAATCACTAAGCATACTACCAAAACGACATCAATCATGGCATGCAAAAGTCTAAGCCGCAGTCTAAACAAGCTCCTTTTTGTACCACTTTTTTTTGCATGAAACTTTTTCTCTTTTCCAACACCATTCAAACCTTTTTTGAAACAACTCTTTTGATGAATACCAACATAGACCAGAGTTCCAAATACACCTTGATGCAAAGATATAACAAGATCTGAACAAAAATCAAGGCGAAAAACAAAGGGTTTTCTATTTTCGTGCCCTCGGGTCCTTAGTTGTGCTTAGTTTTCCCCAGCCGCTTAACTTTTCCTCAGTTTTCCCCTCGCTCTAGTTTGAAACCCCTCGCAGACACTCGGACAGGAGGGTTGCGGTCTGGTCAGAGGCCTTGACTGTTACCGGTGACGGCTAGGGAGCCGCGGTGGTTGTGAATTGACCGATGCTTTTGAATGGTGCTGACGGGTAGGGTCAGGAGACACGTCGGAGCAGCCATCCATCTATCGCTGACGTGTGGGCCATTTTATTTCCTGATTGTATACGCGGTGCTGCCAATGACAAATGGGGCCGCTCTATAGGGCTGCCGCAGCCAATGACCAGTGGGGTCGTGTAATTTTCAGGAAAAGACATATATTGCCGCTCTATGGGGCTGCCGCAGCCAATGACCAGTGGGGTCGTCAATTTATTTAGAGAAAATCATATATTTCCGCTCTGTGGGGCCTCCGCAGCCAATGACCGCTGGGGTCGTCTATTTATTTCGAGAAAATCATATAGAGCCGCTCTGTGGGGCCGCCTCAGCCAATGACCGCTGGGGTCGCCCTTAGTGAAAAGGCATATATCCCTGCTTTTAGTTAGAGAGAAGCAACAAGTTTGCTAATTAATTTTTCTTAAGCTAGACCCAGCAGGTGACTATTTTCGCAGCTTAATCTAAAGTGAATCTTATGCTAAACATGGCTGGAACCTAGTGTTGTGCATCTCATTAGTCATCGGAGAACCGCTGGCAGCTCGTTCCCCACCCTCGGACGGAGCAGCCATCGCCGACGCCTCGTCACGCCACCGGCTCTGTTCCCTGGCAGCGTCGGACGGACTGCGGTGCTGCACGTCAACCACGGCTCCAGCACTTGTTTCGTCCGCACGCATTGTACCCACCGCAGGAAAGTCCGCCGCAAGTAGATTCGCCGCCACGACGACCGGGAATTGCTCCGCCGCAAGCAGATCCGCCGCCCACGACGACCTCCGCTTCCGCCTCCCCCGCCCCCTAATCGATTCGGTTCCCGTAATTTATTGGAGTTTGCAACTGCGAAATAGTCCTCAATGTCTGGTCGTAGCGGGTACACCGGCGAGGGTGGGGATTCGATCATGTCGTGGCCACGTTCTACTTCTCCTACCTCGTCGGAAGTGCAGGTATCTAGCTTCTGCTCTCTGTACTACCGTTGAATTTGAAGTGCCGCCATGGCCTATTGGAGTGATTTCAGTTGTTCTTTTTTCCATTATTGTTATAGTTCGCCAGGCAAGCCAATGATCCATGGTACATTGCATACCAAGATGAATCAACCCAGTGGTGTAGCCAGAGGATGGATTTGGAGGTGAAGGTGGCCAATTTAGGTGATGAATTGGCCCGTAAAAACCTGATGATATTCGAGCTGAAGCGTACTGTGGAGGAAGAAAAGAAGAATTCAGAGCTTATTCGCAAGGAGAAGTTGATACTTGAGACAGATCTTGCCGTATTTGATCAAGTGGTAGAAAATCTAGAACATGAACTTCAAGTGATGGGAGAGGCGAAAAGTAGATTCATCTGGGCAGTTTTATTAGGTGTCATCCCTGTCCTAGCAGTTATGTGGTTGTGGTAGATGATTTAGATAGTATAGAATTGTTATTCAGTAGATGGCTCTAACCACTATATTTTGGTGTGGCTCTAACCACTGTATTTTGTCGTACAATTTCCTAGTTGTGCTAAGTAATGCGCGCGATAATTTTCAAGCATGAACATCTTATGAAAGTTGGGATAGAATTCAAATCATACATTTGGATGTACAGGGACACATCGAGAAAGTGGAGAAGCTTTTTTTCAGACGGAGGTAGTAGTTTGAACAATTTTATCCCAAATTGAAATTGAAAAATAAAAATTTATCATAATTTATCCCAATTTGCGGCGTCGAACACAGCCGCGCACCGATGGGCTAGAAGGGCCTGGATGCCGGGCGGCTGAGGGGTGGTCATCTGCGCCATCCGCAAACTCGGACATGTAGGAGGGCTGGATCTGCAGCTTCGCAACTACTCTTGGCACCGCCGCCGTCTAGGTGGCTGGATCTGCGCCATCCGCAAACTCGGACATGGAGGAGGGCTGGATCTGCGCCGTCGCAGCGATGTTGTGGATGATGGCTTCAATCGTCTTGTCATCGATGACCACTGTCGACACGGCCGCCGTCTTGGTGTCCATCAGCAACAGATCTGAGGAGGGCAACGAAAGTGAGACATCGGCAGGCTCCGACATTGAAGGCTGGATCTGCGCCGTCGCAGTGATGTTGTAGGCGATGGCTTCAAGACGATCGATGAGCACTGTCGACACGGCCGCCGTCTTGGTGTCCATCAGCAACAGATCTGAGGAGGGTAACGGAAGTGAGACATCGGCAGGCTCCGACATTGAACGCTGGATCTGCACCATCGCAACGATGTTGTAGGCGATGGCTTCAATCGTCTTGGCATTGGTGAGCACTGTCGGCACGGCCACCGTCTTGGTGTTCTTCATCATCAACAGATCTGAGAAGATAAACAAAAGTGAGACAGAGAGAGACATTTCAACTATTTCTGAGGGTTAGATCCTCACTGGCACTCTTAGATCCTCACCGGCACTCTTAGATCCACGCCGCCGCATGTTAGATCCGCGCCGTCGCACGCACGGTTAGATCTGCGCCGCCGCACGCACGGTTAGATCCGCGCCGCCGCACGCTACAGTTCCGTGCGGCCGCACGCACGGTTAGATCCGCGCCGCCGCACGCATGCACGCACGCTGCAGATCCGCGCCGCCGCACGCACGCACGCTGCAGATCCGTGCCGCCACGACCGCCAGAGTAAGAGAGGAAGATGCGACTGGAATATGCGACTGCCAGGGTTGGTAGGTATGTGCTCTGCTCTTCTCTCCATATGCGTCCATCGAGGTAGAGAGAGATATATACAGGCCGTCCGATCATAAATGATCCAACGGTGCAAGCGTACGTTGAGCTATCAACCAACCAAGATTCGTGTGACATATATCTCGACCAATCAGAGATCAGCCAGTGAGTACAAGTGAGGAAAACTGAGTACAACTAACAGGGGGAAAAGAGAGGAAATGTTTATCGGAAGGGCAAAACTGAATAGGACTGAATAAAACAAGTGGACCCGGAGGGGGTAAACTGAGTAAAACTAAGTAAAACAGGGGCACCCAAATAATAAAGGGAGTAAGGGAAATTGAAGCTTTTGGCATAAAAAATGTTAGATTGTGTTATTTGAACAATATAGTACATTTTGGCCGACGTGATATTGTTTGCAATTCAAAGATACACAAGTGTGACAAATTTGGACTCATTTGGACCAAGTTTGTAAGCATAGTGGGTATTTGGGAGGTGTGTTGAGTAGAAAGCCCTGCATCTTCATAGCTAGTAGCTCATGGACTAGGAAGTGGTTTTGGGAAAGGGAAACTTCATATCTCTATATTTCCTTTTCCATTATTATTTCTCTAGGTTGTAGGTAACATAACAAGACTCTATGGGAAGGTTCCACCATGTTTTGAATTATTATGAATTAAAATAAACCCAAAACTATATTTTTTGAGTTTAGTCACTAAGAGGGGGAAAAGTGAGGAAACCTCAAGCGATGAACTATAGCTAGTAGCTCATTGACGAGGGGTTAACTCGACAAATGTCCTAGATGAAGGACTTAGGATCGGGGAGATAGGGCGTCGGATGAACTCGAAGGTAAAGTTAGTCGAAATAGGTGTGTATCGAAAGTAAACTTGGGTGTTCAACCTGGCTTGCTTTCAATCTGCCCCACACCGTCCTCTCCTGGCCCCTATATATAGGTGGCCAGGTCTCGAGGATCGGGTAGGGTTCGATACAGATTACAATATCGACATACGGAAAAGACTCGTATTCGACTATCATTACAACTGGGCCTAGCTTAACGGGCCTCAGGGGTGCTCAACTAACGGGCTCTATTGACTATACCCTTGTCAGTAGCCCCTGAGATTCTATCAGAATTGCAGATTCGGGTTGAATCTCTAATCTTCAAATCTTCGACTTGATCAATTCTTCGACTTTCTCTTCAAATCTTCGACTTGGTCTTTCGACTTATGATAATTTGTTCGCAAGGGGTCTTGATGAACAAGCCTGACAACTCTGACGGATCAAGAGGTCAGTTAACTGTCGGAACAGATACTTGTCACCTACTTCAAATTCAATCCCCTTGGACTTGAATTCGGGATACCGGTCAAACCCATTCTTTTGCCGCATATAGGACTTACAAAGAATGAATCCCAGTGGTTCTCAAGGTACCCAGTGCGTCCACCAGGATTTTCTTCGCGTCGTAGACATGGATACATACCGGCAGAGCGCATCCATGTGCGTATACCAGGCCACACAGGATGGATCCCGGGGTCTTACCTACGTGACAAGTCACGGCATTCGAGTTGCGTTGCGATAACGCAACTCGAGAATCTCATGGCGCAGTCAAATTTTGACTGAAAATATTCGGGTTTCTTCAACCATAAAACTCGCTCCCGATGGGAGTAACACTCCTTCACTTCTCCAATTATAATGTTTTGCCAAGAAATATCGTCGGGTGCGCGCTCAGCGCTCCCGATGGGAGTAGCCCCCGAGGCTATACTCGAAAGAGATTTTTTCGAGTATAGGCTCGAAATAGAGTGCAATACACCATACTCCAACTCGAAATACTTCAACTTCGAGATACTTCAACTTTGAGATACTTCATCTTCGAAATACTCCAAGAACGCCTTGTCGTCGAATATGCTTCCTCAACTTAATTAAAGATTTCCAGTTACCATCATTTAAGAGTAGTAGCCCCCAAGGCTATTATCCAAAAATCTTTCACACATAATCTTCTCTAAGAAGTTTGCATTTGTCGGCGCCATTTTCTGTTCGATAATATATCCTTTATGACATCAATGACTACGTCACTCTGTATCATTTCGAACCGTTGCATGGGCAATGCTGTAAATTCCGCAATTTTTGACCGTTAGTGGGCTGCCGTTTCCGCTCTTTGCGCCACGTCTCGGCCCACGATCCTTCTCCCTGAAGACATATAAAGGGCGTAGTGGGGGATTTTTACTGTTTACCAGCTCGTTTCCTCCGCCGCCTCCATTGCTGATCTCCTCTTGCTTCCTTCTCTCGTTCATAGCCCCCAAGCGCACTTCGTGCATTAGATGCGCGTGAAACATCTGGCCACCAAGAACACCATGGCCAAGATCTCTTCCTCCACCAGCTGGGTGCGCTCCACCATCACGAAGAAGGATGTGGAAAAAGCCAGGACGGACGGCCTCATCGCCGCCCAAGATTCCATCTGATTTCCAAGTACTGAACGGATCCCGGAGCCCCCAAGCGGTTATCGGGTAATATTCCTCGCTTTCCTCCTCCGTGGTCTTTCTCTTCCCGCCCACGAGTTCCTTCGTGGTCTTGTTTTTGTTTATGGTGTGCAGCTTCACCAGCTCACACCTAACTCTCTTCTACACATTACGTGCTTCGTGACTCTTTGCGAGTCATTCCTGGGCATTGAGCCCCATTTTCTCCTCTGGAGGTCGATCTTTCGCCTCCGCCCCAATGTTGCTTTACGCAGAAAACCCGAACTGGGCAGAGCTGTTGTGTCGGTGCGTCCTGAGGCACAATATCTTGAATTTTCCATGGCCGCGTCTGTCCAAGGGTGGAGAACCAAGTGGTTCTACATAAAAGACCGCAAGGCCGCTCCTGAAGATCAATATGGTCTAGCACCTTTCGAAGCCTCCAAGGAAGTGAAGAAATTGGCTTCGTGGGATGCACTTCCCTCAGATGACGAGGTAGCACAAGTTCTTCCCCTTCTATCTCGCATTCAAGCTTTGATAGGAGGCCAAGGAGGAGCTTTATCGGGTATTCAACTCATGGCGTTCTTCATACAACATCGAGTTCAACCCTTGCAACACCGCCTCACCAAGTTCTGGAATTACTCTGGCTTGGAAGATCCTACTCGCATCTCTGAAGATTTAATAGAGAAAAAAGATGTCGACAAGCGAGTTAGGAGCCTTACCAAGCTCACCAAGGATCATGCGGTTGCTGACTTAACCGCTGATTACTTCGACTCCGTGCACCCTTTACCCGAGGTATGCATCTTTATGTTCACTTGTTGTCGATTTTTGCTTTTGTCGACTTACATTTGCCTTTGCACTCCGCTAACTTGTTTATTTATATGTAGGGTCATCAATTCCTTGCTTCGCACCCTCCTCTTCCAGAGGCAGGGCCTCTTCCAGCTAAACTGGCCTCACCTGTATCTGAAGCCCCCGAGGCTGACGATAATCAAGACGGGGATGATGCCGAAGAGTCGGAAGAAGAAACGAGCTCATCGACATCATCTCCTTCCACGCCTGCTGAAGATACTGGTGTCGACAAGAAAAGGAAGCGAGTCGAAGAATTTGCTTCTTCGAGTTCTGCAGCGGCTGCAGCAGCTGATAAGACCTTTGCTCCTGCAGAAGATGAGGAGTACTTCGACCTCCTGGCATCGTAAGTATTTTTTATTCAAGTTCCTCAATTGTATTTCTCTCGCCTTATTTCCATCGTGTTACTTATAAGTTTCTTGCTTCTTGTAGAGATGATGAAGAGCCGTCAGAACCTGCTATAGGTTCTCCTCCAATTCCTACAGCTGTTGATGATGAGCCCCCGGCCCAAAAAATTGCGCCCCGGGTTACAAGGGCCTCTGTAAAGAAGGTTCCTGTTTCCCGAAACCCCAAACGCTCGAAGAAGGCTAAAGAACCTGAAGTTTCTCTGGAAGCACATGAATCCGCATCTTCCCCCCATGATGTGAGTAACTTTTCTCTTGCCCATTCTCCTTGCATACACTTGCGCTCTTATACTTTCTTTTCTCTTTAGGCTTTGTTGAGCAGATTCGTTGCCTTGGGCACTGAATGTGCTGAGTACCTAAAGGTTGCAAAAGCTTCCGAAGGTACAACTTTGACGTCGAGTCCTTACTTTTGTTCTGTGCTTTATCCTTTTCCCCATTATCTGACTCCCTTTCGTCTTCTTTTGCAGCTGCCTTAGCAACAGCCAATGCTCGAATTGCGTCGCTTGAAGCGGAGCTTAATGCTTCGCGAAAAGCTTATGACGTGGCGGCCGCTGCTAAAGCGAATGCTGAGAAGTCACAGAAAGCTGCGCTTGGTAAGGCGAAGAAAGCTGAAAAAACTCTAGCTGAAACCAACAAGGAGCATGCTCAGCGAGAGCAAGCCGTGGCAGAGCGTCTTCACACCATGTCTACTGCCGCTGAAAGTAAGTGCTTCGCCTTGTCTTCTATTTTCGTCTTCTGTTGAACTGGTGTATTTGTTAACATCTGTCTCTTCTTTTCTTTGCTATTGCTCAGAATTCACCGGGGTATCTCCGTCGTCCTTACAAACGGACGATGATCCTCTTATGGATGCAGTTAACCTACTCGAAGAAAACTGGATATCTATCCAGGAGACTTTTGAGTTGGTTAGCCGCGTTTTATCACGGCTGTTTGCCGGCTTGTGGCTGAAGAAAAGGGCGGCAATCCCGAAGGACAACCTGACTGAACTTGCCAAGTCCTTCGATACCACTGAAGACCCCACTCTCCAGCTGAAAGGGCTGTCCATTAAGCACGGCGCCGAGGGTGCTATTGCACTTTCTCTTGCGCACGGTACAGACTTCGACTGGGGGAGGGTTGGCTCCCCCCATGGCCACACCCGTGACGAGATGAAGGTGTTCTTCGAGAAGGCGAAGAAGTTGGCACCTGCGTTGTTGACAACGATTTCTCCTTCGGCGGCATCTGCTGTGCCTGCTGCACCGCCTCCAGCGGCGAAAGATCCAGTGCTACCGTCGACTTCTAGCGAGGAACTCGCCGCGCCCCCTTCTTCCACGGAGCACAATGCTGAGGTGGCGTAGACTCAGCTTCTTTGTAGCTTTTTTAGTTTTCTCCTTTTGAATGTACAGACTTCAATTAAGTGCAACCCGAGAACCTTAGCCATAGGGTTGTGCTCTTGTGTAAATATATCCTCTTCATATGAAGTTTTATGCTGCCTTTCTGAAATTGTTTCTCCTTCCTTTTCTTTTGTAGTCGATGAATGTTCATGATCCTTTGACTCATGGTTCTGCTCCTTCCTCTGCCCGTGGATTCGATCCTCAGATTTTGTCGACTCCTAGTCGATGCAATCAATGCGCAGAATATTCTTCGAGGATTTCTGACCTTGAGGTCCGCTTGACTTCAGCCAAACGCCAAGCTCAGATGGCGTTTGATAAGGCTAGCAAAACTTCTGCTCTGACGAAGCAGGTGTCGATTCTTAGTGATGAAGTGTCCAGCTTGACGGCGAGGATTTTGCATCACGAAGAATGCAACTCTTTCATTCTTGGTATCATCGAATCTGCCTATGAAATGTTGCGATGTAAGCTTCCTCTCGACTTGTTTTCTTCTCTTTGTACTGTTACTTTTGTGATATCCTTTGCCCTTATAGGCACTTGCTTGGACTTCGCCGCTGAAGATCGTCGGGTTACCGAACGAAGCGCAGCTCTGGAAAAGATGTCCACAGGTGTTGAAAACTTATGGTCCGACCCTCGACGCCGGAGTGCTGTTGTATTGCTTCAAGATCGTGCTCAGCACATTGGCGAAGCGGTGGATGGC
Organism: Dactylis glomerata; assembly: GCA_007115705.1. NCBI lineage: Eukaryota > Viridiplantae > Streptophyta > Magnoliopsida > Poales > Poaceae > Dactylis > Dactylis glomerata. The sequence continues at coordinate 223,014 of QXEO01000439.1, read as the reverse complement.
TGCAGAAGATCTCTCGTGACTATGCACTCAGTTATGCTTCCTCGCAATCCTCTACCTGCGACTTTCCCACTTCTCCTTGATACTTTTAGATCCAGTCAGCGAATTCATCGGTTGATAGAGCTGAACTTAGTGGCTGGTGCCAATTTTGCTCTCGGATGGATACGCAAGTGGAAACCAAGACTCAATTATAGTTCTATGTCATTGAGCTACCCTCCAGGGGGAGCTAACCTTCGGGTACACTTGGAGAGTACCTTGCAGCCTGCCCGACGGATTATAGCCAGGCTATTGCAAGAAGATGCCGCGTTTTTCCGCGAGTTTCACTATTTAGACCCTTTGGGTGTTGATGATTCTAACAACCCGATGTTGTAAGGTGTATGTGGAACGCGAGAGTTTATTTATTTCGCGACTATATGTCTAAAATTTATTCTCAAGGCGTATTTGTATGGTTCGTGCGTTTGCCGCATCTTCTCTTTGAAAGACTCGTAAACTCGAATATGAGGAACGCTTTGTCTTTATTTATACTTGTAATGTAAGATACATGGGGTGACCCAAGAGATCCGGCCTGTGACCTGTGTTCTGGATCTAGAGGGCATTGCCCCTGGTATAACTCGTGGCTTTTACAGCCTTTATTGTTCTACTCTATTGTCTTATGATGCTTATGTCGTTGTGGCTTTCCCTTTTCCCTCTGCGCCTATGTCTTCTCCTGATGCTCCTACTCGTGGTTTCTTCGTTTCGGGCTCCGTGACGCATCCTTCGAGTAGCTTGACGCCTTATGTAGTCGCGCTTTTTGCCTTTTCTGCATGGTTGGCTATTACGCCAAAATTTTGCGCCATCTTGTGGAATTCCCTGTCGCAGAGATCTGAAACTTTGAAACTTCCTTTCACTGTAATTATTCCTCTTGGTCCTGGCACTTTAAGTACCAAATATGTATAGTGAGGCACTGCCATGAATCGCGAAAACGTGGGTCGTCCGAGGATCGCGTGATATTGCGATGGCCAGTCCATGACTTCGAAGTCTAGCTTTTCTCTTCTATAGTTTTGTCGGTTGCCGAAGCAAACATTGAGTGCTATTCGACCCAGCGGGTAATTGGCACTTCCTGGTACGATTCCATGGAAGGAGCAATCTGTTGGCTTCAGGAACTCTAGTGATATATGCATTGCTCGGAGTGTTTTCGCGTATATCAAGTTAATTCCACTCCCTGCATCCATGAATATTCTGTCAACATCATACGCGCCGATTTGAGCTTTGAGTACCAAAGGCGTGTTTCCCGGCCGAGGTACTGTTATAGGGTGATCTTCTCTGTTGAACTCTATTGGTTGCTCTGACCAGTGCAGATACTCCGTTGCAGCTGGAGGTGATATGACTGCTAAGTTAACTTGTCGAGTTATGCTCTTCTCTTCTTTGTTCGACTTGGGTACAGGTTGTATCATTGATATGATGTGTCCTTTTGATGGTACATATCCTTCGTCGTCGTCCTGTCCCTGGTTTTGCTGGTCTTGTCCTTGAGGCGCTCCATTGTTTCCTTGCTGCTTTGTCGGAGGATTGTTACTTCCTTCGAATCCTTGTCGCCTTGCTTCGGTTTGCTTATTTATTGCTGCTCCTTGCAGTTTTAAGAATGTTGTGCAGTCTTTCATTGCGTGCCTTGATACTCGTTTCCCGTCGACGAACGCTGAGTGTATATGACAAGGCCCGTTAAGCATATCTTCTGGTGATGGGTTGTACTCTCTGGATTCCCTTATAGGGAACTTCTTATAGTCCTCCTTTCCGTAGCTTCTATATCCCGAACTTCTGCGATCATTTCCTTGATAGCTGTTGTCTTTATATCCTACGGCGACTTGGCTATGCGAGCCGTAGGTGTCATAGTTTCGGGATCGTCTCCTTTGACTTCCATACTTGTTTCTTCTGTCGTCCTCTGGAGATCGCGCCCGCTTGTTGTTGCACGCATCTTCTCCGTCTGCGAACCTGTTTGCTGTGTCCATGAGGTCTGACACTGTTTTCGGCTTGATTCTGCCCATCTCTTCGACTAGGTCTCTTCGCCTTAATCCGATGATGAACGCGTCTATTGCTCTTTCGTCTGAAACTTCGACTGCTGAGTTTTTGATGAGGCTCCATCTTTGGATGTATGCCCGTAGTGTTTCGTCGCGTTGCTGTACGCACGCTTTGACTTCTTCTATTGATGCTGGTCGTTTGTATGTCGACCTGAAGTTGCTTGTAAATTGCTTTGTGAGGTCTTCCCAGCTTCCAACAGATTCTTTCTCTAGTTTGCTCAACCATGACCTTGCTGCACCGGTGAGGTGTAGTTGCAAACTTTGCATTGCTGTTTCCTTGGTTCCTCCTAATATTTGAACTGCTTGCAAGTAATCTGCAAGCCATGATTGTGGTTCCTGTGACCCATCGTATTTTTGCTGATCATGAGGTAGCTTGAATCCCTTGGGAACTGGAGTGGTGCGAACCCTGCGGGTAAAGCATGATGCCCCCATCTCTTTTTCGTCGTCTTCATAGTCGCGCTTTTCATTTGGGGATCGTGATCTTCGGGTTCCACCGTGCTGCTTTGGTGATGGCGATCGAGATCGGTGTTTGCTGCTTCTGCGCCGAGGACTATTGTGACGGTGAGGTGACCTTGCTTTGTGCACTTCTTTGTGGTGATATGCTTCTTCTCCTTTTGCTGATAGCTTGTGGCCCACCATGTTGAGTCCGTTCAGTGCTGCTCTATTGTAACGACCCAAGATTTTATCAAATTTTGGGGGAAAATTTTCGTTTCTATTTTGCTTGTGTGGATTGAAAATTCACAGGGATTTAAAACTTTTTGAGTTTATTTGAAAGCTTTGTTTGAAAACTATTTAAAATCCTCTATTTATTTCTTGAAGAGTTTCTTTGGGAAAATAAAAGAATTTGAAATACTATTTTCCATTCTTTATTCAAACCTATGCAAGCTTGCTTGCAAAGGAGTGAATCACAAATGTGTTTTATTTAGTAAGATTGTATTTTAAAAACTAAGTTTGAAATATAATTTCAAACATTATTTTATAAAGTATTATCTCCTATTTCAAAGGATCTTATTTTGAAAACCTATTTCTATTTTCTTTTATGCAAGCAAAGCCATTAGATTTAATTGAGATCTTTTATTAAAAACCTTGTTTTGGATTCTGAAAACATGTTTGATGTTGGTATAAAACCTTTCTGTGAATTTTACAAAATTATGAAATTGATTTGGCTTGATTTGGATTTTATATGCAAAATCTAGAAAGGAAATAAGAAAACGGAAAAGAGAAAAGAAACAGCACAAAAAAAAGGAGAAGAGAAAGATTTGGACCGAATCAGCCCAGTCCAGCCCAACCACAGCGGCCCACCCGAACACCCGAACCGGTACCCCCTCTATTTTTCCCTCCTCTCTCTTACACGTGGACCCCACCTGTCGGCTCCATCCCCTCCACCGTTTCCTCTCACTGGAAACCGTCGTCTTAATCTCGCCCACGATCCCGCTGCCTGGAGACCTCAACGGCCACTCCGTGCCCTCCCCTATAAATACCCTCCCCCTCCTCTCTGATTCCCCTCTTCTTCCTCTTGCAAAATCGCCGTCAGGCCGTCGGAATTGCTTGCCGGAGACCACGGTTGCTGCGGCCGTGCATGCCAAATTCCGGCGCACCAAGGTGTCCTCGGGCTCTCTCTCTTGTCCTACTCTTCCTCCCATGATCTGGCGCCTCACCCCATGTCCCTTGGCTATCCGATTTTGCAGGGAAATCAACGCTTCACCGCGAACCGAAGGTCACCGTCGTCCTCGCCTTCTCCAGTCGCCCCTCCCCTCTTCTACTGGATGCAATCGAGCATCCCGAGGATCTTTCCGAGTTCGCCGACCTCTTCTGCACCCTGTCCGATACTCCCTCACCGTCGGCAACCCCCGGAAGCTCGCCATCGTTCACATCCAGAGCCGGAGCTCGCCGGCGGCCAGCCGTAACCCTAGCCCGGTGAGCCTATTCCCCCTCTGTCCATCTCAACCGTTCGATCTTGATCCTGCGATCTAGAAAGAATCACTTAAACAAAGCGGTATGGGACAATCTGGTGCGTCCATGCTTCATAAGATCCAGCGGCTAACAGAGACGATCCAGCCGAAGGGGTATCAACCAATCAAAATCAGCCACGTGTCAGCTTCTGGTTAAAACAAAAATCAAATAGAAGTTTGAAACCTGATTTGATCCAAATCTTTGGAAATTCATATCTTTTGATCTGTAACTCGTAAAATTGCAAATAATATACCGTTGGAATCCTTAGAACCTCTAGAATCCAGCAGTACCATAAAATCTTATATTTTATGGGTTCAATTTGAAACTATTTTCAAATTGGAATCAAACCTTCTGTTAGCTTGCTAAATTCATAGATTTTGTTCTATTAATCCAAAAATTACAAATTTGTAGTCTCTGGATTCCTCAGAACTTGTAGAACATCATAGGATCAAGAAATATCAAATTTGATACGTGCACACACTTTGTGCATTCAAATTTGTCCAAATCACCATTTCGGTGATAATTCAATTTCTATAAGCTATTTTTGAGTGATTCCAATTGCAGTGACTTTGTATTACTGCAAGCTATCCAGTAGCATCACTCCCATAATTTCTTGAACCACTCCACAATTATTCAAGTTCTAATTTGAGAATTTGAGTAGTTCCTATATAGAGTAATTCTATTTCTATCAATGATTCCTTCCACCTTAGTAAATCCTATAATCATACCTAGTCACCAATGTTATCTAAACAACATCTTGATCAAGATCATATTCACCTAAACCTATCTTGTCTAGCTCACGCATATTCAAACTACGATTGAGCTGTTTGAGTAAAGTGTGATACATCTCAATCATTGATTCTATTCTTGCTATCCTTGTAATGTTGATCTAATCAACATTATAACACTTATCCAATACCCCATGAACCCAATAGAAACCTTAAACCATTATCCCAAATGTTATCTACCCATACTCAAATCCTCTGCCCACTTGATCCTGATTTCATGTGTAGAGCTATTCGATTAACAAATGAGTTAATTGAGTAACTCAATGATTCATGAATCTTAGCCTAAGCTAAAGTGTAATAGGTACTATTTAAGAATAATTGTTGTCACACTTATTCAGTAGTATTACTATTGCACTATTTTGTCTCTTATGGGATTTACTCACATGAGATGTTCTAAGACCCAATATGCCCTAATAAAGCATAAAGATCTCACTCCTTATGTTTTGCCTAATTCATATGTATATTCAAATTGCAATTGTGCTATTTGAGTAGAATATGAATTCATCTCAACCTAGTTTTTGTTAATATGGTGTTGTTATAACCCATACCAAAGTATGTATTATACACCATGTTAATCAATGAACCATTTGAGCCATGTCCTCAAATATAAATCATCCATACCCAGATCAATGCCTACCTAGTTTGTGTTCACATGTATTGAACTATTCAAATTACAAATGTGCAAATTGAGTACTTCAAGCATTTTTAAAACCTAGCCTAGTTCCTAAGTGCAATAGAAGCTATTCAAGAGTAATTACTGTCACATTTACTCAATAGTGTTGTTGTTGCACAAATTGACTCTTGTGTATTTTATTTCACATGAGCATTTCCTAAAACTCTTATGCTTTGATAAAGCATAAAAACTCCATCAATTATATTTTGCCTAGCCCAATTCTCTCTCAAATCATATTGACCTTTCCCAACTAAGCTCTCCAATTCATATCCCACAAATCATGAATCCTTTGCCGTATCTTTCTATCATAACATCTCAATAAATCCAAATTGTTAAACAAACACCTTTCAGTTGTTTGATTTGTTTGATTATGTTTGTATGGATTGTTTATGGTATGCTATTTCTGTGTTATAGTTTTTGCGAAGAACTACGTACTTAGTTGAGAGAAGTGGAAAGATCGTATTCTTCAAAAAGGCAAGTGACACACATGTCCCTCACCCATTTTATTATGCATTAGTATATTCACCTCTTGTAGTATGCATGATAGGTGTTTTACTCAACTGTTTTATCAAATGCTTAGATCCTAGTAGTGTATAGCTATCCCTCAAACCCCACCTGATAGGATGCTAAATACTTTGTTAATATTGATGCCATGCTAAGATCACTTGAAAAGTGTTTTGTGAAAAGATAAGAACTTCAACTAAAATGAAACACCTGGGTGGAATGGTTTGATAAGATGAGGCGAGGTAGGTGGGTTCGGGGACGCAAGCCTCATAAGAGGATGTGGGAACCGAATGCCGCTCGGGATGGCCACCCAGGAATAAAGAGATGGCTATGTCTTCCATGCTTATTGTACTTCCAGTGCAGCCTTATGACATTATGGGCTCTGTCTTGACTGATTAGAATGTGGGAGTGCAACTTGTCGGCAAGAAGTGGTGGTAGTCAAATTATAGGTTGGGAACGGTGCTTGCCAAGTTAGTTGTCCTCTCCTTCTAAAAGGTCTCGTTTCATTTTATGTATGGGCATAAAATGAATCGTAAGGTGAAAGTGCACAACCCTTGCAAGGTGTATAAAACTAATCGATTAGCCGTGTCCTCGGTTATGGACAATTGAGTCTCTAGACATGGAATGTACGGAAGAATCTCATCACCGTTTCTGAATTATTAAAATTTGTCTAGAAACCCCTAGGCAGGAACTAAGGACCATACACTCCGAGGGGTGGTGGTGCCTGAGGTTCCAACTTTGTTGAGTTGCGCCCAGAACTACATACCGGCCAGTATGTAGTGTATGGGGGTTGTCTTGACCCTTGAAAAATAAAATTTGTTGAAAGAAAGTTTTAAAATGGATTATAGGATAAAATTGGCTTTATGCAATCAGCCTATGAGATCCACCAGCCAAATGTCATGTAGTATAGTCTTTCCACAAAAATGCCACCAAATATGTGTCAATTGCCAGTACATCATTGTACTGACCCCTCTGGGGCTGCATATTCAAACGTGCAGGTTTTACTGTCGAGTAAGGAACCAGGAGTAGGATCTCGAGACTACATTCCAACATGTCTGCCTGTGGCACGTGATGAAGAATGAAGGCTCACTGCAACTATGCTTTATGCTGTGTACTCGTAAGGTTGAAGACCTATGTAATTGGATTTACATTGTAATATTGATGCTATTGCAATGATTTCTCATTTTGTACTGTGGTGCTATCTACTGATCCAGGGAATGGCACAGATACACAGGAGTTCTGCCTTTAGTAAAAGGCGGGGCGTCACATCTATGCATATGTTCTCTAGGATCTCCTGGACTTGGTCGAGTTGTAAGTAGATATGCTTGTGCTGCCACTAGTGCTGCTTCAGGAGTTTTTGGTAGGATGTTTCCCTGCTCGTCGACCGATAGGAAGGACGAGTCGAGGTTTTTAGAAATACTTTGCCTGTCGGAGTACTCGAGGTTGTCGTACCTTGAACCGTGTCGGCGATTTTTCCTTGCGTTGCTGTATGATGCGTCACTTCGTGCTTTTCGAGCAGCTTCGCTGGCTGCAATGGCTGAATCTTTCCTTCTTTGTATCTCTGTTTTCTCCTTTGCTAATTGCTTGGCCTGCTGCCTTAGGGCGTAATGATACCCCAAAAGCAAGTTTTTACTGGAACTTGATGGTATTGGCGTGCCGTGTTCTACGGCTTCTCTTATTATCTTCCATTCGTCGACTGATAGTCGAATTTTTTCCCTGGTTGTAAGGGATTCTGGTGTTTGCCCTTCTGCTAGGTGATTTGCTCCTCTGTCGATATTTGCTGGGTTTAGCACTGGATTATCGTTTTCGTCGAATTCTTCTGAGTTATCTCCTATAATGGCGAGCACCTGGCACTGTTTGCCGGTGTTACCCTTGAAGCTTGAGAAGATCGAGTTACTATCCTCAGAAAGCTCTAATCCTGTCTTCCATGTATCTGTTGACTTGTCTGCGATTTCGTCGAGGCAGATCGTGAGATCTTCGAGTTGGACTTCCACGTCAAAATTTTCCTTTTCTTCGTTGTCTTCTGCGATCTTTTCTTTTTGCACTTCCTCTGGGCTGACCGGCGAGTTTACCTCGCTGGAAGAGCCTTCAGAATATTCCATCATTGCTGTTGTTTCGGGCTCCCTGGCCGACGGATCTTGTTTCGTCGGATCTGAAAGGCGAGATGAACCCGACGGTCCGATGAGGATGTTTAAGCTTCCGATTGTCAACTCCATCTCTTGATTTTCGTCGACTTCTGTACTGATATTGGCTAAAAGCGAAAAAGCCGTCGAATTCATGATTCCAACGCCCAAGTTCCCCACGGTCGGCGCCAATTGACGAGGGGTTAACTCGACAAATGTCCTAGATGAAGGACTTAGGATCGGGGAGATAGGGCGTCGGATGAACTCGAAGGTAAAGTTAGTCGAAATAGGTGTGTATCGAAAGTAAACTTGGGTGTTCAACCTGGCTTGCTTTCAATCTGCCCCACACCGTCCCCTCCTGGCCCCTATATATAGGTGGCCAGGTCTCGAGGATCGGGTAGGGTTCGATACAGATTACAATATCGACATACGGAAAAGACTCGTATTCGACTATCATTACAACTGGGCCTAGCTTAACGGGCCTCAGGGGTGCTCAACTAACGGGCTCTATTGACTATACCCTTGTCACTCATGGACTAGGAACTTATTCAAGCAAATAAGACATACATTATTGTGATTATTCAACATACAAACTTGGGAACGTCACACTAGTTCGAATTCAACATACAAACTTGGGATCCCCAATACAAATTGTTCATACAAATTCAAATTAATTGTTCAAAATAAAATCTTTCTCTTGCTCCTGGTGTGACTCGCTGGGTCCACCACCTTACTCCGGGTAACCCTAACAGGGATATTACCGGTGTCTACCTTCCTTTTGCCATCTTTCTTGTTCTTGTTCTTCTTCTTCTCTTCGGGTTGTGCCAAGACCGAGACAACCATATCATACGAAGCTTGTGCTCTTTCTTCTAATACATTTTCTTCCCTTGCTTCTACAATCTGCTCTTGATCCATCGGTTCACCCAGCTCTTGATCCATTGCTTCAATCAGCTCTCCGTTCAAGCAGCTCTCCGTTCAAGCAGCTCTCCGTTCATCTGTTCAAGCAGCTCTCGATCCATCGGTTCAAGCAGCTCTCGATCCATCGGTTCAAGCAGTTGTCGATCCATCGGTTCAATCAGCTGTCGATCCATCGGTTCAAGCAGCTCTCGATCCATTGCTTCAATCTCCTCATGATCCATTGCTTCAATCTCCTCATGTTGAATTGCTGCTTCATTCTCCTCTGCATTTGCTGCTCCCGCCTGATCTTCCATTCCAAAAGCTGGGTCAACTGGATTTTTACAAAGCCTAGCAATGTGTCCAAGGGTTCCACAACGTTTGCACTTACGTCGTCGAATCGGTGGACCACCCTCTGCACTAGCTCTGATCCTATTCTTCCTCGGCCTACCTGCCGGTCTAGTCAAAACTGGAGAGTACAGTTTGAAGCCTGGATTGACTTTCATCCATTGGTCTTTTCCCAACAAGGTAGGAACATTCATAGCATATGCAGCCCTAAATTTGGCAACAGAGAAATACTCTGACACATACTGATCAACTTCACCTTCTACACCCGCTATAACACTCATGAAAAACAATGCGTGTATGCAGGGTATCCCACGGATCTGCCATCGCCTACAATGGCATGTCCTATCAACCAAACTCACTGGATACCTCCACTGCCTGTTTTTACTGTCAGTGTAGGTTACCTCAGCCTCCATTCCTTTTCTGATGCATTTCATCTTCAATTGTTTTGCCCTGGCATGCAAAGACTTAATCAAAGATGGGAGCATGAGAAGGCCAACATATTTTGTGGCTGCAATTCTTTGACACAGATCGATCTTTATCATGATCATCTGCCTAATCTTATCAAATATTTGCCACAGCATAAGCCCTTTCAGTGACTTGACCTTTGCATTGAAACTCTCCGCAAGGTTACTTGTTACATAGTCTACCTTGCAAATTTCATTGAATTGGCTTCTTGACCACACCCTACCATGATGTGCATCCAAGTACTCCTTCACCCCAGGTTTTTGTTTATACAACACTTCCAAATGAAACAGATGCTTCCTACTGCTGCATATGTATGCAGCTGGCCATAAGTTGTCAGTATAAACTTTACCCTTGAATTTCTTTGTAAAATTCTGTACCAAGTGTCGCATACATTCCCTATGCTCCACTCCAGGGAATACTGCTTCTACTGCACTCTCCAAACCTTTGCAAGCGTCTGTGTGGATAGTAAGTCCTGGTGGATGACCTATAAGGTCGCGCAAATTCTGCAGAAACCAAGTCCAACTTTCCTCTGACTCAACCTCCAAAACTCCATAAGCAACAGGGAACATCCAATTGTGTCCATCAATTGCAGTAGCAGCAACTAGCTGTCCTTTAAACCTGCCATGAAGAGCTATTGCATCCACGGCCAAATAAGGCCTGCAACCATCCAGAAAGCTTTTCTAGCAAGCTTTGAAACAAACAAAAGCCCTTCTAAAACATTCCTTCTGCATTATCCTCCCGCTTTTCAATTTGTAGGGAACTGTATGCTTGTCTATCGCTACAACACTGCCAGGACTAGCCATCTCCACTTCAGCTTTGAAAGTGTAAAGCAACTGAAAGCTTTCATTCCATGGACCATTGATCCTGTCAAGAGCCATTTCCTTTGCATAGAACATCCTCATGTAAGGTATGTTTATATTAAACTTATCAGATATCAATTTTATGAGTGCTGTTGGACCAAGTGTTGGAGTTTCTCTCAGCCAATCTATGATTGCATCTGCCAACCACCTAGTCTTCGCTAGCTTTGATTTCTCCTCTGGCGCTCCAGCTCGAGGTGGACAAGTATGGTCGATCGAGTTCTTCTTTATCTGAAACATAATTATAAGGGATGTCAGTAACAGTTAACAAATTTTACACCGTGATCTAAAATACATAACTGGTTGGCGTAGTACCTGAACCACGGTGCTTCTGAGCATTGTGGATGCATGCAGCCTCCACCTACACCTCTTGTATGGGCACTTAACTGTGAACCTACCTGGCTCACTTTTAATAACCTCATAATCATTCTTGGTGAGAATGCAATATGTAGTAATTGCATTACGGCAGTCCATCATCGTTTGAAATACGGTGCCTTCTGCTAGCTGAGGATCCTCCCTGTTCCACTCAATTGTTGGCAAGTCATCACCTTCGTAATCGGCTAAAACAAGGCTATCATTGTTCTCATCCTTCTCTTCATCATCAGTATCATCAAATCTGGCACCTTGTGCAATATCTTCCATGTATTGATCCTCCATTGCCTGCTTACTGCATCGATCTACCAATTCAGGAAACATCAACTCATCCTCATCATCTTGAGGAGACGGATCCTCAATCTCTGCATCGTCCTCCACATCGACCGCAGGAACGATCTGGCTACCACTAGCACCGGGGATAGATGGTGCTGCTGTGGACCTACAAGGAGCGGGGCGGCGCACACGATTAGCAGAGGCAGCAACAGTAGAGAGACATGATGCCCGACCACCTGATGATGCCCCAACACCAGATGATGCCTGGACCCTGTCCACATGGATACGAATTTTACCAATACGACAAGAATCATTTAAAGCAAAAAACATTCCCAGATCCTCGTCGGAAATTAGTGGAACATATCTTCCCTCCGTGCTGTTGAAATATTGGAAATCAACTGAATCGCCAGTGCCCCAGGGGTACTGAGCGCAGATGTTATCTTTTAAATCCCTCAATGAGATGGTAGTTGCAACCACCGCTGGGATGTAAAATCCGCTCACATTGCGTTCAGAATCACGCAAAAAGCTAGTATCCAGCCTAACCACCAGCCGAAAAGCCAGCGCTAGATCAATCCTATTCGAAAAGCAACGCAGTTAGTTGAGCAACAACGATTCGCGCTCAAAAACTGCCTACTCTTAATTCACATAGGCAGACGATGCTTACCCAGATGGAATCCATGCGTTAGATCCCTCTGATTCCCAATCTTCTCCGTCGTTGAGGGGCATAATTGGCATACCAGACGGATGTACAAAATCTACCGCCATAGGGGTAGATCTAGTGGAGGCGGAGCCCTTTGCGCCTCCCGGGGGTGGTGGTGGGGGCGGGGGCGGCTCGGTGGCAGACGACGCCATAAGGTAGGAGGGCAGGACGGCGTGGCGGTGGAGGGGCGGTGTGTGAGCTCTTCCAGTCTTGGGCGGAGGGGAAAGCTTTGGGTGAGTGACAGACCGCCAGTCCGACGTGTCTCATTGGGTCAACAGTCAACACAATTCAAAAGCAACGGTCCATTCACAACCACCGCGGCTCCCTAGCCGTCACCGGTAACGGTCTAAGGCCTCTGACCAGACCGCAACCCTCCCGTCCGAGCGTCTGCGAGGGGTTTCAAACTAGAGCGAGGGGAAAACTGAGGAAAAGTTAAGCGGCTGGGGAAAACTGAGTACAACTAACGAACCAGGGGCATGAAAATAGAAAACCCAAAAACAAAAGCTAAACGCAGTTCTAGAAAAAGAGAACACTCGTTGAAAGATAAGAGTGAAAAATAGAGTGTTCTTGGCAAATGAAAACGAAGTACATCTCCTCCAAGAGAAATTTGTTGGGGTCCAACCATTTATTGCAGCAAACAAACCAAAAGAAAACTGAAAGCAAAAGTAAAGATGCTCCAAGAAAAACGCATAGTGCATGAAGCAATAAAAATATAGTGTGTTGAAAGGTGACCTGATTTTTGCCGATGAAGAAGGGGTGCCTCGGGGGCATCCCCAAGCTTTGACGCTTGTAACTCTTGGATATTTCTTGGGGTGACATGGGCATCCCCAAGATTGAGCTTTTGTCCATTCTTCATCTCATCTCATCACTCTCCAATCCCTACACTTGAAAACTTCCTTCATACAAAACTTTACACAATTCTATTAGCAACGTTAGCATAAGCATAATAGTAAATCAACCCTTTTTGGTTCAGGTTACAACCAAAAAACACCACATATAAAGCATATACTACTGTAGAAACTTTGTCAAAAGTCCCGTGATCAAAAGAACTCAAAAAGAAAGCGATCGAGAGGCAAACACAAATAGTGGCAGAAATCTGTCAAAACAGAACAGCTGACAAAGGTCGATTTTTTAGAGGACCTTCTGTTGCTCAAATAGAAAAGTGAAAAACTAATGAAAGTTTGGATATAACCTGGGGCATATGCACAAGAAATCGTAGGTCAAAAAGATATTCTGCAAATGTTCACGAATTTTTATGGTGCAACACCAAAATCTATTTCAGGACAGCAACTTCCCCAAATCTTACCTCCCTCAAATTAGAGGTTCTCGTTGGCACAACAACAAAATAAAAATGATAAGGCACGGTTATTACAGTAGTAAGAACTTCCAAGACTCAAATAAAAGAAAAATTACTAAAAAGAAAACAATGGGTTATCTACCAAGAGTGTTTTTCTTTAACGCCTTTGAGCTAGGCGCAGAAAGTGCAAATCAAGTAATATCAAGCGATGAAGCATAAAGTTCATAATTTGCTCTAAGAATAGAGTCAAAAAGCAATTTCTTCCTTCTTCTAGGGAAGTGTTCCATAATTTTCTTGAATGGGAATTGATATTTGATGGTGCCTTCCTTCATATCAATGATGGCACCTCCAGTTTGAAGAAAAGGTCTTCCCAAAATAATAGGACATGAAGCATTGCATTCAACATCTATGACAAGAAAATCAACAGGAACAAGGTTATTTTTAACCATAATAAGAACATCATTAATCCTTCCCAAAGGTTTCTTCTTAGCAACATCAGCAAGAGGAACATCAAAATAACACTTTTCAAGCGGTGGTAAACCAAGCATGTCATAAATCTTTCTAGGCATAATAGAAATACTAGCACCTAGATCACATAAAGCATGGCAATCAAAACCATTAACATGCATATCAATGATGGGCTCCCAACCATCTTCTAACTTCTTGTGAATAGAAGATTTTTGTTTCAACTTTTCCTCTCTGATTTTCATGAGAGCATTTGTAATATGATTTGTAAAAGCAATATTCAAAGAACTAGCATTAGGACTCAAAGCAAGCTTTTGTAAGAACAAAATAACTTCAGATATATTGCAGCCATCAACATCAAAATCATTAAAATAAATAGAGCTATCATCTCCCATACTCCGAAAAATTTCAGCACTCTTTTGAGAAAAAGTTTTTGCCGTTTTGGGCTTTTTCGCACAAGGAGTACGAAATTTCTCTACACCAATCAAAGTAAGAGGATTTATAGCATTTGGAACAACATCATTAGAGGTGGTAATTGTTGACTTTCATGGAACGATGCGTACCCTTTCGGGCCATCGGTTGCATGTTATATAGAGTAGGGAAGAGCCCCCTATGTGGCGGTACAAGGTTTGTACGTGTATGGTCAGAGTACTACTCCGTACACATGTACCATATTACATGTGCTAACATCCCCCTTAATCTAAAGCTCGGGAGAGGTTTAGATTACACTTAAACGCATCTAAGCCTTTTACAGGAAGAGCCTTGGTGAACCCATCAGCTATTTGGTCCTTGGTAGAGATGAACCTGGTATCCAGACGGTTTTGTGCAACATGTTCACGAACAAAATGATAATCTATCTCAATATGCTTTGTGCGAGCATGTAAAACAGGATTTGCCGAGAGATATGTGGCGCCCAAATTATCACACCAGAGACAAGGCTTCTGACGAAGACATACCTCAAGTTCACGGAGAAGAGCTTCCACCCATATTAATTCTGTAGTGGCATTGGCCAAAGCTTTGTATTCAGCTTCAGTGCTAGAACGAGACACTGAATCTTGCTTGCGAGCAATCCATGAAACCAAGTTTGGACCTATGAAAATAGCAAAACCTCCAGTGGAGCGGCGATCCTCAACACATCCGGCCCAATCAGCATCTGAAAAGGCACTAAGAAGTGTAGAAGAAGATTTTCTGAAGGTGATACCAACCTGAGATGTATTTTTAACATAACAAAGGATGCATTTAGCTGCAGTCCAATGAGCAGTAGTGGGAGCATGAAGGTACTAACAGACCTTGTTAACCGAAAATGACAGATCTGGACGAGTAAGAGTGAGGTACTGGAGAGCACCAACAATGCTTCTATACTGAGAACTGTCCTCAGGACCAAGAGGAGTACCTTCATGTAATGATAATGGCTCGGATGGAGACAGGGGTGTAGGCACTGGCTTACAGTCAAGCATGCCAACTTTGGCAAGAAGATCATGTGCATATTTGGCTTGTGTGAGGAGGACACTATCAGGAGTCCGCTTTACTTCAATACCAAGAAAGAAATGAAGAGCACCCAAATCTTTTATGGCAAGTGAGCATTGAGATCCTTGAGCAAAGCTGCTATAGCATGATCGGAAGAGCTGGTCACAATGATGTCATCAACATAAATCAAGACAAAAATAGTAACACCAGACTTGTTGTAGAGAAATAAAGAGGTGTCACCCTTGGAAGGGAGAAACCCAAAATCTTGGAGCTTTGCGCTGAGCCGAGAATACCATGCTCTAGGAGCTTGCTTGAGTCCATAGAGAGTTTTGTCAAGCCTGCAAACATGATGTGGAGCATCGGGATGTTCAAAACCAGGTGGCTGTCTCATGTAGACTTCCTCTTCTAGAACACCATGAAGAAACGCGTTCTTGACATCTAGCTACCGAAGACTCCAATCACGGGAGACAGCAATAGAGAGAACAATTCTGATAGTGGCTATTTTGACAACTGGACTGAAGGTATCTTCATAGTTAATGCCATACCTTTGCTTAAAACCTTTTGCAACAAGGCGTGCTTTATAATGATCAATTGTACCATCAGCACGATGCTTGATACGATAAACCCACTTGCAATCGATCAGATTTTTGTTTGTGCTGGAAGGAACAAGGGTCCATGTTTTATATTCCATGAGCGCATTGTATTCTTCTTGCATTGCAGCACGCCAATGAGGATCATTGAGGGCTGCAGGTAAATTCTGAGGTTCTCCTGTAGAGGCAAGCATGCCATAATGAACAGTACCGTTAGTGTATTTTTTCGGTTGTCGAATACCTTGTTGTAAACATGTTCGAGGTCCAGCAGGAGGGGCAGCAGCAGAAGCAGTTGGCTGCACGGCCGAGGCTCCTGTCGGCGCACGACTAGCAGCGCGGGTGGGTGTTGTAGCAGGGGAAGGCGAAGCGGCGCTGGATTGCGCATGCGATGACGATGTGGCGGGGCTGGTCGCTGGTGTGCACATGTCATGACGATGCCGTGGCGGGGCTGGGCTGGTCTAGCTCGACCGAAGCATCCTCGGGATCAGAGGACGCGGCGCGGGAGTCCAGCGAGGGCGACGCAGGAGTATCCTCCTCAGGATCAGCGCCGGTAGAGGGTTCGGCAGAGTCCGCTCCAGACTCCGTGTTGCTGCCCCCGTTAGTATAATCTTCAGAGAAAGATTGTGACGACGTGGGTGCGCCGTTCGGAGCAAAATTTTCACCAGCAGGTGTGTTATCCTGTGAAACATCATAGAGAGGAACAGTGATAGGCACAATAGTAGTCATATGATCATCAGTTATAGAGGCACCCTCACTAGAAGGATGTGTAGGTAAAAGGAGTATTTCTCGTTTAAGAAGGGCGCCGGCATTGGGGTGTAAGGCTTGGAAGGGAAAAACGTTTTCATCGAAAATGACATCACGAGATATGTATACACGTCCTGTGGATACATATAGACATTTTACTCCTTTATGCATAGGGTTGTAGCTAAGAAAAACACACCGTTGTGAGCGAAAAGCGAGCTTGCGTTTGTTATAGGGACGAAGGTTTGGCCAACAAGCGCAGCCAAAAATACGAAGAGCATCATAATTAGGCGTGATATGAAGAAGGCGCTCAGCAGGAGACTGAAGATCAATAACTTTGCTAGGAAGCAAGTTAATGAGAAAAGTGGCAGTGAGAAAAGCTTCATCCCAATATTTGAGAGGCATGGACGCATTTGCAAGAAAGACAAGACCAACTTCAACTATATGACGATGTTTGCGTTCAGCAGAGCCATTTTGTTGGTGATCATGAGGACATGAAACATGATGTGTAATGCCAGCCTTTTGAAAGAAAGAGTTTAATTTCTCATACTCACCCCCCAATCAGTTTGCATAGTAACAATTTTCCTATCAAACTTGCGCTCGACATATTGCTGAAAATGAAGAAAAGCTTGATAAACATCGGAACGCTTTTTGAGCAAATAGATCCAAGTGAATTTGCTAAAGTCATCAATAAAGCTTACATAGTACTGATGTTTCCCAACAGAAAGAGGTGCTGGTCCCCATACATCAAAAAAGATCTGTTCCAAAGGAACAATGGATCTACTAGTGGAGATGGGGTATGGCAACTGGTGACTCTTGGCAAGTTGACAAGAGTCACATACATAAGGAGTACTTTCTGGGGTGTAGTCTATTTTATTTCTTCTAAGAACTTGCTGAACGACAAATGAAGAAGGATGTCCTAGGCGGCGGTGCCATGTGGAGGAAGACGACTTTATTGTGATGAAGGCATGCTTGGAGGCCGCGGAGGTGATGGGCATCAAGGGATAGAGACCTCCATGGCACGGATCTCTAAACAGAGTTTGGCGGGTTGCTCGGTCCTTTATCAAAAAATAGAAAGGATGAAAATCAATAAAGGCATGATTATCAAGAGTAAATCGGTGTACTGACAAAAGACTTTTAGTGGCATTAGGGACATGTAAGATATCTTTGAGGCTGAAAGAATTATGAGGAGTGCTTAAAACTGATTGACCAATGTGACTAATATGCATACCCGAGCCGTCTGCAGTATGCACACGGTCTTGTCCTGGATATGAATCATAAGTGGTGAGCTTGTTCAGCTGACCAGTGAGATGTTCAGTAGCCCCCGTGTCATAGTACCAGTTTGTGTCGACTCCATTGGCAGCAACAAAGTGTGCACCTTTGTTGACACGATCACCGCGATCACCGCGGTCAGCACGGTTGGCGTGATCATCTTCAGTGCGCCACCAGCAGTCACGGGCAGGGTGCCCGTGGATGTTACATATCTGGCAGGTGACATCGACGTAGGGCGTGGGGCGACGATCGCGACAGCGACCACCATCATCACAGCGGCGAGAATCATCATCATAGCAGCGGGGGCGGTCATCATCATAGCGGCGGGGGCGGTCATCACGGTACTCCTGACATGGGCGGTCCTTGCGCCAGTGATCATCATAGCGGGGCCGCTCGTCTTGGCGTGGACGGCGATCGTCATAGCGGGGGCGCTCCTCCTGGCGCTCGTCTGGACGTGGACAGCGATCATCATTGCATGGACGAGTGTCACGGCGAGCCACGTTTGCAGAAGAGGTGAAGCCCGGCTCCTCGGTCGTGTGCTGCCGATCGAACGCCTGGACTTGGGTGAGGAGCTCGGCGAGGGTGGTGTTGGGGTTGGTGTTGACGGCGGTGTGGAGGTTGTTGTAGTGGCTGCCGAGGCCTTGCAGGACATAGTACAGGAGCTCATCATCATCGAGTGATTTCCCCACATCAGCTAGTTCAGCAGCGATGCACTTCATCTTGGAAGAATACTTGTTAGCGGGGAGATTGTTCTTGCATGTGGTGTTGAGGTCCGAGGGGAGTTGCTGGACCCTGGTCTTGGATTGGCCCGAGACATGGGCATTGAGGGCTGCCCAGACTGCAGCTGAGGAGTCAAGGCCGACGACGAGAGTAAGCACATCGGGCGACAGGGTGTTGACGAGCCAGTGCAGAACTTGCTGATCGCGGGAGATCCAAGTATCGTAGTCAGGGTTGACGATGACGACCTTCTTGTTGTTGGCGTCCTCGGTAGAGATGAACTCATCGGGCGCCTTGTCCTTTCCCTCGACGAGATCAAGCACCCGGGCACCCCGTAGCGCGGGGATCACTAGCGCCTTCCACACGAGCGCGTTGTCACGCGTCAGCGGCTAGGATGGAGGAGTCCCGAGAGCAGCAGCGAGGGCGGTGGTGGACATCGACGAGGAGGTGGCCATAAGATCGGATCATGATGCAGTAGCAGCGTATGCGCGACGGCGATGTTGGGTGTAGGGTTTGGATTTTGTGGCAGCGGCGGCAGCAACAAGGGCAGCGGCGGCGACAAGCTTTTGTATCGGATGTGTTGTTTGGAGAGGAGGCGGCGGCTAGGGTTTGTAGGTTTTTGTGTTTGATTTTGGTGTAAGCGGCGGCAGCAGATGAGGGTTGCGGCGGCGGCGGTTTGTACGTGTAGGTGGCGGCGACAGGTGCGGCGGCGGCAAGGCTGTGGCGGCAGTGATTTTTTTTAGGGTTTTGGCAGCTAGAGGGAAGAGTCCCGCTCTGATACCATGTTGATTTTCGTGGAACGATGCGTACCCTTTCGGGCCATCGGTTGCATTTTATATAGAGTAGGGAAGAGCCCCCTACATGGTGGTACAAGGTTTGTACGTGTATGGTCTGAGTACTACTCCGTACACATACACGTACCATATTACATGTGCTAACAGTAATAGTACATACCTTCATATTTCTAGCCATCTCATCTTCTCTTTCCCACCTGGCATGCAATTCTACTAACATCCTACATTTTCATCCATTCTAACTTGGATGGCATTAGTAGCGGCAAAAGTATTGCCTTCTTTCACATCATTAGGCAACACTTTTAGTTTTAGAAGTTCAACATCAAGAGCAAGTGACAACGGTATAGATAATAGAGCCCGACAGTTGAGTACCCCTGAGGCCCGTTAAGTTAGGCCCAGTTGTAACGCTAGTCGAAATACAAGTTCATGTCGTATGTCGATATTGTAATCTGTATCAGATCCCTCCCGATCCTTGAGACCTGGCCACCTATATATAGGGGCCAGGAGAGGACGGTGAGGGACAGATTGAAAGCAAGCCAGGTTTACACCCACGTTTACTTTCGATACACACCTTGTTTGACTGATTTTACCTTCGAGTTCATCCGACGCCCTATCTCCCCGATCCTAAGTCCTTCATCTAGGACATTTGGCGAGTTAACCCTCGTCAATTGGCGCCGACCGTGGGGACTCTGTGCATTAGAATCATGAATTCGACGGCTTTTTCGCTTTTAGCCAACAACAATCCGGAATTCGACGAAATCCAGATACCCTTCGGAACCGTCGATTTTGAACCTCACCAGTCAAGTTTCACGCAAGTATTCGAGAGCATGGATCAAGATATGGATTTGACAATCGGAAGTCTAAACTTTCGCATCGGATCACTAGGTTCGATTCGCCTTTCAGATCCGGCAAAACCGGGTCCGTCGGCAAGTGAACCCAAGACAGTAGCAATGTCGGAATCATCAGAAGGCTCTTTCAGTGAGGTAAATTCGCCGGCCAGCTTCGCAGAAATAGAAGAAGGAAAAATCGCAGGAGGCGACGAAACCATGGAGAATTTCAACTTGGAAGTCCAACTGGAAGATCTCATGATCTGCCACGATGACACTTCAGACAAATCAATAGATAACTGGAAGATGGGATTAGAGCTTCATGAAGATGACAGTTCGATCTTCTCAAGCTTCAACACCAAACTTGACAATCGATACCAAGTACTCGCCATTGTAGGAGACAACTCAGAAGAACTTGACGAAAACAACAATCCAGTGCTCAACCCAGCAAACGTAAACAGAGGAGCGAATTATTTAGCAGAAGGAGAAATTGCAGATTCCCTTGCAACTAGGGAGAAAGTTTGACTATCAGTCGACGAGTGGAGAACAATCAAGACAGCTGTGGAGCACGGCATGCCAATATCAACAAACGCCAGCAGGAACATGCTTTTAGGGTATCACTACACCTTAAGACAGCAGTCGAAGCAACTAGCAAAGGAAAGGATTGAAATACATAAGAGAAAAGACTCAACCATTGCAGCAAGCGACGCTGCTCGCAGAGCACGTAGCGACGCGTCATACACAAATGACAAAAGACATCATCGGCACAGATCAAGGTTCGAAAACCTCGAGTATTCAGAAAGGCAAAGCCTCTCCAAAAACCTCGACTCATCCTTCCTATTGGTCGACGAGCAAGGAACCATTATACCAAAGACTCCTGAAGCTACACTAGTGGCAGCTCAAGCATACCTACATACAACATGACCAAATCCAGGAGACCCAAGGGAATATATGCACCGGGCAACACTAAATGGATTGAAGATGGTAGGCAACAAATTATCAGCAAAAGAAGAGGAGGCATATCGCAACAAAGGAACCCATAAGCCAAGATCACCACGCTGTCACAATAGTCCTCGGCACAGAAGCGGCAGTCGATGATCTAGAACACCATCACCAAGGCGACACAAAGCCCGAAGTATGGAGGAACCCAAAGATCCAGGTCTCCAAACAAGACATACAATTATGAAGACGACGAAAAGGAGATGGGGGCATCATGCTTTACCCACAGGGTTCGCACCACGCCAGTACCCAAAGGTTTCAAACTACCCCATGATCAGCAAAAGTACAATGGATCCCAGGAGCCACAGTCATGGCTCTCAGATTATCTGCAAGTAGTAAAAATATTGGTAGGAACCAAGGAAACAGCTATGCAAAGTTTGCAATTACACCTCACTGGCGCGACAAGGTCATGGTTGAGCAAATTAGAAAAAGAAACAATTAGAAGCTGGGAAGAGCTCACAAAGCAATTCACGAGTAACTTCAAGTTGACGTATAAGCGTCCAGCGTCCATAGAAGAAGTCAAAGCCTGCGTACAGCAACGCAATGAGACATTAAGGGCGTATATCCAAAGATGGAGCATCATCAAAAATTCGGCAGTCGAAGTTTCAGACGAAAGAGCAATAGATGCATTCATAGTCGGGTTAAGGCGAGGAGACCTAGTCGAAGAGATGGGCAGAATCAAGCCAAAAATAATATTAGATTTAATGGATATAGCAAACAGATTCACAGACGGAGAAGATGCGTGCAACAACAAATGGACACGATCGCCAGAGGATGATAGAGGAAACAGATATGGAGGCCAAAGGAGGAGATCCCGCAATTACGATAACTACGGCTCTCACAGCCAGGTGTCCGCGGGGTACAAGGACAATAGCTACCAAGGGAACGACCGTAAAAGCTCGGGATATTGTAGCTAGAAAAAAGAAGACTACAAAAAGTTTCAGACAAGAGAATCCAGAGAGTACAACCCATCACTAGAAGATATGCTAAACGGACCATGTCACATACACTCCGCGTTTGTTGATGGGAAACGAGTATCCAGGCATGCGATGAAAGATTGCACAATGTTCTTGAAACTACAGGAAGCAGCACTAAACAAGCAAGCCGAAGCAAAATGGCAAGGATACGAAGTAAACACAAGCAACACACCTGCAAGTCAACAAGGAAACAATGGAGTTCCTCAAGGTCAAGACCAGCCGAACCAGGGACGCGATGATGACGGAGGATATGTTCCATCCAAAGGGCACATCACAGCAATGATACAGCCTGTGCCAAAGTCGAACAAAGAGGAAAAAAACATAACTCGCCAATTTAACCTAGCAGTAACCTCGCCTCCAGCAACAACGGAATATCTACACTGGTCAGAGCAACCCATAGAATTCAGCAGAGATGATCACCCCATAACAGTACCTCGGCCAGGAAACGCGCCTTTGGTACTCAAAGCCCAAATTGGGACATACGACATCGATAGAGTATTCATGGATGCAGGAAGCTGCATAAATCTTATATATGCGAAGACCCTACGAGCAATGCACATCTCATTGGAGTTCCTGAAAC
The DNA here is from genome assembly GCA_007115705.1 of Dactylis glomerata. Taxonomy (NCBI): domain Eukaryota; kingdom Viridiplantae; phylum Streptophyta; class Magnoliopsida; order Poales; family Poaceae; genus Dactylis; species Dactylis glomerata. Next base: position 200,287 of record QXEO01000439.1, on the reverse strand, counting down.
CAACTGAATGTTCCTTTCACAGAATTGTCCCAGGAAGCGCTAACTATCCACTTGGTCGAATAGAACTCAACGTTTGCTTCGGAAATCAGCAAAACTACAGAAGAGAGAAACTCGACTTCGAAGTCATGGACTGGCCATCACAATATCACGCGATCCTCGGGCGACCCGCGTTTTCGCAATTCATGGGAGTATCTCACTATACGTACCTGGTACTCAAAATGCCAGGGCCCAAAGGAATCATCACAGTAAAAGGAAGCTTTGAACTCTCAGATTTATGCGACAAGGAATTTCACAAGATGGCGCAAAACTTCGGCACGATGGCAAACTACGGGGAACCCAAAGACAAAGCAAAAAGCGCGACTACAGGAGCCGCACAACAACTTGAAGGGCACCCAGCAGAGCCGGAGGTGAAAAAACCGTGGGTACAACCTTCAGACCAGGACAAAACTACAGGAGAAAAAGAGAAGACCTCGATGGTGTAGGCGACAAAATACATCAAAAAGTAGAGTAGGCAAATAAGGCTGTAAAAGCCATGAGGTATTCCAGGGCAATGCCCTCTAGATCCAGAACACAGGTCATTGGTCGGATCTCTTGGGACACCCCATGTATCTTACATTATAAGCATAAATAAAGACAAAGTTCCTCCTATTCGAGTTTACATGTCTTCAAACAAAAATTGCGGCAAACGCACCAAAACTCACAGTATACAATGCTCTAAGAATAAAAAAAATCTAACAAAAGAAGTTAGAAAACAGAAACTCTCGCGTTCCATACACAAAGTACATACATGAGCATCATAACATCGGGTTATCAGAATCATCTACTCCCAGGGGGTCTAAGTAATGATGCTCGCGGAAAAACGCGGCATCCTCTCGAAGCAAGCTAGCTATGATCCTTCTTGCTGGTTGAAGGGTAGCCTCCAGATGAACTCGCAAACTAGCTCCCCCTGAAGGAAAACTCAGCGACATATGTCATCGTGGTGAAACAACATATGCCATGGGATGGCTTAAATGGGGGCCGAACTAGATGCTGGAGGATTTGGGAGAGGGGAACGAGCTGAAAAGCACGACAGAAAGGAACACAGATCTACCCAGGTTCGGGGCTCTCGTAAGGAGATAACACCCCTACTCCTGCTCTACTGGTTATATATTTGGATCGATGATGTATACAACAATGGCGCTTCGAAGCTCTCAGCTAGAGGAGGAAGATGAACTGCTAAGTGTAGGAACACTCTGGGACCAACCCCTTACTAGGGCTCCCTGTGCCACCTTATATAGTGGTGGCCAGGGTTACAATGGTCACATGAGACCAGGAGACACCAACTACACTCCAAACAGGACATGCTGACGATGGCTGAGACCCTTGACTTTGCCCCTGATTGCTCTTGATGGGACGCCACATCCCTGTACCTTGTACTTCTTGGACTGTGACCTTACCACTGTGAGGTAAGGGCTGCACTTGTGCACAGTGAGGGTAGGTAAACCACCACTGTGCACCCTGTCAACATGACCTCCCTCCATACTTGGCAGAATCTCTCCTTGATTGTTGGGACACGACACCTTGGTTGATTTATATGTCCCGGATATGACCGTTGGCCATATCCTGGGCCTATATGCCGGACCAACGACCTATGAAGGTCGGGTAATCCGGCCCCCTGCTCCTGCACATCATATCAAATAAGTTAGGCCGGCATATCTATGCATATGCCGGCACTCCTCAACAAGTATCCCGGTTATACCGACATATCCGAATAGCCGTCGGGATACACTTATATGCCGGTTTGGCTGACACTCTTATATTCCAGCCAGACTCCACCTTGGTCAACCGACATAAAGTCAACCATATTCCTTGTATCTTTCTAGTCTCTTGACCCTACCGGGGGTCATCCCCCCGACACTAGTCCCCAAAGCTGTCGAGGTCCCCCAGTCTTAACTGAGGGGCCTCGGCAGGTTCAACATGACATCTGTTTCCTTATATCCCGGCTCTTGATCATACACCGGCGATCACACTATATGTCGGCTCCTCTTTCTTCTCCAAAAGTTAAGCCGGCCGGTCCCGGGGATATCCCGGACGGAACCTTATTCCCCGAACAGTTACGCCGGCACATAGATGATGCTTCCTCAAGAAGCCAAGTCCGACAGTTTGCATCGAAACTTGCAACTGCCCTGCCACCACGAACGGTCACACGATGTGACGGTTCACAGTGCATTTACTGCGTACCATCATTGCCTAGTGGCACGGTTACAAGAACCGCCGCCCCACTCCATGCCGCCACATGGCGACTTACCGCAGAAACGGTCGGGGTAGTGGAGCACTACCACCCCCACGACCCTTACCTGGCGATGTATAAATAGGGCGGTGGGGGTAAACTTCTCCTTTTTACCCCACACCATCGTCTTCTTCCTCCGTTCCTCTGTCCCTTGCGCTCCGCCGCCGGACCGAGAGAACAGAGAACCCGCGCCGCCGTCGACTTGCTCCACGCCGGCGCCGATGCTCAACGACGTCCGACACCTTTGCCGACGACACCGCCGCCGCCGCATCTCTTCCGCACTGTACCGGGGGAAGTTGAATCTTCTTCTGGGAGCTCGCCGCCGTTCCAGCGCCGCCGCTTGATCTTCGGTGAGTTCTTCGTTTTCCACTGTTCTTCTCCTTCTCTGCCTCGGTAACCATGTTCACTTAGATCTCCGGTAGCTTCTTTTCTTAGTATCTTATGGATTCGATTAGCATTGCCCGTGACGCTCTTCAGTAGTTCGCTGATGTTCTTCTCGTAGGAATTTACCCATGATTATTTCCTATTTTGACTGCGATGGTAGATCTTTAGTTTCTACTAACTTCTGTGAGACTGGTATGCCGGAGGGACTAACTTCCCTCTTCTCTCTGATCTTGATAGGACTAACACCACGGGACTCCGGCTCTCACGCCCTGTCCCGGCCACCAAGATGGCTTCTTCAAGTATGATGGCCACCTCGGCTTCGGAGGAGGATAACTCGGCCCAGCTCCAAGGACGCTCCAGCTGGGAGGAGTCGGAGGTGACCCCTGCCGACATATCCTGGGTTACCACTACCCGACGAGTTCCGGACGGCGTCGCATGCCGGCTACCAGCGGGAGAGACTGTGCCGGCACCTGAACCCGGCGAACGCGTCGTGTTTATTGCACACTTCGAGCGGGGCTTCGGCCTGCCGGCATCAGATTTCTTCCGGGACCTCCTCGACACCTACGATCTGCAGCCTCACCATATCCCGGCCAACGCGGTGATGATCCTCTCCGCCTTTGCTGCCTTCTGCGAAGGCTTCGCCGGCATAGAAGCCTTCACCCAAGCTTGGGCCAAGTACTTCCAACTGCGGAAGCAAGTTGTCCAAGAACCGTCCCGGTCCAAGGATGACCCGCCGGAGACGGCCCAGGAGAAGAAGGACCGCCCCATGACCCAATGCGGCGCGGCCACCATTATGTCCCGGAAGGGCTCGGACTTCCCTAAGGTGGAACTGCTCCAGTCTTGCAAGAAGTGGCAAAAGAGCTTCTTCTACGTCAAGAACACCACCGACGTTGATCTGCTCAACTTGCCGCCATTCGTGGACGAGCCACCCTTGGCGATGAAGAACTGGACGTATAACCCGAAGACCACCGTCGGGCCAGTTAACGCCCTCCACCGGGTTAAGGGTGAGCTGCGGGATGAGGGCCTCACTCCTCAGGACTTGGTGGCATGCTTTATCAGCCGGCGTGTCTCTCCTCTCCAGCGCCGGCCACACAAGATATGCCAAATGAGCGGGCCCATGGACCCCACGCGGCACTCCACACACGAGCTGACCCCGACCGACATCCTGCGTCGGATCAAGGACATCTGCAAGTCCTCCCAGGCCACCTTTGCCTGGGGACTGGAACCTTACAGCCGGGATCGCCCCGCACCTACGGTAAACCCCTTTCTCCGACACATAAGCCCTTGCCCGGCATATAGACACCTAGGCCGACATACTTCTATCTTCCGATATTTATCATGCTTGATCCGACATACTTCTTGCACCGGCATATCTCTTGTTTCTGACCCATTGACCTTGCTCTTATGCAGAAATTCAGCTTCCAGACTATGGAGAACTCCCGCATCACCATAGCTGCAGATCGCACTGCTGCGGACCCCGAAGACCCAGATCATTGGGACAAGCTGCCCAGGAACACCCGTACTGCCTCTGCCGCGGGTAAGGACTCTTCCTCCCGGCATTCCACTCAAGCCCGGAGTGAGGATGACTTTGACGAGGAGATCCTGATGTATTACGACCCAACACCACTTGCATATGCCTTTCCTACCACACCTTTTGCTTATCCTATGCCATCCTCAGCTATCCCGGACGACATGGTTGTCGACGCCGCCCCTTTGAACCAGGGACCTCCTTCCACCGGCGGACGTGCCGGCCGGAAGCGAGGCGTGAAGCCACAGCCCGACACACCCCAGCCACCGAAAAGATAGAAGGTTGGCGTGCCCCTGCCCAAAAGGCAAAGACCCGTCGCCTCGGGGTAAGTTTCTTTCCTTTGCATCATTTCTGACATATTTCTCTCTTTGATTACTAAATTGGTGTTTTCTCTCTTTCAGGGCTCCGCTTGCGCCGGAACATGCTTCCAGCTCAAGTGCCAACCCCAACATTGAAAGGCCGGCGGCCACTGCCACCCCCGACATACCCTCTGCAAGCCACACCACCTCCCCGGCGCCGGCATCTTCGCCTGCGCCCGATAAAACCACTTCCCCGGCGAAGGACGATCCTCCGCCGGAGCAAGACAACTCTGCCCCCGACGTCCACATGGACTCGGGGGCTCAACAGGATCCTTCGGCTTCTGATGTCCACATGGACACAGGAGCCCAACAAGATGCCCCTGACGCCGGCGCGCCCACCAGCGGCGCCGGGACTACTGAAGATGCCGGCGCAGGCAACAAGAGCGCCGGCATAGATAAAGGCAAAGCCCCTGAAGTGCCAGAGGTCCGGACTGATCCGGCACCTGCCTCTGCTGGCCAAGCTACATCGGCCGCCCCGGAACAAGCAACCCCTAAAACTCCAGCAACTGAGAAGACTTCTGCCCCGGCCAAGCCTGCTGCCCCAGCCAAGACCTCTGTCCCGACCAAGACCTCTGTCCCGGCCAAGTCCGGCACTCTCAAGATCAAGCAGACCAAGTCCGATACACAATCCGCTGCCACTACAGCTGCTAAGGCAGCAGCCCGGCCCAGCTCTGCCCTGGCACTCCATATTGGCAAAGCAGCAGCCCAGCCCAGCTTCTTTGATACGCCGAAACTTGAGGGCCGCGTCTCCCTGCTGACGAAAAGTGACAAGAGCCTTGGATCTCTTAAGGAGCACTGCATCGAGTGGAATGACGCCGACAGTATGGACACTGCTGACTCCAAGAATAAGAAGTTGGCCGAAGCTTTGGCTACTGGCAATCCTGCTGATATCCTGGCCGCGAAGCCCATTCCTATTGCCAACGAGCTCCTCAGCATCCAGCAAAGACTTCACCTTCTGGCCGACGCCACCAACGTAAGTCTTTTCTATATATATATATATCCCCAGTCCCCGAAAATGTCGGCTTTCCGGGATACGGACATCCGGGATTTTCCAATACCTTTTGCACTTAGCTGTTTTCAAACTAACAGTCCGACATATAAGCTCGGCCCGAGCTTCAAATCCTAGTCACCGAGGGCCGGGTTAGGTGCGCAGCACCTGTGCCGGGTCTTTAACAAACTAAAAAATCTTCAGCAAGTTCCAAATCCTCCTGACCGAGATATAAGCTCGATTCGAGCTTCAAATCCTAGTCACCGAGGGCCGGGATAGGTGCGCAGCACCTGTGCCGGGTCTTCAAAAGAATGAACACTTGATATAATCTTCATTTTAACTGTCATGCTAGATTTCTCTCATAACCCTTCAAATCCCAACATTTTTGCAGCGCATGAACAACACACGCGCTGACATGTACCATGACTTGGTGTGCGATCATCGGAAGTTATCCGACGCGCATACCAGGCTCCGGCTGGAGCTGACCCAGAAAGGTACACTCAGCCGACATACTGTTGCATGCCGGATTATTCTCCTCTTCTGTTCTTCTTCATACTCCTTTTGCCGGCGTACCTTAATATGCCGATACATAACCTTTTACCGACATTCTGCAGCTGGTGCTGAAGAACAAGTCACCGCGCTTCTCCAGAGGGTGAAGGAGCTGACCGGTATGCCGAATCCTGCTAATCTTTTACTAATCATCTTGTATTTCAAATCCTTTAATTCTTGTCACTGTTTTCTATCTTCACATCCTTTTAACTTCAAATCCTTGCAGATGAGAAAGCTGCACTGGAGGCACGCCACCAGGACTGTACTCCCTCAGTGGATGTGGCCAAGCAGCTGGACGACCGGGATGCCACCCACAAAGCTGAGGTGGAGCAGCTGAAGGGCCGGGTTGCTAAGCTTCTGGAGGAGAAGGAACAGAGGGAGGGCCAACTTAAGAAAGCCCAGGAGCTGCTTGTCACTTCAGAAGCCGACGCATCCAACGCCCATGCAGAACTGAATGGCTTGAAGGAGCAGGCCACCAAATGGGAAGTTGACATTGCCCGGCTCAACGTCGATCTCGCCAGTAAGCCTCAAATCCTCTTCTGCCCGACACATCTTGTCCGATACATTTTTTTCGGCATAATCTTCCTGCCGACACATTTTCCTTTTACTAACCTGCTTGCCATCTTTCAGACCTGTTTCCTGCTTCCGTCGAAGACGTTGAGAGGGCTCTGCAGGTGGACCAAGTGAACCGGGGTGCCCCAGTTGACTCTCCCAACTGGACTATGTCGGAGCAGCTGCTTGCCCTGGATGCCCGGAAGAACGCCATGAGCTCCTATACTGAAGATCTCTTCCTTGGTGCCCAGGAAGCATACTCCGCCCTCTGGCCGGGACAAAGGACGCCCACTGACCCTGTTGATCTTGGCAATGATCTGCAGATCTCCAAGGTTCGCCTCAGAGAATGGCGGGACTCCGGCGCAAGGGTGGGAGCTGATGAAGCTCTCACCTACTTCCTCTCCTGGTACGAAAAGGCTGACTTAGAGACTTTGCGCTCTGTGCGCGAAGGATCTATCTGGACCAGGGATCCGGAACACATTCGGCGTCAGCAGGAACTGGCCCACAGCTATGTGGACTACGCCGACACCGAAGCCTTTGTCCGGGACATCCGCGAGCCGGAGAAGAATGAGGACGACGCCAAGGATGCTGCCGACGCTGAGGGCTCCGACTCCAGCTAGGACGACGAAGAAGCTGAAGAAGCCAACGCTGAAGTTCCGGAACAGGGATCTATTCTGACCGGAGGTGATGGCTCCATCCCGTCTGCTGGATCTGGCACACCTGAAGCCGATGTCTCTACTGCCACAGCTCCACCCACCGGCGGCTCTGCTTCCACCCTGGCCTCTTGAACTTTGCATCAAAAAACTCTAAGCTTTATCAGATCCCCGGTATGCCGGGTGCAATTGTAAGATATACATTTAATTTCCCTTTGGTTTGCTACCTGAACAAGTTTTAACTTGGTTTGCTTGTTTATCAATGCCGGATCATCTTTTGGCTAAGTCACCGAGTTTGTTTTCCTGTTTCCCTAACTCCACAACCTTGGCTACTTGTCTACCTCTTTTGGCTTTTGACTTATGAGTCTCAAGGTTGCTTCATTAAACATACAGTACTTAAACTTTGAAACTTGTACTTCAAATCATCCGACATTTCAAGTTTTAACTTTGGCAATAACATAAATGTCGGTTCGCTTGCTTTATATTTCCTTAGCCATTTTCCATGTGTAGACAATCTCTGGCATCTACTCTTGCTAGCCATGAACCGGATTCCGGATAGCAGCTAAGTCGAAGAGCGGCCTTTGGTGCCGACACATTACTAGGCCGACATAAGAAACATTCAAATCAAGCCAGCCGGCACATAAACAAAAATTAAAAATAAACAACAATAAATACCGGAGGCAGTGCCCGATCTCCTCGGGATGCCGACATTTCATTCATTAGTCTTGCGCCGACATAAAGTGCCGCCACACAAAGCAAAATGGAAATACATACATTATGCTGCTCAGGAGTAAAAGGGATGGAGTAGGGCTATGTTCCATGGTCGCTTGGTTTCTTCTCCGGACCTGTCCACCTTGTCCTTCTTGGGGGCCTGTGCATCTATAAGATAGTAAGCATCATTGTGCAGAGTTCTGCTCACAATGAATGGTCCCTCCCACGGAGGTGTTAGCTTATGCCGGCCTGCCGTGCCTTGCCTTAGCCGGAGCACTAGATCTCCCTCTTGGAATCTCCTTGGATTCACCTTTTGCGCATGATAGCGTCTGAGGTTCTGCTGGTATACCGCAGTTCTTGATAGTGTTATTTCTCTTGCTTCTTCCAGCAAATCAACATCATTTTCCCTGGCTTCTTTAGCCTCTTCCTCAGTATATAGCACCACTCTTGGTGCATCATGTATTACATCTGTTGGAAGCACGGCTTCTGCTCCATACACAAGGAAAAATGGCGTATAGCCCGTTGACCTATTCGGAGTTGTCCTCAAACTCCAAAGCACTGCCGACAATTCATCTAGCCAACATCCCAGAGTTTTCTCCAGTGGCTCTATCAACCGGGGTTTTATGCCGGATAACACTAGTCCATTTGACCTCTCTACTTGGCCATTGGTACAAGGGTGAGCTACAGATGCAATGTTTAGCCGGATTCCGACCTCCTCATAGAATCTGGCAAATGGCCCTTGGGCAAAATTCGACCCATTGTCAGTGATGATGCTATGAGGAACACCATATCTCAAAATTATATCCTTTAAGAACTTCACTGCTGTGTGGCCGTCACACTTGCTTATAGGCTTCACCTCAATCCACTTGGTGAACTTATCCACCATGACCAGAATATGGGTCATCTTTCCCCTTGCCGGCTTAAAAGCCCCGACCATATCCAGGCCCCAAACAGCAAAGGGCCAGGTTATCGGGATAGTCTTCAACGCTGATGCCGGCTGATGAATCTGGTGGGCATACATCTGACACCCATTGCATTTCCGGACCAAGTCTTCTGCCTCTTGCAGTGTCGTCGACCAGTAAAATCCATGCCAGAATACTTTTGCCACAAGTGCTCTCGATGAGGCGTGGTGACCACACTCCCCCTGATGAATTTCTCGGAGCATCTCCAGGCCTTTAGCAGATTCAACACATTTCTGCAATACTCCGGTGGCACTTCTCTTGTATATTCCCTTGTTTATGATGGTATATCCTTTGGATCTCCTTGTAACCCGACGTGCCTCTGTTTCATCCGCCGGCACTTGGCCATCTACCAAGAAATCCAAGATAGGACGCGCCCATGAAGGCACTTCCCTGACAGCGAACAATGCCTGATCTATCTCCATCACTTCGACCGACACATAATCGATCTCCATGGGCTGCGAAGTCCCCGGGACAAATGGATCAGTCCCCGGGTATGCCGGAGCAGTCCCTGGGTATACTGGCACAATCTCTTGGTGCATTTTGCCTTTGCTTTTACCTCTGCTCCGGAATACTGCACTTACTGCATATGTCGGCCCAGTCCCCGGGACTGAGAGAGCAGTCCCCGGGTTATCTGAACTGGCTCCGGCATCTATCTCCATCAGAACTGCATCCTCTGGGCTTGGCGGAACATATATGGACGATGAATCCGGCGAGGGCTTTATTGATGGCTTCCTTAAATGTTCCAGCGAAATGCCGGGCGGAATTGAATCTCTGGAAGATCCCAGCTTGGACAATGTATTGGCTGCTTCGTTCTGAGCCCGGGGAACATGCCGGAACTCACAACCTTCGAAGTATCCACTCAGCTGCTGTACCAAGAAACGGTAGGATCCCATGTTTGCATCATGCGCATCCCATATGCCGGAACACTGCTGAATCACTAAGTCAGAATCACCGAAACACATAATCCGGCGAATGCCTATGTCCTTAGACACCTTCAGGCCATGCACAAGTGCCTCATATTCCGCCACATTATTTGATGCTGCAAAGTGAATCTGCAGAACATATCTCAGCTAGTCATTTTTGGGTGAAGTGAGAACTATGCCGGCACCCAAGCCATGAATTGTCTTGGACCCATCGAAGTGCATCCTCCAATAGTTTGCATGTGGCAATGGTGGCTCATATTGTATCTCTGCCCAGTCAATGAAGAAATCAGCCAACACCTGTGACTTGATTGTATCTCTTTTGTCATACCGAGGGGTATATGGTGACAACTCTATTGCCCACTTGGCTATCCTGCCACTGGCATCTTTGTTGCCTATGATTTCCGAAATAGGGGCCTCAGCCACTACCCGGATTGGGTGCTCCTGAAAATAATGCTTGAGCTTCTTGGCCGCCATATAGACCCCATAAGTCATTTTCTGATAGTGTGGGTAGTTTTGCTTCGAGGTGGAAAGGACTTCACTCAAATAATATACCGGCCGCTGCACGGTTTTGCCTCCTTCCTCTCGCTCCACTACCACCACTGCACTGACAACCCTGTTAGTTGCCGCTATATAGAGCAACATTGGTTCCCTGGGCATCGGAGATGCTAACACTGGCGCTGTTGACAGCATCTATTTCAACTCTTTGAAAGCTGCATCTGCTTGCGTTGTCCTAACGAATGTGTCGGACTTCTTCATTAATTGATATAACGACAACGCTTTTTCTCCCAACCGGCTTATGAAACGGCTCAGGGATGCAAGGCAGCCAGTGAACTTCTGTACTTCCTTCAAATCCGTCGGCGGCTTCATTCTCTCTATGGCTCGGATCTTGCCGGGATTTACCTCGATACCCCGGCTGGAAACCAGGAAACCGAGCAGCTTGCCTGCCGGTACACCGAATGTGCACTTGGCCGGATTCAACTTCATCCGGAATCTCCTTAGATTTGCAAAGGTTTCCCGGAGGTCATCTATTAGAGTCTTGCTCTTCTTGGTTTTTATGACGACATCGTCGACATATACCTGCACATTTTTATCTATTTGGTCATGCAAACACTTTTGCATACACCTCTGGTAAGTTGCGCCGGCATTTCTTAAACCGAACGGCATAGTGAGATAACAATAAGCCCGTACAGGGTAATAAAGGATGTCTTTATTTGATCCGGCTCATACAATGGGATCTGGTGGAAACTAGAATAAGCATCTACGAATGATAACAGTTCACATCCGGCTGTGGAATCAATCACTTGATCGATCCTAGGGAGCGGGAATGGATCTTTAGGACATGCCTTGTTCAAGTTAGTGTAATCAACACACATCCGCCATACTTTTACTATGGCGGGCTCATCCTTCTTCTTCTCCACCAAAAATGGATTAGACACCCAATCCAGATGCAGTACTTCCTTGATAAAGCCGGAGGCTAGGAGCCTGGCCACTTCCTCCCAAATTGCTTTCCTTCTATCATCCGCATTCCGCCGGAGCGGCTGCTTCACCGGCTTAGCATCCGGCCTTACATGCAGTGCGTGCTCAGCCAGCTCCCTCGGCACACCTTGCAGGTCTGAAGTAGACCATGCAAAGATATCCCGATTCTCACGGAGGAAGCTGATGAGCTCGCTTTCCTATTTGGGGTCCAAACCCGCCCCGACGAGGGCATAGCGCTCCGGGAAAACCTCATCCAGAGGCACCTTCTTGACTTCCTTGCCCACTTGAAAAGAAGCACTTCCACCTGGGTTTGTCATGCCCGGCATAGATTTGCCGGTCGCGACTGTCTCAGCAATTTCCACTGCTCGCTTGAGCCTCTTCTTCTCCTCTGCAATGATCAGAGTTTCGGCCAGGTTAGACCCGGCTGTGGCACACGCCATCGAGCGCTTGTAATCACCAATGATGGTAATCGCCCCTCTGGGCCCCGGCATCTTCATTTTCAGATAGGCCACATGAGTAGAGGCCATGAATTTGGCCAATGCGGGCCTGCCCAGCAAAGCAAGGTAAGGACTGTCCAGATCCACCACCTCGAACATGAGGTTCTCCAGCCTGCAGTTATCCCGGCTGCCAAACATGACATCTATTCGGATCTTGCCCATCGGTGCACATGAAAGTCCCGGCACAATGCCGTGGAACGTTGTCTTGCTTGGCTCCAACATATTATCCTTGATGCCCAACTTTTGCATCGTATCTCGGTACATGATGTTGATGCTGCTTCCATTGTCAATGAGGACCTTGTTGAACCTCACATTGTTTGCCGGCCCAACGAATGTCGGATCCATCACTAGAGCATATCCACCGGGGTTTGGCATGATCTTGGGATGATCTGCCCTATCCCAGCCAATGGCCTGGTCAGACCAGTACATCAGCTTCAGAACTGCCGACATAACGGCATTCACCTCCAAACACCGCCGGTACAAGCTCTGCTTGTCTGTCCTTTCGGTCTCAAAGACCATGTAGCTCTGATCATGCTCCTTGTACTCATTCTGGCCCACTCCTGGGCCTCCGGCACAGTATTCCAGGTTATAGCTCCGGTCTACTTGATTTACACCGGCATTTCCGGCATTGCTCTGGTTTCCGGGATTAACCGGCCTGGGCGGGACTGCAACCGTATTTGCACCTGTCAACGGCGATGGAGCTGCCGGGATAGGTGGCCTAGCCGGCCCATAAGGACCTGCACGACCGGCCAGTATGTCGTCCAGCCATGAACCGTATGTGCCTCTGGATGAGGTTTTCCCGGAGCGCTATGCCCTCGTCGGGGCGGGTTTGGACCCCAAATAGGAAAGCGAGCTCATCAGCTTCCTCCGTGAGAATCGGGATATCTTTGCATGGTCTACTTCAGACCTGCAAGGTGTGCCGAGGGAGCTGGCTGAGCACGCACTGCATGTAAGGCCGGATGCTAAGCCGGTGAAGCAGCCGCTCCGGCGGAATGCGGATGATAGAAGGAAAGCAATTTGGGAGGAAGTGGCCAGGCTCCTAGCCTCCGGCTTTATCAAGGAAGTACTGCATCCGGATTGGGTGTCTAATCCAGTTTTGGTGGAGAAGAAGAAGGATGAGCCCGCCATAGTAAAAGTATGGCGGATGTGTGTTGATTACACTAACTTGAACAAGGCATGTCCTAAAGATCCATTCCCGCTCCCTAGGATCGATCAAGTGATTGATTCCACAGCCGGATGTGAACTGTTATCATTCGTAGATGCTTATTCTAGTTTCCACCAGATCCCATTGTATGAGCCGGATCAAATAAAGACATCCTTTATTATCCCGTACGGGGCTTATTGTTATCTCACTATGCCGTTCGGTTTAAGAAATGCCGGCGCAACTTACCAGAGGTGTATGCAAAAGTGTTTGCATGACCAAATAGATAAAAATGTGCAGGTATATGTCGACGATGTCATCATAAAAACCAAGAAGAGCAAGACTCTAATAGATGACCTCTGGGAAACCTTTGCAAATCTAAGGAGATTCCGGATGAAGTTGAATCCGGCCAAGTGCACATTCGGTGTACCGGCAGGCAAGCTGCTCGGTTTCCTGGTTTCCAGCCGGGGTATCGAGGTAAATCCCGGCAAGATCCGAGCCATAGAGAGAATGAAGCCGCCGACGGATTTGAAGGAAGTACAGAAGTTCACTGGCTGCCTTGCATCCCTGAGCCGTTTCATAAACCGGTTGGGAGAAAAAGCGTTGTCGTTATATCAATTAATGAAGAAGTCCGACACATTCGTTAGGACAACGCAAGCAGATGCAGCTTTCAAAGAGTTGAAATAGATGCTGTCAACAGCGCCGGTGTTAGCATCTCCGATGCCCAGGGAACCAATGTTGCTCTATATAGTGGCAACTAACAGGGTTGTCACTGCAGTGGTGGTAGTGGAGCGAGAGGAAGGAGGCAAAACCGTGCAGCGGCCGGTATATTATTTGAGTGAAGTCCTTTCCACCTCGAAGCAAAACTACCCACACTATCAGAAAATGACTTATGGGGTCTATATGGCGGCCAAGAAGCTCAAGCATTATTTTCAGGAGCACCCAATCCGGGTAGTGGCTGAGGCCCCTATTTCGGAAATCATAGGCAACAAAGATGCCAGTGGCAGGATAGCCAAGTGGGCAATAGAGTTGTCACCATATACCCCTCGGTATGACAAAAGAGATACAATCAAGTCACAAGTGTTGGCTGATTTCTTCATTGACTGGGCAGAGATACAATATGAGCCACCATTGCCACATGCAAACTATTGGAGGATGCACTTCGATGGGTCCAAGACAATTCATGGCTTGGGTGCCGGCATAGTTCTCACTTCACCCAAAAATGACCAGCTGAGATATGTTCTGTAGATTCACTTTGCAGCATCAAATAATGTGGCGGAATATGAGGCACTTGTGAATGGCCTGAAGGTGTCTAAGGACATAGGCATTCGCCGGATTATGTGTTTCGGTGATTCTGACTTAGTGATTCAGCAGTGTTCCGGCATATGGGATGCGCATGATGCAAACATGGGATCCTCCCGTTTCTTGGTACAGCAGCTGAGTGGATACTTCGAAGGTTGTGAGTTCCGGCATGTTCCCCGGGCTCAGAACGAAGCAGCCGATACATTGTCCAAGCTGGGATCTTCCAGAGATTCAATTCCGCCCGGCATTTCGCTGGAACATTTAAGGAAGCCATCAATAAAGCCCTCGCCGGAGTCATCATCCATATATGTTCCGCCAAGCCCAGAGGATGCAGTTCCGATGGAGATAGATGCCGGAGCCAGTTTAGATAACCCGGGGACTGCTCTCTCACTCCCGGGGACTGGGCCGACATATGCAGTAAGTGCAGTATTCCAGAGCAGAGGTAAAAGTAAAGGCAAGGGTAAAATGTACCAAGAGATTGTGCCAGTATACCCGGGGACTGCTCCAGCATACCCGGGGACTGATCCATTTGTCCCGGGGACTTCGCAGCCCATGGAGATCGATTATGTGTCGGTCGAAGTGATGGAGATAGATCAGGCATTGTTCGCTGTCAGGGAAGTGCCTTCATGGGCGCGGCCTATCATGGATTTCTTGGTAGATGGCCAAGTGCCGGCGGATGAAACAGAGGCACGTCGGGTTACAAGGAGATCCAAAGGATATACCATCATAAACAAGGAAATATACAAGAGAAGTGCCACCGGAGTATTGCAGAAATGTGTTGAATCTGCTGAAGGCCTGGAGATGCTCCAAGAAATTCATCAGGGGGAGTGTGGTCACCACGCCTCATCGAGAGCACTTGTGGCAAAAGTATTCCGGCATGGATTTTACTGGCCGACGGCACTGCAAGAGGCAGAAGACTTTGTCCGGAAATGCAATGGGTGTCAGATGTATGCCCACCAGATTCATCAGCCGGCATCAGCGTTGAAGACTATCCCGATAACCTGGCCCTTTGCTGTTTGGGGCCTGGATATGGTCGGGGCTTTTAAGCCGGCAAGGGGAAAGATGACCCATATTCTGGTCATGGTGGATAAGTTCACCAAGTGGATTGAGGTGAAGCCTATAAGCAAGTGTGATGGCCACACAACAGTGAAGTTCTTAAAGGATATAATTTTGAGATATGGTGTTCCTCATAGCATCATCACTGGCAATGGGTCGAATTTTGCCCAAGGGCCATTTGCCAGATTCTGTGAGGAGGTCGGAATCCGGCTAGACATTGCATCTGTAGCTCACCCTTGTACCAATGGCCAAGTAGAGAGGTCAAATGGACTAGTGTTATCCGGCATAAAACCCCGGTTGATAGAGCCACTGGAGAAAACTCCGGGATGTTGGCTAGATGAATTGCCGGCAGTGCTTTGGAGTTTGAGGACAACTCCGAATAGGTCAACAGGCTATACGCCATTTTTCCTTGTGTATGGAGCAGAAGTCGTGCTTCCAACAGATGTAATACATGATGCACCAAGAGTGGTGCTATATACTGAGGAAGAGGCTAAAGAAGCCAGGGAAAATGATGTTGATTTGCTGGAAGAAGCAAGAGAAATAACACTATCAAGAACTGCGGTATACCAGCAGAACCTCAGGCGCTATCATGCGCAAAAGGTGAATCCAAGAAGATTCCAAGAGGGAGATCTAGTGCTCCGGCTAAGGCAAGGCACAGCGGGCCGGCATATGCTAACACCTCCGTGGGAGGGACCATTCATTGTGAGCAGAACTCTGCACAATGATGCTTACTATCTTATAGATGCACAGGCCCCCAAGAAGGACAAGGTGGATAGGTCCGGAGAAGAAACCAAGCGACCATGGAACATAGCCCTACTCCGTCCCTTTTACTCCTGAGCAGCATAATGTATGTATTTCCATTTTGCTTTGTGTGGCGGCACTTTATGCCGGCGCAAGACTAATGAATGAAATGTCGGCATCCCGAGGAGATCGGGCACTGCCTCCGGTATTTATTGTTGTTTATTTTTAATTTTTGTTTATGTGCCGGCTGGCTTGATTTGAATGTTTCTTATGTCGGCCTAGTAATGTGTCGGCACCAAAGGCCGCTCTTCGACTTAGCTGCTGTCCGGAATCCGGCTTCATGGCTAGCAAGAGTAGATGCTGAAGATTGTCTACACATGGAAAACGGCTAAGAAAATATAAAGCAAGCGAACCAACATTTATGTTATTGCCAAAGTTAAAACTTGAAATGTCAGATGATTTGAAGTACAAGTTTCAAAGTTTAAGTATTGTATGTTTAATGAAGCAACCTTGAGACTCATAAGTTAAAAGCCAAAAGAGGTAGACAAGTAGCCAAGGTTGTGGAGTTAGGGAAACAGGAAAACAAACTCGGTGACTTAGCCAAAAGATGATACGGCATTGATAAACAAGCAAACCAAGTTAAAACTTGTTCAGGTAGAAAACCAGAGGGAAAATAAACGTATATATTACATCTGCACCCGGCATACCGGGGATCTGATAAAGCTTAGAGTTTTTTGATGCAAAGTTCAAGAGGCCGGGGTGGAAGCAGAGCCGCCGGCGGGTGGAGCTGTGGCAGTAGAGACATCGGCTTCAGGTGTGCCGGATCCAGCAGACGGGATGGAGCCATCACCTCCGGCCGGAACAGATCCCTGTTCCAGAACTTCAGCGTTGGCTTCTTCAGCTTCTTCTTCGTCCTGGCTGGAGTCGGAGCCCTCAGCGTCGGCAGCATCCTTGGCGTCGTCCTCATTCTTCTCCGGCTCGCGGATGTCCCGGACAAAAGCTTCGGTGTCGGCATAGTCCACATAGATGTGGGCCAGTTCCTGCCGACGCCGAATGTGTTCCGGATCCGTGGTCCAGATAGATCCTTCGCGCACAGAGCGCAAAGTCTCTAAGTCGGCCTTTTCGTACCAGGAGAGGAAGTAGGTGAGAGCTTCATCAGCTCCCACCCTTGCGCCGGAGTCCCGCCATTCTATGAGGCGAACCTTGGAGATCTGCAGATCATTGCCAAGATCAACAGGGTCAGTGGGCGTCCTTTGTCCCGGCCAGAGGGCGGAGTATGCTTCCTGAGCGCCAAGGAAGAGATCTTCGGTGTAGGAGGTCATGGCGTTCTTCCGGGCTTGCAGGGACACCAGCTGTTCCGACATGTCCCAGTTGGCCGAGTCAACCGGAACACCCCGGTCCACTTGATCCAACTGCAGAGCCTTCTCAACGTCTTCGACGGAAGCATGAAACATGTCTGAAAATAGAAAGTATGTTAGCAACAGGAAGATATGTCGGCGTAAAGGTTATGCCGGAAAAGATCATGGTATGTCGGGCAGGTTAAGGGAAAAGGATTCGAAGCTTACTGGCGAGTTCGGCATTGAGCTGGGCAATTGCAACTTCCCATTTGGTGGCCTGCTCCTTCAAGCCATTCAGTTCTGCGTGGGCGTTGGATGCGTCGGCTTCTGAAGTGACGAGCAGCTCCTGGGCTTTCTTAAGTTGGCCCTCCCTCTGTTCCTTCTCCTCCAGAAGCTCAGCAACCCGGCCATTCAGCTGCTCCACCTCAACTTTGTGGACGGCATCCCGGTCGTCCAACTGCTTGGCCACATCCACTGAGGATGTACAGTCCTGGTGGCGTGCCTCCAGTGCAGCTTTCTCGTCTGCAATGATTTGAAGTTAAAAGAATGTGAAGATAGAAAACAGTGACAAGAATTAAAGGATTTGAAGTACAAGTTGAGTAGTAAAAGATCAGCAGAATCCGGCATACCGGTCAGCTCCTTCACCCTTTGGAGAAGCGCGGTGACTTGCTCTTCAGTAGTAGCTGAAATATGTCGGTAAAGGGTTATGTGTCGGCAAGAGAAATATTCCGAAGTATGAAGAAGAACAGAAGAGGAGAATAATCCGGCATGCAACAGTATGTCGCCTGAGTGTACCTTTCTGGGTCAGCTCCAGCCGGAGCCTGCTATGCGCGTCGGATAACTTTCGATGCTCGCACACCAAGTCATGGTACATGTCGACGCATGTGTTGTTCATGCGCTGCAAAAATGTTGGGATTTGAAGGGTTATGAGAGAAATCTAGCATGACAGTTAAAATGAAGATTATATCAAGTGTTCATTCTTTTGAAGACCCGGCACAGGTGTTGCGCACCTATCCCGGCCCTCGGTGACTAGGATTTGAAGCTCGAATCGAGCTTATATCTCGGTCAGGAGGATTTGGAACTTGCTGAAGATTTTTTAGTTTGTTAAAGACCCGGCACAGGTGTTGCGCACCTATCCCGGCCCTCGGTGACTAGGATTTGAAGCTCGGGCCGAGCTTATATGTCGGACTGTTAGTTTGAAAACAGCTAAGTGCAAAAGGTATTGGAAAATCCCGGATGTCCGTATCCCGGACAGCCGACATTTTCGGGGACTGGGGATATATATATAGAAAAGACTTACGTTGGTGGCATCGGCCAGAAGGTGAAATCTTTGCTGGATGCTGAGGAGCTCGCTGGCAATAGGAATGGGCTTCGCGGCCAGGATATCAGCAGGATTGCCAGTAGCCAAAGCTTCGGCCAACTTCTTATTCTTGGAGTCAGCAGTGTCCATACTGTCGGCGTCATTCCACTTGATGCAGTGCTCCTTAAGAGATCCAAGGCTCTTGTCACTTTTCGTCAGCAGGGAGACGCGGCCCTCAAGTTCCGGCGTATCAAAGAAGCTGGGCCGGGCTGCTGCTTTGCCAATATGGAGTGCCAGGGCAGAGCTGGGCTGGGCTGCTGCCTTAGCAGCTGCAGTGGCAGCGGATTATGTACCGGACTTGGTCTGCTTGATCTTGAGAGTGCCGGACTTGGCCGGGACAGAGGTCTTGGCCGGGGCAGCAGGCTTGGCCGGGGCAGAAGTCTTCTCAGTTGCTGGAGTTTTAGGGGCTGCTTGTTCCGGGGCGGCCGATGTAGCTTGGCCAGCAGAGGCAGGTGCCGGATCAGTCCGGACCTCTGGCACTTTAGGGGCTTTGCCTTTATCTATGCCGGCGCTCTTGTTGCCTGCGCCGGCATCTTCAGTAGTCCCGGCGCCGCTGGTGGGCGCGCCGGCGTCAGGGGCATCTTGTTGGGCTCCTGTGTCCATGTGGACATCAGAAGCCGAAGGATCCTGTTGAGCCCCCGAGTCCATGTGGATGTCGGGGGCAGAGTTGTCTTGCTCCGGCGGAGGATCGACCTTCGCCGGGGAAGTGGTTTTATCGGGCGCAGGCGAAGATGCCGGCGCCGGGGAGGTGGTGTGGCTTGCAGAGGGTATGTCGGGGGTGGCAGTGGCCACCGGCCTTTCAATGTTGGGGCTGGCACTTGCGCTGGAAGCATCTTCCGGCGCAAGCGGAGCCCTGAAAGAGAGAAAACACCAAGTTAGTAATCAAAGAGAGAAATATGTCGGAAATGATGCAAAGGAAAGAAACTTACCCCGAGGCGACGGGTCTTTGCCTTTTGGGCAGGGGCACGCCAACCTTCTGTCTTTTCGGTGGCTGGGGTGTGTCGGGCTGTGGCTTCACGCCTCGCTTCCGGCCGGCACGTCCGTCGGTGGAAGGAGGTCCCTGGTTCAAAGGGGCGGCGTCGACAACCATGTCATCCGGGATAGCTGAGGACGGCATAGGATAAGCAAAAGGTGTGGTAGGAAAGGCATATGCAAGTGGTGTTGGGTCGTAATACATCAGGATCTCCTCGTCAGAGTCATCCTCACTCCGGGCTTGAGTGGAATGCCGGGAGGAAGAGTCCTTACCCGTGGCAGAGGCAGCACGGGTGTTCTTGGGCAGCTTGTCCCAATGATCTGGGTCTTCGGGGTCCGCAGCAGTGCGATCTGCAGCTATGGTGATGCGGGAGTTCTCCATAGTCTGGAAGCTGAATTTCTGCATAAGAGCAAGGTCAATGGGTCAGAAACAAGAGATATGCCGGTGCAAGAAGTATGTCGGATCAAGCATGATAAATATCGGAAGATAGAAGTATGTCGGCCTAGGTGTCTGTATCCCCGGCAAGGGCTTATGTGTCGGAGAAAGGGGTTTACCGTAGGTGCGGGGCGATCCCGGCTGTAAAGTTCCAGTCCCCAGGCAAAGGTGACCTGGGAGGACTTGCAGATGTCCTTGATCCGACGCAGGATGTCGGCCGGGGTCAGCTCGTGTGTGGAGTGCCGCGTGGGGTCCATGCGCCCGCTCATTTGGCATATCTTGTGTGGCCGGCGCTGGAGAGGAGAGACGCACCGGCTGATAAAGCATGCCACCAAGTCCTGAGGAGTGAGGCCCTCATCCTGCAGCTCACCCTTAACCCGGTGGAGGGCGTTAACCGGCCCGACGGTGGTCTTCGGGTTATACGTCCAGTTTTTCATCGCCAAGGGTGGCTCGTCCACGAATGGCGGTAAGTTGAGCAGATCAACGTCGGTGGTGTTCTTGACGTAGAAGAAGCTCTTTTGCCACTTCTTGCAAGACTCGAGCAGTTCCACCTTGGGGAAGTCCGAGCCCTTCCGGGACATAATGGTGGCCGCGCCGCATTGGGTCATGGGGCGGTCTTTCTTCTCCTGGGCCGTCTCCGGCGGGTCATCCTTGGACCGGGGCGGTTCTTGGACAACTTGCTTCCGCAGTTGGAAGTACTTGGCCCAAGCTTGGGTGAAGGCTTCTATGCCGGCGAAGCCTTTGCAGAAGGCAGCAAAGGCGGAGAGGATCATCACCGCGTTGGCCGGGATATGGTGAGGCTGCAGATCGTAGGTGTCGAGGAGGTCCCGGAAGAAATCTGATGCCGGTAGGCCGAAGCCCTGCTCGAAGTGTGCAATAAACACGACGCGTTCGCCGGGTTCAGGTGCCGGCACAGTCTCTCCCGCCGGTAGCCGGCATTCGACACCGTCCGGAACTCGTCGGGTAGTGGTAACCCAGGATATGTCGGCAGGGGTCACCTCCGACCCCTCCCAACCGGAGCGTCCTTGGAGCTGGGCCGAGTTATCCTCCTCCGAAGCCGAGGTGGCCGTCATACTTGAAGAAGCCATCTTGGTGGCCGGGATAGGGCGTGAGAGCCGGAGTCCCGTGGTGTTAGTCCTATCAAGATCAGAGAGAAGAGGGAAGTTAGTCCCTCCGGCATACCAGTCTCACAGAAGTTAGTAGAAACTAAAGATCTACCATCGCAGTCAAAATAGGAAATAATCATGGGTAAATTCCTACGAGAAGAACATCAGCGAACTACTGAAGAGCGTCACGGGCAATGCTAATCGAATCCGTAAGATACTAAGCAAAGAAGCTACCGGAGATCTAAGTGAACACGGTTACCGAGGCAGAGAAGGAGAAGAACAGTGGAAAATGAAGAACTCACCGAAGATCAAGCGGCGGCGCTGGAACGGCGGCGAGCTCCTAGAAGAAGATTCAACTTCCCCCGGTACAGTGCAGAAGAGATGCGGTGGCGGCGGTGTCGTCGGCGAAGGTGTCAGACGTCGTTGAGCGTCGGCGCCGGCGTGGAGCAAGTCGACGGCGGCGCGGGTTCTCTGTTCTCTCGGTCCGGCGGCGGAGCGCAAGGGACAGAGGAACGGAGGAAGAAGACGATGGTGTGGGGTAAAAAGGAGAAGTTTACCCCCGCCGCCCTATTTATACATCGCCAGGTAAGGGTCGTGGGGGTGGTAGTGCTCCACTACCCCGATCGTTTCTGCGGTAAGTCGCCACGTGGCGGCATGGAGTGGGGCGGCGGTTCTTGTAACTGTGCCACTAGGCAATGATGGTACGCAGTAAATGCACTGTGAACCATCACATCGTGTGACCGTTCGTGGTGGCAGGGCAGTTGCAAGTTTCGATGCAAACTATCGGACTTGGCTTCTTGAGGAAGCATCATCTATGTGCCGGCGTAACTGTCCGGGGAATAAGGTTCCGTCCGGGATATCCCCGGGACCGGCCGGATTAACTTTTGGAGAAGAAAGAGGAGCCAGCATATAGTGTGATCGCCGGTGTATGATCAAGAGCCGGGATATAAGGAAACAGATGTCATGTTGAACCTGCCGAGGCCCCTTAGTTAAGACTGGGGGACCTCGACAGCTTCGGGGACTAGTGTCGGGGGGATGACCCCCGGTAGGGTCAAGAGACTAGAAAGATACAAGGAATATGGTTGACTTTATGTCGGTTGACCAAGGTGGGGTCTGGCCGGAATATAAGAGTGTCGGCCCAACCGGCATATTAGTGTATCCCGGATAAAGCTCAGATATGTCGGTATACCCGGGATACTTACTGAGGAGTGCCGGCATGTGCATAGATATGCCGGCCTAACTTATTTGATATGATGTGCAGGAGCAGGGAGGCCGGATTAACCGACCTTCATAGGTCGTTGATCCGGCATATAGGTCCAGGATATGGCCAACGGTCATATCCGGGACATATAAATCAACCAAGGTGTCGTGTCCCAACAATCAAGGAGAGATTCTGCCAAGTATGGAGGGAGGTCATGTTGACAGGGTGCACAGTGGTGGTTTACCTACCCTCACTGTGCACAAGTACAGCCCTTACCTCACAGTGGTAAGGTCACAGTCCAAGAAGTACAAGGTACAGGGATGTGGCGTCCCATCGAGAGCAATCAGGGGCAAAGTCAAGGGTCTCAGCCATCGTCAGCATGTCCTGTTTGGAGTGTAGTTGGTGTCTCCTGGTCTCATGTGACCGTTGTAACCCTGGCCACCACTATATAAGGTGGCACAGGGAGCCCTAGTAAGGGGTTGGTCCCAGAGTGTTCCTACACTTAGCAGTTCATCTTCCTCCTCTAGCTGAGAGCTTGGAAGCGCCATTGTTGTATACATCATCGATCCAAATATATAACCAGTAGAGCAGGAGTAGGGGTGTTATCTCCTTACGAGAGCCCCGAACCTGGGTAGATCTGTGTTCCTTTCTGTCGTGCTTTTCAGCTCGTTCCCCTCTCCCGAATCCTCCAGCATCTAGTTCGGCCCCCATTTAAGCCATCCCATGGCATATGTTGTTTCACCACGGCGACAACCTCAGCAACAGGCTCCGTGGCAGAAGTAGGCGTAGAAGGGGTAGCACCAGCGTTGGGAGGAGGCATCGATCCACTTGTCGTCGGAGTCGAAGAAGCCGGCGCAGCAGAGGTCAAAGAAGTCGCTGAAGGAGAAATGATCGACACGATGCCTGGCGCGTACTTCTTCGCCTTCTCAAAGAAACCTCACAGCTCCAAAAGAGGTCGACCGCGGGAAGAGCTCACCTTCTCCCAGTTAACCTCCTCGCCATGCGCCATGCGCATAAGTAAGCACAATGGCCCCCTCCGCACCTCGCTTCACAAAGCGGCCCTTCATCAGAAGTATAGGATCTTCAAGGGTGTCAAAAGCCTTTGCAAGCTTCTTCAAGTCAGCATCTGGCACATCCGCTTTTTGCTTGGGCCACAACCCGACGAAAATCCGCATTAACACACGACTAACCAGCTCAAAGATCTCCTGGATAGTTATCCAGTTCGACTCCAGCAAGTTAACCGCGGCCAGCAGAGGATCATCGTCTGGCTGCAAGGGCGGCAAAGACACCCCAGTATGTTCTAAAGAACAAAAGGGACAAAGACAGAAAATAAGAAAGCATATGTCAGTAAGTATGAGAATGGGCAAACCAATGAAGAAGGGAAAAAGTATGGTATTTACCTCCAGCAAGAGCCAAAATTTTATTCAGGCGTTCAGTTATGGCCTGCTCCCTCTGGATGCGATCCTGATTAGCATCAGCAAGTGCTTTCTCCGCTTTCTTCGCCCTAGCCAATGCTGACTTAGTGGATTTCTCAGCAGTGGTTTTGGCAGCGGCGGCAGCATCAAAAGCTTTTCTAGAAGCTTTGATTTTAGCTTCCAGAGACGATATGCGAGCATTAGCCGCCGACAAAGCATCTGCAGCACAAAGAGGGGAAAAGAAATTCGAATAAAGAAACAGAGAAAGGCACTCGAAACAAGCAAAACGCAGGAAAAAAGATTACCCTGAGAAGCTCTAGTAGCTTTCAAATATTTGACACATTCAATGCCCAAAGTGACAAACTTCTTCATCAAGATTTGTCCAGAAAAAGTCGTGAGTAGGAAGTTCACGCAAGGAACAAAGCAAAAAATACCAGGATCAACACGCACATCGTCGGAAGAGCTTGTGGACCGATGGGTGTCGAGGAAGGCACCGACGTCTGTCGACTTCTTCACACGCTTGGAACCACGAGTAGAGGCGACCCTCTTAACAGGAGCCTTTGGAGACTTCACCACCGGAGCAGCTTCTTGCAAAGAAGGTTCATCGGCAGCCATAACCTCACCAGAAGGAGTAGTGGCAGCATCCTTCTTCGGGTTCTCGTTGTCGCTGTAAAGGAAGCAAAAGGCAGAAAGCTCACATAAGTCAAAAGAAAGGAAGCAAGTACAAAATAAAATGTTGAGTTAGCAAAAACTTACGAGTCCAAGGCGTCGAAAAGCTCTTCTTCATCCTCTAAAGCAGAGGCCTCCCCGGCCACATCCTTGTGAGCGGAGGCACTCGAAGAAACGAGCTCCTCGACATGTTTCCTCTTCTTGTCAAGGCCAAGATCTTCGGAAAGTGCAGGCAGAGGCGATGTAGTTGAGCTGGTTCTTTCTAGCGAATCTTCGGCTTCATCTTCATCTTGGCTATCCTCAGCCTTGGGGGCTTCAAACGCAGCATCGACAGGAACATTCTGAATAGGTCCTCCCTCTGGAAGGGGAGGGCGAGAAACAAGGAACTGATGATCCTGGAAGAAAATTAAGTCGAAGGTTATAAGAAAAACGGTGATAAGGTAAAAGAAGGCGAATAAATAAAAACAGTGCATATACCGCATGCAAGTGATGCTCAAAGTTGAAGTAACCAGCGATCAAGTCTGGAATTTCATCTTCTTTTGTGAGAGTAGTCAGAGCTCTCACTCGCTTGTCGAGATCCTTCTTCTCCATAAGATCATCAGATACTCGAGAAGAATCTCCCAAGCCAGAGAATGACCAAAGCTTAGAAATACGATGCTGAAGAGGTTGAACTCGACGTTGCAGAAAAAACGCCATAAGTTGAGTCCCTGACAGCGCACCACCGTCATCACTCTTCAGAGCCTGAATGCGAGCTAGCAATGGCTTGATGTCCTCC
Source organism: Dactylis glomerata (assembly GCA_007115705.1). Classification (NCBI taxonomy): domain Eukaryota; kingdom Viridiplantae; phylum Streptophyta; class Magnoliopsida; order Poales; family Poaceae; genus Dactylis; species Dactylis glomerata. Next base: position 174,925 of record QXEO01000439.1, on the reverse strand, counting down.
ATCTCAGCTTCAGTGGGAGGCGAATCCCACGAGGCCAATTTATTCAGATTTTTAGCGGCATCAAAAGGGGCAATGCCGTACTGGTCAGAGAAAGAGACTTTTTGGTCTTTTATGTAAAACCACTTCTTCCTCCAACCTTGTACTAAGGCAGCCATGGAAAATTCCAAGTACTGGGACTCCGCGCGGACAAAAACAACAGCCCCGCCCAGTTCAGACTTTTTTGATAAAGAAACACTGGGACGGAGGCGAAAGAGATACTTCCAGAGAAGAAAATGGGGTTCGATCCCCAAGAACGACTCGCAAAGAGTGATGAAACAGGCAATATGCATAATCGAGTTTGGTGTGAGCTGGTGAAGCTGCACACCGTACACAAAGAGAAGCCCACGAAGGAACTTGTGGGCAAGAAAAGAGAGACCGCGTGAAAGAAAAGCAAGAAACATCACCCAGAAGCCGCTCGGGGGCTTGGGGATGCACTTTGTGCTAGGGAAGATGACCTGATCGCCGTCAGTGATGAGACCATCAGCCAGGGCCTTGGTGAGATCCGTCTGCTTGAACTCAGTAGGCACCCAGTTGGTTGATGCATTGGTGGTGTTGGTTTTCCCCATCTTGTTCTTTTGCGCGCGGGTCTTGAAGCGCATCTACGAGCCACGCGCGGGGGCTGTGCAGGAGCTCAGAAGCGTGCAAGGTTTGCAGCAATGGTGGCGGCGACAGAAGCTAGGAACTGGTAAACAGTAAATCCCCACTCTCCCCCTTATATAGCTTCCCGATGAAGGAACGTGGGCTGAGACGTAGCGTAAGGAGCAGAAACGGCAGCCCACTAACGGGCAGGAAAAATGCAAAATTACCACGCTGCCCACGCAACGGTCAACGCCCAGTCAAGTCATTTAAAGAAGAACAAAGTCTGTTTTTGCCCCCTAAACTTTTTATTTGGCTCATATTTCCCCCCTAAACTTTTACTTGGCTCAATAAACCCCCCTAAACAACATTTATAACCCATTAAATTTGGCTCATATTAGTCATGGTCATGTGTTTGTATGCGACTAATTGCAGATTTGCGAAGATACGGTCATAAGCCCACTATTTGGCTGAGTAAAATCCTAAATTAAGGGGGTAACATGGACCATTACTGATAGTTTAGGGGGGTATAGTGAGCCAAGAAAAGTTTAGGGGGCAAACATGAACCATGTAAAAAGTATAGGGGGGAAAACGGACTTTGTTCTTTAAAGAATGACTCTGATAATGACGTCACTAGAATTCGAGTAATAGGGAAATCAGAAGATGATAAGAGGTGGACACTAATAGGGGAAAATTCAGCAAAAGTATGGTATGATAGATCTACTTATTGATGATGACCAAGGAAGTCGACAAAATACTGACATGGAAGATACAGAGGAATCAAGGAAGAAAAACTCATTCTTTGAGTCTATACCACGACTATAGCCTCGGGGGCTACTACCATCGGGAGCACTGAGCGTGCACCCGACGATATTATAAAATAAAGCTACGATCTGATGAGTAAAACTAGGCACAATGTACTTGAGTCCATACTCAAAATAAGTTTTTCGACTATAGCCTCGGGGGCTACTACCATCGGGAGCGCTGAGCGCGCACCCGATGATATTATAAAATAAAGCTACGATCTGATGAGTAAAAGTAGGCACAATGCACTTGAGTCTATACTCGAAATAAGTTTTTCGACTATAGCCTCAGGGGCTACTCCCATCGGGAGCGCTGGGCGAGCACCCGACGATGTTTTATTCATGAATAATGGAGCAAAGAAGGCGAAAGAGGATTTCGAAAGCATCATTACTACCATCGGGAGGGAGTTTATATCAATCAAGGTTGAATAACCCGAATATTTTTAGAATTGAAACAGTCAAACAAGGCTGCGACATATGATTCTCGAGTTGCGTCATCGCGACAAAACTTGAATGCCGTGGTTGAAATATATCACGAAGGTAAGACCCTAGGATTCGTCCTGTGTGGCCTGGTATACGCACATGGATGCGCTCTGCTGGTACTTATCCGTGTCTACGACACGAAGAAAATCCTGGTGGACGCACTGGGTACCCTGAGAACCACTGGGATTCATTCTTTGTAAGTCCTAAATGCGGCAAAAGAATGGGTTTGACCGGTTTCACAAATTCAAATCCAAGGGGATTGAATTTGAAGTAGGTGACAAGTATCTATTCCGGTAGTTAACTGGCCTCTTGATCCGTCAGAGTTGTTAGGCTTGTTCATCAAAACCCCTTGCGAGACATTATAATAAAAAGATAAGTCGAAAGACCAAGTCGAAGATTTGAAGATATGAAGAAGTCAAGTATTGATCAAGTCGGAGATTTGAAGATCTGAGATTCGACCCGAATCTGCAATTTTGGTAGAATCTCGGGGGCTACTGACAAGGGTATAGATAATAGAGCCTGACAGTTGAGTACCCCTAAGGCCCGTTAAGTTAGGCCCAGTTGTAATGCTAGTCGAAATATGAGTTCATGCCATATGTCGATATTGTAATCTGTATCGGATCCCTCTCGATCCTTGAGACCTGGCCACCTATATATAGGGGCCAGGAGAGGACGGTGAGGGACAAATTGAAAGCAAGCCAGGTTTACACCCACGTTTACTTTCGATACACACCTTGTTTGACTGATTTTACCTTCGAGTTTATCCGACGCCCTATCTCCCCGATCCTAAGTCCTTCATCTAGAACATTTGTCGAGTTAACCCTCGTCAGCAAGGCTATCAACTTTAGAAGCAAGAATATCAATTTTGCCCAACTTTTCCTCAGCAGACTTGTTAAAAGCAGTTTGCTTACCGATGAAGTCCTTGAGCATGACTTCAAGCTCAGAGGGCGCACCCCTAGTGTTGTTGGAGGAATTACCATAAGAGTTACCATAACCATTACCATTGGTAGAAGGATACGGCCTATAATTGTTGCTAGCAAAATTGTTCCTATAAGCACTGTTGTTGAAATTATTATTTCTAATGAAGTTTACATCAACATGCTCTTCTTGAGCAACCAAAGAGGCCAAAGGAACATTATTAGGATCAACATGAGCCCTATCATTAGAAAGCATAAGCATAATAGCATCAATCTTATCACTCAAGGAAGAGGTTTCCTCAACAGAATTTACCTCCTTACCTTGTGAAGCTCTCTCGGTGTGCCATTCAGAATAATTTACCATCATGTTGTCGAGAACCTTAGTTGCGGCGCCCAAGGTAAGGGACATAAAAGTACCTCCAGCAGCTGAATCCAATAGGTTTCTTGAAGAAAAATTCAGTCCTGCATAAAAAGTTTGGACAATCATCCAAGTAGTCAGTCCATGAGTGGGATAATTCTTTATCATAGATTTCATTCTTTCCCAAGCCTGAGCAACATGTTCATTATCAAACTGTCTAAACTTCATGATATCACTACGCAAAGCTATAATCTTAGCAGGAGGATAGTATTTTCCAATAAAAGCATCCTTACACTTATCCCAAGAATCAATACTATTTCTAGACAAAGATAGCAACCAATCCTTAGCTCTTCCTCTTAAAGAGAAAGGAAACAACTTAAGCTTAATAATATTACCATCTACATCCTTATACTTTTGCATCTCACATAGCTAACAAAATTGTTGAGATGAGCTGCAGCATCATCAGAACTGGCACCGGAAAATTGCTCTTTCATAACAAGATTCAACAAAGCAGGTTTGATCTCATAAAAATTTGCCTCACGAGCAGGTGATGCAATAGGAGTGCATATATAATCATTGTTTTTGGTGCTAGTAAAATCACACAACTTGGTGTTCTCAGGAGTACCCATTCTAGCAAAACTAAGAGCAAGCAAATAAAAGCAACTATAAAGCAACTATTTTTTTTGTATTTTTGATAAAACGATGCAAGTAAAAATAAAGTAAAGCAAAACAAAGACAAAGTAAAAGATTGAGCGTGAGAGACTCCCCTTGCAGAAATATTCTTTCTCCCCGGCAACGGCGCCAAAAAATGCTTGATGGTGCGATGTTAAGGCACCCAGTTGGGAACCCCAAGAGGAAGGTATGAGGAGCACATCAGCAGGTTTCCCTCTGTTGTGAAACCAAGGTTATCGAACAAGTAGGAGAAAGCCAAACTTCAGAAGGTGATGCTTGCTAGCTTCGCGACACTCTGGACAATGGCGCCAGAAAATACTGGTGCGTAGTTGACGTATGAGCTTCTTCACCTAGCAGCAACATGGAACCTGTACACAACACAACCAAGAACTTTGCTCCCAACTTTGATGAGGTTGTCAATCTCACCGGTTTGTTGTGAAAAAGGATTGAGCGTATCGAGTGGTAAAAGGTAATAGTAATGCAAGAATGTAAACAGAGCGAGTAAAAGTAAAGCGGTAAAGCAATGTAAAAGAAATTGGACCGGAGTCCACAGTTCACTAGTGGTGTCTCTCCATAAGATAAATAACAACATGCTGGGTAAACAAATTACAGTTGGGCAATTGATAGAGTAAAGATAACGTACATATGCCACGAGGATCACTATGAGATTCACTCTAGGCATTACGACAAAATACATAGACCGCCATCCAACTGCATCTATGACTAAAAATCCACTCGCGGGGAGTCATCCGAGAACCCCTTGAGTATTAAGTTACAAACAACAGATAATTGCATTAAGCAAAGTGCGTAATGTAAACAAAGCAAATGTCCTTGGACACAAGAATGTTGTTTTCTCCCTAGTGGCAACAACACATCTACAACCTTAGAGGTTTCCGTCACTCCCCCAGATTACTAGAGGCATGAACCCCACTATCGAGCATAAATACTCCCCCTTGGAGTTACTAGCATCTACTCGGCCAAGATAGCTACTAGCAACGGAAAGCATGCAAGATCATAAACAACATAGAAATAACATAAAGATATATATTCAGCACATCAACTTAACATAGTACCAATACTCATCGGATCCCAACAAACACAACATGTAGAATTACATAAAGATGATCCTGATCATGTAGGGCAGCTCACAAGATCTAAACATGAAGCACATGGCGGAGGAGACAACCATCTAGCTACTGCTATAGACCCGTAGTCTAAGGTAGACTACTCACACATCACTCCGGAGGCGACCATGATAGTGGAGAAGGACTCCGGCAGGGATTCCCCTCTCCGACAAGGGGCCGGGAAGAGCTCCTGGATCCTCCCGATCTTGCGACGATGACGGCGGCGGCTTGCAGTATGTTTCGTAGAAAAGAGATCCGTCCCTTAGTTTTTTCCCGTCGAGGGGAACTTATAGGCAAAAGGGCAGCGTCAGAGGGTGGACCAGGGCGGCTCACCCCCTGGTGGCGCAGGCCAGGGGTAGGCCGCGCCACCCTAGGGTGTGGCCGGCTCCTGGCCCCCCTCCGTCTCGTCTTTGGTCTTCGCAAAGCTTCGGTAAAAATAGAAGGTTGGGCTTTTGTTTCGTCCAATTTCTAGAATATTTCCTATGTAGCTTTTTTGAAACACAAAAATAGCAAAAACAGGGAACTGGCACTGTGGCATCTTGTTAATAGGTTAGTTCCAGAAAATGCATAAAAACGCCATGAAGTGTAACAAAACATAAAGCAAATGGTGTATAAACAAGCATGGAGCATCAAAAATTATAGATACGTTTGAGACATATCACATGGCCTCTGTCTTCCTGTCACTGGCGATTGCAGTCACGGCGGGAAGAGATAGGGGAGTTCCCGGCTTTGGACCAGCGGGCGATCCTATCCATACAATCGTAGCTCTCGGACGCTACCATGAGCAGAGAGGTACCGCAATAGGATCACTGGCAAGCCTTTCTCAGAGGATGTCCTCAGCAACGTCATGCGCGCACCTCGGTGGCAAGCACTCCAACAAGTGCACGATGAGGTTATGGATGTTGTGCACGCTAATCCCGATGACGCGGCCTTGCGTTCCCGCCTCACCCAAGCTCTAGAGGACCAGAGACACAGAGGGCTAGAATGCGCTCTCTGGAAGTGGAGTGGGGTTTTGTTGCCCGTCGCCGCCGCCGCGAGAGTCATAGCCAACACAAAGTTTAGCTTGTTATATGCACAATATTAATGGAACTTTTCATTGCATTTAATCATTGCAAGCAAGTTGCATACGAGTTACGGATAATAGATGTGAAAAAATGTAAAAACTAGGAGGCACATGGTCTTCTTCTCGTCCTCGCCTACTCGACTACTCATCATCGATGTCGGAGTCGGAGTGATAGTGGCGATGGCATATGATTTTATCAGAAACGCTGACGGTGAGCATGGCTTGGCCGTCGTAGCTGAAGACGACAGAGTGCCCGGCTTCAATTTGGTGCGTGTGGGCAAACTTCTTCTATTGGTGGCATTAATGGGAGGATAAATTCAGCCAGTATATGGAAACACACATACTCCCTTCATACCGGATTACAGGGCAATTACGTATTTTGAGACAAACTTTAACCTTTAATTTTAGTCAATAAAATATAAGGTATATTATATAAAATTTATACTATTGGGTTTATATTCAAAAGAACTTTCCAATGGTATAATTTTTATATCAAATATCTCGTATTTTCTTGACTAAAATTAATGGTTAAAATTTATCTTAACACAATTGCCCAATAATCTGGTATGTACATCGTTTTTTAAAGGAGTGTAGTAGGCAGTGACGGAGCTATGGGGACCAGCAGGGGCCTTGGCCCCCCTATGTCATTGTGAAACTTGAAGAAAATTTTAATTAAGCCTAATTTAGACAGAAATTTTAGAGAAATTTAGCATTGTTGGCCCTCCCTAACTCAAAATTATCATATTTGGCCCCTCTAAACCTTTTTTAGAGGATACGCGACTGCGTACTTATTTTTATAGAAGGCAGACAGTTTATGTACAAGCAGAAACCAACTGCAAGGGCAGTGGAAGAAAAAGCAAGCGAAAACAAAAAAGGAAAGAAACTAGGCTACTCTCTCGCGACATCATTTTGATCTCGCACCGACTCATCATGCGCTAGCCTAATCAGATTGTACTCCTCAGCGACGAGAGCTGCAATCCTGATGGGCCCATGCTGTCGTCGGACATCCTCGAAGACCCAGGCATTTCGGTTCTTCCAGAGGGCGTAGGTGATCGTGCAAACAAGGGTGTCGAAAATCCTTCTAGAGTGCCCTCTTTGTTTCTTGCGTTCATTAGACCACCAATCTTGAAAGACGCTATGCGGGGTTGGCTCCTCGATGTTGAGCTCGAACTTCTCCCTGCAAATGTGCCAAACCTCTCTAGCTGTGACACATTGCAGCAGGACGTGGTCCGCGGTGTCTTCCTCCTGAAGACAGACGAAGCAAGCGGACGTGTGATCTTGCAGCCCATGCCGGAACCGTCTATCGGAGGTCCAAAGCCTTCCGTGCATCGTGCACCACATGAAATCCTTGCAGCGAGGCGAAGCTCTGCTCTTCCAGATACCGCTGCTTAGAGGGAACCTCCTGCCCCCATTGGCCAAACGATCATAGGTAGACTTAGCCGTATACACTTTGCTAGGGGAAGGCCGGCTGAACTGGTCAGCAATGTTTCTGTTCCTGGGCGTTGCCTGAATCTCCGTCCAGAGAGCAAGGCATTCCTGGGCTTCTCCGATTGTCAGGTTCCCTTGGAAGTCCTCAGTCCATCGGTTGTTCTCCAGCCCCTGGGCAACCGTCCTCGAGTTGCGGCACTTAGTGGAAACTTTCTGTGCAATGCTTGGCGCAATATCATCGGCGGCTCTCCCCTCGATCCACTTGTCTCGCTAGAACAGGACTCGGGAGCCATCACCGACAGAGATCTGAACCATCTCATCAAAGACTTCCCGAGCTTTCCTATCCGTCGCCATCGGAAGGCCTTGCCAAGGCCTATTTGGATCAGTCCGGCTCAGCCACTCCCAACGCACGCGCAGTGCTAAACCCTGCAGACGCAGGTCCTTGAGACCAAGCCCACCGTAGGCGCGAGGCTTGCACACTTGGTCCCATGCCACAATGCACTGCCCACCATTTGCACGAGCTTGAGCAGCCCAGTAAAAGCCTCTGAAACCTTTGGCCATTTCCTCCAGGAGCCAGCAGGGGGCCTCGACGATCATCAGGTGGTGAACCGAACGCGCCGCCATGATCGATTGAACCAGAGTGAGACGCCCAGGTCTAGTGATCATGCCTCGTTGCCAAGCAGGAACAAGATGAATTGCAGCATCGAGCATCGGTTGCCACTGCGCTTTGGTCAGGGCCCCTCTAAACTTCAATCCTGCCTCCGCCCCTAGAAGAAGAAACTCCTACACCAATTTTGTTAGCTGCAAAGCAGGCGAGCAGAAGGAAAATTGAAAGGAGAAAGCGTTTGCATTACGTTGGCCGGTGGTACAAACTACGGTCATGTCGCCGAGGCCTGTGTCCTGCGAAGAAGACCGTTGAGGGTCCAAAAGCCGAAGAAGCGTGCGTGCGTGCCATCGCGAGCACCGCAGCGTGCACCCAATCCCCAGCAGAGCCGACCCACATGGTGGAGTCGCTAAATTTGACCGTTGCCGTGCCACGTCGGACACCACCTCCTCCTCCACCTCGCACACCGTGCCCACCTGTCCCTGCCACTGTCCCATCCGCCTGTTGCTCTACTGTTTTTCTTTTCTTTTTGACGTGCTCTTGGTGTACTGCATTGGTACTGACATGTGGATCCGATGTCATGGCCCGCATGACAGTGACTGAGGCAGGTCTTTCGTTTCTTTCCCGTTGTCCCAAGCTCACGCGAGACTACGAGAACTTACATGTGGGCCCACCCGTCTCCTTAGGTCCACATCTCAGTTGAACATACCTACGCAAGGACCAAGTGCGCGAGAGGAGACATGCGCCACCGCCTCTGTGCTCCCCGAGATCGCACCGCAGCCGTTGGATCGCTGACATGCACCATGTGATCCGGACTGCTGAATGCTGACCGTAGGCTGTCCCCAGAAAAGATACCTTCCCTGCTGACATTTGGGCCGCGCAGACGAGGTGGGCATCCCTGTCAGTGAAAGGCGAGGCGCCGGGAGGGGTGCGCGAGCGAAGCAACGGATCCATTGGTGGGCTCCCCCTACCATTGGGCTGCGGCCCCACGTTTGCACAAAAGCCCCTCCTTTTCTGCGTCCTCATATTTATAGCCCAACTTGCCACGCCTCTCCGGTCTCCACTTCTCTTCTTCTTCCTTTCGACCTCTTCTCCACCTTCTTCTCCCCCCTCCCCCTTTCACTTCCTCGGCTTCTTGCTCTTCTTGGCATCCTTCGAGTTAGGCAGTTTGGATCTTGGAGAAAAGGAGCAGTAGCTAGGTTCCTTTTGCTTCTTCTTCTTCCAAGTTAGGATAGAGAAAACAGAGGGGAAAGACTGACAAGGCAAAGGGGTTTGTAGCTCCTGGCTGAGCTTTTTCTCGCGACGGCATGAAGAAGCTCTCCTTCTTCCTCCTCTTGCTGCTGGCCGCAGCTGCATCTGTTCATGGCGATGACGGTGAGATATTTCGCTCCGTCCTTCTCTTTTCTCCTCCAGGCCTGCTCTGTTCTGCATTTACTGTACCCTGATTCGCGTATCAATCTCTCTGATTTTCTTATCAAGCAAGCTTCTCTATCTCTGGTCATCTCCTAAGAATAGTGTCGATTCTTAACTTGGGCTAGAGTTTATTATTGTTGCCGCAATCCTGGGGAAAAGTAATCCGTGATTGAAACTGCTCGAACTAGTCATGTCCCTATCCCCTGGATTTTACTTGTTTGTCGTCTTACGGTCCTGTGTATTCTAGCTCGACTCGTCCTCTTGGGTAAATTCAGGCATTAGCTTTCTCTTAGCATCAGATCAACTCGAGTTATTATTTCTAGACTAGAGTAGTAGCACGGGGGGGCAATACTCATACTGCTAGCTAATCACCTGGTAACTTTTGGGGCTTGGATTTGACTACTCGCCCTATTCTCTGCTTGCCCAGTCGGTCTCCCTCGGATTCCCTTCTCTGATCTTTTCCAAGCCGTGTATTCCTTCCCCCTTCACGTGCACTGCGGTAGTTTTTCTATGGGTATGCAGTATGCACGTTCCGTCAGAACATCTGCTGCTGGTATCATATCCTATTCATAGGTTTGGAACAAGATTTGCTTGTAGCTAGGACAAGGAATATCGCATCAAACGGTCGCCTCCTCGCTAATCGATGCACGCAAGCACTAAACTACTGCAGTGCCAGGCAACCAACTCCGGCATCCCATGAATCTCTGATGGCTTTGCGCATAGGTTTGATTAAGCAGAAAAAAGGGGTACGACGGCCCATCTTTAGCATCAGCCTGTGGCCCTCCCTGTCTGCGTCTTTTCTTCAGCCGTGCATCAGGCTTAATGCCAGTTTTTTACTTAAGCTGGGCACACACACTTGCGTTAGCATGTCATGGTCAAACTTTGACAGTCTCTATATCGTCAGGGTTTAGTGCTAGTAATGCCTAATGGTAATAACTGGTTAATTATGTCACGGATCACATGCCGATTTGGCCTGCGGGCTTGTCAGTACTCTGAAGCGTGCACAGCACCGTCGCGCTCTCATCAGCGACCAGTTCTTCTACCCGTTTGACTGTGAGGAGAAAAAGATGATGTTTCCGGGACCACCTGGCAGTGCTGTGCTGCTGCCTACGGGGCCTAGCGTGGTTAATAAAGGCACGTCACTAGCGTACGCGACACAGCTCGCCCTGTCTGCGGTAGAGCAGCAGGGAGGCCACCCGCACGAAAGCCCGGGATTGCGCGGATGGCCGCACGGAACCACTGTGGCGTTCGGCTGTTCCCAACGTCTTTCTCCATACCTAGTTGCCCTTCCCGTTGTGCTTTACAGCTAGCTGCGTGTCCTTCCCCACATGTCCCATCTTCATCACTATTCCATTTTTTCAATATGATTTTTTTTCAGTCAGGTACATTTTTATCAGCATCTTTAGAAACATTCATCTGTGCTCTTTTTGTACTACTGAATTGATAATTGTTTTGTTGATGTGTAAAGGCGTACTGTGTCAACTATAGATATACGCTGTGTAGTTACTTTTGCATCGGCATCATGCTTGTTTGTGCAATAGATTGAATAGAATATCAAGATTCCTGCTCTGTGATGCACTCTCTGTCTCGCCTCAATTTAACACACGGTCATGCTGATCTGACGGCCTAAAAATTACATGCACGATCTTTGTTACAGTAACTGTTATCTGAACTTTTTCTTCGACGTCTGCAGGGGCATACATCGGCGTCAACATCGGCACGGCCATGTCATCGGTGCCGGCGCCGACGCAGATCACCACGCTGCTCAAGTCGCAGAACATCCGCCACATCCGGCTCTACGACGCCGACCCGGCGATGCTCTCCGCGCTGGCCAACACGGGCATCCGCGTCATCGTCTCCGTCCCCAACGACCAGCTCCTGGGCATCGGCAACTCCAACGCCACGGCGGCCAGGTGGGTGGCCCGCAACGTGGCCGCCCACTACCCGCTGGTCAACATCACGGCCATCGCCGTGGGGTCCGAGGTGCTCTCCACGCTCCCCAACGCGGCGCCGCTCATCATGCCCGCCATGCGCTACCTCCAGAACGCGCTCGTAGCGGCGGCGCTCGACCGCTACGTCAAGGTCTCCACGCCGCACTCCTCCTCCATCATCCTCGACTCCTTCCCGCCCTCCCAGGCCTTCTTCAACCGCTCCCTGGACCCCGTCCTCGTGCCCATGCTCAAGTTCCTGCAGTCCACCGGCGCGCCGCTCATGCTCAACGTATACCCGTACTACGACTACATGCGCTCCAACGGCGTCATCCCGCTCGACTACGCGCTGTTCAGGCCGCTGCCGCCCAACAAGGAGGCCGTCGACGCCAACACGCTGCTCCACTACACCAACGTCTTCGACGCCGTCGTGGACGCCGCCTACTTCGCCATGGCCTACCTCAACGTCACCAACGTGCCGGTCATGGTCACGGAGACCGGGTGGCCGCACAAGGGCGACGCCTCCGCCGAGCCGGACGCCAACTCCGACAACGCCGACACATACAACAGCAACCTCATCCGCCACGTCATGAACGTCACCGGCACGCCCAAGCACCCTGGCGTCGCCGTGCCGACCTACATCTACGAGCTCTACGACGAGGACACGCGCCCCGGGACGGCGTCCGAGAAGTACTGGGGACTGTTCGACATGAACGGCGTCCCGGCCTACGCGCTGCACCTGACGGGGTCCGGCGTGCTGCTCGCCAACGACACCACCAACCAGACCTACTGCGTGGCGAGGGAGGGCGCCGACGAGAAGATGCTGCAGGCCGCGCTCGACTGGGCGTGCGGCCCCGGGAAGGTGGATTGCTCCGTGCTCACGCAGGGGCAGCCGTGCTATGACCCGGACACCGTGCAGGATCACGCCACCTACGCGTTCAACGCCTACTACCATGGGATGGGGATGGGATCAGGGACCTGCTACTTCTCCGGAGTCGCCGTCATCACCACCACCGATCCGAGTAAGTTCAGCGGCCTTTTGCAGATTGGTTTCTATATCCCTTCACAACTGACTGTTCTTTGGTATTCGTGGACTCATTTCGTCTGAACTTGTTTCCTCTGCAGGTCATGGGCCTTGTGTTTATGGCGGGAAGAACGGCAGCGCGTTGCTGAATGGAACCTCGCTGGCGCCGTCGTCGAACTCAACGGAATCCGGCTCCCGGCGGGCAGTGGGCGACGTCTCGTCATTCGTCCGGTCCGTCGTCACCGCGCTGCTCTTGAGCGTCGTCGTTCTGTTGTAGGAGCTCTCTTAGTAGTAGTAGGATGTCAGGCAGGCAGGGAGCAGAGTAGTTGCTCGTGAGAGGAATCCTTTTTGTTGTTGTCAAGTGATGCTGGCCTCCGTGCTGGGCGATCCTTGTGAATCCAAATGGAGCAAGACGTGGTTCTGTTGCTCTTAGGATGTGAGCTACTCTGCTATTGGTTGGGATTGGATTGGATGTTAGGACGTGATCATCTCATGGAGAGCAACGTGTTCGTGCTCAGCACTACGAATTCTTCTACTCCCTCCATCCTCCATTTCACAGATTGTGTCGTTGTTTTACTTCAAATTTTGAGCTAAAACCACCACAAGAATTATGGGATGGATGGAGTACTAGTTAAATGTATCAACGGTCGTTGTTGCACTTCTTTTAAGAGAATACGGCACTTTATTGATTAAGATAAACTGTCACACGCCGCGTGGTTTGTGTAGGCTTAACCGCAAGATAGCAAAGAAGATGATGATTACAAATAAAATAAAATCTCAAGAACAATTGTTTAGATAGAACACCTAAAGGATACCTTGGTTCCATGGGAACAAGTGTGAAACAACATTTGGATTTTAGAATCCGATTGTTGATGCGTGGTGAATGACTAGCCCGTTGGGAACCCCAAGAGGACGGTATGATGAGTATAGCAGCTAGTTTTCCCTCAGTTAAGAAACTAAGGTTTAATCGTTTTTGGGGAAAAGAGACAAACAACTGAAGGTGATGCGGACTGGCTTAATAGCACTCCAACAAGGGCGCCGTTTACGATACTTGTTGACTCGTCTTTGGCCAGTACTAACGCGGAACCTGCACACACACAACCAAGTACTTTGCTCCCAACTTGCGACGAGGTTGTCAATCTCACCGGTTTGCTTGAAACAAAGGTTATGAACGTATCGAGTGGAAAACAGTAGAGTATGCGAGTAAAGTAAACAGTGCGAGTAAAGTAAACAGGTGATAGCAATATGATGGAAATAGGACCGGGATTCACAGTTCACTAGTGGTGTCTCTCCAAAAGATAAATAACACATGCTGGGTAAACAAATTACAGTTGGACAATTGATAGAATAAAGATAAACGTGATATGTCAAGAAGATCACTATGCGATTTACTCTGGGCATTACAACAAAATACATAGACCGCCATCCAACTGCATATATGACTAATAATCCACTCACGGGGATATCGTCCGAACACCCCATGAGTATTAAGTTGCGAATAACAGATAATTGCATTAAGCACAGTGTGTAATGTAAACAAAGCATATGCCCTTGAGCATATGAATGTTGTTTTCTCCCTAGTAGCAACAGCACATCTACAACCTTAGAGGTTTCTGTCACTCCCCCAGGTTAAATAGAGGCATGAACCCACTATCGAGCATAAATACCCCCTCTTGGAGTCACTAGCAACTACTCGGCCAAGATAGCTACTAACAACGGAGAGCATGCAAGATCATAAACAGCATCGAGATAACATAAGATATATTTCAGTATAGCAACTCAATCATAACACCAATATTCATCGGATCCCAACAAACCAAACATGTAGAATTACATAACGGTGATCTCAATCATGTAGGGCAGCTCATGAGATCTAAACATGAAGCACATGGTGGAGAAGACAACCATCTAGCTACTGCTATGGACCCATAGTTCAAGGTAGACTACTCACTCATCGCTCCGGAGGCAAGCATGGCGATGAAGAAGACCTCCGGTGGCGATTCCCCTCTCCGGCAGGGTGCCGGGAAGAGCTTCTGGACCCTCCCGATCTCGGGTCGACGACGGCGGCGGATCGCGATATATTTCTGGAAAATTGATCAGGTCCTTAGGTTTTTCCCGTCGGGGGGTCTTTATAGGCGAAGGGGCGATGTCAGAGGTGGAGCCGGGTGGCCTCACGCCAGGGCGGCGCGGGCCAGGCCTGGGCCGCGCCAGCCTGGTGTGTGGGGCCCCTGTGGCTCCCCTCCTACTCTCCTTCGGATCTCTGGAAGCTCCCGGACAAAATAAGATTTCAGGAACTTGTTTCGTCCAATTCCGGGAATATTTCCTGTGTATCACTTCTGAAACATAAAAACAGCAGAAAACAGGGAACTGACACTGTGGCAACTTGTTAATAGGTTAGTTCCAGAAAATGCATAAAAGTGCCACTAAGTGTAACGAAACAGTAGGCAAATGGTGTAAAAACAAGCATGGAGCATCAAAAATTATAGATACGTTTGAGACGTATCAAGCATCCCCAAGCTTAACTCCTGCTCGTCCTCGAGTAGGTAAGTGATAACAAAAGAATAATTTTTGAGGTGACATGCACCTACACAATCTTGATCATATAAGTAAGCATTTGTGAGCTGGGATCATAAGAACTTAAAACATGGGCATGAAAGACATAATCTTGATAATAGGAACTTAGCAACCATGTTGTAAACATGCAAATGAACACAAACAAAAGATCATGAAAATGAAACAATGAAAGTCAAACGTGTGTTCAAATCATAAGAAAAAACATACAAATGGTTTTCAGCTTGTCCGTCAAAGAGAGCAAAACATAAATACATAGGACACCTTCAAGTTTAAGAGGGCGACTAGATACAAATAATTTGAGAACAAGTGAAACCAACAATATGAATCAATCAATGAAAACTTTGGGACAATGCACATTATACTAAGAATGACAACTATGCTCTCTTAATGGTGCATAAAGATAGAAGGTGGCGACTCAACATAAAAGTAGAAGAAAGGCCCTTCGCGGAGGGAAGCAGTGATTGCAAGTTTTATAACCTTCAAAAATTATGGTACTTACCGGCTTTGAGCTCTCATTGCCCCCATCATAAGCATCTTGAATGGTTAAAGTTAATGCGAGAACAATTATGATGCAAATGCTTGACAAATCATAAGTTGAAAACCTCGTGTCCCGTGAATACGAGTACCCAAACCTCATGCTACTTTACTTAGAGTCCCAAGCAAGGCTCTTGTCATTATAAATATATGCATATCATCGTGAACCGCCAATGGGGTATCTCCGTGCCCGATGACATGGAACAAGCCCACATCAAAATGACAGGACAAGTAGACAATGAACACCTCGACATCTCTTTTATTTGCCATTTGTTTAGCTTTTTATTGTGAGATGCGTCGTCGAATGTTCACCATGGGTATGCTGCAAATTTCCACCATGAATTATGCATGGCTTAGATTAGCGGCCCAGCGTTTCCCTAACACATATACAAACTCCATGATCCCCACAAGATTCCCAATTCATTTCACACCGCGGGCATCCATAAACAAAAGATCACGACATCAACTCAAATAAGAAGTGCAATGTTGAAAGCTTGCCCATGACTGCATGGCTGGGCTAGTCTCCAACTTACAACTTGCAAGCATAACAACTCAACATAAGAGACCACAATGTCAAATTTTTAAGAACAGGAAAAAGTAAAGTGTGCCTTCTGGTTCGTGAGAGCTTTACTGACCGAATTTCGCATAACACTGGTAAGAGTTTAATTTGAACAGAAAATAAAAGCAAGTCAAATTTACTTGGAATAGCAAATTGCTAGTAGGTATGTATGGTGGACACTTTGGAAGACTTTGGCTTTTAGGAGTTGGATGCACGAGTAGAGCTCATACTCAGTACAAGGCGAGGGCTAGCAAAAGACTGGGAGCGACCAGCTAAGAGAGCAATAATGGCCATAATCATGCAAAGCGACAAAGCGACATTAAAAGAAGCATAAGATGGCATCAAAAGTCAAAAACTAAATGATCATAAAGGCTATTGGCGACTTGGTAAGAGTCTAACATGTGTGAGCATGCGCCAAGTCAACCCAAATAAAGCATCAAGGAGAAAACCAAAATAATGCTTCCATACAATAAAAACAACGCATGATTTTTTCAAAGACTCATTAAGCAATCTCAGTTATTTGAGACAAGTCATGCTACAGCAAAACCACTAAGCATACAATCAAAAAGACATCAAGCATGACATGAAAAAGCCTAAGCCGCAGTCTACACAAGCTCCTTCTTGTACCACTATTTTGCATAAAGCTTTTTCTCTTTTCCAACACCATTTGAATTTTTTATAAACACCTCTTTTGATGAAAACAAATAAAGATCAGAGGCAAAAATACACCTTGATGAAAAGATATGACAAGGTCTGAACGCAAATCAAGGCAAAAACAAAAACCAAAAGCAGTAGCAGAAAAAGAAGAACACTCGATGAATGATAAGAGTGAAAAACGGAGTGTTCTTGGCAAATGAAAATGAGTACATCTCCTCCAAAGGAAATTTGTTGGGGTCCAACCATTTATTGCAGCAAACAAAACTAAGCTAACTAAGAAAACTAAAAATACTGACGCTCCAAGAAAAACACATAGTGCATGAAGCAATAAAATTATAGTGTCTTGAAAGGTGACCTGATTTTTGCCGATGAAGAAGGGGTGCCTCGGGGGCATCACCAAGCTTTGACGCTTGTACTTCTTGGATATTTCTTGGGGTGATGCATGGGCATCCCCAAGCTTGAGCTTTTGTCCATTCTTCAGCTCATCTCATCATTCTCCAATCCCTACACTTGAAAACTTCCTTCATACAAAACTAAACACAAATCTATTAGCAACATTAGTGTAGGCATAACATATAATCAACCTCTTTTTGCTTCAGGTTTCAACTCAAAACCACCACATATATAGCAAATACTACTGTAGCAACCTCCCCAAAAGTTCCGTGATCAAAAGAACTAAAAAAAAGCGATAAAGTGGCAAACACAAATATTGGCAGAAATCTGTCAAAACAGAACAACTGACAAAGGTCGAATTTTTGAGGGGTTTTCTGTTGCTTAAATCAAAAAGTGTTCAACTAACGAAAGTTTGGATATAACCTGGGGCATATGCACAAGAAATCGCAGGTCCAAAAGATATACAGAGAATTTATACGAATTTTTTACGGTGCAGCACCAAAAACAGTTTCAGGACAGCAACATCCCCAAATCTTTACCTCACTCGAATTAGAGGCTTCTCTTGGCATAAAAACAAAAATAAACAAGATAAGGAGCGGTCATTATAGTAGTAATGACTTCCAAGACTCAAATAAAAGAAAAAGTACTGAAAATAAAACATTGGGTTATCTCCCAAGAGTGCTTTTCTTTAACGCCTTTGAGCTAGGCGCAGAAAATTGCGAATCAAGTATTTTCAGAAGAAGCATTAAGATCAACTGCAGAGGTCTTGTCAATAAGGCATTGTATTTCATCCACATAAGTTTTAGAAGACCCTTTGTGATCACGCTTTAGTTCACTCAAATCACAAAAAAGATTTTTGGGACAGATCCAGTCAAAATTATTTTTGAAAGCTTCACATAATCCCAAGAGCTTGCTAGGTATAGGTATTTCGGCCCCTTCATCGTTTGTACTAATAACCTTTATAGGTGAACCGAGTTTATTAAAACGTTTAAGAACTTTTCTAGCTTCAATAACGACATCTTTAAATTCTAAGCGCAAAGCTTCCAAAATAAAAGCTTTTTTTTCGGGATCCTCAATTTCATGAAGCTTAAGGAACATGTATTGCATAAAAGGATTAAGACTGGCAAACCTAGTTTCCAACATGTGAATCAAATAAGCAGAAGCAACTTCAATACTAGGAGCTAGCTCAACCAAAGATTTTTCCTCAACTTTCTTATGCATACTAATGTGATTAAAGAACTCATCAATGTTACTTTTTCCAATAATTGAACCACTACCTACTGAGAGGTCCTCCAGAACGTACTTAGGGAACAGCATGATGAACTAAAAGTAAAGAAATAACAACTACCAAGGATTCTAATTTTTTTGGGTTTTTGATATAAAAACGATGCAGGTAAAATAAATAAAGTAAAGCAAAACAATAAATCAAAGTAAAGGATGTGCGTGCGAAAACTCCCCTCGCAGAAGTCTTCCACTCTTCTCCCTGGCAATGGCGCCAGAAAATTAGCTTGATGCGTGATGAATGACCAGCCCGTTGGGAACCCCAAGAGGAAGGTATGATGAGTATAGCAGCTAGTTTTCCCTCAGTTAAGAAACCAAGGTTTAATCGTTCTTGGGGAAAAGAGACAAACAACTGAAGGTGATGTGGACTAGCTTAATAGCACTCCAACAAGTGCGCCGTTTACGATACTTGTTGACTCGTCTTCGGCCAGTAGCAACGCGGAACCTGCACACACACAACCAAGTACTTTGCTCCCAACTTGCGATGAGGTTGTCAATCTCACCGGTTTGCTTGAAACAAAGGTTATGAACGTATCGAGTGGAAAACAGTAGAGTATGCGAGTAAAGTAAACAGTGCGAGTAAAGTAAACAGGTGATAGCAATATGATGGAAATAGGACCGGGATCCACAGTTCACTAGTGGTGTCTCTCCAAAAGATAAATAACACATGCTGGGTAAACAAATTACAGTTGGGCAATTGATAGAATAAAGATAAACGTGATATGTCAAGAAGATCACTATGAGATTTACTCTTGGCATTACAACAAAATACATAGACCGCCATCCAACTGCATCTATGACTAATAATCCACTCACGGGGATATCGTCCGAACACCCCATGAGTATTAAGTTGCGAACAACAGATAATTGCATTAAGCAAAGTGTGTAATGTAAACAAACATATGCCCTTGAGCATATGAATGTTGTTTTCTCCCTAGTAACAACAGCACATCTACAACCTTAGAGGTTTCTGTCACTCCCCCAGGTTAAATAGAGGCATGAACCCACTATCGAGCATAAATACCCCCTCTTGGAGTCACTAGCAACTACTCGGCCAAGATAGATACTAACAACGGAGAGCATGCAAGATCATAAACAACATAGAGATAACATAAGATATATTTCAGTATAGCAACTCAATCATAACACCAATATTCATCGGATCCCAACAAACCAAACATGTAGAATTACATAACGGTGATCTCAATCATGTAGGGCAGCTCATGAGATCTAAACATGAAGCACATGGTGGAGAAGACAACCATCTAGCTACTGCTATGGACCCATAGTCCAAGGTAGACTACTCACTCATCGCTCCGGAGGCAAGCATGGCGATGAAGAAGACCTCCGGTGGTGATTCCCCTCTCCGGCAGGGTGCCAGGAAGAGCTTCTGGACCCTCCCGATCTGGGGTCAACGACGGCGGCGGATCGCGATATGTTTCTGGAAAATTGATCGGGTCCTTAGGTTTTTCCCGTCGGGGGGTCTTTATAGGCGAAGGGGCGATGTCAGAGGTGGAGCCAGGTGGCCTCACGCCAGGGCGGCGCGGGCCAGGCCTGGGCCGCGCCAGCCTGGTGTGTGGGGCCCCTGTGGCTCCCCTCCTACTCTCCTTCGGATCTCTGGAAGCTCCCGGACAAAATAAGACTTCAGGAACTTGTTTTGTCCAATTCCGAGAATATTTCCTGTGTATCACTTCTGAAACATAAAAACAGCAGAAAACAGGGAACTGGCACTGTGGCAACTTGTTAATAGGTTAGTTCCGGAAAATGCATAAAAGTGCCACTAAGTGTAACGGAACAGTAGGCAAATGGTGTAAAAACAAGCATGGAGCATCAAAAATTATAGATACGTTGGAGACGTATCAATTGTCCGTCGATATTTGAATGGCACAAAAGTCATTCACAGGACACAAGGTGAGCTGATTTCAAGTATTGAATGATCATCATGTCAAAACGTGCAAGTTCAAGATGGGTGTCATGTATATGGACATAGGCTTCAGCCTTGTTGTTGATCATCAAATGATGAACATTTGAAGATGGTCTTCGAGAAAAATGCTTCTTATAAGAATTTGTGGGACCTATTTGAAGGACTTTACCAAGTTCAAGATGCTCATCAATAAAGGACCTATTCTTGAAGCTTATAGGTTCATCAAATGATGTTGGGGTTCATGATGATCTTCAACATAAATACCCCCATGAGGACTATTGCGGAGCAAAGTCTACCAAGCTCAGTAAACGGTTCTAGAAGCTTTAGGAGAGAAACACCATGTCGTCTCGAAGGTTATGATCATGGTTGGATCTGAACATCTCATAATTTGAAGGCACGTGATACTTAGTCTATGTTTTTTTAGTTTGTTTGGTCTAAGTGTTTTAGTATGGAGACCGGGTTGTAAGATATTAGTTGTACTATCAAAAGGGGTTATCACTCGAGTAGGTTGACCATGTTATGCATAGAGTCTCAAATCCTTACATAATCATCATGCCTTCGTGTTCACAATGTGTTATGGAATCTAGAATTTGTGGTTCTCTATTTGGCTCAGAGATTCCAAACTGTAGCTGGCTAAAGGCTTCGAGCTTTGTCTTGCTTCTTTTGAAGTTTTGCTTTGAGTTGATTCAAAAGTATCAATGGCTCAAAAGCTCTAAACGTGGTTTTGCTTCTTTATGGAGTCTTGTTTCTAGTCGGTTTGGTGGTTCCAAACCGAGAGTGATCTAAGGCATGCATGTGTCTTTGAACTATGTGTGCGGTTGTGGCCCAACTTAGTGGTGCTTTCGAGGGTAGCGTCGTTTGGACAAACATAAGAGTGTTATAAGTGGTCGTGCTAGATTGGTGTCACATTCTTCGATGGTTCCATGATGTTTGTTTTCCAGAGGTTGCATACTTGGTTATAGAATTTCTATTGTTTTTTGGAGAACTGGACAATACTCCGGAGCGAGACCGAATAACATTTTGCGATTTAGTGGTGTGTGTCTTGCCTATTTGGGATGGAGGTTTGAACTGACATCGTGGAGTAGTTCAGTATCGGTTTGTAGGCTTCATTAAGTGCTTTTTTGGAGGTTGAAAGGTTATATTTGTTTTTCCGTTTTTCTACAATCCAAACTATGTGGCCCTAGACTCTGAGTCGACTTTGTGTTTGTCTGTGTTTGATCGATGGGTTTGAATGTTTCTTGTACAGAACAATCAAACAATTGAAGCACTTATAACTCTTGCACTTATTTGAACTGCTATAATAGGATGCTCATTTCTACTGATCGTTGTTGCCTCTATTGTTGTTCGGTTTATCTAAGCCTTTATGCATGGTATAGAGCTTCGGGGTGTTGTTCTCTCTGAGTGGGTGATGCTTGCGGTGGTGTTATCTTTTCACCGTCCAGTTGGGAACCCCAAGAGGAAGGTATGATGAATATAGCAGCAAGGTTTTTCCCTCAGTTAAGAAACCAAGGTATGTCGATCAGGAGAGGAAGGAGCCAATACGACTGAAGGTGATGCTTGCTAGCTTGCGACAGCTCAGGACAATTTATAGGGCGTCTCGTCCAAGCTTTGCTTTGCTAGCTGCAACGCGGAACCTGCACACAATACAACCAAATACTTTGCTCCCAAGTTACGATGAGGTTGTCAATCTCACCGGTTTGCTTGAAACAAAGGAATGAGCGTATCGAGTGGAAAATAGTAATAGTATGCGAGTAAAGTAAACATGTGATAGCAATATAAAGGAAATAGGACCGGGGTCCACAGTTCACTAGCGGTGTCTCTCCATAAGATAAAATAATACATGCTGGGTAAACAAATTACAGTTGGGCAATTGATAGAATAAAGACAACGTGCATATGATGAGAGGATCACTATGAGATTTACTCTGGGCATTACAACAAGATACATAGACCGCCATCCAACTGCATCTATGACTAATAATCCACTCACGGGGACATCGTCCGAACACCCCATGAGTATTAAGTTGCGAACAACAGATAACTGCATTAAGCAAAGTGTGTAATGTAAACAAAGCATATGCCCTCGAGCATATGAATGTTGTTTTCCCCCTAGTAGCAACAGCACATCTACAACCTTAGAGGTTTCTGTCATTCCCCCAGATTAAATAGAGGCATGAACCCACTATCGAGCATAAATACCCCCTCTTGGAGTCACTAGCAACTACTCGGCCAAGATAGCTACTAACAACGGAGAGCATGCAAGATCATAAACAACATAGAGATAACAAAAGATAAATTTTAGTACATTACTCAAGCATAACACCAATATTCATCGGATCCCAACAAACCAAACATGTAGAATTACATAACGGTGATCTCAATCATGTATGGCAGCTCATGAGATCTAAACATGAAGCACATGGTGGAGAAGACAACCATCTAGCTACTGCTATGGACCCATAGTCCAAGGTAGACTACTCACTCATCGCTCCGGAGGCAAGCATGGCGATGAAGAAGACCTTCGGTGGCAATTCCCCTCTCCGGCAGGGTGCCGGGAAGAGCTTCTGGACCCTCCCAATCTTTGGGTCGACGGCGGCGGCGGATCGCGATGTGTTCTGGAAAACTGATCGGGGCGTTTAGGTTTTTCCCGTCATGGGGTCTTTATAGGCGAAGGGGCATCGTCAGAAGTGGACCGAGGTGGTCTCACACATAGGGGGCGCGGCCAGGGGCTGGGCCACGCCGCCCTGGTGTGTGGCCCCCTCGTGGCCCCACTCCGACTCCTCTTCGGTTCTCTGGAAGCTTTGGTAAAATTCTGGGCGACTGGCTTTGGTTTCGTCCAACTCCGAGAATATTTCCTGTGTAGCTTTTCTGAAACACAAAAATAGCAAAAAACAGGGAACTGGCACTGTGGCGACTTGTTAGTAGGTTAGTTCCGGAAAATGCATAAAAGCGCCACGAAGTGTAACAAAACACTAAGCAAATGGTGTAAAAACAAGCATGGAGCATCAAAAATTATGGATACGTTGGAGACGTATCAGCATCGCCAAGCTTAACTCCTGCTCGTCCTCGAGTAGGTAAGTGATAACAAAAGAAATAATTTTTCAGGTGACATGCACCTACACAATCTTGATCATCTATGTAAGCGTTGTGCGCTGGGATCAAAAGAACTGAAAACATGGGCATGAAAGATATGATCTTGATTGAAGAAACTTAGCAACCATGTTATAACATGAAAATGAACACAAACAAAAGATCATGAAAATGAAACAATGAAAGTCAAACGTGTGTTCAAATCATAAGGAAAAACATACAAATGGTTTTCAGCTTGTCCTTCATGGAGAGCAAAACATAAATGCATAGGACATCTTCAAGTTTAAGAGGGCGACTAGATACAAATAATTGGAGAACAAGTGAAACCAACAATATGAATCAATCAATGAAAACTTTGGGACAATGCACATTATATTAAGCATGACAACTATGCTCTCTTAATGGTGCATAAAGGTAGAAGGTGGTGACTCGACATAAAAGTAAAAGAAAGGCCCTTCGCGGAGGGAAGCAGTGATTGCAAGTTTTATAAACCTTCAAAAATTATGGTACTTACCGGCTTTGAGCTCTCATTGCCCCCATCATAAGCATCTTGAATGGTTAAAGTTAATGCGAGAACACTTATGTTGCATATGCTTGACAAATCATAAGTTGAAAACCTCATGTCCCGTGAATACGAGTACCCAAACCTCATGCTACTTTACTTAGAGTCCCAAGCAAGGCTCTTGTCATTGTAAGTATATACGTATCATCGAGAACCGCCAACGGGGTACCTCCGTGCCCGATGACATGGAACAAGCCTACATCAAAATGACAGGACAAGCAGACAATGAACACCTTGACATCTCTTTTATTTACCATTTGTATAGCTTTTTATTTTGAGATGCGTCGTCGAATGTCCACTATGGGCATGCTGCAAATTTCCACCATGAATTATGCATGGCTTAGATTGGCGGCCTAGGCGTTTCTCTAATACATATACAAACTCCATGATCCCGCAAGATTCCCAATTCATTTCACACCGCGAGTATCCATAAACAAAAGATCACGATATCAACTCAAATAAGAAGTGCAATGTTGAAAGCTTGCCCCATGACGGCATGGATGGGCTAATTCCCAACTTACAACTCGCAAGCATAACAACTCAACATAAGAGACCACAATGTCAAATTTTTAAGAACGAGAAAAATAAAGTGTGCCATCCGGTTCGTGAGAGCTTTACTGACCAATTTTCGCATAACACTGGTAAGAGTTTAATTTGAAGAGTAGATAAAAGCAAGTCAAATGTACTTTGGATTAGCAAATTGCTAATAGGTATGTATGGTGGACACTTTGGCAAACTTGGTTTTTAGGAGTTGGATGCACGAGTAGAGATCATACTCAGTACAAGGCGAGGGCTAGCAAAAGACTGGGAGCAACCAACTAAGAGAGCAATAATGGCCATAATCATGCATAGCGACAAAGCAACATTAAAAGAAGCATAAGATGGCATCAAAAGTCAAAAACTAAATGATCATAGAGGCTATTGGCGACTTTGTAAGAGTCTAACATGTGTGAGCATGCGCCAAGTCAACCCAAATAAAGCATCAAGGAGAAAACCAAAATAATGCTTCCAAACGATAAAAACAACGCATGATTTTTTCAAAGGCTCATTAAGCAATCTCAGTTATTTGAGATAAGTCATACTACAGCAAAACAACTAAGCATACTATCAAAAATACATCAAACACGACATGCAAAAGCCTAGGCCACAGTCTACACAAGCTCCTTCTTGTACCACTTTTTTGCATAAAGCTTTTTCTCTTTTCCAACACCATTCAAACTTTTTATAAACACCTCTTTTGATGAAAACCAATAAAGATCATAGGCAAAAATACACCTTGATGAAAAGATATAACAAGGTCCGAACACGAATCAAGGCAAAAATTGAAAACTAAACGCAGTTCTAGAAAAAGAGAACACTCATTGAAAAAGAAAACTGATCGGGGCGTTTAGGTTTTTCCCGTCTTGGGGTCTTTATAGGCGAAGGGGCATCGTTAGAAGTGGACCGAGGTGGTCTCACACATAGGGGGCACGACCAGGGGCTGGGCCGCGCCGCCCTGGTGTGTGGCCCCCTCATGGCCCCACTCCGACTCCTCTTCGGTTCTCTGGAAGCTTTGGTAAAATTCTGGGCGACTGGCTTTGGTTTCGTCCAACTCCGAGAATATTTCCTGTGTAGCTTTTCTGAAACACAAAAACAGCAGAAAACAGGGAACTGGCACTATGGCGACTTGTTAGTAGGTTAGTTCCGGAAAATGCATAAAAGTGCCACAAAGTGTAACGAAACACTAAGCAAATGGTGTAAAAATAAGCATGGAGCATCAAAAATTATCGATACGTTGGAGACGTATCTGTGGGATGGTTCAGAGGCTCACTTGGACTCTCCGGGTATTGCAATCTATGTTGTTGGGTCTGTGAGCGGATTCACTAGATGCATTTGAGTTGGGAGGTTTGGAGTGGCAAAGTGGCTATGTCGCCGGTTGTTGCTCTGAGTGGTTTCAGTTGGTGCCTTTCTATTGTAGCCAAACTTTGTGTCTTTGCAATACTTGGAGCTTTCGAGTGTGGTTCTAGCTTGAGCGTTGATGCGGCACGGTGTTGATGGTTTTTCACCGTCCAGTTGGGAACCCCAAGCGGAAGGTATGATGAACACAGCAGCAAGCTTTTCCCTCAGTAAGAAACCAAGGTTTGTCAGTCCAGGAAAAAGCCAAACTCCAGAAGGTGATGCTTGTTAGCCTAGTGACACTCCAACAAGAGCGTCGTTAACAATAACATGTTAGCGCGTCTTCAACTAGTAGCAACGTGGAACCTGCACACAACACAACCAAATACTTTGCTCCTAACTTACGATGAGGTTGTCAATCTCGCCGGTTTGCTGTAAACAAAGGTATGAGCGTATCGAGTGGAAAGCAATAGTAATATGCGAGAAAGTAAACAGTGCGAGTAAAGTAAACAGGTGGTAGCAATATAAAAGAAATAGGATCGGGGTCCACAGTTCACTAGTGGTGTCTGATACGTCCATTTTGCATCACTATTTTGTATCATAATTTACTGTTATTCATTGATATATTTTATATTTAGAGTTGATACTTATGTTATTTCCCTTGTTTCCACATGTTTGATGATCATCGGAGGATTTGCTGCCGAAGTCAGGATTCTGCTGGAAAAATGACCATCAAGGGACCATATTTTGAAGATCAGGAAAATTCTAGAAAAATACCAGGAAATTATATTTTTCCAGAAGACTCAGGAAGCCAGAAGGAGGAGTCGAGAGGAGCCAGGGGGGCCCACACGCCAGGGTGGCGCGGCCTGACCCCTGGCCGCGCCAGCCCTGTGTGAGGCCGCCCTGGCCCACTTATGGTCTCGCCCCTTCGCGTACTTCATCGTCCCCGAAAACCTAAGTCAAGGGGGGGCTCAGAGTTAGACACAGCCGCCTCTGCGGGGCGGAGAACACCAGAGAGAGAAAAGCTCTCCGGCAGGGAGAAATCTGCCGGGGAAATTCCTTCCCGGAGAGGGGAGATCGTCGCCATCGTCAGCACCATCACACCGGACTTCATTGGGATCATCATCGTCATCATCTCCATCACCAACACCTTCATCTCCACCATCACCACGCCATCCCGCTATAACATCTTGAGTTGGATCTTGTTATATTCATAGGGGAAACTTTCCCGGTGTTGATTACTCTTGTAGTTGATGCTATTGAGTGGAACCGTTGAGTTAAGGTTTATGTTCAGATTGTTATTTACCATTATTTCACCTCTGATCATGATCCATATGATGTCTTGTGAGTAGTTTGTTTAGTTCTTGAGGACATGGGAGAAATCAAGATGTTAGTAGTGAATTATTGTTGAGAAATATTTAATGGTTTGATATTGTTGTGGTGCTATTTCACTAGTGGTGTCATGTGAACGTCGACTACATGATACTTCACCATTTATGGGCCTAGTGAGATGCATTGTGTATTTGGCTACCGATTGTGGGGTTGCTGGAGTGACAGAAACCTAAACCTCCGTTGGAAAACCATTGCACCATGGAGCGTAGGATCTTAGAGTTTAAGGCTGTGGTTAGATTTATCTTAATTACTTTCTTGTATTTGCGGATGCTTGCAAGGGGTATAATCACAAGTGTGTATTTATCCTAGTAAGGGTAGTGCGCTAGCACAGGTTCACCCCCATAACACCTATCAAACCAATAAAGACTATTGGCTTTATGAAGCGAAAGCTCTTGACAGAAACTCCCGTGTGTCCTCGAGAACGTTTGGTTATTATAAGTACACAACCAGCTTGTCCTTTGCTGAAGAAAGGATTGGGCCACTTGCTGCAATTGTTACTACTGTCTTTTATTTACTCACACTTTATTTACTCGTATTACCAAATACCCCTGAAAACCTGTTTGCTAGTATTTACAGTGATTCCTTGATCAAAACCGCTCGTCAACACCTTCTGCTCCTCGTTGGGTTCGACACTCTTATTTATCAAAAGTACTACGATACACCCCCTATACTTGTGGGTCATCAAGACTATTTTCTGGCGCCGTTGCCGGGGAGTGTAGCGCTATTGAAGAGTGGAATTGGTAAAGGTAACCGTCGCTGTGAGTATTGTTTTTATTTTGTCTTTTATTTTTGTTTTACTCTGCTATGGAGAACTCTCCCTTTGGTTTCCTATTTGGAAACACATCTACTACTACTGCTGCACATGCGGAGGAACCACCACCGCCACCGCCTGTTGAAATTGATCCTTTTAAAATACCTATGAAGATTGTTGGGCGTATTATGGATAACTGCTATTCAGGAGATGGAACTGTCCATCCAGGTGATCACTTATTATTTATACATGAATTATGCGAGTTGTTCAGATGTGCAGGTATTTCACCAAGCTGGGTCAAGAAGAAATTATTCTCTTTATCATTGAAAGGCAGAGCTGAAGAGTGGTATCGACTACTCCAAGATGGTCCATCTATGGCATGGGAGGATATTGTGCCTCTCTTTTATTCCAAGTTTTATCCTCCAAGTGAAATTCATAAAGACCGTAACCGGATATATAATTTTTGGCCTCATGATGGAGAAAGTATTGCCCAAGCGTGGGGGAGATTGAAGTTACTAATGCTCAAATGCCCTATTCATGAGCTCCCCAATAATATTGTTATTGATAATTTTTATGCGCGGCTTACTCTCCCTGATAAGGATTATTTGGATGCTTCTTGCTTTGGATCATTTACTCATATGAAAGAAGATGCTAAGTGGAAACTTCTTGACTGTATACAAGAGAATGCCAAAGGATGGGAAAACGACAAAGGTAGGAAGTCAGGTATAAACTATGATTATGAATGCATTAAATCTTTTATGGGAACCGATGACTTTCATAGTGTTAGCACTGCTTATGGTCTTGATTCACAAATACTTGCTAATTGTCTTAAGGCCTTTGCCTCTTATCTTGATGTTCCAAAGAAAGATTGGAACAAATATCATGCACCTTATAAAGACTCTATTAGTCATATACCTGCTGCAGCTACTGAAGTTTGCACTGTTGATGGCATTGTGCCTGAACCTTATTTTGAGAAGACACCTTTCCCTGCTAACTTAAAGAAGTATTCTACTTTGGTAAGTGTGTCTAATAAAAGTACTAAGAAAGCTGCAGAACCTGATGAGCAAATTACTAATAAGTCTCCTGTAGCTATATTGAAGGATCTTGTTACTAAAGATGTAGGGGATGAATATATTCTTTTTTGTGAAGATGCTTCTAACGTTCTCTCACATCCTAAAAAGCATAGGAAAACAAGTGTTCCTATTATTTCTGTCAGGATTGGAGATCATTGCTATTATGGTTTATGTGATATTGGTGCTAGTGCAAGTGCTATTCCTTTAGAGCTTTACAAAGAAATTATGCATGAGATTGGCGCTTGTGAACTTGAAGATATTGATGTGGTTGTTCAGCTTGCTAAGAGAGAGACTGTTTGGCCTCTTGGTATTGTTTGAGATGTGGAAGTTCTTTGCGGTAAGACTAAATACCCCACTAATTTTCTAGTACTTGGTAAGGAGGCTAGTAAAACTTGTCCTATTATTTTTGGTAGACCATTTTTGAACACTTGTGGTGCCGTGATAGATTGTAAGAAAGAGAATTTTTTTACTAAGTTTAATGGAGAGTCTTATGAGTTTAATTTTTCCAAGTTTGCTAAGACTTCTTATGAAAATGACACGCCTAATGAAAATTTTCGAGTAGAACAACTTGCTTCTATTGCTCTTGCTCCTAATAATGCCTTGCAGCAATTCATGGAAGATCACGAAAGTGATGTTTTCAGTAAGGAAAGAGAAGAGATTGACGATATTCTTCTTCGTCAACCACCATTAATCAAGCATAATTTACCTGTGGAGGATCTTGGTACCACTTTGCCGCCTAAGGAAGATCCTATTTTCGAATTAAAGCCTTTGCCTGATAATCTTAAATATGCTTATATAGATGATAAGAAAATATATCCTGTTATTATTAGCTCTAAACTTTCAGGAAAGGAAGAAGAAAGATTACTTGAGATATTGAGGAAACACCGAGGAGCTATGGGATATACTCTTGATGATTTAAAAGGAATTTCTCCCACTTTATGTCAGCATGCCATTAATATGGAGAAAGACGCGAAGCCAGTTGTGGAGCATCAACGCCGCCTAATTCCCAAGATGAAGGATGTGGTAAGAAATGAGGTATTAAAACTCCTTGATGCTGGTATTATTTATCCTATTACTGATAGTAGATGGGTTAGTCCTGTTCATTGTGTTCCTAAGAAAGGAGGTATGACTGTTGTGCCTAATGAGAATAACGAGCTTATTCCTCAAAGGGTAGTAGTTGGTTATAGGATGTGCATTGATTATAAGAAGGTAAACAAAGTTACCAAGAAAGATCATTACCCTTTACCGTTTATAGATCAGATGTTAGAAAGGTTGTCTAAGAAGACTCATTTTTGTTTCCTTGATGGTTATTCTGGTTTTTCTCAAATTACTGTTAAGAAGGATGATCAAGAGAAAACCACTTTTACTTGTCCTTATGGAACTTATGCTTATAGACGTATGCCGTTTGGTTTATGCAATGCTCCTGCTACTTTTCAAAGATGCATGTCTGCTATTTTTCATGGCTTTTGTGAAGAAATTGTGGAGGTCTTCATGGACGATTTCTCCGTCTATGGAAGTTCTTTTGATAATTGTTTGCACAACCTTGATAAAGTTTTGCAGAGGTGTGAAGAAACTAACCTTGTTCTTAATTGGGAGAAATGCCACTTTATGGTGAATGAAGGAATTGTCCTTGGATATAAAATTTCTGAAAGAGGTATTGAAGTTGACAGAGCAAAAGTGGAGGCAATTGAGAAAATGCCCTGTCCCAGAGATGTTAAAGGTATTCGTAGTATTCTTGGTCATGCTGGTTTTTATAGGAGGTTTATTAAGGATTTCTCTAAGATTTCAAAGCCTCTTACTAATCTTCTTCAAAAAGATGTACCATTTGTCTTTGATGATGATTGTAAGGAAGCTTTTGAAACTCTTAAGAAGGCTTTAACTACTGCTCCTATTGTTCAACCACCTGATTGGAATTTACCTTTTGAAATTATGTGTGATGCTAGTGATTTTGCTGTTGGTGCTGTTCTTGGACAGCGCGTTGATAATAAGTTGAATGTTATTCATTATGATAGTAAGACTCTTGATGCTGCTCAGAAGAATTATGCTACTACTGAGAAAGAGTTTCTTGCTGTTGTTTTTGCATGTGATAAGTTTAGATCTTACATTGTTGATTCTAAAGTTACTATTCATACTGATCACGCTGCTATTAGATATCTTATGACTAAGAAGGATGCTAAGCCTAGGCTTATTAGATGGGTGTTGCTTTTACAAGAGTTTGATTTGCATATCGTAGATAGGAAAGGTGCTAAAAATCCTGTGGCTAACAACTTGTCTAGATTGGAAAACATTTCCTTTGATCCTGTTCCTGTTAACGATAGTTTTCCAAATGAACAGTTGGCTGCAATAAATGTAACTTCGCGAGACCTTCCTTGGTATGCTGATTATGCTAACTTTATTGTTTCCAAGTATTTGCCTCCAACCTTCACAGCTCAGCAAATAAGAAAATTCTTATATGATTTGAGGCATTATTTTTGGGATGAATGATACGTCTCAAACGTATCTATAATTTTTGATGCTCCATGCTTTGTTTTACACCATTTGCCTATTGTTTCGTTACACTTAGTGGCATTTTTATACATTTTCCGGAACTAACCTATTAACGAAGTGCCACAGTGCCAGTTTCCTGTTTTCTGCTGTTTTTGTGTTTCAGAAGTGATACACAGGAAATATTCTCGGAATTGGACGAAACAAGTTCCTGAAGTCATATTTCACCGGGGAGCTCCCAAACATCCGAAGACCTGACGGAGGGGGGCCACGTGGCCCCCACACACAGGGGCGGCGCGGCCTGGCCCCTGGCCGCGCCACCCCCTTGTGAGGCCACGTGGCTCCACCTCTGACAGCCCCCCTTCGCCTACATATACCCCCTGACGAGAAAAACCTAGGCCCGATCAGTTTTCCAGAATACATCGCGATCCGCCGCCGCCGTCGACCCGAAGATCGGGAGGGTCCAGAAGCTCTTCCCGGCACCCTGCCGGAGAGGGGAATCGCCACCGGAGGTCTTCTTCATCGCCATGCTTGCCTCCGGAGCGATGAGTGAGTAGTCTACCTTGGACTATGGGTCCATAGCAGTAGCTAGATGGTTGTCTTCTCCACCATGTGCTTCATGTTTAGATCTCATGAGCTGCCCTACATGATTGAGATCACCGTTATGTAATACTATGATGTTGGTTTGTTGGGATCCGATGAATATTGGTGTTTATGATTAAGTTGCTGTACTGAATTATATCTTTTGTTATCTCTATGTTGTTTATGATCTTGCATGCTCTCCGTTGTTAGTAGCTATCTTGGCCGAGTAGTTGCTAGTGACTCCAAGAGGGGGTATTTATGCTCGATAGTGGGTTCATGTCTCTATTTCACCTGGGGGAGTGACAGAAACCTCTAATGTGGTAGATGTGCTGTTGCTACTAGAGAGAAAACAACATTCATATGCTCAAGGGCATATGCTTTGTTTACATTACACACTTTGCTTAATGCAATTATCTGTTGTTCGCAACTTAATACTTCTAGGGTGTTCGGATGATATCCCCGGGGGTGGATTATTAGTCATAGATGCAGTTGGATGGCGGTCTATGTATTTTGTTGTAATGCCCAGAGTGAATCTCATAGTGATCTTCTTGACATATCACGTTATCTTTATTCTATCAATTGCCCAACTGTAATTTGTTTACCCAGCATGTTATTTATCTATGGAGAGACACCACTAGTGAACTGTGGACCCCGGTCCTATTTTAATCATATTGCAATCACCTGTTTACTTTCCCGCACTGTTTACTTTACTCGCATTTTACTACTGTTTTCCACTCGATACACTCATAACCTTTGTTTCAAGCAAACCGGTGAGATTGACAACCTCATCGCAAGTTGGGGACAAAGTATTTGTCTGTGTGTGTGCAGGTTCCACAAACACCTTCAGTCGTCATCGTCTCCCTTCTCCTGATCGATAAACCGTGGTTTCTTAACTGAGGGAAAACTAGCCGCTACACTCATCATACCTTCCTCTTGGGGTTCCCAACGGGCTGGTCATCACCACGCACAAGGACATACTGCTCCCACGTCAACTAAACGCCACAGTCTTTTCTGGCGCCATCACACGAGTAGCAGCTTCTTTTCTGGCGCCGTTGCCGGGGAAGGAAGAGAAGACTTCTGCGAGGGGAGTTCTTCGCACACACATTCTTTACTTTGTTATTTGTTTTGCTTTACTTTATTTTATTTTACCTGCATTGCTTTTTATATCAAAAACCCAAAAAAATTAGAATTCTTGGTAGTTGTTTTTACTTGTTTACTTTCGCTTTGCTGAAATGGGTACTCCTGAAAACACCAAGTTGTGTGATTTTGCTAGCACGAACAATAGTGATTTTATCTGCACTCCTATTGCACCACCTGTTCCTGCTACCACTTTTTATGAGATCAAGCCTGCTTTATTGAACCTTGTTATGAAAGAGCAATTTTCTGGTGCTAGTACTGAAGATGCTGCAGCTCATCTCAACAATTTTGTTGAGCTATGTGAGATGCAGAAATATAAGGATGTTGATAGTGATATTATTAAACTCAAGTTGTTTCCTTTTTCTTTGAGAGGAAAAGCTAAAGATTGGTTGCTGTCTTTGACTAAGAATAGTATTGATTCATGGGCTAAGTGTAAGGATGCTTTTATTGGTAGATATTATCCTCCTGCTAAGATTATATCATTGCGTAGCAATATTATGAAGTTTACTCAGTTTGATAATGAACATGTTGCTCAAGCTTGGGAAAGAATGAAATCTATGGTAAAGAATTGCCCCACTCATGGACTGACTACTTGGATGATTATCCAAACTTTTTATGCAGGACTGAATTTTTCTTCAAGGAACCTACTTGATTCAGCTGCTGGAGGCACTTTTATGTCCCTTACTTTGGGCGCCGCATCAAAGCTACTCGACAACATGATGGTAAATTATTCCGAATGGCACACCGAGAGAGCTCCACAAGGTAAGAAGGTAAATTCTGTTGAGGAAACCTCTTCCTTGAATGATAAGATTGATACAATTATGGCTATGCTTGCTAATGATAGGACTCATGTTGATCCTAATAATGTTCCTTTGGCCTCTCTGGTTGCTCAAGAAGAGCAAGTTGATGTGAATTTCATTAGAAATAATAATTTTAATAACAATGCTTATAGGAACAATTTTGCTAGTAACAATTATAGGCCGTATCCTTCTACCAATGGTAATGGTTATGGTAACTCTTATGGTAATTCCTATAACAACACTAGGGCCGCGCCCTCTGAGCTTGAGGTAATGCTCAAGGACTTCATCGGTAAACAAACTGCTTTTAACAAGTCTGTTGAGGAAAAGTTAGGCAAAATTGATATTCTTGCTTCTAAAGTTGATAGCCTTGCTCATGATGTTGAACTTCTGAAATTAAAATTGTTTCCTAATGATGTGAATGTGAGCAATATTGTTGCTGCCGCTAATGCTACCCAAGTTGGAATTGATAAAAATATTAGATTGTTAGCGGAATTGCATGCCAGGTGGGAAAGAGAAGATGAGATGGCTAGAGAGATGAAGGTATGTACTATTACTACCTCTAATGATGTTGCTCCTACTGATAGCAATCCTCTTACTTTGATTGGTGTAGAGAAAACTCCCACTCCTTGTGTTAAAAAGCCTAAAACTGCCAAAACTTTTTCTCAAAAGAGTGCTGAAATTTTTTGGAGTGTGGGAGATGATAGCTCTATTTCCTTTAATGATTTTGATGTTGATGGCTGCAATATATCTGAAGTTGTTTTGTTCTTACAAAAGCTTGCTTTGACTCCCAATGCTAGTTCTTTAAATATTGCTTTTACTAAGCATATTACCAATGCTCTTATAAAAATTAGGGATGAAAAGTTGAAGCAAAAAGCCTCTGTTCCCAAGAAGTTAGAAGATGGTTGGGAACCCATCATTGATATGCATGTTAATGGTTATGATTGCCATGCTTTATGTGATCTAGGTGCTAGTATTTCTATCATGCCTAGAAAGATTTATGACATGCTTGATTTACCACCACTTGAAAAGTGTTATTTTGATGTTCCTATTGCTGATGTTGCTAAGAAGAAACCTTGGGAAGAATTAATGATGTTCTTATTGTGGTTAACAATAACCTTGTTCCCGTTGATTTTCTTGTTATGGACGTTGAATGCCATGCTTCATGTCCTATTATTTTGGGAAGACCCTTTCTTCGAACTGTAGGTGCTATCATTGATATGAGGGAAGGCACTATCAAGTATCAATTCCCGCTAAAGAAAGGTATGGAACACTTCCCTAGGAAAAGAAAGAAATTACTTTTTGACTCTATTCTTAGAGCAAATTATGAGCTTGATGCTTCATCACTTGATATTACTTGATTCGCAATTTTCTGCGCCTAGCTCAAAGGCGTTAAAGAAAAGCACTCTTGGGAGATAACCCATTGTTTACTTTTCAGTAATTTTTCTTTTATTTGAGTCTTGGAAGTCATTACTACTGTAATGACCGCTCCTTATCTTGTTTATTTCGTTTTTGTGCCAAGAGAAGCCTCTAATTTGAGTGAGGTAAAGATTTGGGGTTATTGCTGTCCTGAAACTGTTTTCGGTGCTGCACCGTAAAAATTCGTGAAAATTCTCTGTTTATCTTTTGGACCTGCGATTTCTTGTGCATATGCCCCAGGTTATATCCAAACTTTTCTTAGTTGAACACTTTTTGATTTGAGCAACAGAAAATCCCTCAAAAATTCGTCCATTATCAGCTGTCCAGTTTTGACAGATTTCTGCCAATATTTGTTTTTGCCACTTTATCGCTTTCTTTTGAGTTCTTTTTGATCATGGAACTCTTGTGGAAGTTGCTACAGTAGTATATACTTTATATGTGGTGGTTTTGGGTTGAAACCTGAAGCTAAAAGAGGTTGAATATATTTTATGCTTACACTAATGTTGCTAATAGAATTGTGTTTAGTTTTGTATGAAGGAAGTTTTCAAGTGTAGGGATTGGAGAATGATGAGATGAGTTGAAGAATGGACAAAAGCTCAAGCTTGGGGATGCCCATGCATCACCCCAATAAATATCCAAGAAGTACAAGCGTCAAAGCTTGGGGATGCCCCCGAGGCACCCCTTCTTCATCGGCAAAAATCAGGTCACCTTTCAAAACACTATATTTTTATTGCTTCATGCACTATGTGTTTTTCTTGGAGCGTCAGTTGTTTTAGTTTTCTTAGTTTGTTTAGTTTGTTTGTTTGCTGCAATAAATGGTTGGACCCCAACAAATTTCCTTTGCAGGAGATGTACTCGTTTTCATTTGCAAAGAATGCTCTAGTTTTCACTCTTATTAATCGAGCATTCTAGTTTTTCTGCTACTGCTTTTGGTTTTCGTTTTCGCCTTGATATGCGTTCAGATCTTGTCATATCTTTTCATCAAGGTATTTTTTTGCCTCTGAACTTTATTGGTTTTCATCAAAAGAGGTGTTTATAAAAATTTCAAATGGTGTTGGAAAAGAGAAAAAGCTTTGTGCAAAATAGTGGTACAAGAAGGAGCTTGTGTAGACTGCGGCTTAGGCTTTTTCATGTCATGCTAGATGTCTTTTTGATAGTATGCTTAGTGGTTTTGCTGTAGCATGACTTGTCTCAAATAACTGAGATTGCTTAATGAGCCTTTGAAAAAATCATGCGTTGTTTTTATTGTATGGAAGCATTATTTTGGTTTTCTCCTTGATGCTTTATTTGGGTTGACTTGGCGCATGCTCACACATGTTAGACTCTTCCAAAGTCGCCATTAGCCTTCATGATCATTTAGTTTTTGACTTTTGATGCCATCGTATGCTTCTTTTAATGTCGCTTTGTCGCTTTGCATGATTATGGCCATTATTGCTCTCTTAGTTGGTCGCTCCCAGTCTTTTGCTAGCCCTCGCCTTGTACTGAGTATGAGCTCTACTCGTGCATCCAACTCCTAAAAGCCAAAGTTTTCCATTGTGTCCACTATAAATTCCTATGAATGGTATTTGTAAGCCATTCCAAAGTAAAATTTTCGTGTGCTACCTTTCAAAAACCTTCAAAATACTTCTCGTTTTGTGACACTGTTTTCAGCTCATGGGGACGTAGTGGTCGGATTTGCTATCTTCCATATTGTTTATTCCAAAAAGAAAAAAAAGGAAAAAAGAAAGAAAAAAGGCACTCCTCCAATGAATGTGAATGTTGGTGGGCACCCGATGGAATCGGTTAGCCATGGTATGTGAAAGGAAAAGGTGGGGAGGAGTGCCAAGTTTTATAAAAAGAACACGAAGTGCCAATCTCTCTCTCAAAAACTTGCTTTATTTTTGTATGGAAGATAGTAAGAACCCCATTGCCAGTCGTTGACAAAGACAACCACCTCTCAAAATCAAGTTTTATCTCTGTTTTACAAATGAAAAGCTCTAGCACATGTTTAAATCACTGCTTCCCTCTGCGAAGGACCTTTCTTTTACTTTTATGTTGAGTCACCACCTTCTTTCTTTATGCACCATTAAGAGAGCATAGTTGTCATTCTTAGTGTGATATGCATTGTCCCAAGGTTCATTGATTGACTCATATTGATTGGTTTCACTTGTTCTTAAATTACTTGTATCTAGTCGCCCTCTTAAACGTTGAGGTGTCCTATGCATTTATGTTTTGCTCTCTTTGAAGGACAAGCTGAAAGCCATTTGTATGTTTTTCCTTATGATTCGAACACACGTTTGACTTTCATTGTTTCATTATCATGATCTTTTGTTTGTGTTCATTTACATGTTTACAACATGGTTGCTAAGTTCTTATTGTCATGATTATATCTTTCATGCCCATGTTTTAAGTTCTATTGATCCCAGCTCATCAATGCTTACATATATGATCAAGATTGTGTAGGTGCATGTCACCTCAAAAATTATTCTTTGTTATCACTTACCTACTCGAGGACGAGCAGGAGTTAAGCTTGGGGATGCTTGATTTGTCTCAAACGTATCTATAATTTTTGATGCTCCATGCTTTGTTTTACACCATTTGCCTATTGTTTCGTTACACTTAGTGGCATTTTTATACATTTTCCGGAACTAACCTATTAACGAAGTGCCACAGTGCCAGTTTCCTGTTTTCTGCTGTTTTTGTGTTTCAGAAGTGATACACAGGAAATATTCTCGGAATTGGACGAAACAAGTTCCTGAAGTCATATTTCACCGGGGAGCTCCCAAACATCCGAAGACCTGATGGAGGGGGGCCACGTGGCCCCCACACACAGGGGCGGCGCGGCCTGGCCCCTGGCCGCGCCACCCCCTTGTGAGGCCGCGTGGCTCCACCTCTGACAGCCCCCCTTCGCCTACATATACCCCCTGACGAGAAAAACCTAGGCCCGATCAGTTTTCCAGAATACATCGCGATCCGCCGCCGCCGTCGACCCGAAGATCGGGAGGGTCCAGAAGCTCTTCCCGGCACCCTGCCGGAGAGGGGAATCGCCACCGGAGGTCTTCTTCATCGCCATGCTTGCCTCCGGAGCGATGAGTGAGTAGTCTACCTTGGACTATGGGTCTATAGCAGTAGCTAGATGGTTGTCTTCTCCACCATGTGCTTCATGTTTAGATCTCATGAGCTGCCCTACATGATTGAGATCACCGTTATGTAATACTATGATGTTGGTTTGTTGGGATCCGATGAATATTGGTGTTTATGATTAAGTTGCTGTACTGAATTATATCTTTTGTTATCTCTATGTTGTTTATGATCTTGCATGCTCTCCGTTGTTAGTAGCTATCTTGGCCGAGTAGTTGCTAGTGACTCCAAGAGGGGGTATTTATGCTCGATAGTGGGTTCATGTCTCTATTTCACCTGGGGGAGTGACAGAAACCTCTAAGGTGGTAGATGTGCTGTTGCTACTAGGGAGAAAACAACATTCATATGCTCAAGGGCATATGCTTTGTTTACATTACACACTTTGCTTAATGCAATTATCTGTTGTTCGCAACTTAATACTTCTAGGGTGTTCGGATGATATCCCCGGGGGTGGATTATTAGTCATAGATGCAGTTGGATGGCGGTCTATGTATTTTGTTGTAATGCCCAGAGTGAATCTCATAGTGATCTTCTTGACATATCACGTTATCTTTATTCTATCAATTGCCCAACTGTAATTTGTTTACCCAGCATGTTATTTATCTATGGAGAGACACCACTAGTGAACTGTGGACCCCGGTCCTATTTTAATCATATTGCAATCACCTGTTTACTTTCCCGCACTGTTTACTTTACTCGCATTTTACTACTGTTTTCCACTTGATACACTCATAACCTTTGTTTCAAGCAAACCGGTGAGATTGACAACCTCATCGCAAGTTGGGGACAAAGTATTTGTCTGTGTGTGTGCAGGTTCCACAAACACCTTCAGTCGTCATCGTCTCCCTTCTCCTGATCGATAAACCTTGGTTTCTTAACTGAGGGAAAACTAGCCGCTACACTCATCATACCTTCCTCTTGGGGTTCCCAACGGGCTGGTCATCACCACGCACAAGGACATACTGCTCCCACGTCAACTAAACGCCACAGTCTTTTCTGGCGCCATCACACGAGTAGCAATGACCCACACTTATATAAAGAAGGAGTTGATGGTATTATGAGAAGATGCGTACCGGAATATGAGCAACAAGAGATATTAAGAAAATGCCATAGCAGCGCCTATGGAGGGCATCATGCTGGAGATAGAACCGCGCAGAAGGTTCTACAATCAGGTTTTTATTGGCCAACCCTCTTTAAAGATACCAGAAGGTACGTTTTATCTTGTGATGAATGTCAAAGAGTTGGTAATATTTCTAGACGCAATGAAATGCCTATGAATTACACTCTTGTTATTGAACCATTTGACTGTTGGGGATTTGACTTTATGGGTCCTTTTCCTCCTTCAAAAGGCTATACCCATATACTTGTTGCTGTTGATTATGTTACTAAATGGGTAGAAGCCATACCTACAAAGAGTGCCGATGGTGAGACCTCGTTGAAAATGCTTAAGGATGTTATTTTTCCTAGGTTTGGTGTGCCTAGATATCTTATGACTGGCGGAGGTTCTCATTTTATTCACGGTAGTTTTAGAAAAACTCTTGCTAAATATGATGTCAATCATAGAATTGCTTCTGCTTATCATCCCCAAACTAGTGGGCAGGTAGAGCTTTCAAATAGGGAGATCAAGTCTATCTTGCAGAAGACTGTCAGTAGATCTAGGAAAAACTGGGCTAGTAAGTTGAATGATGCTTTATGGGCTTATAGAACTGCTTATAAGAACCCCATGGGTATGTCTCCTTATAAGATGGTTTACAGAAAAGCGTGTCACTTGCCCTTAGAATTAGAACACAAAGCTTTTTGGGCAGTGAGAGAGCTTAATAGAGATTTTAAACTAGCTGGTAAGAAAAGGTTGTTAGATTTGAGTTCTCTAGATGAGTGGAGAAACGAAGCGTATGAGAATGCCAGACTTTTCAAAGAGAAAGTCAAGCAATGGCATGATAAGAGAATTCTTAAGAGAGAGTTTCATGTTGGTGAGAAAGTTCTATTGTATAGGTCTCGTCTCAGATTTTTTGCAGGAAAATTACTTTCAAAATGGGAAGGACCATATGTTATAGTGGAAGTGTACCGCTCAGGTGCTATTAAGATTGCTTCATTGAAAGATGACTCTACACAAGTGGTGAATGGGCAAAGACTCAAATATTATATTTCTAGAGATTCTTATAATGAAGATGTTGATGTTATTGAAACAGTTTCTCTGGAAGAATTCATCCAAGACAAATTGCAGGTACCTGCAGAGTTCGTTTTCGAATAGGTAACAGTTCTAGTTAGAGAAGTTTCGCGAAAAGCTCTTCCTTTAATATTTTTGCTATTTTTATTAAATATGAAAAATCACGAGATGAAAACGGGTAGGAAAAGGAGTCCGTGTGTTTCTCACACGTAGGTGGCGCGGGTCCACCCCTGGCCGCGCCACCTAGGTGTGAGAACACCCCGAAACTCGTTTCCGTCCCGGTTTCCTCCCGTGATTTCGTTTCGATGAATAATTTTCGCTTATTTAACCCCCCGGAGTCCCCGAGGTCTGTATATCGTTTTCTCGTCGTGTTTTGTTTCGAGCTGTTTCTGCCAGGGATTGCTCTCGGCTTTGGAGTTACAATGTCTTCGTCCGGTCCATCTGAGGAGAAACCTCTTGCGGATTCCATCAATTTGTACATGAGGGAGCTGAAGATGCATCTAAAGGAGTTGTCACTCAAGGATGGAGAGTTGCAGATTAAAGATGTTCAAGGACCCAAAAGAGAAGGGAGTCTCGAAGTGAGGATGGAAGCACTAGAACAAGAAGTTTTCAAATACAAGAAGATGGCAGAACGCGAGGTGGACATTATCTATAGGATTAATCAAGAGCTTGTTGCCAAGTACAAGAAGGAGACTACAGAGCTCTGGAGGGATATCCTCTCACTCCAGGAGATGACTAGCCAATTACAAGCACAACTCTACGACGTGCAGAACCAAAATTGTGAGTATGAAGCTAGATTTCAACAAATGAGTGCTGCTGCAAGTTTCAGGATTTTGGAGACCAAGACATCCTTCCTTGATGGAGGACCTCTGCCTTGGAAGTACGACAACGATGAAGATTCACCGCCACCGCCAAAGGAGTAATTCGTCATCGGTATAGGCATCCCCTTGGCTTGTTCCAAGCTTGGGGGAGTGCCGCGGTATCACATCATTACCTTTTGCTCATTTACTTTTCACGTAGTGTCATATCATGAATAGAGAAGTTATTTTATAGAATAGTTTGCAGTTTGGAAGTATCCTCCTTAGTTGGTTATCTATGTATCCCTTGGTGTGAGTTGCGGTAATGAAATATCAATGAGAAGTTTTATCGTTTACTTTCCGCACACTTTATGTTAGTTTGCAATCTCTCTTGTATGACTAGTGTTGTTGATTGGTATTGGTATCACCTTGGGAGCATGAATAAATTTAGTTGGTTTTGGCAAACCTAGCTTGGTCAGTAGTAAACTTTACCTTGAGGTTTGAATAGAAAAGAATAAAGAAGTGCTTGTAGTTACATCACTTCAGTTTTCCCTTATGTTTGGCTTATAAGCATTGTTATTCTCAAAGTTAAAATCATTGTACCTCCAAGGGAGTTTGCATGATTGTTCTTATTATATGTATGTTTGTTTGTTTCATGCAACTCTTATGTTTGCTACCCAGCCTTGCTAGCCAAAAACCTGTACTGAGAGGAAATACTTCTCGTGCATCCAAATTCCCAAAAGCCCAGTCACTTCCAAAGAGTCCACTATAAATTCCTATGCATGGTATTTCAAGCCATTCCAAGTAAATTTTCATGTGCTACCTTTCAAAAACCTTCAAACACTTCTCATTTTGTGCCACTGTTTTTAGCTCATGAGGACATAGTGGATGGGTTTGTTATCTTCCATACTAAATTAAGTACCCCTCGACTAGGCAGCTTCATCTGCTCGTCATTAATTTTGCAAGGGAGCTGGTCAGACCATTATAATCTCAAAAAGAAAAGAAAAGAAAAAGAAGCACTCCTCCATGGTATGCGAAAGTTGGTTGGCACCCGATGGAATCGGCTAGCCGTGGTTTGAGAAAGGAAAAAGGTGGGGAGGAGTGCAAAGCTATAAAAGAGCACCAATGTGCCAATTAATCAAACATCTCGGAACCGCTCTCACTTGTTTAGTATGGAAGATATCAAGAACTCTGTTGCTAGTCGTTGACAAAAGCAACCACCTCTCAAAATAACTTTTTACCTCTGTTTTGCAAATGAAAAGCTCTAGCACATGTTTAATCCCTGCTTCCCTCTGCGAAGGGCCTATCTTTTACTTTTATGTCGAGTCAACCTATTTCCCTCTATCTCAAGCAAGCATTTGAGTTGTTATGTTTCATTCATCCACATGTTGATTCGTTTAATCATGTTTACTATCTTCCTTGTTTTGTATAATGCTTTTGTCTGAAGGAATATATCTTTGAAAGCTTTCTATGAATGCAAAAGTTTGTTTTGTTGAGCATATAGTCTTTGCTATATTAGCTCTGTTTTAAAAGGCTCCGTTCAAAAGAAAGAACAGCTTGTTCTTCATTCTTTGACCTAGAACTAAGGTTTGCCATTGTCAATTATAGTTTACCTTGTGCATCTTTACATGTGATTCCCTTTTACCTATTGCAAGTCTATATCTTGTAAAGGGAAGTAGCTGTCTATTATAACTTGTGCCTTGGTGAATGTGATGCTTCTTGTCCGTATTTTGATTATCGACACTTCACTCCATAAACCTGTGGTCATGTTTACCGAGTTTAGTTTTCGCTTGGGGACAAGCGAGGTCTAAGCTTGGGGAGGTTGATACGTCCATTTTGCATCACTATTTTGTATCATAATTTACTGTTATTCATTGATATATTTCATATTTAGAGTTGATACTTATGTTATTTCCCTTGTTTCCACATGTTTGATGATCATCGGAGGATTTGCTGCCGGAGTCAGGATTCTGCTGGAAAAATGACCATCAAGGGACCATATTTTGAAGATCAGGAAAATTCCAGAAAAATACCAGGAAATTATATTTTCCTAGAAGACTCAGGAAGCCAGAAGGAGGAGTCGAGAGGAGCCAGGAGGGCCCACATGCCAGGGTGGCGCGGCCTGACCCCTGGCCGCGCCAGCCCTGTGTGAGGCCGCCCTGGCCCACTTCTGGTCTCGCCCCTTCGCGTACTTCATCGTCCCCGAAAACCTAAGTCAAGGGGGGGATCAGAGTTAGACACAGCCGCCTCTGCGGGGCGGAGAACACCAGAGAGAGAAAAGCTCTCCGACAGGGAGAAATCTGCCAGGGAAATTCCTTCCCGGAGAGGGGAGATCGTCGCCATCGTCATCACCATCACACCGGACTTCATCGGGATCATCATCATCATCATCTCCATCACCAGCACCTTCATCTCCACCATCACCACGCCATCCCGTTGTAACATCCTGAGTTGGATCTTGTTATATTCATAGGGGAAACTTTCCCGGTGTTGATTACTCTTGTAGTTGATGCTATTGAGTGGAACCGTTGAGTTAAGGTTTATGTTCAGATTGTTATTTACCATTATTTCACCTCTGATCATGATCCATATGATGTCTTGTGAGTAGTTTGTTTAGTTCTTGAGGACATGGGAGAAATCAAGATGTTAGAAGTGAATTATTGTTGAGAAATATTTAATGGTTTGATATTGTTGTGGTGCTATTTCACTAGTGGTGTCATGTGAACGTCGACTACATGATACTTCACCATTTATGGGCCTAGTGAGATGCATTGTGTATTTGGCT
The DNA here is from genome assembly GCA_007115705.1 of Dactylis glomerata. Lineage (NCBI taxonomy): Eukaryota > Viridiplantae > Streptophyta > Magnoliopsida > Poales > Poaceae > Dactylis > Dactylis glomerata. Next base: position 130,541 of record QXEO01000439.1, on the reverse strand, counting down.
ACCGATTGTGGGGTTGCTGGAGTGACAGAAACCTAAACCTCCGTTGGAAAACCATTGCACCAGGGAGCGTAGGATCTTAGAGTTTAAGGCTGTGGTTAGATTTATCTTAATTACTTTCTTGTATTTGCGGATGCTTGCAAGGGGTATAATCACAAGTGTGTATTTATCCTAGTAAGGGTAGTGCGCTAGCACAGGTTCACCCCCATAACACCTATCAAACCAATAAAGACTATTGGCTTTATGAAGCGAAAGCTCTTGACAGAAACTCCCGTGTGTCCTCGAGAACGTTTGGTTATTATAAGTACACAACCGGCTTGTCCTTTGCTGAAGAAAGGATTGGGCCACTTGCTGCAATTGTTACTACTGTCTTTTATTTACTCGCACTTTATTTACTCGTATTACCAAATACCCCTGAAAACCTGTTTGCTAGTATTTACAGTGATTCCTTGATCAAAACCGCTCGTCAACACCTTCTGCTCCTCGTTGGGTTCGACACTCTTATTTATCGAAAGTACTACGATACACCCCCTATACTTGTGGGTCATCAGTGTCTCTCCATAAGATAAAATAACACATGCTGGGTAAACAAATTACAGTTGGGCAATTAATAGAATAAAGATAACGTGATATGTCGAGAGGATCACTATGAGATTTACTCTGGGCATTACAACAAGATACATAGACCGCCATCCAACTGTATCTATGACTAATAATCCACTCGCGGAGAATCAATCCGAGAACTCCACAAGTATTAAGTTGCGAACAACAGATAACTGCATTAAGCAAAGTGTGTAATGTAAACAAAGCATATGCCCTTGGGCATAAGAATGTTGTTTTCTCCCTAGTGGCAACAACACATCTACAACCTTAGAGATTTCTGTCACTCCCCCAGATTAAATAGAGGCATGAACCCAACTATCGAGCATAAATACCCCCTCTTGGAGTCACTAGTATCTACTCGGCCAAGATAGCTACTAACAACGGAGAGCATGCAAGATCATAAACATCATAGAGATAACATAAGATAATATTCAGCACATCAACTCAATCATAACACCAATATTCATCGGATCCCAACAAACCCAACATGTAGAATTACATAACGGTGATCTCGATCATGTAAGGCAGCTCACGAGATCTAAACATGAAGCACATGGTGGATAAGACAACCATCTAGCTACTGCTATGGACCCATAGTCCAAGGTAGACTACTCACTCATCGCGCCGGAGGCAAGCATGGCGATGAAGAAGACCTCCGGTGGCGATTCCCCTCTCCGGCAGGGTGCCGGGAAGAGCTTCTAGACCCTTCCGATCTCGGGTCGACGACGGCGGCGGATCGCGATGTGTTTCTAGAAAATTGATCAGGTGTTTAGGTTTTTCCCGTCGGGGGGTCTTTATAGGCGAAGGGGCAGCGTCAGAAGTGGACCAGGTGGGGCTCACCATAGGGCGGCGCGGCCAGGCCCTGGGCCGCGCCCCCTTGTGGTGAGACCACCCCCTGGCTCCGTTCCGTCTCCTCTTCGGTTCTCTGGAAGCTTGGGTAAATTTCTGGATGTTTGGCTTTTGTTTCGTCCAATTCCGAGAATATATCCTGTGTAACTTTTCTGAAACACAAAAACAGCAGAAAACAGAAAACTGGCACTGTGGCATCTTGTTAATAGGTTAGTTCCGGAAAATGCATAAAAATGCCACGAAGTGTAACGAAACACTAAGCAAATGGTGTGAAAACAAGCATGGAGCATCAAAAATTATAGATACGTTTGAGACGTATCAAGCGTGTGACGAGTGCAATTTTGGAAAGATTATTAACTACTAGGGTTACAAGGATATCTATAAGTAGTCACTTTGACGCTGGTGGTAAGGTATGCTTTCCCTGAAGGTCACTTGTCAAAATTTTGTTCTTGCTAAGGTATGAGAGGAGTTTGTACATTAATCACACCTTGTGTTCCACTATGCTGAGCCTCTGTGTATTAGAGTGGAAGTTGAAGAGTTTATTGCTTGTGTAGTCGACCATCCGCTAGATAGCTTGGCAGCTGCGAGCTTGTCTCGACATAGGTTGAAAGGAGACGTGTGAGGGGGTGTGAAGCTCACCATCTTCATAATGAAGGAACAAGCTAGCCATAGTGTAAGAGTGTTTGCTAAGTCAGATGATCCCGAGGTGATTTCAATTTAAAGCCAGCTAGGATGTCATGTGGTATTTGTAACTTTCACCATGGAGGTTCATTTAAAACACTTGAATTCTACATGAATTTTACAGAATTGAGTTTTTGGAGAAAAAGTTTCTTTTGAAGCCTCCAGAAGGAACAGGAAAGGGGTTTCTACATGATGGACTTCATATGGTTTCATGTTTTTTTTTATGAAAATTAACATCTCGTCCAACGGATAGAAAAAATACCCGCGCCGATTAAGAGCTTTGAGCCCAGCTGGCATTTTATTTTGCTTCTCAGGCCATCGTGCACGCTAAGAAAAGATGTGAGTGCCGAGGCGATGATTTAGTCCAATATTTGATGGGGCCATCAAGCGAGGCTCTCTATGTACATGACTAATATTATCGGGTTTGATAATTTTTTCTTTTATGCATGGCTAGTTAAACTGGTTCCTAATATTCTCGGTCCAGTAATTTATGTGGATATCTTTGTGTGAGAAATTAGCATAATTTTCTTGCATGGTCCAATAACTGGTAAGATTCCCAAAAGAACAAACATATTGATTGACGTGGTACACTTGATTTTAAACTATCCAATGATCGCTTTTGTATGTTTTTTTTTGCCTTTTCAGATGCCTGATCGAAATAGAATCGAGGTTTGATCATGTGTACAATTCCTAATCGAAGTAATCGTGCACGTGCAACGCACGTGAAATCTTTAGAATTAATTTTCGCATGGAATTAAAAGTGTTTTGGTGAGTATCATAATATCTTTGGTATTTGCAAGGTCTTTTGAATCTCACTGTTCTTAAGTGTGTTGCACTTCCTATAGATTTTGTTCATTTACATCTTTTTAACTCAAAAATATAAAATTTGGGCCTAAAGAAACCACTCATCATTCAATCTTCTATGCAAGTAAGCCACACATCTAATTTAAGAAAACATAGATGATAACTATTTGAAGCAAGAGTCCAACATACATCCATTGTTTCTTTACTCGCAGAATCAAGGTATTTCATCACACATAATCTGATGCACCATCCTGACTAAAAAATCAAGATGCAAAGACCTAAGATACATGCCCATATATATTTCTATCTGACCTAAGATACATGCCCATGGTTTAGGTCTTCTCTTGTTCACTCTTTGTACAATTATAAAGCAAAATATTATATAGCTGTTCCAAATAGCATGTCCTCTAGTCCACTGCAAACAAGTGCATCAAGATTTAATGAAATCATCCTATCATAGGCTAAATCAAAACCCAGAGCAACTCCACCGAACAAACCTGCAACATTTTTGAATTGTACAGAAAGTGTAGTTGCATCTGTCTGGTAAACTGTACCTTTAATATGTTCAATCTCTTGAATGTACCTTATTGTGCACTCCATTCACCTTGCCATTCACCGGGACAGGCTGCCACGCAGAACACGACCAACTATGTTATACCTTAAAGAACTGGTAGGCGCATTCATCTCGCCCTCCAAAACTATTTGCAAATTTGTGCGCTCAGCAAATGATCTATCTAAGTCTGGAGAAAGTTTATATCTGGATGTTTAGATCAGCAAGAAAATGTTCAGTAAAAATATATTTTTAGCAGCATCAAAGCCTTCTTCACTTTCTCCATTTGTCAGATAATGAGATACCGCTTTTGTGAACTATTTAAATAGATCCCACCCCCTTAAGAAGAACCAATGCATAAATTCTTTATACAAAGGTGCATTATCACAGACGAAATGAATGTAGATTCTTACCTGGAACCTGGAGCTCCTTAATATGCCACTTGTCAGACTAACTATCGGGAATAACAGGACCACATTCAAAAGTTCTAATCCCGGTCCCTTGAGTTGTTCCTTCTTCTATTGTGTAGCTAAATTACAGCATACATGGCTTTGCTTACCTACACCAACAAGGCAACAAGAATAAATTAGGTACAACGAAGCCAACCTTGAAGTAACACATGGATGAGCAATGAACAAAAAGTAAAAATAACTTGGTGTAGTCGGTCACCCTCAAGTGTAGACTGCACATCAAATTCAGCTATGAAAATTCATGCACGGTTATCAGTTTTCACACCTTGGCCTCACGACACTCCTGATAAAAGTGAAATGAAATCGGGTGAGTACCATTGATCCAAGGTACAAAAAGATATACTCAACCATGTTAACAATACCTGAAATGTGGTCATATTCTGCCAGGTAAGTAGAGCTTTCAGAGCACCTGAATTAATGCGTGTCGCTTTACTAATTCAGGTACATGATGAAATATTGTAGCATATGATTATCTATGAGCATTGCTTATGACACATGTGCATAACGAAAAAATATTGTAGCATACGATTATCTCTGAGCACTGCTCATCATACATCTGCATAACGGAAACTTTACTTAATCGTACGATGATTTCTGCTAAGTACCTGTGAAAAAATAACAGGAGATTTACAGTGTTGATGACCTTGTCCTCGAGGAAGACGTACAGACTGGGACGGCCGTCTAGCTGGAATCTGCCATCGAGGATCGGCTGTCCGGCGGGTGCAGCGCAACGGGCAGGGCTGCGGGTCAAAGTGCACGCGGACACGCGCGCAGGCTCGAGCGGCGGCCAAAACACTCGCGTGATGGTCTGCAAAGGCGGTGTCGGCGGGCAACCCCTCGCTTGGTCGCATGCAGCCCGACGGCAAGCGGAGGCTGAGGGCACGGCGGTGGCGGAGCGCAGGGTGGAGGGCAGGGAGCTGAACCGTGGACGCTGGGCCTACTCGCCATGGCGACGGCCGCGGATGACAGGGAGCGCGCGATGGGCGCGGACAACGGTTTGTGAGGATAGCGGGGTTTGCGATGACGTGGTGATTAGGTGGTTTCTATCGCAATTAGGGGCAGTAATTGCGGGATCTGCAAATCCTACATCATTGGGATTACATGGGCTGTTAGATTTCGACCTATCAATGGCTGAGATTGCCCGGATCTGACACACTCGCTCCTTTTATATTAGTTATAGATAAAAAATAAAAAATAAGGCAAAAACTTAGTGCTCCGAAACTCAAAATATTTGCTACTTTTTCTATCATGCAATGCAAATAGCTACTTTGCATATTTCATGCGTTTTGAATTCCTATAGGATTTGAGAGATAATGTCACCTTAGTTCCTGTATTTTTTTTCTATTTCTACTATTTTTATATCCCATGTTTCATACGAATTGAAAATCAAGAACATATACCTTCAGTAACTTGTAGAGTTGTCTATTTCAGATATTTTAACTTTAAAAACCTATGATCAGGAGCGTGTTTTCTTAGGGCATCAATGAGCACGACTGCTGTTGTGTGAGTGGTAGGACATACTAAACGTCTCCTTTGTAATAAAAAAACACTTTTGTCCTTTTCAAGAAAATACACGTTTTCAATCGTTGACCTACGCTCTTGGCCAGCCATTATGGAGTCTGACTATCTTAGGGACTTTGTACTATGAAGCCCAGGAGCTGCTAAGGTTATTTCAAGACTTTAAAGTCATGAAGGTGGATCTCGTGAGCAAATCAGGATCTAGTGGTGTTTTAAGTGATGACGCCTCAGCCTACATGTTGGAGCTAATCACAAACGATTGTAAGAATTTTATTCCTAATTAATAAAGCTCACGGTTTCCTGTCAAAAAAGAAAAGAAAATACACGTCTCATTCAAATCAAAAGAATAAACATGTAAAAAAAGTGTCGAGCTGGCTAATGGGCCTTAGGTAATGACATAACGGACTGGTTTGCATACGAAAAATGGTCCCATGGGCCTCCAACTAAACTCGACCGTAAGTCAGCTTATATGCCCTAACAGCAGACTATAAATAGACCAACGTCGCCTCCTCTCCCTCCTCCCACCTCCTGCGCCGCCGTATTCAATTTCTACAGCCATCGTATACAAAGCAGTCCAAAATCCTGGACGTTTTTTTTTGTCTTCATCGTTTCGTTTCAGTAAATAAACTAGATCTCGTCTTTCGTTTATTTTACCCCAATATTTGCGTATTTTCGTCGCACTCTTCTCATTAAAAGATATCTGGCTGGGATCGCCTTTAGCCGATCCGGAGCTTGCTTTTTGAAGAGGTGCCAAATCATACGAGGACCTATGGACATGTGGTTTCTGCCCCATAGATTCACGCATTTTCTCGTAGATCCAACATTTCTTGTTCTTTCGAAGTTCCGATTTCGGTGTCTCCTGTTCGGTTTTGAATCAGATTTCGTGGCTCAATGATGACTACTTTGCTTTAACCACACCGAATCCGAGGCCGGAGGAAGCGTGCTCTGCCCTGACTCCCTGCGTTGTGCTCCGCTCTCTCGTTGTTTCCTCGCGAAATCTCTTCCTCCTGTCGAAGAATCGAATTTCTTCTTCGGCAAGAGGTCGAGACTGATGGATTCGGCGAGATTGACGAGCATGGTGGGGGGAACGGGCAAGGCTACTTCCGTGGTTCTTCACTTGTGGAAAAACATGTGCCTTTAACTGAGAGCCTTTCTTTGATTGCCCGAACCTCATAATTTAATGTTCTATTCGATTCAGCTAGTTATTGTATTCTACCGAGAATTTGAAGATTCTTTCAGGCTGTAAACACAGGATGCCAATTTGGCCAAGAATTATTCCTTTTTTGCGGCAGAAGCAAAATATGGATTTAAGACATTTTAGCTTTCCCTCATCACCGTAACAAAAATTTGCTACTAAGATGCCACTAAAATCTCTTTTACTAATGATAAAAGAAGTTTTACTAAAACAATACAAGCTAAGCATCGTGAAAACCATGTACAAGATTAAGTTGTATGAAGCTATTGGGATAGAAAATTTGGTACGATATACGCCTGCAGTTGTAGAACTGCCTCTGGCCATTACTCATACTCATTAAACAATCAGCGCTAGGAGTAGCAGGGTATGTGACTAAAAACTGTAAAACCTGTGTTCCAAACGGCCCCTAAGCTCTAAGCATTTGGAGCTGAAAACATTGCTTCAGCAGCACATTATGTGTTATTGCATCCCGTCAGCTCATGTTGCACCTACATATGTCCAAAATTTGGGCTACCTACCCGCTGCCTTAAAACAAAAATAATCACCAGCAAACTTTGGGCCCCCAGAGCACCGGGACGATCCAAATAGATAGAGTTGTTCGAACTTGTCCGCGCGCACCCATTTCGGCCTTAGATTTGGGTCCGAAATGCGTCGGCCTGGACAGCGCGTGTGTCCTCTCGCGTGTCCCTCTTGTCCGCCCTAGGCCCAGCCGATAGAGGCAGATTGCCTCATTTCCCCCCTCTCGCTCGGTTGACGTGCCCCTCCCGCCTAAACCCCAACCATGGACATGGACGCCGTTGCCGCAGCCAGCGCCTCCACCGCCCTCGCGTGCTCTACCATAGATCAGGTCGCTCTAGCCTCCGCCCAATCCACGGCCATCGCACCCACCATCCCTGCTAGCGGCAAGAAGGAAATGACGCCGGAGGCCCATGCGGCGGAATTGAAGAAGCGGGCTGCCCGGCGGGTCCTGGCCAAGCAGTGGGAGAAGGACAAGAAGATTGCCGAGGAGAAGGCGAGGCAGGCCGAAATCCTGCAGTTTGTTCATGCCAAAGCTATTGCCGAGGCTCTAGCCAAGCAGCCCGCCGTCCACGCCGTCGCCATGCTCAAGGGCGAGGTGGTGACCCAGTTCACCGCCGACCAATTTGGCTCCACAGCCAGCTCTATATTGTCGGCGGCGGCCGGTTGGTACCACCGCCCTGCGTCGCCGGCCCTGTCTTCGATGCGAGAGACGGCTCCCCAACCCGCGGCCCCATCGCGACTCGGCGTGTCGACGTCGCCGGAGGTGCAGTTCATGGCGGGCGGTGGCGCGTTCCAGCCCATCATCGACCTCAACCGCACGCCTGTGGCGGGCGACACATCGTCGGGACACAGCAAGGCTCCACGAGCACGTGCCGCCGATGACCTGCCCGCCCGGCCGACCTGTTCGGCCAAATGCCAACGTAACCCATGGGCGACGAGGTACTACCTTGGTCTTCTACTTTGGTCCATTGTCGTCATCCGAGCCGCCATGCCCATTGCCAATATGCAGGACGCCACTCAGACTGACACTGAGGACTGCACCATCAGCGACATCGAGACCCAGCATGGACTAGCATGCAGCATCGACGGCAAGCCGTTGTTCGATGAGGCCTTGCTAGCTGCGACGTAGGTATCCAGGCACAGCCATCGGACCGGTGCCTACACCGACAAGGAGGACCTCATGCTATGCGATGCTTGGTTGCACATTGGCACCGATCCCATTTTCCGGTGGCGAGCAAAAGGGAGGATGCTTTTGGCGGTGGATCTTTATTTACTTCCATGAGCATAGGAAGTTCAAGCCCGAGAACTTTGAGAGTGATCGCAATGAGGTCTCGCTTTCAAGCGGTGGGGCTTCATTCAATTGGAGTGCAATTGTTTTTGTGGTGCACTCGAGAACGTGAACAAATGCAAGCGAAGTGGCCACGGTGTGATGACCCACAAGTATAGGGGGTGTATCGTAGTACTTTCAATAAATAAGAGTGTCAAACCCAACGAGGAGCAGAAGGTGTTGACAAGCGGTTTTGATCAAGGATTCACTGTAAATACTAACAAACGGATTTTCAGGGGTATTTGGTAACGCAAGTAAATAAAGTACGAGTAAATAAAAGACAATAGTAATAATTTCTGCAAGTGTCCCAATCCTTTCTAGAGCAAAGGACAAGCCGGTTGTGTAATTTATGATAACCAAACGTTCTCGAGGACACACGGAAGTTTCTGTCAAGTGCTTTCGCTTCATACCGCTAAATAATCTTTATTGGTTTGATAAGTGTTATGGGGGTGAACCTGTGCTAGCGCACTACCCTTACTAGGATAAATACACACTTGTGATTATACCCCTTGCAAGCATCCGCAAATACACGAAAGTAATTAAGATAAATCTAACCACAGCCTTAAACTCTAAGATCCTACGCTCCCTGGTGTAATGGTTTCCCAACGGAGGTTTAGGTTTCTGTCACTCCAGCAACCCCACAATTGGTAGCCAAATACACAATGCATCTCACTAGGCCCATAAATGGTGAAGTATCATGTAGTCAATGTTCACATGACACCACTAGTGAAATAACACCACAACAAATAAATATCAAACCATTAAATATTACTCAACATAATTCCACTACTAACGACTTGACTTCTCCCATGTCCTCAAGAACTAAACGAACTACTCACAAGACATCATATGGATCATGATCAGAGGTGAAATAATGGTAAATAACAATCTGAATATAAACCTTAATTCAACGGTTCCACTCAATAGCATCAACCACAAGAGTAATCAACACCGGGAAAGTTTCCCCTAAGAATTTGACAAGATTCAACTCAAGATGTTACAACGGGATGGCATGGTGATGGTGGAGATGAAGGTGCTGGTGATGGTGATGATGATGATGATGATCCCGATGAAGTCCGGCGCGATGGCGATGACGATGGCGACGATCTCCCCTCTCCGGGAAGGAATTTCCCCGGTAGATTTCTGCCTGCCGGAGAGCTTTTCTCTCTCTGGTGTTTTCCGCCCCGCAGAGGCGGCGGTGTCTATCTCTAAGCCCCCCTGACTTAGGTTTTTGGGGACGATGAAATACGCGAAGGGGCTCTGGCAGAAGTGGGCTAGCGTGGCCTCACCATAGGGCGGCGAGGCCAGGGGCTGGGCCGCGCCCCCTGGTGGTGAGGCTGCCCTGTGGCCCCTCTGGCCTTCTCCTTATGGCTTCTTCAGTCTTCTGGTAAAATATAATTTTCTGGTATTTTTCTGGAATTTCTTGATCTTCCGAAATATGGTGTCTTGGCGGTCCTTTTTCCAGCAGAATCCTGACTCCGGCAGCAAATCCTCCAATGATCATCAAACATGTAAAAACAGAGGAAACAACATAAGTATCATCTCTAAATGTGAAATATATCAATGAATAACAGTAAATTATGATACAAAATAGTGATGCAAAATGGATGTATCAACCCCCCCAAGCTTAGACCTCGCTTGTCCCCAAGCGAAAACTGAACTCGGTAAACATGACCACAGGTTTATGGAGTGAAGTGTCGATAATCAAAATACGGACAAGAAGCATCACATTCACCAAGGCACAAGTTATAATAGACAGCAACTTCCCTTTATATGATATAGACTTGCAATAAGTAAAAGGGAATCACAAATAAGGATGCACAAGGTAAACTATAATTGGTGATGGCAAACCTTAGTTCTTGGTCAGAGAACAATGAACAAACTATACTTATTTTTGAACGAAGCCTTTTTAAAACAGAGCTAATTGTAACATCCCAAGATTTTATCAAATTTTGGGGGAAAATTTTCGCTTTTGTTTTGCTTGAGGTGATTGGAAATTCACAGGAATTTAAAACTTTTGAATCTATCTGAAAGCTTTATTAGAAAATTATTTTATACCTTCTATTACTTTTTCCATCCTTTATTCAAACCTATGCAAGCTTACTTGCAAAGGGGTGAACCCCAAAGGTGTTTTATTTGGTAAAGATTGTATTTCAAGAAAATAAGTTTGAAGGATAATTTCAAACATTATTTTATAAAGGATTACTTCTTATTTTCAAAAGATTTATCTTCAAATCCTTTTTAGTTTTATGGAAGCAAAAGCCATTAGGCTCAACCTATTTTTTTTTCTATTAAAAACCTTGTTTTGTTTCTGAAAACTTGTTTCTTATTGGTTTAAAACCTTGCTGTGAATTTTACAAAATTTCTGAAAGTGGTTTGAATTGATTTGGAGCATTTTTGCAAAATCTGTGAAAGAAATAGGAAAAACAGAAAAAGAAAAGAGAAAGAAAAGGAAAAATACGAAACTGGACCCCGGGAACCATTCTAGCCCACGGCCAGAACGAGCTCACGGCCCAGCAACACCCCGCCCCGAACCGGTACCCTCTGTCCTCTCCCTCTCGCTGCCATGTGGGCCCCACATGTCATCTCTCTGCCCTAGCCGGTGATCACGCCGGAGTAACGCCCGTGCAGTAAACTCCTTCGGCGTTAAATCCCGCTTTATTCCCCTGCCGTTTCGATGCTATCCCGCATCTATAAGAAGGTCTCCACCCCCTCTTGCTTTCCCCTCTGCTTCCCCGTGTAATAGCGCCGCCAGGCCGGCGAAATCGCTTGCCGGAGTTCGTCATTTCCGCAGGCAAGAACACCGATTTTCGACGAGACCGGACCACCCCACGCCCTCTCCCTTACCCCATCCTTCTTAGTTTCCATCGGCGCACCTTCTGACACCCATGAGTCACTCTTTTGTGCAGTTAATCGACGCGTCGGTGCTTGGCCGAAGCACACCTGCGTCCGAAGCTCCTCCAGCCGTCCTCTACTCCTTCATCTAGAAACGATCGAGGCGGAGATTCACGCTCTCGAGCTTGCCCCGTCGTTCTGATCCCCGTCATAGCATCGCCGCCGTCCAGAACCCGTCAGAAGCTCGCCGGAGTTCGACCCCTGGCCGCTACCTAGCCGGCGACGACCAGAAACCCTAGCCCCGCGGTGAGCTCTCCCTCTCTTCTTCTGTGATCCGTTAGATCCAGATCCTGTGGCTAGGATAGAATAACTTAAACCAAATCGGTATCAGATCTGGGCCATTCAAACTAGTTAGATCCAGCGACCAGTGATACGTCTCAAACGTATCTATAATTTTTGATGCTCCATGCTTGTTTTTACACCATTTGCCTATTGTTTCGTTACACTTAGTGGCACTTTTATGCATTTTTCGGAACTAACCTATTAACAAGTGCCACAGTGCCAGTTTCCTGTTTTCTGCTGTTTTTGTGTTTCAGAAGTGATACACAGGAAATATTCTCGGAATTGGACGAAACAAGTTCCTGAAGTCTTATTTTACCCGGAAGCTTCCAGAGATCCGAAGAGGAGTAGGAGGTGGGCCACAGGGGCCCCACACACACAGGTGGCGCGGCCAGGCCCCTGGCCGCGCCAGCCATGTGTGAGGAGGCCCTGGCCCTCCTCTGACATCGCCCCTTCGCCTATAAGAAGCCTCGGGACGGAAAACCCTAGGGGATTCGGCAATTTTCCAGAAAGAGTTCCGCAGCTCCGCCGCCATCGCCGACGAATTTCGGGGGACAGAAGTCTCTGTTCCGGCACCCTGCCGGGACGGGGAAGTGCCCCCGGAGCCATCTCCATCGGTCTCCATCGCCGTCTCCGCCGTCTCCATCGACCTCACCGCCATCTCCATCAACCTTGATGTCTCCTATGATGAGGAGGGAGTAGTTCATCCCCGGGGCTGAGGGCTCTACCGGTAGCTATGTGGTTCACCTCTCTCTCCCATGATGTGATCTTTATGTGATCGTGAGCTTTGTATCATGTTGAACAAGTACATGTTATTATTCAGATATTTTGTGTACTCTAGTGATGTTATTAAAGTAATCTATTCCTCCTGCTATGGTGTAACGGTGACAGTGCGTGCATCATGGTGGTACTTGGTTTAGGCTATGATTGTGATCTCTTGTGGATTATGAGAATAATTATTGCTATGATAGTTTGAGTGATCTATTCCTCCTTTCATGGTGTAATGTTGACAGTGTGTGCACCGTGTTAGTACTTGGTCTAAGTTGCAATGATTTCTATCTTGAATTGTGATTTGATTTGGATATCTCTATGAGTGGTGTTTGTCAAGTACTTGATGAACTTTAAGGGGTGCTTCTGTAGCCACTACACAATGATTAGTGTTATTCAATAGGAGAGTAATTCAGAGTGCCTTAGCAAAGAGAAGTTATTTGTTCATTCATGTTATATTGTTGGGAGTGTGTCCACTAGTGAAAGTATGATCCCTAGGCCTTGTTTCCAAGCTTTGCATACCGTTTACTTGCTATTTTGTTACTTGTTTGCTCGCAGCGATATTTATTTCACATCACGTTTGCTACTTATAATCATCTATACCACTTGTATTTCACTATCTCTTCGCCGAACTAGTGCACCTATACATCTGACAAGTGTATTGGGTGTGTTGGGGACACAAGAGACTTTCTGCATCGTAATTGCAGGGTTGCTTGAGAGGGATAGCTTTGACCTCTAACCTCCCTGAGTTCGATAAACCTTGGGTGATCCACTTAAGGGAAACTTGCTGCTGTTCTACAAACCTCTGCACTTGGAGGCCCAACAAGTGTCTACAAGAATAGAAGTGCGTAGACATCAAGCTCTTTTCTGGCGCCGTTGCCGGGGAGGTAAGGTAAAAGGTACTCGCATCCTCCTGTGTGAGTGCTCGGAGTTATTTCCTTTAGATTCTGCAATTATATCTTTTTGTTTCTTGTTTTTATTTTTACTAGTTAGGCTTAATGGAAAACAAAGAGTTCTTTAGTCTTTTTTCTGAGTTTAGATTTGATGAGAAAATTGAAAATCCTTTGGAGCTTATTTCGCATAGCAATGTTATTAGTACGAATGCTTTGAATCCTGTTATTGCTAATGCTATGGAAAAGTCTAAGCTTGGGGAAGGTGGTTTTGTTAAGTATGATATTTTTAGCCCCCCAGCTTTAGAGGAGAAAGTTTGCTCTGATGATATTTTATCTCCCATATGTGATATTTCTAATGATGCTTGTGCTCCTCATCCTTTTGAAATACCTATGAAAATTGTTAGGCGTGTTATGGATAACTGCTATTTAGGTGATGGAACTGTCCATCCTGGTGATCATTTGCTCTTTATACATGAATTATGCAAGTTGTTCCAGTGTGCAGGTATTTCAATGAACCAAGTTAAGAAGAAGCTATTCTCTTTGTCACTGAAAGGCAGAGCTGAGGAATGGTATCGGCTGCTTGAAGATGGTCCATCTATTGGCTGGGAGGAAATTGTACCTCTCTTTTATTCTAAATTCTATCCTCCAAGTGAGATTCATAAAGATCGTAATCAGATATATAATTTTTGGCCTCATGAGGGAGAAAGCATTGCCCAAGCGTGGGGAAGATTGAAGTTACTAATGCATAAATGTCCTATTCATGATCTTCCCCGTAATATTGTTATTAATAATTTTTATGCAAGGCTTTCAGGATATTACAAGGACTATCTAGATGCATGCTTTGATGGGTCTTTCACAAGCAAGGATGTTGACACCAAGTGGGATCTGCTTGAGACAATTCAAAACAATATCGAAGGTTGGGATAGCGACAAAGGTAAGGGATCAGGTATGAATTACGAGTTTGAGTGCATTAAGTCTTTCGCTGAAACTGCTAATTTTCAAGAGCTTAGTGCTAAATATGGTCTTGATCCTCAAATTATGGTTGATTGCTTTAAAGCCTTTGCTTCCTATATGAATGTTCCTAAAAGAAATGGGGACGTGTATCATGAACCTTTTAAGGACACTTGCATAGAAAGTGATATTGTTGTTGATGATTGCAATGAACATGCTCAAACTTCTAAAAGTACTATTTCTTATAAGCATGTTAATTTTTGCGGAGTACATAGACCTTGTGAACAGAGTTACAACAAGGAAGATTATTGCATCACCCACGAAAATGAAGAAACTACTATGTGGTACAAGGATATAGGTGAGATCGGTAAAAAGGTTTGTGAGCTTTATCCTTTTCTTTGTAAACATTGCGATGACATAGGTCATTTTAATTTCCAATGCTCAAACCCTAATAGTTACTCTTCTAGTACCTTAAGTTTGTATTGTGATGACAAGATTACTCCTAATCAGCATGATGAGCTCACTTTGTTCTTGGCGTGTGACGAGATATCTAGAAAGATTGCTTTGATAGATATGAATGATGTTGATATTAATAGCACCCTTCGTGGTTGTCGTCTCTATTGTGCTAAAGATTGCCTTGCAAATACTTACATTCAGAATCTTATAAAACTTGATATTTTGCCAAGCTATGACAGGACTGATAGATGTTTTTATCTTATTAATAGAGAGGAGGAATCCTCCAAAGTTTTTTTTGTTGTTCCTGTCAGCAAACCAGATTATGTGGAGAAGATGCCTTTCCCTCCTAGAGAATATGTGGAGAAGATGCCCTTCAAGTCTCTCCCTCCTAAAGGAGAGGGTAAGAAGAAGAAGAAGAAGAAGAAGAAGAAGAGGAGTAAGAGGCGAGAGGACACGGTATCTTCCCCTAAGCGTTATGATCCTGCTATAGATTATGATAATTCTGATTGGGATGATGTTCCTATGCCTATTACTTATGTTAGTGATCATGATTGGGAAAAGCACTCTACTTTTGATATTGAAAATCTTTTTGGTACCAATTCTAAGGTTAATAATTGTTGTACCATTAGTGCTATCCATGTTCCTTCTTATGATGATATGTTTGATGAATATGCTATGCGACATAGTAGTTCTCTATCTTGTGATGATACTAAGCCTCTAGTTTATGATGATGTTTATAATGTTTTCAATTCACCTACTTTTGAGGAGAAAAATAGTTATGATTACAATATGCCTCCTGTTTTTGATGATTATGGTGATGAGAATAATTATTTTGTTGATTCTGCTCCTACTACTATTGTTCATGTGGGGAGTATTAATCCTTTTATGCATGTGGCTCATGATAGGGATGCTTTATGTGATAGTTACATTGTTAATTCTATTCATGATGCTACTGAAAGTTACTTTGAGAGAGGGAAACATGGTTTGATGGATCTCAACAATATTGAGTTTCCCCTCTTTATGTTGCAATTCTTGAAGTTGTACTTGTTTTGCCTTCTTATGCTTTTTGCTTTGCGCTTTCATGACTTGTCTCTTTACAAGACTATTTTTCATAGGAAGTGGTTTAGATTTAAATGTGTTCCACATTTGCTTTTTGATGCTCTCTTTTGCTTTAAGGTCCTATATGGCGCCTTTGCCTCAAGCTTTTATATGGCGCCCACATGAGCATCTTTGCAAATTACTGCGCCTAGCTCAAAGGCGTTAAAGAAAAGCACTCTTGGGAGATAACCCAATGTTTTTACTTTCAGTACTTTTTCTTTTATTTGAGTCTTGGAAGTCATTACTACTGTAATGACCGCTCCTTATCTTGTTTATTTCGTTTTTGTGCCAAGAGAAGCCTCTAATTTGAGTGAGGTAAAGATTTGGGGTTATTGCTGTCCTGAAACTGTTTTCGGTGCTGCACCGTACACATTCGTAAAAATTCTCTGTTTATCTTTTGGACCTGCGATTTCTTGTGCACATGCCCCAGGTTATATCCAAACTTTTCTTATTTGAACACTTTTTGATTTGAGCAACGGAAAATCCCTCAAAAATTCGTCCTTTGTCAGCTGTTCAGTTTTGACAGATTTCTGCCAATATTTGTTTTTGCCACTTTATCGCTTTCTTTTGAGTTCTTTTTTATCATGGAACTCTTGTGGAAGTTGCTACAGTAGTATATACTTTATATGTGGTGGTTTTGGGTTGAAACCTGAAGCTAAAAGAGGTTGAATATATTTTATACTTACACTAAATGTTGCTAATAGAATTGTGTTTAGTTTTGTATGAAGGAAGTTTTCAAGTGTAGGGATTGGAGAATGATGAGATGAGTTGAAGAATGGACAAAAGCTCAAGCTTGGGGATGCCCATGCATCACCCCAAGAAATATCCAAGAAGTACAAGCGTCAAAGCTTGGGGATGCCCCCGAGGCACCCCTTCTTCATCGGCAAAAATCAGGTCACCTTTCAAAACACTATATTTTTATTGCTTCATGCACTATGTGTTTTTCTTGGAGCGTCAGTTGTTTTAGTTTTCTTAGGTTGTTTAGTTTGTTTGTTTGCTGCAATAAATGGTTGGACCCCAACAAATTTCCCTTTGGAGGAGATGTACTCGTTTTCATTTGCAAAGAACGCTCTAGTTTTCACTCTTATAAAAAATCGTGCGTTCTACTTTTTCTGCTACTGCTTTTGGTTTTCGTTTTTGCCTTGATTTGCGTTCAGATCTTGTCATAACTTTTTATCAAGGTGTATTTTTGCCTCTGATCTTTATTGGTTTTCATCAAAAGAGGTGTCTTTAAAAATTTCAAATGGTGTTGGAAAAGAGAAAAAGCTTTGTGCAAAATAGTGGTACAAGAAGGAGCTTGTGTAGACTGCGGCTTAGGCTTTTTCATGTCATGCTTGATGTCTTTTTGATAGTATGCTTAGTGGTTTTGCTGTAGCATGACTTGTCTCAAATGACTGAGATTGCTTAATGAGCCTTTGAAAAAAAATCATGCGTTGTTTTTATTGTATGGAAGCATTATTTTGGTTTTCTCCTTGATGCTTTATTTGGGTTGACTTGGCGCATGCTCACACATGTTAGACTCTTACAAAGTCGCCAATAGCCTTCATGATCATTTAGTTTTTGACTTTTGATGCCATCTTATGCTTCTTTTAATGTCGCTTTGTCGCTTTGCATGATTATGGCCATTATTGCTCTCTTAGTTGGTCGCTCCCAGTCTTTTGCTAGCCCTCGCCTTGTACTGAGTATGAGCTCTACTCGTGCATCCAACTCCTAAAAGCCAAAGTTTTCCAAAGTGTCCACCATACATACCTACTAGCAATTTGCTATTCCAAGTAAATTTGACTTGCTTTTATATTCTCTTCAAATTAAACTCTTACCAGTGTTATGCGAAATTCGGTCAGTAAAGCTCCCACGAACCGGAAGGCACACTTTACTTTTTCCTGTTCTTAAAAATTTGACATTGTGGTCTTTTATGTTGAGTTGTTATGCTTGCAAGTTGTAAGTTGGATTCTAGCCCAGCCATGCTGTCATGGGGCAAGCTTTCAACATTGCACTTCTTATTTGAGTTGATATCGTGATCTTTTGTTTATGGATGCCCGCGATGTGAAGTGAATTGGGAATCTTGTGAGGATCATGGAGTTTTTATATGTGTTAGGGAAACGCCGGGCCGCCAATCTAAGCCATGCATAATTCATGGTGGAAATTTGCAGCATACCCATGGTGAACATTCGACGACGCATCTCACAATAAAAAGCTAAACAATATAGCAAATAAAAGAGATGTCGAGGTGTTCATTGTCTGCTTGTCCTGTCATTTTGGTGTGGGCTTGTTCCATGTCATCGGGCACGGAGGTACCCCATTGGCGGTTCTCAATGATATGCATATACTTACAATAACAAGAGCATTGCTTGGGACTCTAAGTAAAGTAGCATGGTTTGGGTACTCGTATTCACGGGACACGAGGTTTTCAACTTATGATTTGTCAAGCATATGCATCATAATTGTTCTCGCATTAACTTTAACCATTCAAGATGCTTATGATGGGGGCAATGAGAGCTCAAAGCCGGTAAGTACCATAATTTTTGAAGGTTATAAAACTTGCAATCACTGCTTCCCTCTGCGAAGGGCCTTTCTTTTACTTTTATGTTGAGTCACCACCTTCTTTCTTTATGCACCATTAAGAGATCATAGTTGTCATTCTTAATGTGATATGCATTGTCCCAAAGTTCATTGATTGACTCATATTGTTGGTTTCACTTGTTCTTAAATTATTTGTATCTAGTCGCCCTCTTAAACTTTGAGGTGTCCTATGCATTTATGTTTTGCACTCTTTGAAGGACAAGCTGAAAACCTTTTGTATGTTTTTCCTTATGATTTGAACACACGTTTGACTTTCATTGTTTCATTATCATGATCTTTTGTTTGTGTTCATTTGCATGTTTACAACATGGTTGCTAAGTTTTTATTGTCATGATTATATCTTTCATGCCCATGTTTTAAGTTCTATTGATCCCAGCTCACCAATGCTTACATATATGATCAAGATTGTGTAGGTGCATGTCACCTCAAAAATTATTCTTTTGTTATCACTTACCTACTCGAGGACGAGCAGGAGTTAAGCTTGGGGATGCTTGATACGTCTCAAACGTATCTATAATTTTTGATGCTCCATGCTTGTTTTTACACCATTTGCCTATTGTTTCGTTACACTTAGTGGCACTTTTATGCATTTTTCGGAACTAACCTATTAACTAGTGCCACAGTGCCAGTTTCCTGTTTTCTGCTGTTTTTGTGTTTTAGAAGTGATACACAGGAAATATTCTCGGAATTGGACGAAACAAGTTCCTGAAGTCTTATTTTACCCGGAAGCTTCCAGAGATCCGAAGAGGAGTAGGAGGTGGGCCACATGGGCCCTGGCCCTCCTCTGACATCGCCCCTTCGCCTATAAGAAGCCTCGGGACGGAAAACCCTAGGGGATTCGGCAATTTTCCAGAAAGAGTTCCGCAGCTCCGCCGCCATCGCCGACGAATTTCGGGGGACAGAAGTCTCTGTTCCGGCACCCTGCCGGGATGGGGAAGTGCCCCCGGAGCCATCTCCATCGGTCTCCATCGCCGTCTCCGCCGTCTCCATCGACCTCACCGCCATCTCCATCAACCTTGCTGTCTCCTATGATGAGGAGGGAGTAGTTCATCCCCGGGGCTGAGGGCTCTACCGGTAGCTATGTGGTTCACCTCTCTCTCCCATGATGTGATCTTTATGTGATCGTGAGCTTTGTATCATGTTGAACAAGTACATGTTATTATTCAGATATTTTGTGTACTCTAGTGATGTTATTAAAGTAATCTATTCCTCCTGCTATGGTATAACGGTGATAGTGCGTGCATCATGGTGGTACTTGGTTTAGGCTATGATTGTGATCTCTTGTGGATTATGAGAATAATTATTGCTATGATAGTTTGAGTGATCTATTCCTCCTTTCATGGTGTAATGTTGACAGTGTGTGCACCGTGTTAGTACTTGGTCTAAGTTGCAATGATTTCTATCTTGAATTGTGATTTGATTTGGATATCTCTATGAGTGGTGTTTGTCAAGTACTTGATGAACTTTAAGGGGTGCTTCTGTAGCCACTACACAATGATTAGTGTTATTCAATAGGAGAGTAATTCAGAGTGCCTTAGCAAAGAGAAGTTATTTGTTCATTCATGTTATATTGTTGGGAGTGTGTCCACTAGTGAAAGTATGATCCCTAGGCCTTGTTTCCAAGCTTTGCATACCGTTTACTTGCTATTTTGTTACTTGTTTGCTCGCAGCGATATTTATTTCACATCACGTTTGCTACTTATAATCATCTATACCACTTGTATTTCACTATCTCTTCGCCGAACTAGTGCACCTATACATCTGACAAGTGTATTGGGTGTGTTGGGGACACAAGAGACTTTCTGCATCGTAATTGCAGGGTTGCTTGAGAGGGATAGCTTTGACCTCTAACCTCCCTGAGTTCGATAAACCTTGGGTGATCCACTTAAGGGAAACTTGCTGCTGTTCTACAAACCTCTGCACTTGGAGGCCCAACAAGTGTCTACAAGAATAGAAGTGCGTAGACATCAACCAGCATCGTCGATCCGACCGAACCGGTATCGCCCATTTAGATCACGCCGCGTGTCGGCCTCTGGTTTAAACAGAATTTCGAATTGGAAATTCAAACCAGATTTGATCCCAATCTTGCAAAATTCATATCTTTTGATCTGTAGATCCAAAAATAGCAAATGAGATACCGTTGGAATCCTTGAAACCTGTAGAATCCAGTAGTGCAATAAAACCCCATATTTCATGGGTTCAATTTGAAACTATTTTCAAATTGGGACTGAACCTCCTGTTAGTTTGTTTAATTCATATCTTTTGAACCAAGAGTCCAAAAATTACAATTTTGTAGTCTCTGGAATCCTCTCGACTTGTAGAACATCATAGGATCAAGAAAATCCAAACTTAATACGTGCACACACTCTGTGCATTCAAATCTAACCAAATCACTAATTTTGACCATATCTTGAGTTCTAAAATTTATTTTTGAATGAATCCACTTGCAGTGGCCTTGCTTTACTGCAAGTTATCCAGTAATGTTGCATATCATTTTTCTTGAGCCACTTCATAATTATTCGAATCTAAATATGAGGATTTGAGTAATTTCTGCTTTTGGGACAAAACCATTTCTTTTAGCACTATCCCTTTCTACTTTAGTGAATCCTATACCCATGCCTAGTCACTAATGTGATCTGAACAACATCTTGATCAAGATCATATCTACTTAGCCCTAACTTGTTTAGTTCATACTTATTCAAATTACCAATGTGTTAATTGAGTAAAGTGTGATACCTCCAATCTTAGTTTCTACCTTGCTACTATGGTATTGATCAAATCAACACCATAGTACTTAACCCAATCCTATCTACTCATCAGGAACCTTAAGCCATGTTTCACACGTCACCTATACCTATCCTTTACCTATGGCCATTTATTCATGCCTACTCAATCTTAGGCATGCATAGAACTATCCAATTAACAAATGGGTTAATTGAGTAACCCAATGCTTCACATTTCCTAGCCTAAGCTTAAGTGTAATATATACTATTTATGAATAATTGTTGTCACACTTATTCAATAGTATTGCTATTGCACTATTTTGTCTCTTGTGTGAATTACCCACATGAGATACTCCAAGATTCAATATGCCTTGATAAAGCATAAAGATTTCACTCAATATACCTTGTCTAATTCATATATATTCAAACGACAATTATGCTACTTGAGTAGAATATGAATTCCTCCCAAACTTAGATCATTTAATGTGGAGCTATTATAACCCGTACCATAGTATGTGTTATACCCCATGGTGATCAACGAACCGTTTGAGCCATGTCCTCAAATATCAACCTTTCATACCCAATCCAATGCCCACTTAGTTTTGTTTTCATGTATTGAACTATTCAACTTGCAAATGTGCTATTTGAGTAGTTCAAGCATTCTTAAAGATGCCTAGACCATTTCCCTCTCAATCATACTGATCCTTCCCAACTAAGCCCTCAAAATCATATCCTATAAATCATGATCTTTTACCATACCCTCCAAATCACAACATCTCAATAAAGCTAAATGGTCAAACAAATACCTTCGATTGCTTAAATGGTTTGTTTGTGATTGTTTGGAGTGTTTATGTTGTGTTCCTTCTATACTATAGTTGGTGCGGAGGACTACACGCTTAGTTGAGGGAAGAGAAACATCGTGTTCTTCAAAAGGCAAGTGACACACATGTCCCTTACCCATTTTTACTTATGCATTAGTATTTTCACCTCTTGTAGTATGCATGATAGGTGATTTATTCAACTGTTTTATCAAATGCTTAGATCCTAGTAGTGTGTAGCAATCCCTCAAGACCCCACCTGTTAGGATGCTAAATACTTTGAAAAATATTGATGCCCTGCTTTAATCACTTGTTAAAAGTGTTTTGTGAACAAATTAAGAACTTCAACTAAAATGAAACACCTCGGTGGATTAGTTTGATGATGGAGGCGATGTTGAGTGGCGACCTGGGGCTACACGTTGTGTAGTTGCTGCCTGGGCGTTCACTTGTGGTTTGCCACCCAGGAACAAAGAGATGGCTATGTCTTCCATGCTTAGTGTACTTCCAGTGCAGCCTTATGACATTATGGGCTCTGTCTTGACTGATTAGATGTGGGAGTGCAACTTGTGTGCAAGAAGACGGTGGTAGATGAATTATAGGTTGGGAGCGGATCTTGCCAGTTAGTTGCCCTCTCCTCTAAAAGGTCTCGTTTCATTTTATGTATGGGCATAAAATGAATCGTAAGGTGAAAGTGCACAACCCTTGCAAGGTGTTTAAAACTAATCGATTAGCCGTGTCCTCGGTTATGGACAATTGAGTCTCTAGACATGGAATGTACGGAAGAATCTCATCACCTATTCAGAATGACAAAAATCTTTCTAGAAACCCCTAGGTAGGAACTAAGGACCATTCACTCCGAGGGGTGGTGGTGCCTGAGGTTCCGACTTTGTTGAATTTCGCCCGGTGCTACATACCTAGCTAGTATGTGGTAATTGGGGGTTATCTCGACCCTGGAAAATATAAAACTTTGGAAGAAAAACTTTGAGAAAGAACTATAGGATAAAAACTGGCTTTATGCAAATCAGCCTATGAGATCCACTAGCCAAATACTCATGTAGATAGGCTCCTCACAACATCCACCAAATATGTGTCATTTGCCAGTACATCATTGTACTGACCCCTTTGGGGCTGCATATTCAACGTGCAGGTTTTACTTCGAGTAAGGAACCAGGATTAGGATCTCGAGCTTACATTCCAACATGGCTGCCTGTGGCACGTGATGAAGATGGAGGCTCCTTGCCACCTTGTTATTTCCGCTGTGTAAAATTGTAAGAATTAAATACTCTGTATCTGGATCCGCGTTGAAATCTTGATACTATGTAATGAATATTTCATTTTGTTCTGTGGTGCTATCATTGATCCAAGGAATAGCACTCAACACAGATGTTCCACCTTGATCCAAAGGTTGGGGCGTTACAAAATGGTATCAGAGCATAGTGTTGCCTGTAGAATCGAGACCCTAGGTTTGGAATTAGAAATAGGAAGATCCTAGGATAAAAATTATCTATCTCATCTTACTTCTATTTATTAAAGAAAAATGTTTGCATTTTGAACTCCTTGTATTCTCTTCTACTTCCTCTCCAAATGTTTCCTAATACTATAGCTGACCCTACCCTGAAATCATCAACAAAGGATAGAAGATCACAATGTGCCAGAAGTGTGAGACGGATACTCCATATATTTCCCTTGACTCAATATAAAGGAACTTGGAGAAAGACCCAAGTGGAGACTTCATAATACGCAGCAGGACCTCAAAGAAGAAAAGGAAGATACTACTGCATTGAAGACAACCATAAGTCAACTTCAAGGTGACATGGAAAAGTTGGAATCTGAACTTAGTAATCAAGGAGACCTCATCAAAATCATGGATGAACAGATTGCCAATCTACAGAAGCAGCTAGACCAGAACAATGGATCTGCTTAGAAGAAAACCAAGAAGCTTTAGTTGGACCTCCATTTAGTAATTTTAATAAGCAACGACATGTAATAAACGTTATGGTCATACCGACTTGTGGATGATCGTACCTTCCTGTTTGTTTGAAAACTAGTTTGCTTGATGTGATGAATGTTTGTTGGATATTGCTTGTAGGATAAATTGTTTTGATCTGTTGTGTTGGGTAGGCATCTTCTTTAGATCTCTTCTATCTAATTCTCATCTATGCTAAGACCTAAACTTGTCCCAAAACCCAAACCGAAGTATTCTCAACAACAGAACAACTACAATGACCCTTCGTTGGAGATAAGGATACATAGTACAACAACAAGCGGTAGCATTTCAAGTACAAAAGACTGGAACATTACGCAAGAGACTGCACAAAGGATGATTACCCCAAGACTCCAGTAAGCTAGGATGGCTGAAGGATACCACATAAACAATAAGAAGACACCCCAAGGTGTAACTAATGTGGAAGTAATACTATTCAACCACCTCATGCAAGAAAGGTTGAAAGGACAAACAGAGCAATGGAAAGGACAACTAGAGCAATGGAAAGAGCAAACAGAGCAATGGAAAGAGCAAACAGAGCAACAGAAAGGATTTTAATTCCCCTTAAATGGCAAACCAAAGGATCTACAACTTAAGGTTTATTGCCATGAGCTTTGTTGAAAACCTCTAGCTAGGAACGATAGATTTTGTTTTCAAAATTCAAATTAGGATTTGGGAACTTGGTTCCAATTTCAACAAAACTTTTGTTTAAAAGCTAGTGAGGTTGACCAAGAGTTAGAATGCGAGATGCACCAAACCAAATACAAGGTAATGATTGGGTGTGACATGGATTGGCCCCCATGATGACTACTCATATTGTTCGCTCTTGTTATGAGGAATGGTTAATCTAGAGAGACATACCTACATGAGAGACGACGTCGTTAAACCATAACCTTAGGAGGATAAATTGTTACACCCCTTATAGTGCGCCAGTGTGGCCAAAACGTAAGAATACGGTGAGGAACGACTACATGTTTCAGAAGCGTTCTCTCAGTGGACCTTAAATGCGAAGGCGGTTCAACTTCGGCTTCAATCCACCTCCCCGACCCTTCGTTTCGACTCCCCACGCGGCCTGTTCGACTACCCCCCTGAGCCTATAAAAGAGAGTTCACTCCTCTCCAGAGAGTCACAACAAGACCGCCACCACCAATTATGAGATTACCTCCAATTCCAAAGCCCTACGCCACCGAAGTCTACCTCATCCCGACCTACGATGTTATGAGGCAACTCTCCAAATCCATGGAACTATTTTCCTGCCCATGAGAGCTTCATTAGATCCCTATTCCCTGAGAAGGAGTTCCTCTTCAAGATATGATCAAGTTGTTCAGCACCTTTCAACAACTATGAAGACGGTTGCTAAAGGAATTCTTAAGGACCATCTGGTACCTGTGGCAAGTAACATGACTTGCTCCGGTAACTTGAATGGGTTCAACAATGCTGGTTATAAGGCGACCTTCTGTCCCTTAAAGATGCCAGTACCCCTTACAGAGTCCACCTTGTTTACCCCTATGAAATGCATGAGAAGGCTGCAGAGAGATGCCATCCTAATTCATTGGGATGTGTGGTCTCATCATGTTCGTGAGCCAAGCATGCAACGCTTGGCACTGGATCATCTTTTGAGATTCTGTAATGAAAATCAGCTAAAAGGCAACAAGGAGTATGGTGTTGGCCTGTATGCTGTCATGGCCTTGGTGAGGACCGACCAAGAAAAGGCTAGATACACATTCTTAGACGATGTGGACTACCTTGTTGAAGACAACGCGGTGGATGATATCTGCCTATCGCCAGAATTGAATGGAACATTTGGAATGCCCACTTTTGAACATAGCGGCGAACACCGACACTTCTGAGAAGAGCGAATTCAGGAAAAATGGCGCAACAGTGAATTCAAGCTGGGAACAAAATGCAAGTGCCTAAGGAAGCATCAAGATACCACCAAGAAATTTTTTCTTTTAAGGGTGGTAGCACCCTAGTTCCATTAGAATCCTCAAACCCTGTAACCTTTCTCCAATCTCGAGGACGAGATTTCTTCTAAGGGTGGTAGTCTGTAACATCCCAAGATTTTATCAAATTTTGGGGGAAAATTTTCGCTTTTGTTTTGCTTGAGATGATTGGAAATTCACAGGAATTTAAAACTTTTGAATCTATCTGAAAGCTTTATTAGAAAATTATTTTATACCTTCTATTACTTTTTCCATCCTTTATTCAAACCTATGCAAGCTTACTTGCAAAGGGGTGAACCCCAAAGGTGTTTTATTTGGTAAAGATTGTATTTCAAGAAAATAAGTTTGAAGGATAATTTCAAACATTATTTTATAAAGGATTACTTCTTATTTTCAAAAGATTTATCTTCAAATCCTTTTTAGTTTTATGGAAGCAAAAGCCATTAGGCTCAACCTATTTTTTTTCTATTAAAAACCTTGTTTTGTTTCTGAAAACTTGTTTCTTATTGGTTTAAAACCTTGCTGTGAATTTTACAAAATTTCTGAAAGTGGTTTGAATTGATTTGGAGCATTTTTGCAAAATCTGTGAAAGAAATAGGAAAAACAGAAAAAGAAAAGAGAAAGAAAAGGAAAAATATGAAACTGGACCCCGGGAACCATTCCAGCCCACGGCCAGAACGAGCTCACGGCCCAGCAACACCCCGCCCCGAACCGGTACCCTCTGTCCTCTCCCTCTCGCTGCCATGTGGGCCCCACATGTCATCTCTCTCCCCTAGCCGGTGATCACGCCGGAGTAACGCCCGTGCAGTAAACTCCTTCGGCGTTAAATCCCGCTTTATTCCCCTGCCGTTTCGATGCTATCCCGCGTCTATAAGAAGGTCTCCATCCCCTCTTGCTTTCCCCTCTGCTTCCCCGTGTAATAGCGCCGCTAGGCCGGCGAAATCGCTTGCCGGAGTTCGTCATTTCCGCAGGCAAGAACACCGATTTTCGACGAGACCGGACCACCCCACGCCCTCTCCCTTACCCCATCCTTCTTAGTTTCCATCGGCGCACCTTCTGACACCCATGAGTCACTCTTTTGTGCAATTAATCGATGAGTCGGTGCTTGGCCGAAGCACACCTGCGTCCGAAGCTCCTCCAGCCGTCCTCTACTCCTTCATCTGGAAACGATCGAGGCGGAGATTCACGCTCTCAAGCTTGCCCCATCGTTCTGATCCCCGTCATAGCATCGCCGCCGTCCAGAACCCGTCAGAAGCTCGCCGGAGTTCGACCCCTGGCCGCTACCTCGCCGACGACGACCGGAAACCCTAGCCCCGCGGTGAGCTCTCCCTCTCTTCTTCTGTGATCCGTTAGATCCAGATCCTGTGGCTAGGATAGAATAACTTAAACCGAATCGGTATCAGATCTGGGCCATTCAAACTAGTTAGATCCAACGACCAGCATCGTCGATCCGACCGAACCGGTATCGCCCATTTAGATCACGCCGCGTGTCGGCCTCTGGTTTAAACAGAATTTCGAATTGGAAATTCAAACCAGATTTGATCCCAATCTTGCAAAATTCATATCTTTTGATCTGTAGATCCAAAAATAGCAAATGAGATACCGTTGGAATCCTTGAAACCTGTAGAATCCAGTAGTGCAATAAAACCCCATATTTCATGGGTTCAATTTGAAACTATTTTCAAATTGGGACTGAACCTCCTGTTAGTTTGTTTAATTCATATCTTTTGAACCAAGAGTCCAAAAATTACAATTTTGTAGTCTCTGGAATCCTCTCGACTTGTAGAACATCATAGGATCAAGAAAATCCAAACTTAATATGTGCACACACTCTGTGCATTCAAATCTAACTAAATTAGTAATTTTGACCATATCTTGAGTTCTAAAATTTATTTTTGAATGAATCCACTTGTAGTGGCCTTGCTTTACTGCAAGCTATCCAGTAATGTTGCATATCATTTTTCTTGAGCCACTTCATAATTATTCGAATCTAAATATGAGGATTTGAGTAATTTCTGCTTTTGGGACAAAACCATTTCTTTTAGCACTATCCCTTTCTACTTTAGTGAATCCTATACCCATGCCTAGTCACCAATGTGATCTGAACAACATCTTGATCAAGATCATATCTACTTAGCCCTAACTTGTTTAGTTCATACTTATTCAAATTACCAATGTGTTAATTGAGTAAAGTGTGATACCTCCAATCTTAGTTTCTACCTTGCTACTATGGTATTGATCAAATCAACACCATAGTACTTAACCCAATCCTATCTACTCATCAGGAACCTTAAGCCATGTTTCACACGTCACCTATACCTATCCTTTACCTATGGCCATTTATTCATGCCTACTCAATCTTAGGCATGCATAGAACTATCCAATTAACAAATGGGTTAATTGAGTAACCCAATGCTTCACATTTCCTCCCAAACTTAGATCATTTAATGTGGAGCTATTATAACCCGTACCATAGTATGTGTTATACCCCATGGTGATCAACGAACCGTTTGAGCCATGTCCTCAAATATCAACCTTTCATACCCAATCCAATGCCCACTTAGTTTTGTTTTCATGTATTGAACTATTCAACTTGCAAATGTGCTATTTGAGTAGTTCAAGCATTCTTAAAGATGCCTAGACCATTTCCCTCTCAATCATACTGATCCTTCCCAACTAAGCCCTCAAAATCATATCCTATAAATCATGATCTTTTACCATACCCTCCAAATCACAACATCTCAATAAAGCTAAATGGTCAAACAAATACCTTCGATTGCTTAAATGGTTTGTTTGTGATTGTTTGGAGTGTTTATGTTGTGTTCCTTCTATACTATAGTTGGTGCGGAGGACTACACGCTTAGTTGAGGGAAGAGAAACATCGTGTTCTTCAAAAGGCAAGTGACACACATGTCCCTTACCCAATTTTACTTATGCACTAGTATTTTCACCTCTTGTAGTATGCATGATAGGTGATTTATTCAACTGTTTTATCAAATGCTTAGATCCTAGTAGTGTGTAGCAATCCCTCAAGACCCCACCTGTTAGGATGCTAAATACTTTGAAAAATATTGATGCCCTGCTTTAATCACTTGTTAAAAGTGTTTTGTGAACAAATTAAGAACTTCAACTAAAATGAAACACCTGGGTGGATTGGTTTGATGATGGAGGCGATGTTGAGTGGCGACCTGGGGCTACACGTTGTGTAGTTGCTGCCTGGGCGTTCACTTGTGGTTTGCCACCCAGGACCAAAGAGATGGCTATGTCTTCCATGCTTAGTGTACTTCCAGTGCAGCCTTATGACATTATGGGCTCTGTCTTGACTGATTAGATGTGGGAGTGCAACTTGTGTGCAAGAAGACGGTGGTAGATGAATTATAGGTTGGGAGCGGATCTTGCCAGTTAGTTGCCCTCTCCTCTAAAAGGTTGATGACCCACAAGTATAGGGGGTGTATCGTAGTACTTTCGATAAATAAGAGTGTCGAACCCAACGAGGAGCAGAAGGTGTTGACGAGCAGTTTTGATCAAGGAATCACTGTAAATACTAGCAAACAGGTTTTCAGGAGTATTTGGTAATACGAGTAAAATAAAGTGCGAGTAAATAGAAGACGGTAGTAACAATTGCAGCAAGTGGCCCAATCCTTTATTCAGCAAAGGACAAGCCGGTTGTGTTCTTATAATAACCAAATGTTCTCGAGGACACACGGGAGGTTTCTGTCAAGAGCTTTCGCTTCATAGAGCCAATAGTATTTATTGATTTGGTAAGTGTTATGGGGGTGAACCTGTGCTAGCGCACTACCCTTACTAGGATAAATACACACTTGTGATTATACCCCTTGCAAGCATCCGCAAATACAAGAAAGTAATTAAGATAAATCTAACCACAGCCTTAAGATCTAGGATCCTACGCTCCCTGGTGCAATGGTTTCCCAACGGAGGTTTAGGTTTCTGTCACTCCAGCAACCCCACAGTCGGTGACCAAATACACAATGCATCTCACTAGGCCCATAAATGGTGAAGTATCATGTAGTCGACGTTCACATGACACCACTAGTGAAATAGCACCACAACAATATCAAACCATTAAATATTTCTCAACAATAATTCACTACTAACATCTTAACTTCTCCCATGTCCTCAAGAACTAAATGAACTACTCACAAGACATCATATGGATCATGATCAGAGGTGAAATAATGGTAAATAACAATCTGGACATAAACCTTAATTCAATGGTTCCACTCAATAGCATCAACTACAAGAGTAATCAACACCGGGAAAGTTTCCCCTATGAATATAACAAGATCCAACTCAAGATGTTACAGCGGGATGGCGAGGTGATGGTGGAGATGAAGGTGCTGGTGATGGAGATGATGATGATGATGATCCTGATGAAGTCCAGTGCGATGGTGATGACGATGGCGACGATCTCCCCTCTCCGGGAAGGAATTTCCCCGGCAGATTTCTCCCTGCCGGAGAGCTTTTTCTCTCTGGTGTTCTCCGCCCCGCAAAGGCGGCTGTGTCTAACTCTAAACCCCCCCCTCACTTAGGTTTTCGGGGACGATCATGTACGCGAAGGGAAGAGACCAGAGGTGGGCCAGGGCCCCCTCACACAGGGCTGGCGCGGCCAGGGGTCTGGCCGCGCCGCCCTAGCGTGTGGGCCAGCCCTAGCCCCTCTCGACTCCTCCTTCTGGCTCCGTAAGTATTCTGGGAAATTATAATTTCTGGGTATTTTTCTGGAATTTTCCTGATCTTCAAAATATGGTCTCCTGATGGTCCTTTTTCCAGCAGATTCCTGACTCCGGCAGCAGCTCCTCCGATGATCATCAAACATGTTAAAGCAAAGGAAATAACATAAGTATCATGTCTAAATATGAAATATATCAATGAATAACAGTAAATTATGATACAAAATAGTGATGCAAATTGGACGTATCAACCCCCCCAAGCTTAGACCTCGCTTGTCCCAAGCGAAAACTAAACTCGGTAAACATGACCACAGGTTTATGGAGTGAAGTGTCAATAATCAAAATACGAACAAGAAGCATCACATTCACTAAGGCACAAATTATAATAGACAGCAACTTCCCTCTATAAGATGTAAGCTTGCAATAGGTAAAAGGGAATCACATGTAAAGATGCACAAGGTAAATTATAATTGGCAATGGCAAACCTTAGTTCTTGGTCAAAGAATGGAGAACAAACTATTCTCTCTTTTAAACGGAGCCTTTTAAAACAGAGCTAATATAGTAGAGACTATATGCTCAACAAAGTAAACTTTTGCATTCAAAGAAAGCTTTCAAAGATGTATTCCTTCAGACAAAAGCATTATACAAAAACAAGGAAGATAATAAACATGATTAAACGGATCAACATATGGATGAGTGAAACATAACAACTCAAATGCTTGCTTGAGATAGAGGGAAATAGGTTGACTCAACATAAAAGTAAAAGATAGGCCCTTCGCAGAGGGAAGCAGGGATTAAACATGTGCTAGAGCTTTTCATTTGTAAAACAGAGGTGAAAATTGTTTTGAGAGGTGGTTGCTTTTGTCAACGACTAGCAACGGAGTTCTTGATATCTTCCATACTAAACAAGTGAGAGCGGTTCCGAGATGTTTGATTAATTGGCACTTTAGTGCTCTTTTATAGCTTGGCACTCCTCCCCACCTTTTCCTTTCTCAAACCATGGCTAACCGATTCCATCGGGTGCCGACCAACTTTCACAATCCATTGGAGGAGTGCCTTTTTCTTTCTTTTAGAATTAAGATTATAATGGTCTGACCAGCTCCCTTGCCAAATTATTGACGAGCAGATGAAGCTGCCTAGTCGAAGGGGTACTTAATTTAGTATGGAAGATAACAAACCCATCCACTACGTCCTCATGAGCTAAAAACAGTGGCACAAAATGAGAAGTGTTTGAAAGTTTTTGAAAGGTAGCACATGAAAATTTACTTGGAATGGCTTAAAATACCATGCATAGGAATTTATAGTGGACTCTTTGGAAGTGACTTGGCTTTTGGGAATTGGATGCACGAGAAGTATTTCCTCTCAGTACAAGTTTTTGGCTAGCAAGGTTGGGTAGCAAGCATAAGAGTTGCATGAAACAAACAAACATACATATAATAAGAACAATCATGCAAACTCCCCTGAAAGTACAACGATTTTAACTTTAAGAATAACAATGCTTATAAGCCAAACATAAGGAAAATTGAAGTGATGTACTACAAGCACTTCTTTATTCTTTTCTACTCAAACTTCAAGGTAAAGTTGCTACTGACCAAGCTAGGTTTGCCAAAACCAACTGAATCTACTCATGCTCCCAATGTGATACCAATACCAATCAACAAGACTAGTCACATAAGAGAGATTGCAGACTAACATAAAGTGTGCGAAAAGTAAACGATAAAACTTCTCATTAATATTTCATTACCGCAACTCACACCAAGGGATACAAAGATAACTAACTAAGGAGGATACTTCCAACTGCAAACTATTCTATATGATAACTTCTCTATTCATGATAAGACTCTACTTGAAAAGTAAATGAACAGAAAGTAATGATGTGATACCGTGGCACTCCCCCAAGCTTGGAACAAGCCAAGGGGATGCCTATTCCGATGACGAATTACTCCTTTGGCGGTGGCGGCGCAATCATGATTGGGGTGAGAAAATCCTCCAGCATCCTACGAAGCCTATTATTCTCCTCTCGAAGTATCTCCACCTCCATCCTAAGAGCTCGATATCTATCGCACATCTCATTGGTGACCCGAAGGGCCTCCACTGATGCAGGGTAGGAGCTGAGATCAAGAACTGGTGGCATTGGTCCCTGCAAATTATGAGAAAAAGCGCGTCCGATGTTAGTCGATCCTACGAAAGTAGGCTCTCTTGTCCTTGATCCAGCGGTAATCTGTCCCTCCTTCAACTTAGGAATTTGGTGATCATCCTCTGGAGGTGTCTTCCCCTTGTCCCCGCTTGAAGAGGCCATGACTTCCCAAAGCTTAAGATCAACTCCTGACAGAAACAGCTCGAAACAAAACACGACGAGAAAATGATATACAGACCTCGGGAACTCCGGGAGGTTAAATAGGCGAAAATTATACAACGAAACGAAGTCACAGGAGGAAACCGGGACGGAAAAGAGTTCCGAGGCGTTCTCACACGGGGGTGGCGCGGCCAGGGGCGGGCCCGCGCCACCCGTGTGTGAGACCCACACGGACTCCTTTTCCTCCCCGTTTTCGTCTCGTGATTTTTCATATTTATTAAAAACAGCAAAAATATTAAAATAAGAACTTTTCGCGAAACTTTTATGACTAGAACTGTTACCTATTCGAAAACGAACTCTGCAGGTTCCTGCAGTTTGTCTTGGATGTAATCTTCCGGAGAAATTGTTTCAATAACATCAACATCTTCATTATAAGAATCTCCAGAAATATAATGTTTGAGTCTTTGCCCATTCACCACTTGTGTAGAATCATCTTTCAATGAAGCAATCTTAATAGCACCTGAGCGGTACACTTCCACAATAACAAATGGTCCTTCCCATTTAGAAAGTAATTTACCTGCAAAAAATCTGAGACGAGACCTATACAATAGGACTTTCTCACCAACATGGAACTCTCTCTTAAGAATTCTCTTATCATGCCATTGCTTGACTTTCTCTTTGAAAAGTCTGGCATTCTCATACGCTTCGTTTCTCCACTCATCTAGAGAACTCAAATCTAACAACCTCTTCTTACCGGCTAGTTTAAAATCTCTATTAAGCTCTCTCACTGCCCAAAAAGCTTTGTGTTCTAATTCTAAGGGCAAGTGACACGCTTTTCCGTAAACCATCTTATAAGGAGACATACCCATGGGGTTCTTATAAGCAGTTCTATAAGCCCATAAAGCGTCATTTAACTTACTAGCCCAGTTTTTCCTAGATCTACTAACAGTCTTCTGCAAGATAGACTTGATCTCTCTATTTGAAAGCTCTACCTGCCCACTAGTTTGGGGATGATAAGCAGAAGCAATTCTATGATTGACATCATACTTAGCAAGAGTTTTTCTAAAACTACCGTGAATAAAATGAGAACCTCCGTCAGTCATAAGATATCTAGGCACTCCGAACCTAGGAAAAATAACATCCTTAAGCATTTTTAACGAAGTCTCACCATCGGCACTCTTTGTAGGTATGGCTTCTACCCATTTAGTAACATAATCTATAGCAACAAGTATATGAGTATAGCCTCTTGAAGGAGGAAAAGGACCCATAAAGTCAAATCCCCAACAATCAAACGGTTCAATAACAAGAGTGTAATTCATAGGCATTTCATTGCGTCTAGAAATATTTCCAACTCTTTGACATTCATCGCAAGATAAAACGTACCTTC
The DNA here is from genome assembly GCA_007115705.1 of Dactylis glomerata. Taxonomy (NCBI): domain Eukaryota; kingdom Viridiplantae; phylum Streptophyta; class Magnoliopsida; order Poales; family Poaceae; genus Dactylis; species Dactylis glomerata. The sequence continues at coordinate 96,269 of QXEO01000439.1, read as the reverse complement.
TGGCATCCTTAAAGAGGGTTGGCCAATAAAAACCCGATTGTAGAACCTTCTGTGCGGTTCTATCTCCAGCATGATGCCCTCCATAAGCACTGCTATGGCATTTTCTTAATATCTCTTGTTGCTCATATTCCGGTACGCATCTTCTCATAATACCATCAACTCCTTCTTTATATAAATGTGGGTCATCCCAAAAATAATGCCTCAAATCATAGAAGAATTTTCTTCTTTGCTGAGCTGTAAAGGTCGGAGGCAAATACTTGGAAACAATAAAGTTAGCATAATCAGCATACCAAGGAAGGTCCCGTGAAGTTGCATTAATTGCAGCCAACTGTTCATTTGGAAAACTATCATTAACAGGAATAGGATCAAAAGAAATGTTTTCCAATCTAGACAAGTTGTCAGCCACAGGATTTTCAGCACCTTTCCTATCTACAATATGCAAATCAAACTCTTGTAAAAGCAACACCCATCTAATAAGCCTAGGCTTAGCATCCTTCTTAGTCATAAGATATCTAATAGCAGCGTGATCAGTATGAATAGTAACTTTAGAATCAACAATATAAGATCTAAACTTATCACATGCAAAAACAACAGCAAGAAACTCTTTCTCAGTAGTAGCATAATTCTTCTGAGCAGCATCAAGAGTCTTACTAGCATAATGAATAACATTCAACTTATTATCTATGCGCTGTCCAAGAACAGCACCAACAGCAAAATCACTAGCATCACACATAATTTCAAAAGGTAAATTCCAATCAGGTGGTTGAACAATAGGAGCAGTAGTTAAAGCCTTCTTAAGAGTTTCAAAAGCTTCCTTACAATCATCATCAAAGACGAATGGTACATCCTTTTGAAGAAGATTGGTAAGGGGCTTTGAAATCTTAGAGAAATCTTTAATAAACCTCCTATAGAAACCAGCATGACCAAGAACACTACGAATACCTTTAACATCTCTTGGACATGGCATTTTCTCAATTGCCTCCACTTTTGCTCTGTCAACTTCAATACCTCTTTCAGAGATTTTATGTCCAAGGACAATTCCTTCATTTACCATAAAGTGGCATTTCTCCCAATTAAGAACAAGGTTAGTTTCTTCGCACCTCTGCAAAACTTTATCAAGGTTGTGCAAACAATTATCAAAGGAAGTTCCATAGACGGAAAAATCGTCCATGAAGACCTCCACAATTTCTTCACAAAAGCCATGAAAAATAGCAGACATGCATCTTTGAAAAGTAGCAGGAGCATTGCATAAACCAAAAGGCATACGTCTATAAGCATAAGTTCCATAAGGACAAGTAAAAGTGGTTTTCTCTTGATCATCCTTCTTAACAGCAATTTGAGAAAAACCAGAATAACCATCAAGGAAACAAAAATGAGTCTTCTTAGACAACCTTTCTAGCATTTGATCTATAAACGGTAAAGGGTAATGATCTTTCTTAGTAACTTTGTTTACCTTCCTATAATCAATGCACATTCTATAACCAACAACTACCCTTTGAGGAATAAGCTCGTTGTTCTCATTAGGTACAACCGTCATACCTCCTTTCTTAGGAACACAATGAACAGGACTAACCCATCTACTATCAGCAATAGGATAAATAATACCAGCATCAAGGAGTTTTAATACTTCATTCCATACCACATCCTTCATCTTGGGAATTAAGCGGCGTTGATGCTCTACAACTGGCTTCGCGTCTTTCTCCATATTAATGGCATGCTGACATAAAGTGGGAGAAATCCCTTTTAAATCATCAAGAGTATATCCCATAGCTCCTCGGTGTTTCCTCAATATCTCCAATAATCTTTCTTCTTCCTTTCCTGAAAGTTTAGAACTAATAATAACAGGATATATTTTCTTATCATCAATATAAGCATATTTGAGGTCATCAGGCAAAGGTTTTAATTCAAACACAGGATCTTCTCTAGGCGGCAAAGTGGTACCAAGATCCTCCACAGGTAGATTATGCTTGAGTAATGGTGGTTGACGAAGAAGAATATCGTCAATCTCTTCTCTTTCCTTGCTAAAAACATCACTTTCGTGATCTTCCATGAATTGCTGCAAGGCATTATTAGGGGCAAGAGCAATAGAAGCAAGCTGCTCAACTCGAAAATTTTCATTAGGCGTGTCGTTTTCATAAGAAGTCTTAGCAAACTTGGAAAAATTAAACTCATAAGACTCTCCATTAAACTTAGTAAAAAAATTCTCCTTCTTACAATCTATCACTGCGCCACAAGTATTCAAAAACGGTCTACCAAAAATAATAGGGCAAGTTGTACTAGCCTCCTTACCAAGTACTAGAAAATCAGTAGGGTATTTAGTCTTACCACATAGAACTTCCACATCTCGAACAATACCAAGAGGCCAAACAGTCTCTCGGTTAGCAAGCTGAACAACCACATCAATATCTTCAAGTTCACAAGCGCCAATCTCGTGCATAATTTCTTTATAAAGCTCTAAGGGAATAGCACTTGCACTAGCACCAATATCACATAAACCATAATAGCAATGATCTCCAATCCCGACAGAAATAACAGGAACACTTGCTTTCCTGTGCTTTTTAGGATGCGAGAGAATGTTAGAAGCATCTTCACAAAAAAGAATATATTCATCTCCCACATCTTTAGTAACAAGATCTTTCAATATAGCAACAGGAGACTTAATAGTAATTTGCTCATCAGGCTCTGCAACTTTCTTAGTACTTTTATTGGACACACTTACCAAAGTAGAGTACCTTTTTACCTTAGCAGGGAAGGGTGTCTTCTCAATATAAGGTTCAGGAATGATGCTATCAACCGTACAAACTTCTGTAGCTGCAGCAGGTATATGACTAATAGAGTCTTTATAAGGCGCATGATATTTGTTCCAATCTTTCTTTGGAACATCAATATAGGAAGCAAAGGCCTTAAGACAATTAGCAAGTATTTGGGAATCAAGACCATAAGCAGCGCTAACACTATGAAAGTCATCGGTTCCCATAAAAGATTTAATGCATTCATAATCATAGTTTATACCTGACTTCCTACCTTTGTCGTTTTCCCAACCTTCAGCATTCTCTTTTATACGGTCAAGAAGTTTCCACTTGGCATCTTCTTTCATATGAGTGAATGATCCAAAACAAGAAGCATCCAAATAATCCTTATCAGGAAGGGTAAGCCGCGCATAAAAATTATCAATAACAATATTATTGGGGAGCTCATGAATGGGACATTTGAGCATCAGTAACTTCAATCTCCCCCACGCTTGGGCAATACTCTCTCCATCATGAGGCCAAAAATTATATATCTTGTTACGGTCTTTATGAATTTCACTTGGAGGATAAAACTTGGAGTAAAACAGAGGCACAATATCCTCCCATGCCATAGATGGACCATCTTGGAGTAGTCGATACCACTCTTCAGCTCTGCCTTTCAATGATATAGAGAATAATTTCTTCTTGACCTGGCTTGGTGAAATACCTGCACACCTGAACAACTCGCATAATTCATGTATAAATAATAAGTGATCACCCGGATGGACATTTCCATCTCCTGAATAGCAGTTATCCATAATACGCCCAACAATTTTCATAGGTATTTTAAAAGGATCAATTTCAGCAGGCGGCGGCGGTGGTGGTTCCTCCGCATGTGCAGCAGCAGCAGTAGCAGTAGTAGATGTGTTTCCAAATAGGAAACCAAATGGAGAGTTCTCCATAGCAGAACAAAAATAAAAGACAAAATAAAACAATACTCATAGTGACGGTTACCTTTACTAATTCCACTCTTCAATAGCTCTACACTCCCCGGCAACGGCGCCAGAAAATAGTCTTGATGACCCACAAGTATAGGGGGTGTATCGTAGTACTTTCGATAAATAAGAGTGTCGAACCCAACGAGGAGCAGAAGGTGTTGACGAGCAGTTTTGATCAAGGAATCACTGTAAATACTAGCAAACAGGTTTTCAGGAGTATTTGGTAATACGAGTAAAATAAAGTGCGAGTAAATAGAAGACGGTAGTAACAATTGCAGCAAGTGGCCCAATCCTTTATTCAGCAAAGGACAAGCCGGTTGTGTTCTTATAATAACCAAACGTTCTCGAGGACACACGGGAGGTTTCTGTCAAGAGCTTTCGCTTCATAGAGCCAATAGTATTTATTGATTTGGTAAGTGTTATGGGGGTGAACCTGTGCTAGCGCACTACCCTTACTAGGATAAATACACACTTGTGATTATAACCCTTGCAAGCATCCGCAAATACAAGAAAGTAATTAAGATAAATCTAACCATAGCCTTAAGATCTAGGATCCTACGCTCCCTGGTGCAATGGTTTCCCAACGGAGGTTTAGGTTTCTGTCACTCCAGCAACCCCACAGTCGGTGACCAAATACACAATGCATCTCACTAGGCCCATAAATGGTGAAGTATCATGTAGTCGACGTTCACATGACACCACTAGTGAAATAGCACCACAACAATATCAAACCATTAAATATTTCTCAACAATAATTCACTACTAACATCTTAACTTCTCCCATGTCCTCAAGAACTAAACGAACTACTCACAAGACATCATATGGATCATGATCAGAGGTGAAATAATGGTAAATAACAATCTGGACATAAACCTTAATTCAATGGTTCCACTCAATAGCATCAACTACAAGAGTAATCAACACCGGGAAAGTTTCCCCTATGAATATAACAAGATCCAACTCAAGATGTTACAGCGGGATGGCGAGGTGATGGTGGAGATGAAGGTGCTGGTGATGGAGATGATGATGATGATGATCCCGATGAAGTCCAGTGCGATGGTGATGACGATGGCGACGATCTCCCCTCTCCGGGAAGGAATTTCCCTGGCAGATTTCTCCCTGCCGGAGAGCTTTTTCTCTCTGGTGTTCTCCGCCCCGCAGAGGCGGCTGTGTCTAACTCTGAACCCTCCCCCTCACTTAGGTTTTCGGGGACGATCATGTACGCGAAGGGAAGAGACCAGAGGTGGGCCAGGGCCCCCTCACACAGGGCTGGCGCGGCCAGGGGTCTGGCCGCGCCGCCCTAGCGTGTGGGCCAGCCCTAGCCCCTCTCGACTCCTCCTTCTGGCTCCGTAAGTCTTCTGGGAAATTATAATTTCTGGGTATTTTTCTAGAATTTTCCTGATCTTCAAAATATGGTCTCCTGATGGTCCTTTTTCCAGCAGATTCCTGACTCCGGCAGCAGCTCCTCCGATGATCATCAAACATGTGAAAGCAAAGGAAATAACATACGTATCATGTCTAAATATGAAATATATCAATGAATAACAGTAAATTATGATACAAAATAGTGATGCAAATTGGACGTATCAAAGGTCTCGTTTCATTTTATGTATGGGCATAAAATGAATCGTAAGGTGAAAGTGCACAACCCTTGCAAGGTGTTTAAAACTAATCGATTAGCCGTGTCCTCGGTTATGGACAATTGAGTCTCTAGACATGGAATGTACGGAAGAATATCATCACCTATTCAGAATGACTAAAATCTGTCTAGAAACCCCTAGGTAGGAACTAAGGACCATTCACTCCGAGGGGTGGTGGTGCCTGAGGTTCCGACTTTGTTGAATTTCGCCCGGTGCTACATACCTAGCTAGTATGTGGTAATTGGGGGTTATCTCGACCCTGGAAAATATAAAACTTTGGAAGAAAAACTTTGAGAAAGAACTATAGGATAAAAACTGGCTTTATGCAAATCAGCCTATGAGATCCACTAGCCAAATACTCATGTAGATAGGCTCCTCACAACATCCACCAAATATGTGTCATTTGCCAGTACATCATTGTACTGACCCCTTTGGGGCTGCATATTCAACGTGCAGGTTTTACTTCGAGTAAGGAACCAGGATTAGGATCTCGAGCTTACATTCCAACATGGCTGCCTGTGGCACGTGATGAAGATGGAGGCTCCTTGCCACCTTGTTATTTCCGCTGTGTAAAATTGTAAGAATTAAATACTCTGTATCTGGATCCGCGTTGAAATCTTGATACTATGTAATGAATATTTCATTTTGTTCTGTGGTGCTATCATTGATCCAGGGAATAGCACTCAACACAGATGTTCCACCTTGATCCAAAGGTTGGGGCGTTACACTAATATAGCAAAACTATATGCTCAACAAAACAAACTCTTTGTAATCATGGAAAGCTTTCAAAGATATATTCCTTCAGACAAAAGCATTGTACTAACAAAAGAAGTTAATAAACATGATTAAACGGATCAACATATGAATGAGTGAAACATAACAACTCAAATGCTTGCTTGAGATAGAAGGGAATAGGTTGACTCAACATAAAAGGAAAAGACAGGCCCTTCGCAGAGGGAAGCAGTGATTAAACATGTGCTAGAGCTTTTCATTTGTAAAACAGAGATAAAAGTTATTTGAGAGGTGGTTGCTTTTGTCAACGACTAGCAACGGAGTTCTTGATATCTTCCATACTAAACAAGTGAGAGCGGTTCCGAGATGTTTGATTAGTTGGCACAATTGTGCTCTTTTATAGCCTGGCACTCCTCCCCACCTTTTCCTTTCTCAAAACATGGCTAACCGATTCCATCGGGTGCCAACCAACTTTCACATACCATGGAGGAGTGCCTTTTTCTTTTCTTTTTGAGATTACAATGGTCTAACCAGCTCCCTTGCAAAATTAATGACGAGCAGATGAAGCTGCCTAGTCGAGGGGTACTTAATTTAGTATGGAAGATAACAAACCCATACACTACGTCCTCATGAGCTAAAAATAGTGGCACAAAATGAGAAGTATTTGAAGGTTTTTGAAAGGTAGCACATGAAAATTTACTTGGAATGGCTTGAAACACCATGCATAGGAATTTATAGTGGACTCTTTGGAAGTAACTTGGTTTTTTTGGGACTTGGATGCACGAGAAGTATTTCCTCTCAGTACAGGTTTTTGGCTAGCAAGGCTGGGTAGCAAGCATAAGAGTTGCATGAAACAAACAAACATACATATAATAAGAACAATCATGCAAACTTCCTTGAAGGTACAACGATTTTAACTTTGAGAATAATATTGCTTATAAGCCAAACATGAAGGAAAACTGAAGTGATGTAACTACAAGCACTTCTTTCTTCTTTTTACTCAAACCTCTAGGTAATGTTGCTACTGACCAAGCTAAGTTTGCCAAAACGAACTAAATTTACTCATGCTCCCAAAGTGATACCAATACTAATCAACAAGACTAGTCATATGAGAGACATTGCAAACTAAAATAAACGGTGTGGAAATTAAACGATAAAACTTCTCATTAATATTTCATTACCGCAACTCACACCAAGGGATACATAGATAACCAACTAAGAAGAATACTTCCACACTGCAAACTATTCTATAAGATAACTTCTCTATTCATGATATGACTCTACTTGAAAAGTAAATGAGTAAAAAGGTGATGATGTGATACCGCGGCACTCCCCCAAGCTTGGAACAAGCCAAGGGGATGCCTATACCATGATGAATTAATCCTTCGGCGGTGGTGGTGAGTCTTAATCATCATCGTACTTCCAAGGCAGAGGTCCCCCATCAAGGAAGGATGTCTTGGTCTCCAATATCCCTAAACTTGCAGCAGCACTCATTTGTTGAAATCTAGCTTCATACTCACAGTTTTGGTTCTGCAAGTCGTAGAGTTGTGCTTGTAATTGGTTAGTGGTCTCATGGAGCGAAAAGATGTCCTTCCAAAGTTCTGTAGTCTCCTTCTTGTACTTGGTAACAAGCTCTTGATTAATCCTATGGATGATGTCCACCTCGCGTTCCGCCATCTTCTTATATTTAAAAACTTCTTGTTCTAGTGCTTCCATCCTGGCTTTGAGGCTCCCTTCTCCCTTAGGGACTTGGACATCTTTGATCTGCAACTCCCCATCTTTGAGCAACAACTCCTTCGGGTGCATCTTCAGCTCCCTCATATACGGATTAATGGTATCAGTAAGAGCGTTCTCCTCGGATGGACCAGACGAAGACATTGCAACTTCAAAGCTGAGAACAATCCCCTGACAGAAACAGCTCGAAACAAAAACACGACGAGAAAACGATATACAGACCTCGGGTACTCCGGGGGGTTATATAGGCGAAAATTATACATCGAGACGAAATCACAGGAGGAAACCAGGACGAAAATGAGCTCCGGGGTGGTCTCACCACAGGGCGGCGCGGCCTAGGGTGGGCCCACGCCCCCTGGTGGTGAGGAACCACCGGACTCCGTCTCCTGCCCGTTTTTGTCTCATGATTTTTCATATTTAGCGAAAACAACAAAAATATTAATGGAAAAGTTTTTCGCGAATCTTTTCTGACTAGAACTGTTACCTATTCGAAAACGAACTGTGCAGGTTCCTGCAAATTGTCCTGGATGAATTCTTCTGGAGAAACTGTTTGAATAACATCAACATCTTCATTATAAGAATCTCCAGCAATATAATGTTTGAGTCTTTGCCCATTCACCACTTGTGTAGTGTCATCTTTCAACGAAGCAATCTTTATCGCACCTGAGCGGTACACTTCCACAATAACATATGGTCCTTCCCATTTCGAGAGTAATTTTCCTGCAAAAAATCTGAGACGAGACCTATACAATAGAACTTTCTCACCAACATGAAACTCTCTTTTAAGAATTCTCTTATCATGCCATTGCTTGACTTTTTTTGAAAAGTCTGGCATTCTCATAGGCTTCGTTTCTCCACTCATCTAGAGAACTCAAATCTAACAACCTTTTCTTACCGGCGAGTTTAAAATCCCTGTTAAGCTCTTTCTCTGCCTAAAAATCTTTATGTTCTAATTCTAAAGGCAAGTGACAAGCTTTTCCGTAAACCATTTTGTAAGGAGACATGCCCATGGGGTTCTTATAAGCAGTTCTATAAGCCCATAAAGCATCGTTTAACTTGCTAGCCCAGTTTTTCCTAGATCTATTGACGGTCTTCTGCAAGATAGACTTGATCTCTCTATTTGAAAGCTCTACCTTCCCACTAGTTTGGGGATGATAAGCAGAAGCAATTCTATGATTAACGTCGTATCTAGCAAGAGTTTTTCTAAAACCGCCGTGAATAAAATGAGAACCTCCGTCAGTCATAAGATATCTAGGCACACCAAACCTAGGAAAAATAACATCCTTAAGCATTTTTAATGAGGTCTCACCATCGACACTCTTTGTTGGTATGGCTTCTACCCACTTGGTAACATAATCAACAACAACAAGTATGTGAGTATAGCTGACGAGGGGTTAACTCGACAAATGTCCTAGATGAAGGACTTAGGATCGGGGAGATAGGGCGTCGGATGAACTCGAAGGTAAAGTTAGTCGAAATAGGTATGCGTCGAAAGTAAACTTGGGTGTTCAACCTGGATCGCTTTCAATCTGCCCTACACCGTCCCCTCCTGGCCCCTATATATAGGTGGGCAGGTCTTGAGGATCGGGTAGGGTCCGATACAGATTACAATATCGACATACGGTAAGAACTCGTATTCGACTATCATTACAATTGGGCCTAGCTTATCGGGCCTCAGGGGTACTCAACTAACGGGCTCTATTATCTATACCCTTGTCAGTAGCCCCTGAGATTCTACCAGAGTTGCAGATTCGGGTTGAATCTCTAATCTTTAAATCTTCGACTTGATCAATTCTTCGACTTCTTCACATCTTCAAATCTTCGACTTGGTCTTTTCGACTTATTTTCATGATATTCTTTCGCAAGGGGTTTTGATGAGCAAGCCTGACAACTCTGACGGATCAAGAGGTCAGTTAACTGCCGGAACAGATACTTGTCACCTACTTCAAATTCAATCCCCTTGGACTTGAATTCGGGATACCGGTCAAACCCACTCTTTTGCCGCATTTAGGACTTACAAAGAATGAATCCCAGTGATTCTCAGGGTACCCAGTGCGTCCACTAGGATTTTCTTCGCGTCGTAGACACGGATACATACCAGCAGAGCGCATCCATGTGCGAATACCAGGCCACACAGGACGGATCCTGGGGTCTTACCTTCGTGACAAGTCACGGCATTCGACTCGCATTGCGATAACGCAACTCGAGAATCTCATATCGCAGTCAAATTTTGACTGAAAGTATTCGGGTTTCTTCAACCATAAAACTCGCTCCCGATGGGAGTAACACTCCTGTATTTCTCCAACTTTTAATGCTTTACCAAGAAATATCGTCGGGTGCGCGCTCAGCGCTCCCGATGGGAGTAGCCCCCGAGGCTATACTCGAAAAAGACTTTTTCGAGTATAGGCTCAAAATATAGTGCAATCCATCATCCTTCAACTCGAAATACTTCAACTTCGAGATACTTTTAAGAACATCTTGTCGTCGAATATGCCTCCACTACTCCAATAAAGATTTCCATTCGCTATCTTTGAGGGGAGCAGCCCCCAAGGCTATAATCGAAAAATCCTTCACACATAATCTTCTCTATAAATTTTGCATTTGTCGGCTCCATCCTTTTTCCTTCCTATATCATATTCTTTATGACGTCAAGGAATATGTCACTTGTATCATGGCGAACCGTTGCATGGGCAGTACTGTAAATTTCTCAATTTTTGACCGTTAGTGGGCTGCCGTTTCCACTCTTTGCGCCACGTCTCAGCCCACGATTCTTCTCCCAGAAGATATATAAGGGGCGTAGTGGGGGATTTTTACTGTTTACCAGCTCGTTCCCTCCGCCGCCTCCATTGCTGATCTCCTCTGTCTCCTCCTCTCGTGCATAGCCCCCAAGCGCACTTCGTACTGGATGCGCGTGAAACACCTGGCCACCAAGAGCACCATGGCCAAGACTTCTGCCACCAACTGGGTGCGCTCCGCCATCACAAAGAAGGAGGTGGAGAAGGCCAGGGCGGACGGCCTCATCGCCGCCCAGGATTCCATCAAATTTCCCAGTACTGAGCGGATCCCGAAGCCCCCGAGCGGTTATCGGGTAATGTTTCTTGCTTTCCTCCTCCGCGGTTTCTCTCTTCCTGCCCACGAGTTTCTCCGTGGGCTTCTATTTGTCTACGGTGTGCAGCTCCACCAGCTCACACCGAATTCCCTTCTGCACATTGCCTGTTTCGTGACCCTCTGCGAGTCATTCTTGGGCATTGAGCCCCACTTCCTTCTTTGGAGGTCAATTTTTCGGCTCTGCCCCAACGTTGCTTTGGCTAGGAAACCCGAACTGGGCGGAGCCGTCGTTTCTGTGCGCCCTGAGGCGCAATACCTTGAATTTTCCATGGCCGCATCTGTCCAAGGGTGGAGGACAAAGTGGTTCTATATCAAGGACCGCAAATCCTCTCCTGAAGATGAATACGGCCTGCCTCCTTTTGACGCTTCCCAGGAGGTAAAGAAATTGGCATCGTGGGATGCGCTCCCCTCAGATGCAGAAGTAGAAGAAATTCTTCCTCTTCTTTCCCGCATCAAGGCTTTAAAAGGAGGTCAAGGAGGTGCTCTGTCGGGTATGCAACTCATGGCGTTTTTTATTCAACGTCGAGTTCAACCCCTACAACACCGCCTTACCAAACTTTGGAATTACTCCGGCTTGGAAGATCCTACCCGCGTATCTGAAGATCTGATATCGAAAGAAGATGTCGACAAGCGAGTCAGGAATCTCACCAAGCTCACCAAGGAACATGCAGTTGCAGATTTAACCGCTGATTTTTTCGACTCCGTGCACCCTCTGCCTGAGGTATGTATCTTTGCGTTCACTTGTCATCAAACTTTGCTTGGTTTGATTTGCGTTTATTCTGTGTCTTTGCACTATGCTGACTTATTTATATGCAGGGTCACCAATTCCTTGTTTCTCGTCCTACTCTTCCAGAGGCAGGGCCCCTACCGGCTGATCTAGCCTCTCCGGCATCTGAAGCCCCCGAGGCTGACGAAAGTCAGGACGGAGATGATGTCGAAGAATCAGAAGAAGAAACTAGCTCGTCGACATCGCCTCCTCCTGCTCTTGCTGAAGATGTTGGTGTCGACAAGAAAAGGAAGCGTGTCGATGAAATCGCTTCATCGAGTTCTGCAGCGGCTGGTAAAGCCCCCGTTCTTGCAGAAGATATGGAGTACTTCGACATGCTAGCATCGTAAGTATTGTATTCGAGTTCTTCAATTGCATTGTTCTTGCCTTGTTTCCATAACTTATATTCTTCATGCAGTGATGATGAAGAGCCACCAACATATGCGACAGCTACTCCACCAACTTCTCCTACGGCCACTGATGAGCCTATTGAGCCAGATGTTGCGCCGAGGGCTACCAGGTCCTCTGTGAAGAAGGTTCCTCAAGCCCGATACCCCAAACGCTCAAAGAAGGCCAAAGAAACCGATGTTTCTCTGGAGGCTCATGCATCTACGGTTTCTTCTGACGATGTGAGCAATTCTTCTTTACTTGCTTTCCTTTCATACACTTCTGCTCTTACACACTCCTTTTCTCAGGCTTTATTGAAGAGATTCATCGCCCTGGGCACTGAATGTGCTGAGTACCTAAAGGTTGCGAAAGCTTCCGAAGGTACAATTTTGACGTCCAGTCATTACTTTTCTTCTGTGCTTTGCTATTTATCTGACTCCCTGTCGTCCTCCTTTGCAGCTGCTTTAGCAACAGCCAATGCTCGAATTGCGTCGCTGGAGGCGGAGCTTAATGCTTCGCAGAAGGCTTATGATGTTGCGGCCGCTGCTAAAGCAAGTGCTGAGAAGTCGCAGAAATCTGCGCTTGGCAAAGCAAAAAAAGCTGAAAAAGCTTTAGCTGATGCCAACAAGGAGCATGCTCAGCGGGAACAGGCCGTGGCAGATCGTCTTCACACAATGTCGACTGCCGCTGAAAGTAAGCGCTTTGCCTTGTCTTCTATTTTCGACTTCTGTTGCACTGTTATACTTGCTGACACTTGTCTCTTCTTTTCTTTTCTATTCGCTTGTTACTGTGCAGAATTTACTGGGATATCCCCGTCGTCCCTGCAAACAGACGATGATCCTCTGATGACTGCGGTTAACCTACTCGAGGCAAACTGGATATCTATCCAGGAGACTTTTGAGTTAGTTAGCCGCGTTCTATCACGGTTGTTTGTCGGGTTGTGGCCGAAGAAAAGGTCAGCGGTCCCGAAGGACAACTTGAGTAATCTTGTCAAGTCCTTCGATACAACTGAAGACCCCACTCTTCAGCTGAAAGGGCTTTCAATTAAGCGTGGCACCGAGGGTGCTATTGCACTTTCTCTTGCGCACGGTACGAACTTCGACTGGGAGAGGGTTAGCTCCCCTCATGGCCACACCCGTGATGAGATGAAGGCTTTTTTCGAGAAGGCGAAGAAGTTGGCACCTGCATTGTTGACAACTATTTCCCCTTCGGCATCTTCTGCGGTGTCTGCCGCACCTCCTCCAGCAGCGGAAGATCCAGTGCCACCGTCGACTTCTGGCGAGGAAGTTGCCGTGCCCTCTTCTGCCATGGAACACAATGCTGAGGTGGCGTAGACTCGGCTTTCTTTATAGCTTTTAGTTTTCTCCTTTTGGATGCAAAAAACTTTAGTTGCGTGCAACCCGAGAACCTTAGTCATAGGGTTTGGCACTTATGTAAATATATTTCTGGCGTATGAAGTATTATGCTGTCTCTCTGAAATGTTTCTCCTTTCTTTCCTCCTTTTGGCTTGTAGTCGATGCGCGTCAATGATCCTTTGACTCACGGTCCCGCTCCTTCTTCTGCCCGTGTGTTCGGTTCTCAGATTTCGTCGACTCCTAGTCGATGCAGTCGATGCGCAGAATACTCTTCCAGGGTTTCCGATCTTGAATCTCGCCTGACTTTAGCCAAGCGTCAAGCACAGATGGCTATTAACAAAGCTAGCAAAGCCAGTGGTTATATGAAGCAAATATCTTCACTAGACGAAAAGGTCTCCAGCTTGACGGCTAAGATTGTTCATAATGAAGAATGCGAATCTTTTATTCTTGGCATTGTCGAGTCTGCCTGCGAGATGTTGCGATGTAAGTTTTCTTTCGACTCCTTCTTTCCCTGATTGTCCCCTTCTGTTTTTGTGACACCTTTTGCCGCGATAGGCACTTGTTTGGATTTTGTTGCTGAGGACCGTCGGGTTGCTGAGCGAAATGCAGCTTTGGAGAAAATGTCGGCTGGCTTTGAGACTTTGTGGTCTGATCCTCGACGCCGGAGTGCCATTGTACTGCTTCAGGATCGTGCCCAGCATATTGGCGAGTCAGTTGATGGTTGCCGACGAGCTCTCACAACTATGCACTCTGTTATGCTTCCCCGCAATCCTTTGCCTGCGACTTTCCCGCTTCTTCTTGATACTTTCAGATCCAGCCATCGTATTCATAGATTGATAGAGCTGAACTTAGTGGCAGGTGCCAATTTTGCTCTCGGGTGGATACGCAAGTGGCACCCCAGGCTGAATTATAGCACGATGTCCCTGAGTTTGGCTCCAGGTGGGGCTAGCCTTCGGGTACATATGGAGAACACGCTGCAACCTGCTCGAAGACTCGTAGCTAGGCTTCTTGAAGCGGATGCTGCGTTTTTCCGTGAGTACCATTATTTAGATCCTTTAGGCGTAGATGATTCTGATAACCCGTTATTGTAATATTTTTGTAACGCGAGAGTGTCTTATTTTGCAACTTGTATGTCGAAAAAGTTTGTTCTCAAAGCGTTTGCGTGCGTTTACCGCATTTCTTCCTTCGAAAGACTCGTAAACTCGAATATGAGGAACGTTTCGTCTTTATTGTACTTGTAATGTAAGATACATGGGGTGACCCAAGAGATCCACTTCTACCACTGCTGCACGTGTGGATGAACCACCACCACCACCACCTGCTCAATTAGATCCTTTTAAAATACCTATAAAAATTGTCAAACGTGTTATGGATAACTGCTATTCAGGAGATGGGACTGTCCATCCGGGTGATCACCTACTTTTTATACATGAATTATGCGAGTTGTTCAAGTGTGCAGGTATTTCACCGAGCCAGGTCAAGAGGAAGCTATTCTCTTTATCATTGAAAGGCAGAGCTAAGGAGTGGTATCGGCTGCTTAAAGATGGTCCATCTATTGCATGGGAGGAAATTGTGCCTCTCTTTTATTCCAAGTTTTATCCTCCAAGTGAAATTCATAAAGATCGTAATCGAATATATAACTTTTGGCCTCATGATGGAGAGAGTATTGCCCAAGTGTGGGGGAGATTGAAGTTACTAATGCTCAAATGTCCCATTCATAAGCTCCCCAATAATATTGTTATTGATAATTTTTATGCGAGGCTTGCTCTTCATGATAAGGATTATTTGGATGCCTCCTGTTTTGGATCATTTACCCATAAGAAAGAAGATGCTAAATGGAATCTCCTCGACCGTATTCAAGAAAATGCTGAAGGATGGGAAAATGACAAAGGTAGGAGGTCAGGTATAAATTATGATTATGAATGCATTAAAACTTTTATGGGAACCGATGACTTTCATAATGTTAGCACTGCTTATGGTCTTGATTCTCAAATACTTGCTAATTGTCTGAAGGCTTTTGCCTCTTATCTTGATGTTCCAAAGAAAGATTGGAAAAATATCATGCGCCTTATAAAGATTCTATTAGTCATATTCCTGCTGCAGCTGCTGAAGTTTGTACTGTTGATAGCATTTTGCCTGAACCTTATTTTGAGAAGACACCTTTCCCTGCTAAGGTAAAAGAGCATTCTACTTTGGTAAGTGTGTCTAATAAAAGTACTAAGAAGGCTGTAGAACCTGATGAGCAAATTACTATTAAGTCTCCTGTGGCTATATTGAAGGACCTTGTTACTAAAGATGTAGGGGATGAATATATTATCTTTTGTGAAGATGCTTCTAACATTATCTCATATCCTAAAAGGCGTAGGAAAACAAGTGTTCCTGTTATTTCCGTCAGGATTGGAGATCATTGCTATTATGGTTTATGCCACATTGGTGCTAGTTCAAGCGTCATTCCTTTAGAGCTTTACAGAGAAATTATGCATGAGATTGGCCCTTGTGAACTTGAAGATATTGATGTGGTTGTTCAGCTCGCTAACAGAGAAACTGTTTGGCCTCTGGGTATTGTTCGAGATGTGGAAGTTCTTTACCGTAAGACTAAATATCCCACTGATTTCCTAGTACTTGGTACGGAAGCTAGTAAAACTTGTCCTATTATTTTTGGTAGACCCTTTTTGAATACTTGTGGTGCTGTGATAGACTGTAAGAAGGAGAATTTTTTTACTAAGTTTAATGGAGAGTCTTATGAGTTTAATTTTTCCAAGTTTGCTAAGACCTCTTATGAAAATGACATGCCTAATGAAAATTTTCGAGTTGAACAGCTTGCTTCTATTGCTCTTGCTCCTAATAATGCTTTGCAGCAATTCATGGAGGACGATGAAAGTGATGTTTACAGGAAGGAAAGAGAAGAGATTGATGATATTTTATTTCATCAACCACCGTTGATCAAGCACAATTTACCTATGGAGGATGTTGGTACCACTTTACCACCTAAGGAAGATCCTGTTTTTGAATTAAAACCTTTACCTGATGATCTTAAATATGCTTATATAGATGATAAGAAAATATATCCTGTTATTATCAGTTCTAGGCTTTCAGGAAAGGAAGAAGAAAGGTTATTGGAGATATTGCGGAAACATTGAGGAGCTATGGGATATACTCTTGATGATTTAAAAGGGATTTCTCCAACTTTATGTCAGCATGCTATTAATATGGAGGAAGATGCAAAGCCAGTTGTTGAACATCAACACCGCTTAATTCCCAAGATGAAGGAAGTGGTAAGAAATGAGGTATTGAAGCTCCTTGATGCTGGTATTATTTATCCTATTGCTGATAGTAGATGGGTTAGTCATGTTCATTGTGTTCCTAAGAAAGGAGGTATGACTATTGTGCCTAATGAGAATAACGAGCTTATTCCTCAAAGGGTAGTAGTTGGTTATAGGATGTGCATTGATTTTAGAAAGGTAAACAAAGTTACTAAGAAAGATCATTATCCTTTACCGTTTATAGATCAAATGCTAGAGAGGTTGTCTAAGAAGACGCACTTTTGTTTTCTTGATGGTTATTCTGATTTCTCTCAGATTGCTGTTAAACCGGAAGATCAAGAGAAAACCACTTTTACTTGTCCTTATGGAACGTATGCTTATAGACGTATGTCGTTTGGTTTATGCAATGCTCCTGCTACTTTTCAAAGATGCATGTCTGCTATTTTTCATGGTTTTTGTGAAGAAATTGTGGAGGTTTTCATGGACGATTTCTCCGTCTATGGAACTTCTTTTGATAATTGTTTGCACAATCTTAATAAAGTTTTGCAGAGGTGTGAAGAAACTAATCTTGTTCTTAATTGGGAGAAATGCCACTTTATGGTAAATGAAGGAATTGTCCTTGGACATAAAATTTCTGAAAGAGGTATTGAAGTTGACAGAGCAAAAGTTGAGGCAATTGAGAAAATGCCTTGTCTCAGAGATGTTAAAGGTATTCGTAGTGTTCTTGGTCATGCTGGTTTCTATAGGAGGTTTATTAAAGATTTCTCTAAGATTTCAAAGCCTCTTACTAATCTTCTTCAAAAAGATGTACCATTTGTCTTTGATGATGATTGTAAGGAAGCTTTTGAAACTCTTAAGAAGGCTTTAACTACTGCTCCTATTGTTCAACCACCTGATTGGAATTTACCCTTTGAAATTATGTGCGATGCTAGTGATTTTGCTGTTGGTGCTATTCTTGGACAGCGCGTAGATAATAAGTTGAATGTTATTGATTATGCTAGTAAGACTCTTGATGCTGCTCAGAAGAATTATGCTACCACTGAGAAAGAGTTTCTTGCTGTTGTTTTTGCATGTGATAAGTTTAGACCTTACATTGTTGATTCTAAAGTTACTATTCATACTGATCACGCTGCTATTAGATATCTTATGACTAAGAAGGATGCTAAGCCTAGGCTTATTAGATGGGTGTTGCTTTTACAAGAGTTTGATTTGCATATTATAGATAGGAAAGGTGCTGAAAATCCTGTGGCTGACAACTTGTCTAGATTGGAAAACATTTCTTTTGATCCTATTCCTTTTAATGATAGTTTTCCAAATGAACAATTGGCTTCAATAAATGTAACTTCGCGAGACCTTCCTTGGTATGCTGATTATGCTAACTTTATTGTTTCCAAGTATTTGCCTCCAACCTTTACAGCTCAGCAAAGAAGAAAATTCTTTTATGATTTGAGGCATTACTTTTGGGATGACCCACACTTATATAAAGAAGGAGTTAATGGTATTATGCGAAGATGTGTACCAGAATATGAGCAACAAGAAATACTGAGAAAATGTCATGGAAGCGCTTATAGAGGACATCATGCTGGAGATAGAACCGCACAAAAGGTTCTACAATCAGGTTTTTATTGGCCAACCCTCTTTAAAGATGCTAGAAGGTATGTGTTATCCTGTGATGAATGTCAAAGAGTAGGTAATATTTCTAGACGCAATGAAATGCCTATGAGTTACACTCTTGTTATTGAACCATTTGATTGTTGGGGATTTGAATTTATGGGTCCTTTTCCTCCTTCAAAAGCTTTCGTCGATGGGAAGCGAGTATTAAGGCACGCAATGAAAGACTGCACGACATTCTTAAAACTACAAGAGGCAGCGCTAAACAAGCAAACCGAAGCAAGGCGACAAGGATTTGAAGGAAGCAACAACCCTCCGGCAAAACAGCAAGGACACAACAGAGCTCCTCAAGGACAAGACCAGCAAAACCAGGGACACGACGACGACGAAGGGTATGTCCCATCAAAAGGACACATCACAACAATGATACAACCTGTGCCCAAGTCAAACAAAGAAGAGAAGAGTATAACTCGACAAGTCAACCTAGCAGTCATCTCTCCGCCAGCTACAACGGAGTATCTGCACTGGTCAGAACAACCAATCGAATTCAACAGAGAAGACCACCCTATAACAGTACCTCAGCCGGGAAACGTGCCTTTGGTACTCAAAGCTCAAATCGGCGCGTATGATGTCGACAGAATATTCATGGACGCAGGGAGTGTAATTAACCTGATATACGCAAAAACACTCCGAGCAATGCATATATCACTAGAGTTCCTGAAACCAATAGATTGTTCCTTCCACGGGATCGTGCCAGGAAGTGCCAATTACCCACTGGGTCGAATAGCACTCAATGTTTGCTTCGGCAACCGACAAAACTATAGAAGAGAAAAGTTAGACTTCGAAGTAATGGACTGGCCATCTCAATATCACGCGATCCTCGGACGACCCGCGTTTTCGCGATTCATGGCAGTGCCTCACTATACATATTTGGTACTCAAAATGCCAGGACCAAGAGGAATAATTACAGTGAAAGGAAGTTTTGAAGTTTCAGATCTCTGCGACAGGGAGTTCCACAAGATGGCGCAAAATTTTGGCGTAATAGCCAACCACGGAGAAAAAGCAAAAAGCGCGATTACAGAGGGCGTCAAGCTACTCGAAGGACGCGTCGCGGAGCCCGAAACGAAGAAGCCGCACACAGGAGTATCAGAAGAAGATAAAGACGCAGGAGAAGAAGGGAAGACCATGATGGCATAAGCATCATAAGACAATAGAGTAGAATAGAACAATAAGGCTGTAAAAGCCACGAGTTATACCAGGGGCAATGCCCTCTAGATCCAGAACACAGGTCACAGGCCGGATCTCTTGGGTCACCCCATGTATCTTACATTACAAGTACAATAAAGACGAAACGTTCCTCATATTCGAGTTTACGAGTCTTTCGAAGGAAGAAATGCGGTAAACGCACGCAAACGCTTTGAGAACAAACTTTTTCGACATACAAGTCGCAAAATAAGACACTCTCGCGTTACAAAAATATTACAATAACGGGTTATCAGAATCATCTACGCCTAAAGGATCTAAATAATGGTACTCACGGAAAAACGCAGCATCTGCTTCAAGAAGCCTAGCTACGAGTCTTTGAGCAGGTTGCAGCGTGTTCTCCATATGTACCCGAAGGCTAGCCCCACCTGGAGCCAAACTCAGGGACATCGTGCTATAATTCAGCCTAGGGTGCCACTTGCGTATCCACCCGAGAGCAAAATTGGCACCTGCCACTAAGTTCAGCTCTATCAATCTATGAATACGATGGCTGGATCTGAAAGTATCAAGAACAAGCGGGAAAGTCGCAGGCAAAGGATTGCGGGGAAGCATAACAGAGTGCATAGTTGTGAGAGCTCGTCGGCAACCATCAACTGACTCACCAATATGCTGGGCACGATCCTGAAGCAGTACAATGGCACTCCGGCGTCGAGGATCAGACCACAAAGTCTCAAAGCCAGCCGACATTTTCTCCAAAGCCGCATTTCGCTCAGCAACCCGACGGTCCTCAGCAGCAAAATCCAAACAAGTGCCTATCGCGGCAAAAGGTGTCACAAAAACAGAAGGGGACAATCAGGGAAAGAAGGAGTCGAAAGAAAACTTACATCGCAACATCTCGCAGGCAGACTCGACAATGCCAAGAATAAAAGATTCGCATTCTTCATTATGAACAATCTTAGCCGTCAAGCTGGAGACCTTTTCGTCTAGTGAAGATATTTGCTTCATATAACCACTGGCTTTGCTAGCTTTGTTAATAGCCATCTGTGCTTGACGCTTGGCTAAAGTCAGGCGAGATTCAAGATCGGAAACCCTGGAAGAGTATTCTGCGCATCGACTGCATCGACTAGGAGTTGACGAAATCTGAGAACCGAACACACGGGCAGAAGAAGGAGCGGGACCGTGAGTCAAAGGATCATTGACGCGCATTGACTGCAAGCCAAAAGGAGGAAAGAAAGGAGAAACATTTCAGAGAGACAGCATAATACTTCATACGCCAGAAATATATTTACATAAGTGCCAAACCCTATGACTAAGGTTCTCGGGTTGCACGCAACTAAAGTTTTTTGCATCCAAAAGGAGAAAACTAAAAGCTATAAATAAAGCCGAGTATACGCCACCTCAGCATTGTGTTCCATGGCAGAAGAGGGCACGGCAACTTCCTCGCCAGAAGTCGACGGTGGCACTGGATCTTCCGCTGCTGGAGGTGGTGCGGCAGACACCGCAGAAGATGCCGAAGGGGAAATAGTTGTCAACAATGCAGGTGTCAACTTCTTCGCCTTCTCGAAAAAAGCCTTCATCTCATCACGGGTGTGGCCATGAGGGGAGCTAACCCTCTCCCAGTCGAAGTTCGTACCGTGCGCAAGAGAAAGTGCAATAGCACCCTCGGCGCCACGCTTAATTGAAAGCCCTTTCAGCTGAAGAGTGGGGTCTTCAGTTGTATCGAAGGACTTGACAAGATTACTCAAGTTGTCCTTCGGGACCGCTGACCTTTTCTTCGGCCACAACCCGACAAACAACCGTGATAGAACGCGGCTAACTAACTCAAAAGTCTCCTGGATAGATATCCAGTTTGCCTCGAGTAGGTTAACCGCAGTCATCAGAGGATCGTCGTATGTTTGCAGGGACGACGGGGATATCCCAGTAAATTCTGCACAGTAACAAGCGAATAGAAAAGAAAAGAAGAGACAAGTGTCAGCAAGTATAACAGTGCAACAGAAGTCGAAAATAGAAGACAAGGCAAAGCGCTTATTTTCTATATATTATGCATGTAAAAATAATAGGGAATCGCAATTTCCACTATGATTCGAGCACCACGGCCTCCAAATGATGCCGATGCCGATATCGGCATGGTCAGAACGGGTATGCATGCTCGCCGCCACTGCTAGGTCACCGTCGGGATGCACCCTCAATCCCGTCCCCTCATTCGATCACTGACACACCAGAGATACCGCCGAGGCCAATGACGAACGTACATGCTGATGCCAATGCCAAACATGCACGCCGCTGTGGGCACGGCCACGCCGCCCCGCTATGCTGAACGCCACAGACCACTGCGAGGTCTTTCCCTTCGCCACCACACTACCCTAGCACCTATCTATACACGCCAGAAAGGAGAGACACTAGTTTTCTCTACATTGCTCGCGTTCGTGTCCGACACCGTCAGTCAAACAGTTGAGGTCGTCGTCGATGTCCTCGACCATTTCTTCTCTTCTTTGCATGGTTAAACGCGTCTAGTTCATATCTATCTAATGCGTCTGGTCTCACCTCATGCAGTTCTTAGTGGACGTCGATCTCATCTCGGCACCCCGCATGCCACCTCCTCCGTGCCATCGCTGTAGAGCTCCGTTTAAAAATCTAATCATACCCCTGTTGACGAGGGGTTAACTCGACAAATGTCCTAGATGAAGGACTTAGGATCGGGGAGATAGGGCGTCGGATGAACTCGAAGGTAAAGTTAGTCGAAATAGGTATGCGTCGAAAGTAAACTTGGGTGTTCAACCTGGCTTGCTTTCAATCTGCCCTCCACCGTCCCCTCCTGGCCCCTATATATAGGTGGCCAGGTCTCGAGGATCGGGTATGGTCCAATACAGATTACAATATTGACATACGGTAAGAACTCGTATTCGACTATCATTATAATTGGGCCTAGCTTATCGGGCCTCAGGGGTACTCAACTAACGGGCTCTATTAACTATACCCTTGTCAGTAGCCCCTGAGATTCTACCAGAATTGCAGATTCTGGTTGAATCTCTAATTTTTAAATCTTCGACTTGATCAATTCTTCGACTTCTTCACATCTTCAAATCTTCGACTTGGTCTTTTCGACTTATTTTCATGATATTCTTTCGCAAGGGGTTTTGATGAGCAAGCCTGACAACTCTGACGGATCAAGAGGTCAGTTAACTGCCGGAACAGATACTTGTCACCTACATCAAATTCAATCCCCTTGGACTTGAATTCGGGATACCGGTCAAACCCACTCTTTTGCCGCATTTAGGACTTACAAAGAATGAATCCCAGTGATTCTCAGGGTACCCAGTGCGTCCACCAGGATTTTCTTCGCGTCGTAGACACAGATACATACCAGCAGAGCGCATCCATGTGCATATACCAGGCCACACAGGACGGATCCCGGGGTCTTACCTTCGTGATAAATCACGGCATTCGAGTTTCGTTGCGATAACGCAACTCGAGAATCTTATGTCGCAGCCAAGTTTTTTTGACTGATAAAATCAAAGAATTTTGGACTTTTGATTTGATCTTCTTCGCTCCCGATGGGAGTAATCTCTCTGCACTTTGTCGACTATATAGTCGAAGGTTGTATACTAATCCTTTTTCATCTCCAATATCTATTATCTCATCCTCTATCGGGTGCGCGCTCAGCGCTCCCGATGGGAGTAGCCCCCGAGGCTATGTTTGGATACTTGTAGTCAAGCATAGGCTCAAAGTTTAGCTCTTCTTTCTCCTGCTGACGTCTACTGTTGGCAAGCCCCCGAGTCCAAGTCGAGGTTTTCATATCACATGACCACAGTCTCCTCTTCTTGTTTTTCCTCTTTGGTACTATCGTCTGCTGTGTGCAGAATTTAACTCCTGTTGTAAAATATGTTTACGGGCCTTGCTGTAGCCCGGGGGCCCGATAATATATGCTTATAAATAAAGCATCTTCTGACAATGGTAGAAACCCTAATCAGATTCCTCCCCCGCCGCATCATCTTCTCTCTCCATCTAGGGTTTTCCTAGGCTTTTCCCTTGTTCACATGGCTGACGCTGATGGTTCTCGTCTGAACCTTGGCTCTCCGGTGGCGCCGCGAGGTCGGGGTCGTCCTCGTGGAAGTAAGAACGGGAACAATACCACTCCAGCCGCCGCAGGATCATCATCGGCCGTTCCGGCGAAGCGTCGCCCCGGCCGCCCACCTGGTAGTAAGAACAAGCCCAAGGTGACTGGCGCTACTCCTGGTCTAATCGCTCCTCCTCTTGCTGCTTCCGTTACTCCTGCTGCGCCTCCCCGGATCTTTTCTTTCTTCTGCATTGCCATGGCGCAGTGTCGCGAGATTCAGCGCCTGCCGCTGAATTTCACCAAGTTCATGGATGGGCGCGAACTGGGAGAGGTAGTTCTCCGCGAACAGTCTGGCAGTGGTATCCCATACGAGGTGGAGGTGTGGTATGATGGCGACGGCGAGCAGTACTTGAGGGGCGGCTGGTCAGAGTTTGCAGAAGACCACGACATCCACCAAGGCTTCTTCATGGCCTTCGATTTCCACATCGGCACGTCGAAGTTCGACGTGAAGATCTATGACGGCACCCAATGCCAGAAGAAATATGAAGCTGAAGTCCACTTCCATTAGAATTTACTTTTTATGTAATTTTGTTCGATAATGTCCTTGCTACCATGTTATCTGTAATCAATATTCGAGCTTTGTGTCGATGTTTTTGCTAGTACCAGGAAAACAAGTCATTGTTCTGAGGTACGCTTTCCATCTATCGGGTTCTTTGTGAACCAATTTATACGAAGAATATCGGGATGAACCACCACCACCACCACATGGGGTGACCCAAGAGATCCGGCCTGTGACCTGTGTTCTGGATCTAGAGGGCATTGCCCCTGGTATAACTCGTGGCTTTTACAGCCTTATTGTTCTATTCTACTCTATTGTCTTATGATGCTTATGCCATCATGGTCTTCCCTTCTTCTCATGCGTCTTTATCTTCTTCTGATACTCCTGTGCGCGGCTTCTTCGTTTCGGGCTCCGCGACACGTCCTTCGAGTAGCTTGACGCCCTCTGTAATCGCGCTTTTTGGTTTTTCTCCGTGGTTGGCTATTACGCCAAAATTTTGCGCCATCTTGTGGAACTCCCTGTCGCAGAGATCTGAAACTTCAAAACTTCCTTTCACTGTAATTATTCCTCTTGGTCCTGGCATTTTGAGTACCAAATATGTATAGTGAGGCACTGCCATGAATCGCAAAAACGCGGGTCATCCGAGGATCGCGTGATATTGAGATGGCCAGTCCATTACTTCGAAGTCTAACTTTTCTCTTCTATAGTTTTGTCGGTTGCCGAAGCAAACATTGAGTGCTATTCGACCCAGTGGGTAATTGGCACTTCCTGGCACGATCCCGTGGAAGGAACAATCTGTTGGTTTCAGGAACTCTAGTGATATATGCATTGCTCGGAGTGTTTTTGCGTATATCAGGTTAATTCCACTCCCTGCGTCCATGAATATTCTGTCGACATCATACGCGCCGATTTGAGCTTTGAGTACCAAAGGCGTGTTTCCCGGCTGAGGTACTGTTATAGGGTGGTCTTCTCTGTTGAATTTGATTGGTTGTTCTGACCAGTGCAGATACTCCGTTGTAGCTGGCGGAGAGATGACTGCTAGGTTGACTTGTCGAGTTATACTCTTCTCTTCTTTGTTCGACTTGGGCACAGGTTGTATCATTGCTGTGATGTGTCCTTTTGATGGGACATACCCTTCGTCGTCGTCGTGTCCCTGGTTTTGCTGGTCTTGTCCTTGAGGAGCTCCGTTGTGTCCTTGCTGTTTTGCCGGAGGGTTATTGCTTCCTTCAAATCCTTGTCGCCTTGCTTCGGTTTGCTTGTTTAGCAACCAAATGGAGAATTCTCCATAGCAAAATAAAATAAAAAAAAAACAATACTCACAGTGACGGTTACCTTTACCAATTCCACTCTTCAATAGCGCTTCACTCCCCGGCAACGGCACCAGAAAATAGTCTTGATGACCCACAAGTATAGGGGGTGTATCGTAGTACTTTCAATAAATAAGAGTGTCGAACCCAACGAGGAGCAGAAGGTGTTGACAAGCGGTTTTGATCAAGGATTCACTGTAAATACTAACAAACGGGTTTTCAGGGGTATTTGGTAACGCAAGTAAATAAAGTACGAGTAAATAAAAGACAATAGTAATAATTTCTGCAAGTGTCCCAATCCTTTCTAGAGCAAAGGACAAGCCGGTTGTGTAACTTATGATGACCAAATGTTCTCGAGGACACACGGGAGTTTCTGTCAAGTGCTTTCGCTTCATACCACTAAATAATCTTTATTGGTTTGATAAGTGTTATGGGGGTGAACCTGTGCTAGCGCACTACCCTTACTAGGATAAATACACACTTGTGATTATACCCCTTGCAAGCATCTGCAAATACAAGAAAGTAATTATGATAAATCTAACCACAGCCTTAAACTCTAAGATCCTATGCTCCCTGGTGTAATGGTTTCCCAACGGAGGTTTAGGTTTCTGTCACTCCAGCAACCCCACAATTGGTAGCCAAATACACAATGCATCTCACTAGGCCCATAAATGGTGAAGTATCATGTAGTCGACATTCACATGACACCACTAGTGAAATAACACCACAACAAATAATTATCAAACCATTAAATATTACTCAACATAATTCCACTACTAACGACTTGACTTCTCCCATGTCCTCGAGAACTAAACGAACTACTCACAAGACATCATATGGATCATGATCAGAGGTGAAATAATGGTAAATAACAATCTGAACATAAACCTTAATTCAATGGTTCCACTCAATAGCATCAACCACAAGAGTAATCAACACCGGGAAAGTTTCCCCTAAGAATTTGACAAGATTCAACTCAAGATGTTACAGCGGGATGGCGTGGTGATGGTGGAGATGAAGGTGCTGGTGATGGTGATGATGATGATGATCCCGATGAAGTCCGGCGCGATGGCGATGATGATGGCGATGATCTCCCCTCTCCGGGAAGGAATTTCCCCGGTAGATTTCTGCCTGCCGGAGAGCTTTTCTCTCTCTGGTGTTTTCCGCCCCGCAGAGGCGGCGGTGTCTATCTCTGAGCCCCCTTGACTTAGGTTTTCGAGGACGATGAAATACGCGAAGGGGCTCTGGCAGAAGTGGGCCAGGGTGGCCTCACCATAGGGCGGCGCGGCCAGGGGCTGGGCGGCGCCCCCTGGTGGTGAGGCTGCCCTGTGGCCCCTCTCGCCTTCTCCTTCTGGCTTCTTCAGTCTTCTGGTAAAATATAATTTTCTGGTATTTTTCTGGAATTTCTTGATCTTCCGAAATATGGTGTCTTGACGGTCCTTTTTCCAGCAGAATCCTGACTCCGGCAGCAAATCCTCCAATGATCATCAAACATGTAAAAACAGAGGAAACAACATAAGTATCATCTCTAAATGTGAAATATATCAATGAATAATAGTAAATTATGATACAAAATAGTGATGCAAAATAGACGTATCACGGTGTTTCCGAGTTGGTAAGATGTTTTTTTCTTGTGTGATCATTTCATTGTGTTAGATTGGCATCCTTTACTTAGCTTTAACTATAGGTGCCACAAGCATTGGGCTACTTCAAGGAGGTGGAGAAGCATGCCTTCACATTGAGCCATTGTTGGCTCAAGCTCAAAGATTATGAGGAGTGGAAGGCTAGCTTCGTCCTTTGGTACAAGGATGCAAAGCGGACCGCCGAGGACAATGAACAAGAGACTCCGTGCGAGGGCGGAGCATACGCAAAACGCCCAAGAGGCCACAAGGCAAGCAAGACCGACTTGCGCCATGAAGCTTCAGGCATTGCACTAGGGAACACTTTGAAGTTGGTCTTTGCCGACAGGAAGAAGCAAGTGCCAAGAGGGATGAATAAAGGTGTCGGGACAAAGAGGAGCGTATGCAAAGCTTCGCCGACATACAAAGTAAGACTGTAACAACCCAATTTTTTGGAAAATAGAAATAAATGGATTTATTAAAATACCAAATTTTGGAGACAACAAAAACTTTTATTTTGAATACAAGATTAATTTCTTGTCTTTTAAAAACTTGTGAATTTGAGCATTTGCTCCCATGCTTCAAATAAAAAGAGTATGAGAAGGGTTTTAAAACAAATCCTTTGATCCCCAATTTTTAAATAAAGATCTTTGTTAAATTGAAATAGTTTTCTAACTATTAAATTTTCATGCATGGGACATGCTAAACCCATTTGGGTCAATTACCAAACCGAAATTAAGTCAAGCAATCCCAAACAAATAGAAAAGAATCAAGAAACTAAACTGCAACACAAAAACCTAAGTAAGAAGTGAGGAAGTAGTGATCTTAATAAAATTATTGATTACACTACTTTACCCCTTTGTACTCAGAATTCTTGAACTGGACCATCATGCATCTCTCCACCACAACTAAGAACAAGTTACAAAGAATCCAATACAATAAAGTTTGAAACAAAAATCAACTTGGAACTCTCTTTAATATTCTACCCAAGTTTGAATTCAAATCACAGGTCATTCCCAACTCCATGTCATCTCCAAGAAGAACAAACACCTTTGGACCAAGATAAAACTCTTGCACTTCATATTGCGTGTATGCATAGATTCTTAATATGGGTCTTTTATGATTTCATGTGTGTTTTAATTTGTTGTGCAATGTTTAGTTAATTCAAACCTAACCAATAGAAGCATTAGAGAAGAACCATAAAGATCAAAAGAACCAGAAACAAGAGAAATAAAGAAAAAGAGAAGAAAAGATGATCTAGAAAAAGTTAACCACTACCCTACTTTGGACCCTTAGAATAAGAAATCTGTAACTCAAGCCAAGGTATGGTCAGTTAGTTGAGCTTGACCAGGTAGTTGAGCTTGACTAGATCACATACTAACTCAACCAAGAAGTTTCCAGCAAAAACTCAAACCCTAAGCTCTTTCAAAATCTGTCCAAAGTTTGAATCTGAAACAGAAACCATACTTCAAAATTGAAATAAGATTTTTTCCAAACACCCTATTTCTTCATAACAAAAATATGTTTAGAATCCCTATCCAATATAATGACCAACCCAATTTGAAAATTTCGAAAATTCGAATTTTTATTTCTTGCGGACATTTCGTCGAACACCCTGTGGGCAGAAATCCAGAAAATCCAACTCACTGTATATGACACTGTTTCCGTACTACCTAGCCGACCTAGCCGTACTGGAGGACATCCCCTCTCACCCCTTGGTCGATCCCAGTGCCCCCTGCCCCGACCCCAGGCCGTGAGACATGGAAGGCATGGAGGAAAACCGCCCCGGACCCCCTAGTGTGTCCCCTTCTGAACCGACCACCCCGCCGCCCGTAAACGCGCCAGCGAGTGCCTGCAACCTTCCACAGCACCCAGCCGAAAGCCCCGACCGCCCCTCTCCTCCGTTAGCCGACACCGGCCGCGCTCTCTCCGCAGATCCCCTCGCCCCGTGCTCCCTCTCCCGTCTATAAAAAGGCCGCCATTGTTTGCAGGAAAGATTCCCCTCACCTCCCTCTACCTCCTAGACATCATCTCTTCGCTAGTTGGTCGCCGGTTGGAGCTCGCCGGAGTAGACCGAGCTCCGGAGCGCGCAGCCGTTCCCGATGTTCCAGCGTCTCCCTCAAGCTGCCGCCTGGACGAGGTGGAGGAGGAGAAGCTCCTCCGCCGGACTGTAGATCTCCATCGCCTCCCGTCCTCTCTGCATCGAGCCCCGCCGCCGTGCCCTTCGCCTCGCCGTCGGTGAGCCTCCCAGTAACCCGAGTCGAGAAGACGTACGTACCGATTCGATTATAACGTGCTGACAGGCCGGGCCCTCTTGTCAGCCGAATTTTTTTTTTCCCGCGCACCCAGGACCCCCCCGGTTGGGCCAGCCCAGTTCGGTCTGGTCTGCTCCCAGCCCAGCCAGCCTGTGTGTCCGGCCCAGGTTAAAAAAAAAAGGGTAATTAGGTTTGGCGAATTTCCGAAATTGTTTTCAGAGGCTGTCTTAGATTTAAATTTCCCGGAGATCTACCGATCCAAATCTAGCAAATGAATATGTTTTGGAAACCTTAGAACGTAAGCTATCCATTAGAAGTGGTTTCAACACAATTATATTTATATAATGGTTGCAGTAAAAATAACAAAACAGGAGCTTTTTCACCTTAGAAAATTCTTATCAAATCAAATAAAATTCCTAAAAATATAAATCCAACTTTAGAAATTCACAATTAGTGATGCCCATCTGCCTATGGCATTAGATCTCATTTTTGAACATTTTAAAGTAAATGCTATTTACCTATATGGTTAAATAGGCATTTGCCATATAGGATTTTTTTAAACTCAAATCTATAATCGAAATTCTTATGGAACTCTTGTTGTTTAAACACATTTTCCAAATACCATCTGTAGGTATTGATCTTAGTCCATGTGTACTTGTAGAAGGTAATTGGGAAATTTAATCCTACATGGTAGTAATTAGAAACTCAAACTTGCACACCTATTTCAAAATAAATGGAAATGATATGAAACCAATTCAAATCAACCACATTTCTAAATATTGATCTATAACCTTTGATCCCATTCAACTAGGATCTATAGACTCTACTTGTGGATTCAAACTTGATCACTAAATAGTTGCAAACTAGAAATGGCTTCAATAAAAGAAAAAGACTCCAAATCCTATGAAGCCACTTTGGTTGAACCCTAATCTTAAATATCTACATTAGTCCATGACCTTGGTCAATAAGGACTTGCAGGAGATATTTTCATAATCCAAAATAAATAAACCCTACTTAGATACAACCACTCAATCATCTCATCCATCGAAACTCAATGATCTTCGAAACCACTCTCCATAGACTTCCTAGATCGCTCCCCTTACCCCAAGTATCCTTATTTGCTTGAGTATGTATTGTTTGTGAATGGTGTAGTGATTGTATGCTTATTTGATTTTCGACGATTAGACGACAACGAGAGTAAGGAGAATGGATCCCGAAGTCAACCAAGGAATGGAGATGGAGATCAACCAATCCAAGATGAAGATGAAAACTATTTTGACTTTGCCAAGCCAGGCAAGCCATCTTTTGATTCATACTCCCAATGCCTAGTTTTAATATTGCATTCTACTTGTTTTAAGTAAATTGCATGATTGAATTGCTAGAGTAGAATGATAGAAGTGTAGTGATGTCTTGTTGAACAAGAGCATCAAGTTGAGTTTATCCAACTCTATTTAATAGTCATCACTCAAGGTAGTTGCTTAGTCGCTAATAATATTGAGGCCATCTATAAGGGGAACTCTAGTTGAAATTGGTGACTTGAACTTGAAACCTGAATGGGAGATTGCTCCTACATAATGGTTTTATGAAAGAAAATAATATTGACTAAGAACTATGAAATGTATTTCTCAATTGACAACGAGTGATGTACTATGGGAGCCAATTATACCGTACGACCACATTACCCCTGAATGGGAAGGGGCTTATTCCTAGCTTGTTTATTTTAGTATGGGAGGTCTTGTTTCATCCTTTATAGAAGCATTCCATGCATGGTTGCTTCCGAACCAAGTGGTTATTGGAAATTTTCCTTCCTGAAGATTTCCATCCGTCCGGCACTCCGGAGTGGGCAAAACTAGAGGCGCCGAAACGGGGGAATCCGTGTCTCGGGCTCTAGGGAAGGATCCCATACTAGGGTAGGCAAGTGAAAGAGTTTGTTTGATTATCTGAACCCCGCATACTTTTGTATGACGGACCGTGGATTTCTCCCGGCAGATGTATCGAATCTTGTGGGTAAAGTGTACCCCTCTGCAGAGGTTTTTCAAACTATTCGAATAGCCGCGTCCGCGGTCATGGACGGTTGGCAAGCTGTGCCTGGCTTTTGTCAATAATGAAAACAACTTATGGTGAACTTGGTGAATGACATGACTTGAATTGACTTGACTTGACCATGATGTTGACACACTTGAAATTCCTCTTTAGATTGAACTTAGAGAACTAAACTTCTTTTCTACAAATGAACATTCTTGGGAAATAAAGCTAGCATTTTGCAAATAACCCTAGTGCTTAGTCCACCATATCAACCATGCATATCTCTTTCCCCACTTTGTTTATAAGATGGTTTGCGAGTGCATCCAATGTACTCATGGCTGTGTCCCTGGCTATTAACTTGGCTAGACTTGAAGGAGCAAGATCAAGAAGGAAGGACTCATTGACGGCTTTGCGAATTAGGCTCGTTTCCTACTGTCTGCTTTGCCTGTGCGGTTGAAGCTTGACAATATGGACCCAAAGTGTTATTCCGCTGCATGTCGATGTAATGTAAGGTTTGGTCTGTGCGACCACCTATGTAATCCCCTTTATTTACTATTAATGTCTATGACTGTGATATCAACTACGTTATGTAAATCACACCATTGATTCTGGGATTGTGATGGATTACATAACGGGCACTTCGAATTTGTTATCAAATTTGAGGTCGTCACAAAGACCCTTGAAGTAGGCCTGGAATTTGAGCCGAGCCGCGCCAGCTCGGCTCGACTCACTAAAGCTCGATAAACTAGCGAGTTAGCTTGGCTCGGCTCGTTTAACAATCGAGTACAGAAATGAAACTCGGCTCGACTCGCAAAACTCGCGAGTGGCTCGGTAAAATAGTTAACATGCAACATCATAGATTTCTATTCAAGTATTTCTAAATATTTTGGAATATTAGTGCAATCATCACCATAATAAATGAAAATTCTAACACCATCAACTAATATGTAGTCAATAAATTGCAAAAATAAGGAACAATCGATCACACGGAGGAAAGATTTAGTGGTACACATACCTTTACCGAGTTACACGAGCTAAATGAGTACTCGGTAACTCGGCTCGTTTAGCTTGAACTCGTTTAACAACAAAAATAAAACTCGACTCGGCTCGTTTTACACCGAGTTCAAGTCAAGCCGAGTCGAGTTGCGAGCTAATCATTTAGCTCACGAGTTTCGAGTTTTGTTCCAGGCCTACCTTGAAGTCCAATAAAGGAAGCTCGATCTTGCGGATGTGAAAGAAAGGGTAAGGGCCAAGGAGCTAGAGCTCAAAGCAAAGGAGTGCAAGGCCACTGATGACCCACAAGTATAGGGAATCGCAACAGTCTTCGAGGGAAGTAAAACTCAAATTTATTGATTCGACACAAGGGGAGCCAAAGGATATTTATAAGCCTTAACATATGAGTTATCAATTCAGCTGCACCTGGAAACAGACTTGCTCGCAGCGGTTTATCAGTAGCAACAGTTTTATAGTGGTGACAGTAGTAAAATAGTAGCAACAATAATAAAGTAAAAACAGTAATAGTAGCAATAGTAAATTGTAGGATTAAATACTGTAGGCATAGGGATGGATGTACGGGCGTTGCATGTATAAGATAATTCATGAAATCAGTAAGACATGGGCAATTGCAGATAAATAATGATAAAGCATCCT
This sequence comes from Dactylis glomerata, assembly GCA_007115705.1. Classification (NCBI taxonomy): domain Eukaryota; kingdom Viridiplantae; phylum Streptophyta; class Magnoliopsida; order Poales; family Poaceae; genus Dactylis; species Dactylis glomerata. The sequence goes on along the minus strand of QXEO01000439.1, from coordinate 63,270 downwards.
AGTACTAAACAACCATACGCATGTGTTCCGTATATAGTCGTACGTGCTCGCAATGAGAAACTTGCACGACATCTTCTGTCCTACCAGCCTGTTTGCAGCAGGGCCTCAAGGAAATCTACTGGTAATTAAGATACTCCTTTTAATAAAGTACCAGAGCAAAGCATTAACACTCGGTGAACACATGTGATCCTCACATCACAGCCATCCCCTCCGGTTATCCCTATTGCTATCACTTTGGGGCCTCGGGTTCCGGACAACGATATGTGTATACAACTTGCAGGTAAAATCATAAACAACAAGTATCATAATGAAACAATAACAAGTTTAGATCTGATATCATGGCACTCGGGTCCAAAGTGACAAGAATTAAGCACAACAAATTACAACAATGTCATAAGCACTAGTAATAGATACTAGGCACCATGCCCTAACAATCTCATAGCAAATTACATGAATAATCTCATCCAATCCCTACCACCCCTTCGCCTACAGCGGGAATTACTCACACATGGATGGGGGAGTCATGGATGGTTGATGGAGAGACGTCGGTGATGATGGTGATGAAGATCTCCTCCAAATCCCCGTCCCGGCAGGGTGCCAGAACGAAGTTTTTGGTTCCGAATCACGGTTTCTGATGGTGGCAGCGCAGCGGAACTCTATCTGGGAAAATGCCGAACCCCCGATAGTTTCAGGTATGGAGGTATATGTAGGCGAAAAGAGGGCTCGAGGAGGCGGCTGGGGTGGCCTCACCACACCCTGGCGCGGCCAGGCCTGGGCCGCGCCACCAGGGGGTGTGGCGGCCTCCCAGCCCCTCTCTGTCTCGTATTCTGGCTCCGTGGGTCTTCTGGTAAAATAGGATTTTTGCAGATTTTTCCGGGATTTTTCTGAAAGTTGGATTTCTGCACAAAAACAAGACACCAGGGCAATTCTGCTGAAAACAGCGTTAGTCCGTGTTAGTTATATTCAAAACACACAAATTAGAGGAGAAACAACAGCAAAAGTGTTCGGGAAAGTAGATACATTTTGGACGTATCAGCCACCTTGCTTGCCGAGGAGAGCAAGATTATGATGGCCGACTTGAGTGCCTTGGACCCGACAAGAAGGGCATTGTATGAGAGCAAGCAAGCCATCATTCGTGCACGCGATGCATGAATTTGTATTTCTTGTGTTACTTTTGGTGGCCATGAACTGAACCATGTAACTTGCCAGCGCGAACCTGATTGTTGTTCTATGTTAATTTTGGTCATTGCCCTGTTTTATTTTTATTTTTTGAGTCCAAACTGGCGGCAAGTGTGGGCCGATTTTTGCCCGTCCGGTAAAATGGTTCGCCCCGCTGGGCGCATTCCCGACCCAAATGGACAGGCATTATCCGCGCGGGATTTGGTGTCCGCGGCCCAACCCAAACGCACCGATCCGGACCATTTTGGACACCTAAATGGGTCGGCCCGCTCGAGATGCCCTCACATCAGCCGACATTGATGATATTTTTATCAACCACGTGGCTACGCTTAATCAAGATCCTACATCGCCAGTTGTCTCTGGTCCGACTCGGTCTTGTGGCCTTGAAGGTGCCAGTCGACCCTCTCACAACCGTCACGACCCGGTCACGTAGGGCCTGATAAACAGCCGGTCGTCCCAGTGATGAACAGTCGGTCGTTGCAGCGATACTGGCTTGTGCTTTTCTCATTGTGGTGACCTAGCACACCACTGCATGTTGTAGTGCGTGAGCCGTTGGCATAAAACTCACGAAAACACAGTTCCTTGAATATTACACCCAACAGAGTTGTACAACAGAAACATCGCGGGACCAAGTCTGTTCTATTCATAGCATAGATCTCTTTACAGAAGATCCTCGGAACCTCCGTGACACAAGTAGTTGTCAGGTGAGTCCCTTAATCAAACCAAAATCCAGAAGAAGCATCTTGTCGACTACTCCACGACAAGACCTATCCCACGTCCTATTTGTCTTACGATTGCTTGGTAAAGCAATTCTATGCAAAGGTAAATTCTATGATATGGGAATTAGTTCCCTCCTATATTCTACCTACAGATCCGTGGACTTCAATTCCATATTTGACTAGTATCCTACTGTCGACTCCTCATGTCTTGTGAAGTATGCCTTCTGTCGTCCTCCGGTGCTGGTAGATCGTTCGTGTCTTCTCCTAAGATCTAGCAAGGGTTGAGTATGGGTGTACTCAGCAAGTTCTATGGTGGGTTTTTGATGCACTATCTACAGCCGTGGATCAAAGAATCCTAGGCTTATGCAAGTTTTCATAAACGGTTTTTAGAAAAATTAAGTTTTAGATTTTACAAAAACGATGTCCGTCAGTCTTCACGGGTTGTTAGAACTTGTATCTAGTTCATTTCCACGCTGCGATCGTAATTCCTTCTCGGAACAGGGAGTATCATGACACGTTTTATTACACTCTGCAGAGGTGCGCTACATTTCCCACAAACACCTTTAGCTATGTTGCACAACTGGGTAAATTACTCCCGTTCATACGACCTTTGCGTATGGGGCCCAGTACTAAAGACTCGCCAATCACTGGTTTCATTTACTCTGCAATCTACCCATTTGCACTCAACCGGTTTACAACCGTGATCATATGCCATCCTGATACGTCTCAAACGTATCTATAATTTTTGATGCTCCATGCTTGTTCTTACACCATTTGCTTAGTATTTTGTTACACTTCGTGGCGTTTTTATGCATTTTCCAAAACTAACCTATTAACAAGATGCCACAGTGCCAGTTCCCTGTTTTCTGCTGTTTTTGTGTTTCAGAAAAGTTAAACACGAAATATTCTTGGAATTGGACGAAACAAAAGCCGAACCTCCTATTTTTACCGAAGCTTCGCGAAGAACGAAGATGAGACGGAGGGGGGCCGGAGGCTGGCCACACCACAGGGGGGCATGGCCCAGGCCCTGGTCGCGCCCACCCATGGTGAGCCCACCTGGTCCACCTCCTGACGATGCCCCTTCACCTATAAAGTCCCCTCGACGGGAAAAACCTAAGGAATGGATCGCTTTTCCCAGCAACATACTGCAAGCCGCCGCCGTCGTCGAATCGAGATCGAGAGGATCCAGGAGCTCTTCCCGACACCCTGCCGGAGGCCTTCTACACCACCATGGTTGCCTCCGGAGTGATGTGTGAGTAGTCTACCTTGGACTACGGGTCTATAGCAGTAGCTAGATGGTTGTCTTCTCCACCATGTGCTTCATGTTTAGATCTTGTGAGCTGCCCTACATGATCAGTATCATCTTTATGTAATCATACATGTTGTGTTTGTTGGGATCTGATGAGTATTGGTACTATATCAAGTTGTTGTGCTAAATTTTATCTTATGTTATCTCTATGGTGTTTATGATCTTGCATGCTTTCCGTTGCTAGTAGCTATCTTGGCCGAGTAGATGATAGTAACTCCAAGAGGGAGTATTTATGCTCGATAGTTGGGTTCATACCTCTATTTAACCCGGGGGGGTGACAGAAACCTCTAAGGTTGTAGATGTGCTATTGCCACTAGGGAGAAAACAACATTCTTGTGTCCAAGGACATTTGCTTTGTTTACATTACGCACCTTGCTTAATGCGATTATCTGTTGTTCGCAACTTAATACTCAAGGGGTCCTCGGACGATTCCCCGCGAGTGGATTTTTAGTCATAGATGCAGTTGGATGGCGGTTTATGTATTTTGTCGTAATGCCCAGAGTAAGCCTAATAGTGATCCTCATGATGTATGTACATTATCTTTACTCTATCAATTGCCCAACTGTAATTTGTTTACCCAGGATGCTTTATTTATCTTATGGAGAGACACCACTAGTGAACTGTGGATCCCGGTCCAATTTCCTTTATATTGCTTTACCATTTTACTATTACTCACTCTGTTTACTTTTCTTGCATACTATTATCCTATTACCACTCGATACGCTCATTCCTTTGTTTACAGCAAACCAGTGAGATTGACAACCTCATCGTAAGTTGGGAGCAAAGTACTTGTTTGTGTTGTGCAGGTTTCACGTTGCTGCTGGTGGAAGACACGCCGTTACAAGTTTTCTGGCGCCATTGTCCAGAGTGTCACGAAGCTAGCAAGCACCACCTTCTGAAGTTTGGCGTTCCCCTACTGGTTCGATTAAACCTTGGTTTCACAACTGAGGCAAGACTTGCTACTGTGCTCATCATACCTTCCTCTTGGGGTTCCCAACGGGCTGTACTTACAAGCCATCAAGTAGTTTTCTGGCGCCGTTGCCAGGGAGGAAGAAGACTTCTGCAAGGGGAGTCTCGCATGCACAATCTTTTACTTTGTTTATTGTTTTGCTTTACTTTATTTTTGCTTGCATCTTTTTATCAAAAATACAAAAAAATTAGTTTCCTTTATAGTTGCTTTTATTTACTTGCTTTTAGTTTTGCTATAATGGGTACTCCTGAAAACACCAAGTTGTGTGACTTTACTAGCACCAAAAACAATGATTTTATCTGCACTCCTATTCCGCCACCTGCTCCTGAGGCAAATTTTTATGAGATCAAACCTGCTTTGATAAATCTTGTTATGAAAGAGCAATTTTCTGGTGCCGGTTCTGATGATGCTGCAGCTCATCTCAACAATTTTGTTGAGCTATGTGAGATGCAAAAGTATAAGGATGTAGACGGTAATATTATTAAGCTTAAGTTGTTTCCTTTCTCTTTAAGAGGAAGAGCTAAGGATTGGTTGCTATCTTTGCCTATAAATAGTATTGATTCTTGGGATAAGTGTAAGGATGCTTTTATTGGAAAATACTATCCTCCTGCTAAGATTATAGCTTTGCGTAGTGATATCATGAAATTTAGACAGTTTGATAATGACAAAAACAAAACAGTGTGCACATGGATACCTACACACCCCTCCTTCAACTTTTGATTCAAAATGTATTAACCTATTTTAGCTTGGTTTTCTAGTAGAACACGAAATACTGTTGTGTAAAAGTGGTTTCAAATTTTTTGTATGAATTTTTTGGTCAAAGTCAACCCATAAAACAAAAAGTCAACGAAAAATCTATTTTTGAGTTGACTTTGATGAAAAAAAAAATCAAATCAAAATTCTGAAACCACTTTTGTACACCAGAATCCCGTGCTCTACTAGGAAAACAAACTAAAAATGGGTTAATATGTATTGAATAAAAATTTGAAAGGGGGTGTGTAGGTACCCAGGTGAGCACCGAATCCACTCTCTTGATAATGAACATGTTGCTCAAGCTTGGGAAAGAATGAAATCTATGATAAAGAATTGCCCTACTCATGGACTGACTACTTGGATGATTGTCCAAACTTTTTATGCAGGACTGAATTTTTCTTCAAGAAATCTATTGGATTCAGCTGCTGGAGGCACTTTTATGTCCCTTACCTTGGGCGCCGAAACAAAGCTCCTTGACAACATGATGGTAAATTATTCTGAGTGGCACACCGAGAGAGCTCCACAAGGTAAGAAGGTAAATTCTATTGAGGAAACCTCTTCCTTGAGTGATAGGATTGATGCTATTATGCTTATGCTTTCTAATGATAGAGCTCATGTTGATCCTAATAATGTTCCTTTGGACTCTTTGGTTGCTCAAGAAGAGCATGTTGGTGTAAACTTCATTAGAAACAATAATTTCAACAACAATGCTTATAGGAACAATTTTGCTAGCAACAATTATAGGCCGTATCCTTCTACCAATGGTAATGGTTATGTTAACTCTTATGGTAATTCCTCCAACAACACTAGGGGCGCGCCCTCTGAGCTTGAAGTCATGCTCAAGGACTTCATCAGTAAGCAAACTGCTTTTAACAAGTCTGTTGAGGAAAAGTTGGGTAAAATTGATACTCTTACTTCTAAAGTTGATAGCCTTGCTCTTGATGTTGAACTTCTGAAAATAAAAGTGTTGCCTAATGATGTGAAGGAAAATAATACTTTTGCTGCTAATGCTATTCAAGTTAAGATTGCTGAAAATGTTAGGATGTTAGCAGAATTGCATGCCAAATGGGAAAGAGAAGATGAGATGGCTAGAAAGATGAAGGTATGTACCATTACTACCTCTAATGATGTTGTTCCAAATGCTAGCAATCCTCTTACTTTGATTGGTGTAGAGAAAACTCCTACTTCTTGTGTTAAAAAGCCTAAAACTGCAAAATCTTTTTCTCAAAAGAGTGCTGAAATTTTTTAGAGTGTAGGAGATGATAGCCCTATTTATTTTAATGATTTTGATGTTGATGGCTGCAATATATCTGAAGTTATTTTGTTCTTGCAAAAGCTTGCTTTAAGTCCTAATGCTAGTTCTTTGAATATTGCTTTTACAAATACTCTCATGAAAATTAGGGAGGAAAAGTTGAAGCAAAAAGCTTCTATTCCCAAGAAGTTAGAAGATGGTTGGGAGCCCATCATTGATATGCATGTTAATGGTTTTGATTGCCATGCTTTATGTGAACTAGGTGCTAGTATTTTTGTTATGCCTAGAAAGATTTATGACATGCTTGGTTTACCACCGCTTGAAAAGTGTTATTTTGATGTTCCTATTGCTGATGTTGCTAAGAAGAAACCTTTGGGAAGGATTAATGATGTTCTTATTATGGTTAACAATAACCTTGGTCCCGTTGATTTTCTTGTTATGGATGTTGAATGCAATGCTTCATGTCCTATTATTTTGGGAAGACCTTTTCTTCGAACTATAGGTGCCATCATTGATATGAAGGAAGGCACCATCAAATATCAATTCCCACACAAGAAAGGTATGGAACACTTCCCTAGAAGGAGGAAAAAATTTACTTTTTGACTCTATTCTTAGAGCAAATTATGAACTTGATGCTTCATCGCTTGATATTACTTGATTTGCACTTTCTGCGCCCAGCTCAAATGCGTTAAAGAAAAACACTCTTGGGAGATAACTCATTGTTTTATTTTCAGTACTTTTTCTTTTATTTGAGTCTTGGAAGTTATCACTACTGTAATAACCGCTCCTTATCCTTTTTATTTTGTTTTGGTGCCAAGAAGAAGCTCTAATTTGAGTGAGGTAAGATTTGGGGAAGTTGTTGTCCTGAAAGATTTCAGTGCTGCACCGTAAAAATTCATGAAAATTCTCAGAATTTCTTTTTGGCCTGCGATTTCTTGTGCATATGACCCAGGTTATATCCAAACTTTCATTAGTTTTGCACTTTTCGATTTAAGCAACAGAAGGTCCTCGAAAAAATCGACCTTTGTCAGCTGTTCTGTTTTGACAGATTTCTGCCACGATTTGTGTTTGCCTCTCGATCGCTTTCTTTTTGAGTTCTTTTGATCACAGAACTTTTGGGGAAGTTGCTGCAGTAGTATATGCTTTATATGTGGTGTTTTTGAGTTGAAACCTGAACCAAAAAGGGTTGATTTACTATTATGCATATGCTAACGTTGCTAATAGAATTGTGTTAAGTTTTGTATGAAGGGAGTTTTCAAGTGTAGGGATTAGAGAATGATGAGATGAGATGAAGAATGGACGAAAGCTCAAGCTTGGGGATGCCCATGTCACCCCAAGAAATATCCAAGAGGTACAAGCGTCAAAGCTTGGGGATGCCCCCGAGGCACCCCTTCTTCATCGGCAAAAATCAGGTCACCTTTCAACACACTATATTTTTATTGCTTCATGCACTATGCGTTTTTCTTGGAGCGTCTTTACTTTTTCTTTCAGTTTTGTTTTGTTTTTTTGCTACAATAAAGGGTTGGACCCCAACAAATTTCTTTTGGAGGAGATTTACTCGTTTTTCATTTGCCAAGAACACTCCGTTTTTCACTCTTATCGTTCAACGAGTGTTCTCTTTTTCTAGAACTGCGTTTAGCTTTCGTTTTTCGCCTTGATTTTTGTTCAGATCTTGTTATATCTTTGCATCAAGGTGTATTTGTACCTCTGGTCTATGTTGGTATTCATCAAACGAGTTGTTTCAAAAAGGTTCGAATGGTGTTGGAAAAGAGAAAAAGTTTCATGCAAAAAAGTGATACAAAAAGGAGCTTGTTTAGACTGCGACTTAGACTTTTTCATGCCATGCTTGATGTCGTTTTGATAGTATGCTTAGTGATTTTTGCTGTAGCATAACTTGTCTCAAATGACTGAGATTGCTTAATGAGCCTTTGAAAAAATCATGCTTTGTTCTTATTATGTGGAAGCATTTATTTGGTTTTCTCCTTTGATGCTTTATTTGGGTTGACTTGGCGCATGCTTACAACATGTTTGACTCTAACAAGTCGCCATAAGCCTCTATGATCATTTAGTTTTTGACGTGTGATGCCATTTTATGCTTCTTTTTAATGATGCTTTGTCGCTTTGCATGATTACGGCCGTTATTGCTCTCTTAGTTGGTCGCTCCCAGTCTTTTGCTAGCCCTCACTTTGTACTGAGTATGAGCTCTACTCGTGCATCCAACTCCTAAAAACCAAGTTATGCCCATGTGTCCACCATACATACCTATTAGCAATTTGCTATTGCAAGTACATTTGACTTGCTTTTATCTATCCTTCGAATTAAACTCTTTTTGGTGTTATGCGAAAATTAGTTAGTAAAGCTCTCACGAACCTGATGGCACACTTTACTTTTCTCGTTTTTAAAATTTTGACATTGTGGCTCTTTTATGTTGATGTTATGCTTGCAAGTTGTAAGTTGGGAATTAGCCAAACCATGCCGTCATGGGGAAAGCTTTCAACATTGCACTTCTCTTATTTGAGTTGATATCGTGATCTTTTGTTTATGGATACTCGCGATGTGAAATAAGTTGGGAATCTTGTGGGATTATGGAGTTTGTATATGTGTTAGAGAAATGCCTGGGCCACTAATCTAATCCATGCATCATTCATGGTGGAAATTTACAGTATGCCCATAGTGGACATTCGACGACGCATCTCAAAATAAAAAGCTATACCAATGGTAAATAAAAGAGATGCTGAGGTGTTCATTGTCTGTTTGTCCTGTCATTTTGATGTGGGCTTGTTCTATATCATCGGGCAAGGAGGTACCCCATTGGCGGTTCTCGATGATACGTGTATACTTACAATGACAAGAGCTTGCTTGAGACCCTAAGTCGAGTAGCATGAGGTTTGGGTATTCGTACTTCACGGGATACGAGGTTTTCAACTTATGATTTGTCAAGCATATGCTCATAATTGTTCTCGCATTAACTTTAACCATTCAAGATGCCTATGATGGGGGCAATGAGAGCTCAAAGCTAGTAAGTACCATAATTTTTTGAACGTTTATAAAACTTGCAATCACTGCTTCCCTCTGCGAAGGGCCTTTCTTTTACTTTTATGTTGAGTCTCCACCTTCTACCTTTATGCACCGTCTAAGAGAGCATAGTTGCCATTCTGAGTTTAATGTGTATTGTCCCAAAGTTATCATTGATTGATTCATGATTATGGTTTCACTTGTTCTTAAATTATTTGTATCTAGTCGCCCTCTTAAACTTGAAGGTGTCCTATGCATTTATGTTTTGCTATTCCATGAAGGACAAGCTGAAAACCATTTGCTATGTTTTTCCATATGATTTGAACACACGTTTGACTTTCATTGTTTCATTATTCATGATCTTTCGTTTGTGTTTCTTTTCATGTTACAACATGGTTGCTAAGTTCTTATTGTCAAGATTATGTCTTTTATGCCCATGTTTTAAGTTCTTTGATCCCAACACTCAATGCTTACTTAGATGATCAAGATTGTGATGGTGCATGTCACCTCAAAAATTATTCTTTTGTTATCACTTACCTACTCGAGGACGAGCAGGAGTTAAGCTTGGGGATGCTTGATACGTCTCAAACGTATCTATAATTTTTGATGCTCCATGCTTGTTCTTACACCATTTGCTTAGTGTTTTGTTACACTTCGTGGCGTTTTATGCATTTTCCAGAACTAACCTATTAACAAGATGCCACAGTGCCAGTTCCCTGTTTTCTGCTGTTTTTGTGTTTCGAAAAAGTTACACAAAAAATATTTTTGAAATTGGACAAAATAAAAGCCGAACCTTCTATTTTTACTGAAGCTTCGCGAAGACCAAAGATGAGACGGAGGGGGGGCCAGAGGCTGGCCACACCACAGGGGGGCGCGGCCCAGCCCCTGGCCGCCCCCACCCATGGTGAGCCCGCCTGGTCCACCTCCTGATGACGCCCCTTCGCCTATGAAGTCCCCTCGATAGGAAAAACCTAAGGGATGGATCGCTTTTCCCAGAAACATACTGCAAGCCGCCGCCATCATCGAATCGAGATCGGGAGGATCCAGGAGCTCTTCCCGGCACCCTGCCGGAGAGGGGAATCCCTGCCGGAGGCCTTCTACACCACCATGGTCGCCTCCGGAGTGATGTGTGAGTAGTCTACCTTGGACTACGGGTCCATAGCAGTAGCTAGATGGTTGTCTTCTCCACCATGTGCTTCATGTTTAGATCTTGTGAGCTGCCCTACATGATCAGGATCATCTTTATGTAATCATACATGTTGTGTTTGTTGGGATCCGATGAGTATTGGTACTATGTCAAGTTGATGTGCTGAATTTTATCTTATGTTATCTCTATGTTATTTATGATCTTGCATGCTTTCTGTTGCTAGTAGCTATCTTGGCCGAGTAGATGCTAGTAACTCCAAGAGGGAGTATTTATGCTTGATAGTTGGGTTCATGCCTCTATTTAATCTGGGGGAGTGATAGAAACCTCTAAGGTTGTAGATGTGTTGTTGCCACTAGGGAGAAAACAACATTCTTGTGTCCAAGAACATTTGCTTTGTTTACATTATGCACCTTGCTTAATGCGATTATCTGTTGTTCGCAACTTAATACTCAAGGGGTCCTCAGACGATTCCCCGCGAGTGGATTTTTAGTCATAGATGCAGTTGGATGGCGGTCTATGTATTTTGTCGTAATGCCCAGAGTAAGCCTCATAGTGATCCTCGTGATGTATGTATGTTATCTTTACTCTATCAATTGCCCAACTATAATTTGTTTACCCAGCATGCTTTATTTATCTTATGGAGAGACACCACTAGTGAACTGTGGACCCCGGTCCAATTTCCATTATATTGCTTTACCGTTTTACTATTACTCGCTCTGTTTACTTTTCTTGCATACTATTATCCTATTACCGCTCAATACGCTCATTCCTTTGTTTACAGTAAACCAGTGAGATTGACAACCTCATCGTAAGTTCGGAGCAAAGTACTTGTTTGTGTTGTGCATGTTTCATGTTGCTGCTGGTGGAAGATACGTCGTTACAAGTTTTCTAGCGCCATTGTCCGGAGTGTCACGAAGCTAGCAAGCATCACCTTCTGAAGTTTGGCTTTCTCCTACTGGTTCAATTAAACCTTGGTTTCACAACTGAGGGAAGACTTGCTACTGTGCTCATCATACCTTCCTCTTAGGGTTCCCAACGGGCTGTACTTCCAGGCATCACATCCCTGCTAAGACACTAGAGTCGTCATCCTGCCGCATAAGATGGGGATGTTATGGGATCCCACCCACTGTAGTTCCTCGCGGGAACACAACCCGACCTAGCTGTCTAAAGATATACGGAATAAAGAAGGTCCAGCTGACTTATCCGTCCCATTCTAGAATCTGTGGTCAGCGCGGTCTATACGGCGTTTAGAATAAATGATTACTTTTGTTATTAATCCTAAAATATTTCCACCAGAACAATGGAATCTCCACCACATGATTTTCCCAATCACGTTGAATTATCTGACCATCCTAGGTCAGTAACTCATACATGTCATGTTTATTTTTTTCTTAAAACCATAATTTTATTTTCAATGCAGGTGTGTTGTAACATTTTTAAAGTATTTTCTTAGAAAATAATCAAATGGATATGGAATAATGAACTTGCCTTCTGAGTGCAAAGCTATGCAATTAGTGTGTCATGTCGGGATAAACTCCAAGTGTTGAAAGAGCATCATCAGCCCGGTAAGGACTAATGTTTAAAAGATTGTCAAAATGCTATTATGCTTATGTAATGATATGCAAGCATTCTACCCTTTGTAATATTTCCATGTGTTTTCACGATGTTGATTTGGGTTTAGGGTTTGGTGATTTCTTATTATTTTGATTTGGTTTAAGTTTACTTCACACAGGAGATAATTCTCATGAAATTAAGTACATCTCACAAGATTTAACAATTATTTTAGTATAACATAAGGTTCAATATCATTTCATAACAATACAAGTTATAAGTACTTTAGCACATTATTTCTAGGTGATGGTTTCTTTAAGTGTTTAAGAAATTATGTATAAGGATTTCTTTCATATAGCAAAAGAATTACTTTTGAATAACATGTTTGCTTTTGAATCCTATCTGGATTCCCACTTGAAGTTATTTGTATCTCCAAAGGAATTATCAAATTGGATTCTTAAAATAAAGATAACATTTTTAAATGGCTTTCTAACATTTTCAAAGTATAGGCCTATTTTACTTTAGGTGGTGTGATACGTCGCAAACATATCTATAATTTTTGATGCACCATGCTTGTTTATGCACCATTTGCTTTGTGTTTTGTTGCACTTCGTGGCGTTTTTATGCATTTTCCATAACTAACCTATTAACGAGATGCCACAGTGCCAGTTCCCTGTTTTCTGCTGTTTATAAACCACTTGCTCAGGAACAAACATGAAGGTCCCAACAGTAAACTGGCGAAGGAAAATGCAATGAACCAGCCTCAGTCTAGACTACCACCATCAGTAGGGAACAATGGTGAGTATTATTTCTATAATTATTTTTTTTCATGTAAAAAAGGAAATTGTTTGTAGCATTATTTAGGACTATACTCCATAAGGTTTTGTTCCCTTGTCATACCAAATTTTATGCTTCTCTAATGAACAACACTTTGTATAGAAGGACATACAACAGTTTCGCTAATCAGATTAAATATTGATTTCTAGCTTACTTGGCTAATTCCAAGTGTGATATATAGAAAAGAAAGTCGCTAAACTATTAAAATTAAGGATGGTACACATATAGTTTAAATTTAAAGCAAGCAAAAATAGAGTTGAGTAAGATACTTGATGTGGGCCTTGTTCTATCAATGCATAACTTTGCCAAAAGATGCATCTTCTCAAGCTACACTACACCTTTGGCGTTCTCAGCTTCTAAGGCCAGCTAGTATGATAATATCAAGAATCAATGAATACATGTTATTTCTATTTGAGCCATGAAGGATAATTTTTGCCTCAACGATTACTTGGGTTTGTGAGAAACAAATTGGGCAAATGCCTGGAAAAAAATCTTTTCAATCGAATTAGAAATATTGGTGACAAACAAATTAAATAGGAATAGATAGAATAAATTACATGTTAGCATCAGCCAGTGCCAGCCACACCTTATTTCTACTGAAGCTTGGTTGATCAACATCAGTTGTGAGGATCATTCAAAAATACACTTTCACTAAATTTGGACCTTATTGCTGATTTTAAATTGAAAGCATCATCATAAGGGCTTGAACGAACAAGTTCAATGATTATAGATTAACTACCTTGGTTGATCTAAAACATTTACATAGCAACAACTTATAAGTTACTACCTGATAAATTATCAAACTAACCCAAATCTAATCTGAAATAAGAAACATTGTTAACCTTTGTATAAAAAGACAAAAACAATTTAGTTCAAAACAATCCACAAATCTGAAGAGTTCGGTGAGACTTTTACAATCCATTGCACCAAACTAAACTTTTTTTCATATAAATGTCGATCCGTTCACAATTCTTGCATATATACACAAGATTTAGAGGGTTTGGTCCTCTTTCTTTCAGTTTGAAATATCCATGTGCTATATGTGTAATAATGGTATCCAGTGGTTTTAGTTCAGTCATATATATGGCCAACAAAACCGAGGGTTATATAAATTTTTTCTTATCTGCATAAAAAAGTTACCACCATGAACAGAAAAATAGCAATAGATGGAACATCATGGAGTAATATCACATTGAAATTCACTTCTTTATGTATCTCCATCTCTCTCTGTGTCTGACTCGAAGACCCATCTCCCTCTTTGTATTTGTGTGTAATCAACATACCACAACCCACTGAACACACTGTACTAAAAAAATAAGGAGCACAACATTATTTCCAATATCTCTAGAACCATCTCTCTCACTTCCTCCAATCAGTAGCAATAGGTAACATGTCTCTCAATCTCTCTTTACATCCTCTCAAAAACCAGCAGCACCAACTAAAGTAACAACCACGTCTCATCAATTCCTCTCCCCTCCTCTCAGAAATAAGCAGCAAGCACAGCAAAAAAGCCATGTCTCTCCATGCATCTCCTATGCAGCACATCAGCAAGAAGCGAGTGGCGAAGCAACGAATGGCACCCTCTTCTATCCCCTAGTCTCTGTCTCTCTCTCCCACCACTGCCCATGCACTCGACTGGATCTGTCCCCGGTGTGCTCTCTTCCCCAAGTTGCCATCTCTCTATCAAGATTTGTCAGGAATACAAAGCAAGGTCACAAACCTATTTGGAACGGATATGGTTGCGTACCTCGACGTCCTGGAATCAAGCAGTGCCGAAGGTCATTAGGACGGTGGAGGCCCTGTCCGCACTACCTCTCTTCTAATGGAGACCTCTTCCGTGGAGCCGCCGCCGCCATCCTTTTCGATGCCGGTGATTATCCGTCCTCCGGGAAGATTCGACCCACCTCCCTCTTCGGCGGCATCACGACCATCATCCCTTTTGGAGCCGGCGATTCTCTGCCCTCCTGGACAATGTGACCCGCCTCCCTCTCCTCCGTGGCGGCGCAACTTCTTTTTCTCCCGTACATAGCGTCCCTTCCTCTCCACAGCAGCGTCGGTAAGAGCGGCAAAGCTGCGGACGCGAGCTCCGGCGATTTGCCCGCCCTTGATATCGAATTGGAGGCGACGCTGAGTGTTTGACCCTTGTGACTTGTGAGCGTTGGGTTTGTTCTTTGACCAAGGATAACGCAAGTAATGTGACGCGTCCACTGTTTGAAACCGACCTCCGTTCGAACCGACTCGGCCGTGTAACCAGAGAGCTTGAAACTCCTTAGAGATATATTAATGATTAAAATCATCCATTAAAAACCGTGTAATGTAAAGCACACATTAGGAATGGATGAGGTAGCAAAAATAACCAATCAGGTAGATTACGAGGGTGCCAAAGAAGAAGACACATCCCAACACACACGAACGTTCGTGCTTATGCGGTCCACACAACGTAACAACCCAAATGGAAAGGTAGAGTATGAGCATATAAACGTACTGTACTGGTCTCTCTTATCGATTTTTTTTAGAGGATCAATTGTTTTTTTAGATCATCCACCGACTACCCCACTCAACGTTCGCACTTGGAAACTGGAATACTGGATCCAGTCATCGAAAGCCCACCTCCTATCCAACTACCAACAGAAATATGCCCATGAAACGACCCACCAGCGTTCTCCGACGGCTGCACCGGGACGCTCCTGTTTAGTACCACATCGAAAGCCGAAGGACGATGCTGCGGGAAAGCTTGCTATATAAAGGGCACTTGGTGCCACGCTCAAATCACTTACCTGGACGGGGTCTACGGCCGATCAAGAAGGGTCGTGGCCTAGATTAATGGCTAACATTGCACGTGGTTAGTGCGTTGGTCTACCATCTCCCTAAGTGGGAGAGTGGACGTCATAATTTGTGGTAGAGGGGGTACGCGTCCGCGCGGCCCCTGCCAATTCTTGAAATTAAATCTTACTCCGTCAGGTTTGGATGCCTCTCTCTGGGGCTGTTGTAATTTGCAGTTTGGTCCTTGTTTTTGCAGGCGCTGACGGACTGTTTCGTTTGCTGCAAGTTCGATTGGCTGTGTTCTACCCAGGCAAAGACGGCATGCAAACTATCCCAGAGCAATAGAGCTACTGATGTGCATGGCAGCTCGACAACAATTGACAGAATCGCGACTGCCAACTAATAGCAATAACTAGGGCCGCGGCCTCGAGCGACAATTTCAACTCTTGACGACAGGACAGGGCACAGCGTCCAAATCAGCACAACAAACTTCTCTGAATCTTCTCGCCGCTCTCCATTGTTCATTCCCATCTCTGTTTCAGACCTTATCCATGGGTGCATCACGTCTCATACCGTATGAGGCCGGGTGTGACTGGAAACTCTTGTGAACATTGCCGGGTCGTTGGTTCGTTAACTTCGTTTGGAAAATTTTAGGTAATGGTGTAAGCTGTAAGGTGCACGGCGCACGCTCGGGGTGCACATCGCATTGGTTGGACAGTGAACAGAGCACTGCTAGAACGCACACTGAGAACGAGCCTACATCGCATGGTGCCGTGGAATTTATACAGTAACACTGCTGCTTCACTTTCAGCCTAAGTTCGTGGCGCATAAGTTTAGGCGTGTCATATTTGTGGGTGAGTGTTTTACTGGTCGTCACAAATACTATTAGCGTGACCCATGCACAATAGACCTAGATGCAATTCTGGTTTCTGTGACAGGCCACGACTTGGGTGTACTGGTGAGCAAAATTATACTCTCCTCTTCAAAATACTACTACTATACTTCGCTTCTCGTCCGCAAGCTCAATCAGACCACACACTTCAGGCCTCTGCTGCACCGAGGGGATGTAGTCTTCCATACCCGACAAAAGAGGATCTACTAGTTCAAGATGACCTCCAAATTCTGCAAGACATCAATGTGCAAGGGGATCAGATAATGCAAGCTTGAATTGACATGCATGTCGATGACAATGAAACTTCCATCGACAGTGGCGGACCGAGGATTTGCGTAAGACCGGGGCTAATTTTAATGCCTAAAAACTACAAAAAATATATAACTTCTAATTCGTCTCATTAACATAATATTAGCCCAAGCACGCTAAATATATATAAATGAAGTTTTGACATGAAATATAATTCAATTTGTAACCAAATAACCAATAAGAAAAGCACAAAAAATTGGCGTGGCATAATCCAGAGACATTTTCAGTACCTAAATAACGAAGCGTTGCTCTGATCTAGCCTGCATCTCCTTATCAATCATTGGAGAAGAAGTAAAACCTACAAAGTAAAGAAAAAATAATCAGAAAATACTATGGATGAATACATTGATACATAATATGTATTGGTAAGAAAATAACTCACCATTAGCTAAGGGTATTTGTCCTTTGCCTAACTTCATACTTTGAAAACATTCCAATATTTTTTTCTTCAGATGCTTGCAAATATTCCCTATAATCAGATTGAATAAAATGAGTAATCCTAATCAGACAATCAACTAAACATGACAGTATCAGACTAGCAGTTCACTGGATTATTTTTCCTTTCTTCGGAGTTAAAACGTTGTATTAGAAAGTAGAAACATGAAATTACTCTTTGGAGAGATAAAGATGTATCGAGCAGATAAAAGGCCGGTCAGTTTGGATCCTTGGAGACGATGATCCGGCAAAGATAGGGAGACGACAGTTCGGTGAACGGACGATGCGTGGGCAGAGGCAGCAGCACTTCGGTGTGGCCGCATGAATCTGCAGGTCGAGATCAAGAACGGTGTGGCGCGGCGCGGCGCTGCGGCTGCGTCTTCGAGAGGTCGAGACTGTGCGGGCGAGTCTACGTCGCCGTCGGCCATCGCGGCGGCAGCCGCGCGATCAACTCGACAGGGCGGCGGCCGCGCGATCAACTCGACAGGGCGGCGGCCGCTGGTACGATTTGGTCGAGGGCTTTCAGCTTTGAGCCGTCGCACGATTGCACGAACCATTTTTTCTCGGTCAAGGAAAGGAAGAGGAACAGCCGAACAGGCAAGTTACGGATGCGAGCATTGCGAGCAAAGTGCTACTTACTATATGCGATCTTTTTTTTTTTCGGAAAAACAATCGCCAGCTTGGTGGGCTTCTAGCAGTAGCCCCGGTCGTTCTGCCAATGGACACGGGCTGTGCAGCCTGGCGTGCGAACTTTTCAGAAATTTATAAGTACTGCACGTACAATACATGGGCCAAGACCCGGGCTGTAGCCCGGGCTGCCTAGGGCCCAGATCCGCATCGACATGCATGTCAATGGCAATGCCGGTGATCACTGTGTGGTGACCACGAAGCTTGCATCGACATGCATCTCGGTGGAAATGCTGGTGATTACCGTGCGGTGACCATGAAGCTTGCACCGACATGCATATCGATGGCAATGTCGGTGAACATCGAGCGATGACCATGAAGCTTGCATCGACATGCAATTCAATGCCAGTTTCGTGATCACTATGTAGTGTCCACAAAGCTTGCATCAATAGTGCCTAACCCTAACTACCAATCATGGATTCCAATCTAATATGTAGCCTTCGATTTAATGGATCTATACATTCATAAAAACACTAGCAACGAAATCAAAAAGGGGAATCTCGAACGTACCATCGACCGAAGGACAAATTTGCCATTTGCCGGTGCAGAGGAGTTACAAGCGCAAGATGGGTCATTGCAGGAGTCACTCGTGTAGGAGGAGACGACGCAGAAGCCGATGTTCCCATGTGCCTGGCGGCAGAAGCACCAAATCCCAACAGGGATGGGGCTGGAGAAGCAAACATTTGGTTATATCCCGACGAGTGATCCATCTGTCGGCTAGTGTCCCCACACCCATCCCCTAGCCCCGCACAACCATGATAACTACTTTGTGAGAAGCATAACTGCATAGGGGATCAGATCGGCCCATCGGCAGCCCAGCCGATGGAATCCCTAAAGCCGATGTTCCCAACCCAGTCGTTGCGTTTGGGTGTTGAGCAAATGGTGAAGTCTGATTTAATGTTGGCGCCATGTCGAGGCTGCCGCACTCCTGATCCGGCCAAGTGAAAGGACGAGATGCCGCCAAGGGGGGGGGGGTTGAATAGGCGTTTTAAAATCAATTACAGATTTGTATTGTAAGAATACGGAATTAAACTAACATTTATTTTACAAGCACAAAACATAAATAAGCTAGGCTCAACTAAGGGCACCAAAAAAACTAGAGTTAAGCAAGATAGCACAAGAGATATTTCACCAGTGATAAACAAGATAAAATTACCTCAAGCTCGATGGGTATCAGAAAGAAATAAACTCGGTCATATAGATAACCGAGGCACGCGGAGACAAAGATGTATCCCAATGTTTACTTACATGAAGTAAGCTAATCACCGTTGGAGAGGTGCGGTTACCATGAAGGACCCCTGAACACTACAAAATCTCACCTTTTTCTCCAAGCCCCTCATGACCTTAGGGACCCCTTCTTATGGCTAGCTTTTCCTCCACCCAGAGGTGGCAAGCTCCACAACCACTTCACAAGCTGCATGGAGAAGCCCCGGACCTCTTCACAATCTTCCATGAAGAGGCACCGCGTCACCAACCACCAAGCCAACTAAGAGGTCATCCTACAAGAGTAACAAACTCACGGTCTCTAAATGAATTTTTTTGTAATGAAGAGCTCAACACTATGTAAGGATGCACATAAAGAATAGAAAGGAAGTGCTTAAGTCCTTCTTTCAGAAATCCCACCAGAGCAGCTATGGAGGAGTTAGAGGAGAAGAACAATGGTGGAGGTCATCCAATGACTCCAAGATGTAGATCCAACAAGTTCCCCTCACTTAGAGGAGGACTAAATTGGTGAATATTGTAGATCTAGATCTCCTATTCTAAAGCCCCCCAATAGATGCAATAATCATAAAAGGGAAGGGCGAGGAAGTAAGCTGAAGAGCGTCAACAATGGAGGTGTATTTTTATGCTGAAGAACCTTTAAAATGTTTGGGGGAAAATACCCCTTTATAGTCGTAAAAAAACTAGTCGTTTGAGCAAGAAAAAGGTGCTTCGGTCCCTGTCCCGGTCAAACTGGACGAGAAACTGAAGACCAAGTTGAAACCAGACCAAAACCGAGCATAGATGAAAATGTACCATCAAGCGTCCGGTCTGCGGTCGGTCCCGGGCTTGGTTTAGACCAAGCCTTCGGTCCTAGACTTGGTTGGACCAAGCTTGGAACCTGCAAAAAACTATCCTCACAAAAAACACGATAACTAAAGCATCCAAACTTTGATTTTAGCAAACTTGGAATTTTTTTAAGAAAGCTAAGAACAAGATCTATAACTTCATGCAGAGAAACACCTAGAATTTTTAGAATATAAAATACCAAATGTGGAGAGGTGTGAAACCTTCCAAAACGAAGAACTGGTAAAACCTCCCAAATCAAAAACGCAGTAGAAGATGCATACAAATTTTGTTTTTGATGAACTTAAGTTTGTTGGAAAGATAGCTAGCAACAAGATCTAGAACCTCACAAGGAGAAACACCAAGAAGCAACAAAACAGGGAAATGCTAAGTATGCAAAGGACTGAGCTTTCTAAGACGATGTGATTAAGTTATCCAACTGAAAGCTCCTCTTAATAGTGCGTCTATCTATCCTATAACCCGGTCTCCCAAAAAATACCTTGAGACCATTTAAAGGGAAACCTAGCAAGGCCATACCTTTTCCATGGGAATCTCACTTGATCTTGATGACAATGCTTCATGCTTTCTTCAAGCCGAACTTGGTCATTGTTGATTCATGAAGACATATAATTTGCTCCCCAATAAACAATTATGTGATGGCTTCATTAATGCACATCTTCACAAGTCCATTATCACAAAATGGACGCCAAGCTTCAAGCATATGATCTTCTCAAGATTCTTATCTTGAACTTGCACTTTTCGATCTTGACAACGATCACCATTTGATGTCATCCTCTCTTGGGCTATATGTAATCTCACTATTGATGGATACCCATCACAAAATACCTAACCAACATAGACAACACAAATACACATAAGCATAATTGACAAATCTTCTAATACCACAAGATCGATTGATCCCATGTGGCACATTCCTTATGTTTCATGTGTTGGACAATATAGAATCCAATATCTGATATTTGTCTCGGTCAACCTTGTGTATTCTCATGCTCTACAAAATCTCATAAGGTACAAAAATAATTCTTCACTTGATTGATGATGCATGTAAAATGCATCCATGATCTTTGTTGTTTATTATCTCATATTCCTTATTATTTATCAACTTTATTATAATAATTGGGACTAACCTACTAATAGTTGCAAAAGTGCACAAATATGGAAAGTCTCCCTCAATTTGGTGAAATTCGGAGTTTCCTAAAATCTGTCCCTGCAACAAAGATTTCTAAGATGCCACGAATCCGATCCAAAGACAATGTCAAACGGAAAATTGTTCAGCATGAAAGTTGTTGCAAATTTTATCATGATGCTGATTGATATAACATTCTTCTAAAAAGGAATTCAGATGCGATGGCTAGACCTCGATCTCTGAAGGGTACAGAAGCTACTTCGGGATTCCGAAAGTTGGTGACATGATTGACTCAAAATCTTGCCATTTGGAATGAATTTGGCCAAGACACAACTTGAACGACTTGTGGGCCTTTGTAATAGTTACCATGAAGGTTTTAGAGGTGCACAAGGGCCTTTGGATCCAAGATATTAAATCCGATGGCCCCGGTGAAGCCTCTAAAACTATATAATGACCGGAAACCCATTTTCTAGAGGCACCACCAAGAGATACGAAATTGCCTCCCCCTTGGCTGTCATCTCCAAGGGGGGATCCTGTATAGTACCAAGAAGGGCCAAGGAAGAAGGAGGACAAGGAGGCGGTGCTCCCCTAGGGCCGGCCGCCGCCGGGGCACCCTATGCTGCCGCCATAGCCACCTCCTTTGCCCGGGCCGCCACCTATCCCTCATGTGGAGGCACACTTCATCATCATCTATAGCATCTTCATCATCCCCATTATAATCTCTTGGAAAACACGATGTTTGATGCAATATATTATTTTCCTGTGATTTATTGTGTCATTATGTCTTGTGTTGATTGATCACTTGTTCATTGCAATGGTGATATAGTTTGTTTTGATGGTTGCATACATTTTTGTTATATTCTATGATGGTCTTATCTACTAATGTTTGAGTGCAGGAATATGTTGGGGGATTGCATAAGGTTTTCACTGTTGGATTGACTTGGTGGAGGGTTGGTGAATGACCGAAACATGTGCCCAAAGTTGAGCTCAGTTACATACATGGGGTTTTATTATTGGGGACCTTAGAGCTTTCAGCGGTGGTTAAACTTTTGTCTTCATATTCTCATGTTGTGCATCATTAGGTGGCCTTGAGATCAATCACTAGGGGTGTATGCAACATTATCTTGGCTGCACCTATTTATGGCTCCTCCCTAGAAGAAACATTAGACTTCATGTCTTATACATGATTTTGTGCTTCACTAATTGTGACAACCACGATGAGTGAAATATCTATTTGTCTTGAACACTTCCTTCCATCATCCACCACTTCCACACACCTTTCCTGCACTCTTAGTTGTAGCTTTCTTGTTTTAGTTTTGTAGTTTCAGCTTTCTAGTTTAGTAGTGTTTTCTAGCCTTGCTTCTTGAGTTTAGTTTCTTTGCATAGCCGGTCGTATAAGAGGGTTATGAGACCATAGAGAATAGAGGTTTACCTTCAGCTCCTCATGGGTTCGACACTCAATAGTTATCGAAAGGTTCTACACTGATGCCTTACACTTGTGAGTTATCAATTGCATGCTCAATGTCTTGGTCAACCATAGCACAACTCAAGAGACCATCATGACCTCGACATAGATCCATATCTTGAATTCATCTCTCGTAATCAAACTCTCAAGATACTAAGCCTCCATGGCTTAACATATAAGCTTGAGCATGGATTAAATTTAGTTCTACACAAGAACTCTATCTTAATTCCTTCTTCTTGATCATATCATATATATCTCTTTAGATCGATGATCTTGATGCCAATACTCAAGGTATATCTTTATATTCATGGCATCAACACTTGAAACCAACACATGGATTTCAAGCAATTCCTATGAACAATTCCTTCATATAAAACTCAATGAAAACATTAGTCAATAGGGCTCGTCATTAATTACCAAAAACACATAGGGGCAATGTGCACTTACATCGAGTCATACTCAGCAACAACGTGCACGCTCGATATGGGCCGCTGGGGAGCAATCTTCGTCAGTGGATCCCTTGGCGGAGGTGGCAGAGGAGTGAAAGATTTGTCGCCTGCTTTATGGGAGTTGTCGGATAGATGTGACATTGAGAGAGGGGGAGTGGAAGTGAGGACAATGATTGCAATAGTGAAAGAGTGCTGGGCATGGAGTTATTGGCGCGTCTCCCACTGTTCTCCATGCATGCAACCATTGCACTTCAGTGTTATTTTGTGCTCTCTTGAAACTGGATCCATGAAAACTCCCGACGCGGCAGTTCCGAGCGGGTCTCGTTAGAGGCTAATTTGAGGAGCGTGCGGGCCACAGCATGGAGATAGCCCGGGTAACCAATCGGCCCAGTTTTAAATCCCTAGAGCCTGGTCCAAGGAGACACAGACTACCAATCACGCCCTAGTATTACGATGTTTTACGCTTTGGGCACCTAAACACTTGCAAAGAGCCGAAGATGCTTGTGGTGTGTGGGTTCTTCATCTGAAGCAGGCTCCTGGCCGCCTCAAGGGCAGATGGATCACAACCTAGGTGATGGCCGTGAGATCGTAGGTGCATGATGCATGGCCACATGACCGAGATATCAAGGAGGACCACTCGCTAGGCCGGTCACGTACCCTAGACATCGAGTGGAAAACAAGAGGAAGGATACGGTCACCATACGCAAATAACCGAGCATACACTAACAACTTGGTTGAGGTCACATGTGATTTGCTTTGGTTTGGACGTGTGTTATGCAGTACTCGATCGTGCTTAATCCATTTCAGCGGCTAGCGCGTTAGGTCATCTCCAGCGGCCCTGACACATTCGGACACTGGGCGGCCAAATCTGTCAAAAAATGACAAGGGCAGCAGGGCCTGACACAAAATGACCTGGGCGTCCGCGGCGACGCAAACACGTCCCAAATTTGGGCACGAGATGCTTCACCATAGACAAGGCGAGGCTACGCACGTGTCCTCTTTCTTTCGCCTGGGACCGCGAGGCAGTGACCGTTGATCACCTCATATGCAGCCTTCAGTGGCCTACACAGGTGACTGAGTGTGGCCTCTTCCAACTCTACATTGCTGCGCTGCCATCAATGGTTGGCCTTTGGCCGCTCGACTGCTGCACACCATCAATGGCATGCGCTCCATTGATGAAGCCATGTCCCTTTTCCTTTAAAGGGCGGAGCTGTGGCAAGGGAAGAGCAGCACAACGACGAGTATAGCTATGACACGCTAGCAGACACGCCGCAACACATGTCGTGGTTGCAACCGCAGGAGAAGGAGATCCCAGTGGAGGAGTACTGGCCATAGAGAACATCGAGCTTACCCAGTGGGAAGGGATCGGTGTGCAGCTGCACGGGTCGGACCACAGTGATGTGGCCCGACATCCATCATCACTGTCACCGCCTGCACCGCCAGTGCCCGCACCTCCAGCATGCTAGAGCCACGCGGTCTGGGAGCCGCATGCTCCTGCGGCACCGCTCGCTGGCTGGGGCTATGGCGCGACACATGATCCTCCGGCACCGCCCACTGGCCGAGGCTATGACACGCCGCATGCACCTTCGGCACCACACACTAGATGGGGCTACGAGCCGCCACAGCCGGCAGCGCCTCAAGTGATGCGATGGTCTTGTTTTAATGCTTTCAATTTTTAGGTGCATATGTTACATTTTTTTAAATATCAATGCCATGTTCCCAAAAAAAAGTTATATGGGTGGGGCTATTCTTGACCCAAACAAACAGAGGCCAAAAAATACCACGATTTGTATCATGCTGACTGACGCAAATCGTCCAAATCAAACACGATTTAAGACCGAAATACGTCGAGCCACTGAAAATGCCGTTAGTGGACCAGCAAAGGTGGTAATAGCAAAACGATGTTCACCTAAGTTATAGTATTACTACTAGTACTCCGTAGTAAAAATTACTCTAACAATGAAAAAAAACAAGTAGATTATGAACATAATGAATCGACGTTCTGCACTAGTCTGTCCTATTGATAGGGTTTTTTTAGAGCATCTCCACCCGTTTGGGCTCCCCAGGCCGAAATCCGGCGCTATTTAGCGCCGGATGGATGAAAATTTTGGCCTGGGGAGGCCCATGTTCCCAGCGGCGAGTCCAGGGTAAAATTCGAAATCAAATACAACTAGACGAAAAACGTTCAAAGTTCGGCGAAATTTAGAGATATTTATATATATAGGGCGAGTTTTTACATATATAGGCTGAATTCGTAATATATTTGAATTCGGCCTAAACCTAAACTAAAAACACGCGTTCTACATGCCGAAATGGCGGTAGAAATGCGTGTAGTCGCCGCCGTCGTCGTCGCTGGAGTCGCCGCCGTCGTCCTGCGGCGGCGCTTGCTGGCTGCTCTGGCCGGGGGTCCAACGGCTGGACCCCTGTCTAGCGTCGCCGAAGCGCGGCGGCGTTGGGCGGTAGAGGTCATCGTCGCTGGAGTCTTCCAGCTTGACGACCGGCGCGCCGCCTCTGGCCGGTAGAGCAGCGGCTTTGGCGCGGCGCCGCGCCTGCGTCAGGTCGAGCAGCTGCCGCTGCTGCTCCGCCTGCTCCCTCTCCCAGTCCTGCCTGGACCAGGCGAGCGCCGCGTCCATCGGCATGGAGTTGTCGGCGGGGACGAGGTCGGCGAGCGACTTGGCGATCGCCTCGCGCATCGCCGCTTCCTCGGCGCGCGCGGCCTCCGCGTCGGCGAGGTCGGACGCGGCCTTGGCGTTGTCCTTCCTCGGCTTCCGCTTGCGGTTGCGGGGCGGCGAGGAGGTGCGCGCTCCCTCGCGGATGACGAGGGCGCCGCTGCTGTGCCTCGGAGGCGCGGACGGCGGCTCCTGCTTCACGGTCCTCGGCATCGATGCCGACGACCGTGATGCTGACCTTGAGGCCGACCCGGATGACGCTGAACCGGAGGATCGGGATGCCATCCGCCGCGGCATCCACGAGCTCCAGCGGCGGCATCCCGAAGACAGGTGAGTTCCCGCGCTCAATGTGCGCGAGAACGGCCTCGAGGGTGCAGCCGGGCGCACTCCACCAGCGACGGCGGCCGTCGGCGTTGTTGCACGCAGGAGGAGGGGGAGGGCCGTCGTAGGCGGCAAGTTCACGCTCATACCTGCGCCGGAAGAACCTGTTCCACGCCGTGTAGTTGTCGGGGTAGAACCGGGGCTCGGCGCGCTGCTCGTCGCTCATACCCTCGAGGACCTCATCGATGGCGGCGTCGAGGGCGGTGCCCTGTGGCGGCAGCGGGATCGGGATGCCATCCGCGCTCAGACGCCAGCCTCCGGGCGCGCGAAAGTCGGGCAGCGCCGGGTAGCCCGCCGCGTAGAGCAGCCGGCCCTCCCACTGGTGTAGGGAGCGCCGGTCGAAGCCATTGTTGGCCACGCCGTCGTCGGATCCGTAGCCCGCCATTGCTCGCCTGGAGGAGGTGGAGGAGGTGGAGAGTGGAACAGGGAGAAGCGGGTGAATGTGGCTGGCCAGACGCGCGGTAGGCCATGATATATAGGCGGCCGCGCATTAACTCGCCTCGCCGCGTGGCTGGACGTCCATCAGCAGCAGCTTTTACAGCGCGCGGGAAGACGATGCATGGGATAACGACGATGCGCGGAAGGCGATGCGCGGGAAGACGATGATGCGCGGAAGACGATGTGATGAGGACGACGACCGCCCTCTCTCGCCGACAAGTTAGGGCCACACGACGCGCGGGAAGTTTCCTCGCGGTTTTGCGCGCATTTCTTTCGTCCGGAGTCCCCGAGCGCGCCCCGGAAGGCCGGGGATGGCCTGGGCTCGCCGGATGGATAAAGGCCCAAATCCGGGCGAAATCGAGGAACCGGAGGCGCGACTGAGCCGTTTTTCACTGTCCGGATGAAAAAAAAGGGTGTCAGGAGCCTCGTCGGGCTCGTGAGTGGAGATGCTCTTACCTCATCCATCCATTGTTTTGATCCACTCCCAGAAAAGAGGACGTTTTTTTCCTAAAAAAAAAGAAAAGAGGACGGTTTTTTAGAAAGGAAAAGAGCACGTTGGTACTTGGAATACTTGTCCAGTTATCAAAAGCCCACCTCTTATCCAACTTCCGATAGAAATAGGCCCATGATACGAATACGACCCACCACTGTTCTCCCACGCTGCACCCGGGACGCTCCTGTTTAGTACCACATCGAAAGCCGAAGGACGATGCTGCGGGAGAGCTTGCTATATAAAGGGCCCTCGGTGCTACATTCAAATCACTTACCTGGACGGGGTCTACGGCCGATCAAGAAGGGCCGTGGCCTAGATCAATGGCTAACATTGCACTTGGTTAGTGCGTTGGTTTACCATCTCCCCAGGTGGGAGAGTGGACGTCATAATTTGTGGTAGAGGGGGTACGCGTCCGCGCGGCCCCTTTTAATTCTTCAAAATTAAAATTTTGTACTTCTCGTTCTATTGCTCCTTAAAATGGACTGCTATAATTTGCAATTTGGTCCTTGTTTCAGTACTGGTCCATATCTGTAGCACTCAAATTTCTGCCGCTGTTTCACAGCTAAAGACGACGACAGGCAAATTATTCACAGAGCGAGCCGTATCATGAAGGGTCGACGGCCGATCATAATGGGTTCGTGGCAAGATCTGTTTAAAAAGTCTGAAGATTGATAATTTGGAGTGTCCTTGTTGTACCACTCCTGGTTTCATTTCTCAGTTCGTGGCTTTTGGCAGTCATGCACTCGACAACAATTGACAGCCGTCAGCAGAATTGCGACTGCCAACTAACAGCAATAACTAGGGC
Source organism: Dactylis glomerata (assembly GCA_007115705.1). Taxonomy (NCBI): domain Eukaryota; kingdom Viridiplantae; phylum Streptophyta; class Magnoliopsida; order Poales; family Poaceae; genus Dactylis; species Dactylis glomerata. The sequence goes on along the minus strand of QXEO01000439.1, from coordinate 35,559 downwards.
AGCCGCCGCTGCTTTCTTACAACGATGTATCTAGCGAGAATTCCAACTCTTGACGACAGAACAGGGCGCAGCGTCCAAATCAGCACAACAAACTTCTCTGAATCTTCCTCGCCGCTCCCCGTTATTCATGGTCATCTCTGTTTCAGACCTTATCCATGGGTGCTATCACGTCACATACATTTACTACGGTTGGGTGTGAGGTCGTTTGATTTCATCCGACATTTCATGGGATGATTGCCTCTCGGCAATTATCGGCGTGGTTTCAGTGCATTCGTTGGAAAATTTCGGGTGCACGGCTCTCGTTGGTTCGAATTGTGCTTTGTTGCGACCGAAGATGTCCGCAGGACCTTTGATATTTGTAATTCACCCCAGTAATTGATCTAGTGACATACGAGGCAAACAAGCTATGTATCTTGTGTTCCAAATCGACCGGAGAATGGCTGCAAGGCAAAATTTAACCGCAGCCACTTCTGAGGCCCTTGAGAATAGAGTTTCAGAATGGAGTTGATCATCAACCATCTTCTATTTGTACTTTGCACGTGCCGCCGTACGTGCAGTAGATTCGTGCTCCTACTGTCGCACACCACCAGTGCTATCAGTACGCTTCTATCATCTCAAGCGCTACTCCTTTCGCACATTAATTTTCCAATCGGCACACACTGTGATCGGGACACGATTTAATGCGGGTGGATGAAATGCCCGTGTCCGAAGGATAACGCCTTGATGCGTGTGGAAACTGGAAGACAATACCAGCACGTACGTGCTCCTGAATCCTGATGAATCTTAGTTGCATGATTGCATCTCCAGCAGCTGCCTTGATGCTGACCAAATCTAAACCTACTGATAGTAAACATAAATTTATTGTGAAGTAAGCTAGCCTCCTACTGACAAAGAAAAACGTGAGACAGAACATAAAAATATCCATAGAGAAAGGACTGGAAATGACTTTGCAACAAAAGCATGTGTACGTGGTCCTCTTGATGTTTGATGTTGTTTTCGGCGCTATTATGTTGGAATATGACATGACTTGTTGACTTGCTCTCTACAGAAAAGGTGCCACTTTTCTCAAATATTTTGAAAGGTTTGATATGTTACGTTTTGGAAGTACAACCTTTTTTGTTATTTTTTCTGTTTTATTTGCTGTCAAACCAAACTTGCACACAACCGAAATTTGATCAGAATCTTTTACCGAAATATCATCGACATGCACAAGTCCATAATTGTTCTGATCATTGTACTCTGCCTGCATCTTTTTAACTATACTTGTCTACGTTGTGTTTCTGCCTGTCATCATCTTGGTATAATTTTGTATTAAGTTAGTACAAAATCACCGATATCTATTTTTGATCAGAGGGAGTACCAAAAAATATGCACACATGAGATGTGCTTTTAGTATTTTTTTTCACACTCAGTCTCCGGAAACAATTCACAATCTGCTGACCGCATGTCCCTTTTCTCATTGTGTATGGTTCGAGCCTTCGAGGTTCTCCACTCAGCGAGCTAGCAATCTTTGCCAGAAAGCTCGGTTTCTTCACACCTGGCAAGCTGAGCACTGAAGAACCTTCGACAATAAAAATGGTTCAAGCAGTTGTGACTGCTAGTCTTGAAGCTCTGAACATCGATGGCATTAGAGCAAAGAGCAATGCGAGTTGCTGCTAAGAAAATACCTAGAACCGATGGCTGCAGAGAGGATCAACGCGGATCCGAGAGAAAGAGGAATGACGTAGTTTGACTTCAATGAGTCCATATTTGTTTTGTTATTGCTGACGTGTTTAACTCCTGTAACATTCTGCTTCATCTTTACTATTGGTTCTCAGTTGATGAAAGTACTTTGCCTCTACATCATTTGATTGCCCAAAATACCCCTAATAAAAAAATCTACTTCAATCACGGTTCAGGCCCTAATTGTAGTATCAATCAAAATATCAAATCAATATTTCTTCCGTTTTTAGGAGGAAGACTTACAGGTGTCTTTACTATTGGTTCTCAGTTGGTGAAGGCACTTTGCCTCTACATCATTTGATTGCCCAAAATACCCCTAACAAAAAAATCTACTTCAATCACGGTTCAGGACCTAATTATAGTATCAATCACAATATTAAATCAATATTCCTTCCGTTTTTAGGAGGAAGACTTACAGGTATTCCTTGATTTGATATTATGATTTCATACTAATTACGTCTTCCAGCGGGATGCTCGTCCAGAAGCGCACCCCGGACTCCGACCCGCCGCCCGGAGGCGCCCCCGTCCCCACCATCCGCGTCAAGGTCAAGTTCGCCGGCGTCACCCACGAGGTCTACGTCAACTCCCAGGCCTCCTTCGGGGAGCTCAAGAAGCTCATGTCCGAGAAGACGGGCCTCCACCCAGACGACCAGAAGGTGCTCTACAAGGACCGGGAGCACGACTCCAAGGAGCTCCTCGACATGGTCGGCGTCAGGGACTGATCCAATATGACCATGGTCGAGGACCCCGAGGCACAGGCCAGGAGGCTCATCGAGGAGCGGAGGAATGCCAAGGCACAAAAGGCCGCCAAGGCCGTCTCGAGGATCAGCCTCGACGTCGACAAGCTCGCATCCAAGGTATATGTCGTAGCTTCTTCTTCTTCTTCTTTGCCATCCATATCCGGTCTTCTCCATGGCGGGTGGGGCGGTTGAGTTGACTTGGTGTTTGTTCTAGGTGTCGGCGCTGGAGACGATCGTCAACAAGGGCGGGAGGGTGGTGGAGGCCGACGTAGTCGCGCTCACCGAGGTGCTCATGAACGAGCTCGTCAAGCTGGACGCCAACGGCGACGTCAAGGCGCATCGGCGGATCTAGGAGAAGCGTGTGCAGAAGCACGTCGAGCCGCTGGACGCAATCCGCGCCAAGGGGGCCAAGAACAACAGCAAGGCCGTCGCCCGGCCGACCTCGAGTTTGTGTGGTAGATGATCAACAATGGAATCATCTTGGATCTTGTCAAGGGCGACCCAGTGGTGGTGAAGTTTCTGGAGTCCATAGAGGATTGGGGTATCAGGTATGTTGGCAAGGTTCACAAAAACACGGTGAGAGGTGTGTTTTTCGCAAAAGCCGTAGCAACGCACGGGCATTCAGCTAGTGCTTCTTAATACTCCCTCCGTTTCAAAATATAAGATGTTTTAGCTTTGTGAAGCAAATGTATCTAGACATATTTTAGTGTGTAGGTTCACTTGAATATACACACTAAAGCATGTCTAGATACATTTGTTTCGCAAACCTAAAACATCTTATATTTTGAAACGGAGGGAGTATGAATGATGTGCAAAGCCTTTTGAGTAGTATTCTGAAGAAGAAAAAAAAAATTCTGTCAGTCTCATTGTCTCCATCAGCTATAGGTGTACAATTAATGGATTGTTGGACTCGCAGGTGTGTCTGCGCTTATTTTTGCTACGCTCGTGGCCAAATTACTTTGTAACCCCAAATTTTCATACACAGACAAGTTTTGCTATAAACTGGAATGAGGGCCAAATTATTTCGGTTTTGCTAGAAAACAGGAGCCTGATCTCTAGTTAGTTCAAATTCAAAATTTATTCAAATTCAAAATTTGTTCATATTCTAACTTTGTCAATATAAAATTTATTCAAATTCGAATTTTATTCACAATTCGAATTTTGTTTAAAAAAGATGATGTCAGGACTGATCTCGAGATCAGTCGCCTGGCTCGCCGGCCATGGCTCAGCTATTTATCGGAATCAGCTGGGAGTAGAGACAAACCAATCATAGGCAGAGGGTAGTTTACTGAATTTGGGTACCACAATGCTCCTCCTTGTGTTCGTGCTCTTCTCCAGCCTACAGCTCTCCACGACGGCCATCGACACCCTCGCTCTAGGCCAGTCTCTCCCATGGAACGAGACGCTGGTGTCCGAGGGCGGAAACTTCGAGCTCGGCTTCTTCTCCCCCGGCAACTCCGGCAAGCACTACGTCGGCATCTGGTACAAGAAGATCTCCAATCAAACGGTCGTCTGGGTGGCGAACCGGGAGCACCCGATCGTCAACCCGTCGACCTCCCGCTTCATGCTGAGCATCCACGGCGAGCTGCTCCTCCTCACGACGCCGTCGGACACCCTGCTGTGGTCGTCGAACGCGTCCTCACGGTCGCCCCCAAGCACCACCGTTGCCACGCTCCAGGACGACGGCAACCTCGTGGTGCGACGGACCAACGCGACGTCGAGGAGCGGTGACATGTCGTGGCAGAGCTTCGACCACCCCACCGACACCTGGCTCCCCGGGGCTAGGCTCGGCTACGACAAGGGCGCCGGCGTCCACAGCTTCCTCACATCATGGACGGACGCCGAGAACCCGGCGCCCGGCGCGTTCACCATGGAGATCGACGCGAGCGGGCAGCCCAAGTTCGACCTGTTCGCCAACGGCGGCGCGGACCGCCAGCAGTACTGGACGACCGGCCTGTGGGACGGCGAGGTCTTCGCGAACGTGCCGGAGATGCGGTCCGGCTACTTCGCCGGGTTCCCCTTCGCGAGGAACGGCAGCGTCAACTTCTTCACCTACCGCGACCGGACCACGATGATGGGCGTCGGCAACTTCATGCTGGACGTGAACGGGCAGATGCGGCGGCGCCAGTGGGGCAAGACGTCCGGGAAGTGGATCCTCTTCTGCACGGAGCCGCACGACGCCTGCGACGTCTACGGCTCGTGCGGCCCCTTTGGGTTATGCAGCAACGCCACCAGCCCCGCGTGCCAGTGTCCCGCCGGCTTCGCGCCGCGGTCGGAGCAAGAGTGGAAACTGGGCAACACCGCCTCTGGGTGCGAGAGGCGGAGCCTTCTCGAGTGTCCCAAGGACGGCTTCCTGGAGCTTCCGTCCGCCGTGCAGCTGCCGAGTGGCTCGTCGGAGGCGGCCGGAGTTAGGAACGGAAGGGACTGCGAGCGCTCTTGCTTGAAAGATTGCTCCTGCACCGCGTACGTTTACGATGGAACCAAGTGCTCGATGTGGAAGGGCGAGCTCGTCAACTTGAGGGCGCTCTCGACTGACGACCAAGGTGGTGATCCTGGCATAGCCGGAGCTGTTCTTCACCTTCGCGTCGCGCGCTCGGAGGTGCCGCCGTCGTCACCGGCGCGTTCGTGGAATAAATCGATGGTGATCCTCGGTAGCGTAGTTGCGGCCGTGGTGCTGCTGCTGGCAAGCCTGGTGATCGGGGTGTCCGTGGCGCTGTTGCTGCGGAAGCGGCGGGGGAAAGGGAAGGTGACGGCGGTGCAGGGCTCGCTGCTGCTGTTCGACTACAACGCCGTGAGGACCGCGACGAGGAAATTCTCGGAGAAGCTCGGGAGCGGGAGCTTCGGCACGGTGTACAGAGGCGCGCTCCAGGACGGGACGCCGGTGGCCGTGAAGAAGCTGGACGGGTTCCGGCAGGGCGAGAAGCAGTTCCGGGCCGAGGTGGTCACCCTCGGCGTGATCCAGCACGTCAACCTCGTCCGCCTCCGGGGCTTCTGCTCCGAGGGGAACAAGAGGGCGCTCGTGTACGACTACATGGCCAACGGCTCCCTGGACTCGTACCTGTTCAAGACCGGCGGCGCGGCGGCCTCGGACGCCAAGGTGTTGAGCTGGGGGCAGAGGTACGGCGTCGCGCTGGGCGTGGCCAGGGGCCTGGCCTACCTGCACGAGAAGTGCCGAGAGTGCATCATACACTGCGACATCAAGCCGGAGAACATCCTCCTCGACGACGAGTTGGGCGCCAAGCTTGCCGACTTCGGCATGGCCAAGCTCGTCGGCCACGATTTCAGCCGCGTCCTCACAACCATGCGCGGCACGCTCGGATACCTCGCTCCGGAGTGGCTCGCCGGCGCGCCAGTCACCGCCAAGGCCGACGTGTACAGCTTCGGCCTCCTGCTGTTCGAGATCGTCTCTGGCCGGCGCAACAACGCGCCGACGGAGAAGGGAGGCTACGGGAGGTACTTCCCGGTGCACGCGGCGGTAAGTTTGCACGACGGCGACGTGGTCGGGCTGCTCGACGAGAGGCTGGCCAAGGACGCCGACGTGAAGGAACTCGAGAGGGTCTGTCGTGTTGCCTGCTGGTGCATCCAGGACGAGGAAGACGACCGGCCAACCATGGGGCTCGTCGTGCAGCAGCTTGAAGGAGTCGCCGATGTAGCATTGCCGCCGATCCCCGCACGGCTTCACATGCTGGCATCGGCGAACGCAGGCGCCGGTGGAGGTGCACAGGATGAATTTTATTCAGAGAACAATAGTATAGCAAATTAGCAACAGGAGAAGTGTACGAGCGAAAATTAGCCAACTCGAATGAAGGTAACGCAATTATGAGTTCCAGCATTCTCACAATACTCCCCGTGTGCGTGTGTGACATATCATGGAAGTTTGGAGGAGCAGGATAAGCCAGTATGTTTGTCAAAGTTGATAGTACTCTATTGCAACTGAAGGTTCTGTTATTTCCTGAATCTGGATCAATCTAGTACAACTACTTTCGACACTGAACCAATCTTCAAAACAGCTTATTGCCAAAATTGCATTTACACTCATCGTTGAGTTCACCTCTGTTTTGTACAAACTATAAGATGGGAACCAAAATCTGATATACTCAAAAGAATAAAAGAAGCACGCTGCACGCACCTAGAGAGCTAATGAACAAACTGTACAGAATAAACAGCTGCATACAACCCCCCCCCCCCCCCCCCCCAAAAAAAAGAATGAATGAAATCACTAAATAATTACAAGAACAAACACATCAGGATATACACTTTACAGGTAACGTTGAAGCTCCTGCTGCTGCAGAGTAAAGAGCCTTAAGCACAGAAATGAACTTCAAAAGTGTGTCTTCAGCGAACCACCTTAATGTCCACGTATCTATTGCACAAATTTCATCTGCTTGCTTGCTCTGTGAATTTATAGTGCTACTGTGAGATCTTCCTTCATGTACATGTTTGTCCAAAATCAATGTCAAGCATCTCTTGTCACGCTGATCCACAACCTTGAATATAGGAAATGCAGTGGACAATTAGAAATGTTTATTAAATGATATCAATTCTTTGTACTAAGTCTCCGACACTTATTTCTGATCGGAGGGAGTAAATGATATCAATTCTTTTAATATAATGAAGCAATATATTTAGCTGGTATTGCATCACAGCTCAAAGTAGGTATTGCCTATTAGAAACAAGTTACCGTGATAAGGACAATAATAACATAAGTTCAGAGACCAGTTAAACCTGTGCTTAAGAATACAGAGCTCAATAAAAAATAGAAATACACAAAGCCACACTAATGCATACTCCATCATAGACAAGAAAAAATACTTTTGGTAAGGGAACCATCTTTTTGAGGGAACTGCTTTGTGAAAAGAATATCATTGCAATTGATAATGAAAAATAACCTAGATAGACTGAAAATTTCATAAGTCAAGCACAATTTACCACTTCTTTAATACTGTCGATTGAACAACATTCATCAAGAGAAAAATATGGAGGATGTGAATCATCAGGAAAGCAACCAAAGTGTTGTAGGTTCTCAATGCACACAAAGATGGACCCTTCTGTAACCACAAGGGATCTTATGACTAGGGATTCCTCTGCAAAACAAAAATGAACACTAGTTAAGCAACTTCTAACTAAAAAGAACAAAAAACGAAATGTCAAATGTGCATTACAGAAAGGACTTTGGTAAAAAGTTATAATACATTCAAGGTTTAATACACTCAAGTGCATTACAGGACACTACCAATAGCCCTTGTTGTCTACCATTTCTAAACCTTCTGTTTTACAAACACAACGGAAATATTATAACAACAGAGAGAGATGCAAATAAAATGATAGACCGTCAGCAGTACAAGGATGGCACAGGCTCACGATATGCCACCAAGTGATAGACCGTCAGCAGTACAAGGATGGCACAGGCTCACGATATGCCACCAAGTGCCCTGTCATGCCAGATGCGGCATCATCAATATTTGCGACGTGACACATGCCACTATTAAATCGATTACAGTATTTAACAAAATGAACCCAGTTAAAGGCAAACTGAACGTTTATGGATCCAGTTGATGAAATTGAAAGAATGGGCACACATCTGAAGTTTCAAGTAAAGACCTGGGGATAAAAATGCAAAAATTATCCTGTAAACTGTCTAATAACGAAGATTTGAACAGGTTAACCATCGGTCTTGTAAATAACAAATAACATAACAATCCAGCAGAAATGGCATCTACCTTGCAAGCTAACATAACATATTTATACAGAAGTCCCTTTAGCTCAATGGGTGCATGTTGTGTTTCACGACGGGCTTGAGTCCTTAATGAATTAATTCCCAACGTCCACAACTGGACTGAATTTAATGAGCTCCACTAGAGATGATGCTACAGAAAAGAAGTTTAAGACTTTGCTTTTAATTTTTTTGACACTGAGCATGAAAATACTTGTATTCTTAGCAAAATATTACAATGATTGTACAAGATAGAGTTTGGGTGGGCGGCTCACGGCCTTGTTGTCAATGTCTGAATGCGATTTGAACAGTTCAAAGTTTGTAAAAACTTGGTCAAACTTTGCACTGTTTGACTTTTGAAAAAAATGCCTTGTTTTATGAAACAGAGGCCGTAAGCATTAAGGATATTCATTTATAAATCTGGATGGTGTTACTTACTCCCTCCGTTCCTAAGGATAAGGCGTAAATATTTGGGCTCGTTGATTAAGGCTGGTTTCCCATCGGTAGATCTTTCCAGATTTACCCCTAATTAAACACTAGTCTTTAAATCCCTCTCACTGTTTCCTTTTATTTTTTTCCAATTCTCTGCTGGGACTCCTCGTTCCTGTACTCCTCGCTCGCCCCGACGTCGCTGTAATTGCCCCTTGCAGGCACGGTCATCTTCCTCCATGGCCACGCCATGCTGAACACCTATGCGCTCGCGCAAAGCTTCTCCTGTACGCCCGCCAAGGGACGCCTTCCACCTTCAGGAATAAGACGCCGGGGAGGACGAGGCACTTGCTCAGCGGCAACGGGAGGACGCCACGCTTGCCCTGAACCGAGGGAAGGCCACAACGCTCGACGAGGCCGCCACCCACACGACTACTACCTCGCTCGCCATCCTCTTCCCTGGTCCTCCATGCCCCGGGTACGGCGTCCTGCCATCCGTCCGCCCTCGCCTAGCAAGAACAAGAGGACGCCCCGCCCGCCCTCTACCGTGGGTAAGCCGCAACGCTCATCCCGCATGACGGGAGTGGAGGAAGTGCGGGAGTACAAGGATCGATACGCTCATGTGGGAGTCGAAGCGCAGCCGCCGTGCTCAATAAGTAAATGCTTTGAGCGTTTGTCGATGAGGAGAGATACGAGAAGGATGGGCAAAATCGGCATATTAGAGATACGAGGGACATTGCGCCTTAAGCATTGACGAAAAATCAAGAAATATTTTACGCCCTAAGCTAAGAAACGGACAGAGTATTAAGTTTCATGCACCAACCAATAGACGCAAAACTTCAAAATAATGGAGAGAAGGTGGACAATCTTCATATACTTTAACGCCCTCTCATGTGTGACTTGATAATGCCTACTCCCTCCGTTTCAAAATTTAAGATGTTTTAGCCTTTCTCTGATACTATGTATCTAGACATGTTTTAGTGTGTAGGTTGGAAACAAAATGAGTGAACCTACACACTAAAAGGCATCTAGATACATTTGTGTCAAAAAAAGGCTAAAACATCTTATATTTTGGAACGGAGGGAGTACATGTGATAGAACGAGGGCAAGAGGATTCTTTTTTATTAAACAGACGTCTGCTCTTATACCATATTAAGTTTCATGGACCAACCAATAGAACCAAAAGTCCAAACTAATGAACAAAAGGTGGGCAATCCACATATACTTTTAACAGTACTAAACTTACGATCATACAGATGATTAACAAACAATATGGATTCTTTTGCAATGGCAGATGTGTATCAATCCTAGGTTTCAAGGAAAAAGCCAGGGCTCACCCAAACAGGTAAGATCACGAGAGTGCAAGAAATGAAGACAGTTCTAATCCAGATTCCATAGACATATAGAGTAATACTCCAGTAGCCAAACAACAGTACCTTCGGCGTCATTCTTACAGAACATCAACATGGAGTAGAGAAATATTCCCATCTTCAAACTTGCACATATACATGTCTCGAGCAATTTAAGCTGAATCTTCTCCCAACTGCCATTTTAATTAATAACAAAGTGTACTCAGAAAATGTAATAAAAAGGCACAGTAATCACAGGCAAAATGCTTTCTTTGTTTGCTCATGGAGTAACCAGAAAGCTAAATAGACACACCTTTGCAAAGATAGCCCACTAGTTAACTGTGGAAAGCTGAACAGATTTAAGAGCCAAAGCACATCTTGTGCTTCCTTCGAAGTACGTGTCAAGAATAGATGAGTTGTATCATCTGCCATGTGTACCCTACAATAGGAAAATAATAGGTAAGCCATAGATTAGCCAAAGAACCATCACTAATCATTGATATATACTAATTACCTTAGTGCTTGTAGACCCAGCCCAACCATTACTTTCTCTAGATCTTCAAGCCTATAGCAGCCCAAAACTCTTGGCATGGTTTCTGTAAAGTAGTCAGTAAGTAAGATTTACTAATGCAGTAAATAAAATTGTAAAATTCCAGCTGCAGTATCCAGTGGTCTATCATAGACAAAAGCTAAGAAGATAAAACTTTCAAAAATAAAAAGGTGTAAAAACCAACCTTGTTCATCTTGAGCCATATCAACCAGCAGAACATACAATTTATTTTGGGAACTTCGCAACAAGGCTACTTCTCTACACAAAGTAACAATACACTTGTCAGGTACGGTACCCTAAAAAAGATCATGCACGCAGACAGGCTTTCAGAACTGCTGCTCAATAAGTTTAACAGAACTTAAGCCAGCATGTACTGAACACATTTCAGGATAAAATGCTACAAGAAAATACTGAGTGAAATAAATCCAACTAAATTTCCTATTCAACGAGGTGCTATCGCTAAGTGCTAATTGCACATTGTGCATTGAAGTACTTTGAACTTTGAATCATGAGGCATATAACTGGACAGTTATGCATTTCATCTTCTATGTAAATATGCAATCAACGTTGTGGTGCATACACATGGTAAAGACAGTAGTGGAGACAGGATAGAAGACCCCATATATTGATCTATTTCCTTCAAAGTTATATAGAACTAAAAGGATTAATTCATGAATAATAAAACTTCTTTTGTGAAAAAAATAATGTTGGTTTGTGGACCTCCTCCCCACTGTCCAAGGTTCAAACAAACTTACATCACTCGCCTCTGGGGGTATAGATAGCTTCTTCATCAAGATAGTTGTATTTTATGCATCAAATTGCACACTTCTAAATATCATCACAGGCGGGTGTGTTTGCATGAGCACAGTTTCTGATACTTTGTATAAGTTCATTCATCATCATTTAGATAAACTGTGAGCGTAAGTTTCACCTAAGTGAGCACATGAACACAAAAATGTACTACCTCCATTCCGAAATATAAGCCTTTTTAGAAAGCTAAATTAGCTATCTAAAAAGGCTTACATTTAGGAATGGAGGTAATACTATATACGGTTATGATTTTAAAGATGATTGCATCTTACTACTCCAGAGCACTAATGGTTATTCATGTGCTTCGGAGTAATTAATGTAATCATATTTAACAGGTTAAGACCGTTCTTACTCTGCAAATTAAGAACGGTTAGTACTTTTTTGTGTCATGGATATTTAGTTTCTGAAACAAATTACAACAGGACAAATAAGTAAAACCACACAATTCGCAAAATAACAGTAAAGAAGAAATCCATAATTGTACTGACAATATGCAAGTGGGTCAGCATTAGGGTACCATCAAACCTCTTTAGTTCAAAAAATTGAACTAACTTAAATAACCTTTTCGATGACATCATCATTTTGAAAAAGTTAATTTCATTTTTTGAACTAAAGATGGTAAAGGGTACCCTAATGGTGACCCACTTGCATCTCTAACCGACAAACTTTATATAGGTTGCACAAAATATACTTTGACACTCCATGAGTCATTTGTTCAATGAACAAACAGCTGCTCATCATTAGTCTCATGAATGTAATTTATGTAACGCAGATACTTAATCAATGTTGAACAACATAGGTGAAACGACTCTAACCTTTGAACTAAATTGCTTCCGTCTTGAAACATGTATCCACAATAAGCTCCTTGTTCACATATTTCAGACTCTTCATTGTTAGCGACTTCCATATTAAAGAAATCCTCTATATGCTTGTAGTTGTTCCTATCAGTATTACATGGAACTGTATCGGCATCAATAGACAAGTTATTCTTGTGCAAGATATTTGAATTATGTTTTACCGAGATATGATCCTTGCAATTAGTACTTTTGCTTAGGTCATAGCTCAAATGACCATTTGCAACGACTGAAACCCCGTCATGCACCTCACCTTCATTAGTCTTCAGAAATCCTACTTTAGTGCCATTGCGATTCTTAAAAGTAGGAAGTATCCTCTTCATAAACTTCTGCATACCATTTTGTCTAGCCAAATGGCCATTCCTCTGGTTCCTGTCATCTGTCTCCTTAATACCAAACTCCATGGCATCTGTAAAAGTTGGGTCATCTTCTGCCGTACAGTCGGACAAATTATCCTCACGTGAAAACTCCATCCCATCCATTTCCTCATTATCACTATCAGCATAAGGAAATGAAGCCATTTGGCCATTGAGGGCAAGCTCCATTTTTGTCTGGACTGCTACGCAATCATCTTCTGAATTGCATGAACATAAATCACCTGAAGAGTCGTCACTGCAGCTGCTACCACTACCAAGAGAACCAACACACTGGAAATCTCCTGAACTCTGCAAAAATTCTTCCTCCAGAAAAAGTCTACGACGTAGAATGTCTTCCTTAAATTGCGGGGGTGACTGTGGACTAGGATATGCAAAGGATGGACTGGGTTCTATCAACTCACTTATTGCACTAGAGTGTGTTCCATTTGTATGCAAAATTTTAGCACTACCTTCCACCTCAGAAAAAGAATCTGAATGTGGAGTGCCTACGAATTCTAGTGGAGGAAGTTGCAGGACAGAATTCAAGTGCAACTTTACATGAGTTTGGTCAGCATTCACCTCATTCAAGGATTCGGCAGTGATGCCATTAGCACCATTACATGCGTCCTCTGTGAAAGACAATTCAGACTCCAAAAGGTTTGAGCTGCTACCACCTTCTGATGTCTTTGCCAGCTCTGTGACACTCTTTGAGTTGTCCATGTGCATTTCTTCTCTTTTGATTTGTTTATTCTGCCTTCCATTTCTGTTGCTAAAATCAACATAAAGGCTGTCACCTTCTGTGTTCTCCATATGTTCATCCATCCACTCCTTAAATTCACGCAGCCAATCAGTTGATCTTTCTTTCTTCATTAATTCTGCTGTACTTATCAAAGATGTAATTTTCATGTCATTATCAGCAGCCGCAGCTTCATCCTTCTTAGAACTAGCACTATCACGGGGGCTTGACTGCTGGTCTACACCTTCATCGCAAAGACTTCTCTCTTCCTCTACAATACAGGCAAGTCGGGAGATCTTTTTCTACAGTAAATACAGGTGCAAGCAGAATATCATTAAAGTAGTTATAAAATTTTACATTTAGTTGTGCTCAGGATACAAATGCAGGATGCAAAACTAGTGTTCAACTATTTCAACTTTTATAAGACCCATAGATGGTTTATAGTGCATTTATAGAAACTAAAATATAAAAACAGCACCATCTAGGCTGAACCAAGCAAAAACAGAACCCTTGTAACATACTGAAATAATGTTTCTCCATACATGAATATAATGCATATTCAAGGGGAATGAAAGCATAATACCAATTCACTAAACAACATGTATCGACTATTCTATCCTCTAGAGAATAATAAAATCATAAGCCTTGACCAAGCAACCTTGATATTTGGTCTGAGATGCCAATAGTGATAGTATAATAGATCAATCTGTGGCACTGCAAAAGAGATACATACCATCATAGAATTTGAAGTCTCTTCATCCTCATGATCATCTTTTGCAGGAAAATAGAATCCGTAACCAGCAGGTAGTTTCTGTCTGCTTGCAAACAATACTTGCTTTTCCCAGTATTCTTGTGTGTTCATACCTTTATCATCTAACTTCAACTGAGGCAGCAAAAAAAAAGCATTCATGTTACTCCAATACAGTGGAAGAGACTACAAGTTTAACGTGCTTGAACTAACACACTTACATTTTCTGAATTATGGAAAAGACTAAAAACACGTGCTCGATACCACCGAGCACAGCAGATTGGGTTGCCTTCCAGCCATAGATTCTGTAGCAAAGACAAGCTGCCAAGAATTTCCAACTCTGAGAAATTTGATATGATGTTGTAAGACAGATCAAGGCCTACAAGTGACTTGAGATTTTCAATCCCATGTATTGTGGTTAAAGCATTGTTTCTCAATACGAGTTTGCCAACTCGGCTGCAAACCTGCAAAAAAGGTAACATGTAAGCAGACAACAAAAGTAATGGCAAGAAGCCTGTCCGTGTTGTAAACTTGTATTATTTCAAATTTAAACTGGATTAGAGAGGAAATTTACCTCACTCAAGGATGAAACAGAACGCAAATGATTAAATCCAAGGTCCAGATTTCGCAACTTTGTACATTTCCGCAGATTGTCCACCTTTGCAAACTGGTTCCGGCTAAGATCAAGAGTTTCAACCGCAGGTAACAATTGCAACGACTCGTCCATGAGCACCAGACCATTAGAAGCACACGAGACAAATGAAAGCCGAATCCATACAGGAGAGTCCTTGACATCCATCACTCTACTCACGAATACATGTCTAAGAGCATCCTGCAGTCGTGTGAAAATTAACTTTTATGAATCTCGTAACACAATAACATTCTGTAGAAGTGTTTAAGAAGGAAAGCATATACTACAATAATCACTCGATTAATGCAAAGATATATGCAACGTCTCCATCTACATCACTCTTTGCTGCTAGCTGAGATTTTGGTTGCATGCCATGATATTAATACAGAAAATATATGGCATGTCCGACAACCTGCAGCTTCCAAATCAGACAACTAATACTGAAGTTCTCCAGTTACGACCTCAGTTACAATTCTGTAGTCCAACGGCCAACAAAGAACTATATTTAAACATAATATCAAAAGTGATGACATCTCATGACTGCCAAGGAAAGCACATGGGGGTAGCACAGATGACAGATCTGGTGAACTTATAATTCTGTAGTCCATCGGCCAACAAAGAGCTATATTTAGAACAGAATAACAGATGCCACATTACACCTGTGTTAGTTCCAGATGTCAGTCCATAAACATCTAAGGTTCTAACTCAGAGGGAGCAATAAATTCCATCAAAGTTTCCCTTTCAATAACGAAGTACATACGATGCACAAATTAATATTTCAGCTGCATACAAGTACAGGCGTGACAAATCCATCAATAAACCAGATGGCTGTCTCATGGCTTAACTAATTAAATGCAGCATGTGCAAAAGGGATACCTCTTAATATAGCATTATGGCGATCTCTGTCATGTGCTACAACAATTGCATTACAACAGCATTGCGAGATACCGCAGTTGCTCTACTCCAGAAAATAAATGCTAAATTGGTAAATTCGCAGGAAAGCTGCAAGAGGAATACTCAATGACAGCCTAAATACACCAACAGTATTCCAATAAACCCCACCAGAAAGACTGGAACCATCAGTAAGCATAGAAGTTCTACACTACACAGGCATCTTAGCACTAGGAGAACGGCAGATCCCCAACAAAGTTGTCAGGAATCTGCTGCCTAAATATAACATGATATATTTTAATAATGCATGCACTGGACCTGACCGGACCAGATCCTAGGAACATAGTAGTATTAACTATGGACCGCAGCTAGTGGGTTGAATAACTGTAGATGAACTAAACAGAAAACGTACGCATAATTCACAGCTCAGCATAGTTCATAGACTATAGTTTAGTAGGTGAACGTAATTGGTAAGCAGGTGTCACCACGCGAAAATTGTCACAAACAACAAATTAAGATGATGTATCGTCAGAAATAGATACTCGATCGAGAGTCGGAAACGTGAGGTAATCGCACCGTTGAGTTGTGGCAGACGAGGCTCTCGAGGGTGTGTCGGAGGTCGAGCAGCCCCCTGGCGGCGGAGGTGGAGAGGTCGCAGCCGCGCAGCTCGAGGACGCGGAGGCGCGCGAAGGGCAGGAGGGAGAGCGGCGCCGGGTCGCGGCCGGGCCCCGCGGAGATGACCTTGAGGGAGGTGAGGAGGCGGAGGATCCGGCGGAGCTGCTCGAGCGCGCGGTGGTCGCCGAGGTCGGCGACGTAGGCGCGGAGGTAGTCGACGGGCGCGCCGGCGCCGACGGCCTCGAGCTCGCGGAGGGACTCGAGGCGGGAGGCGACGTAGTGGAGGCCGACCGGGTGGAGGCGGAGGGTGAGGGAGCCGTCGAGCAGCTCGCCCGCGCGGCTGGCGACGAAGCGGACGAGCAAGTTGAGGTAGCGGTCGCCGGTGACCGGCGGGGCGGCCCCGGCGCGGGGAGTCGCCATTGGGATCGGGGGCTAGGGTTTGGGGGCGGGGGGCCGCATCGGCGGAGGGGGAGGAGGAGGAACGGCGGGTGGGCGGGGCGGGGCGGGGAGGAGGAAACGGACACGGCCGCGCTGCCTGCTATGATTGAGGTCACGCGGGGTGGGGGAGGGAACGGAAGGCGACGGGGAGGGTGATGAGGGGTGTGCGCCAAATGTGCAATGCGACGCAATTGCAATTGCAATTGCAGGTGCCTGTTGGGTATCGTCAGTTTCTGCAGATTACTACCTATATAATAACTATCTTACCAGCCTGAGAGGCTGTCCACGCCATCAAACACTGTTCATGTGAACAGTATATGCACATGAACAGTGCCTCGTGCGAACAGTACCTCGCATGAACAGTAATTCTTTCGTAGTAATTTTTAAAACAAATTTCTAGCTCCAATGGTTATTTCATGACGGTAATTACCAACTATAATTTCTAGGCAGTGCATATTTGATTTTACGGGTAGTATATGCGTCCCCATGCGAGCAGTGCACACTAAAAAAAAAATATAATCTAATGATTCTTATACAACATTTTTTGCTACAAGTCTTTGGCTTCAAATATAATTTCTAGACGATATTTACCCAACTGTAATTCTTTATGAGGCATACTTTTTTTATAGTAATTTCATAATAGTGTATCTAACGATTCATGAAAACAAATTGACACAAATCTTCATCCTCAACACTCAATCTCCAACGGTAAGTATCCAACCGTAATTTTTCAGCGGTGCATGCATGGTCGTTCTTTAGAAATTACTTTTTCCCACCGTAATACTCCAACGGTAAATTTCTTTTCCCGTTGTAGCTTTAGAATTCCTACAATAACTTCGGGAGACAAATTATTCCTTCATTCACCGTCTTATTTATTCGAGAAAAATATTACTACCTTCTTCCACTAATCACATCGAGTAATTTTTTAGCAGTAATGTTCCGATGGTACTTCAGAAAAACTGCCTCATTATTTGGCAGAGACAAATACTTTATTATTCACCACCTCTTTTATACTTGGAATACTGTATTTTTATACATACATTATATTATAGTTGAAAGTTTATAAATACAATATCTTCTTTTATCAAATATCACATACCATATTCTATTGATCATCTCTACCATCTTTTATTGATCACCTGACGCTCACCCTATGGGCATACTTTACTGTTTGTTATCTCCTTAATTTATCGCCTCATGATCACCCTATATGAGTAATACTGCCTTCTTCCACACAAAAAACTTCTCAAAAGAATACTCCATAATTCATCACCTCTTTTATTTCAAAAAATACCACTATCTTATTTTATTAATCATATCACGTCACACTGTTGCATCGTTTGTTGCCTCTTTTTTATACAGATAAAATAGTATTATCTTCTATTTTTTAACCGCTTTACAAAAATTATATCGGTGTACTCTACAGTTGGATCTCATACCATCTTTTATGGGCACCGCTACGAATCGGAGCCCGATATAAGCTTCCAGTCGGACCAGCCCCTGACCGCACGATTGGAACCAGGATGTACGTCAGATTTTCTAGCGCGGACTCTTCCATGGAAACAAAGAGCTTCCCATAATAACTGTCCCGTAATTCTCTCACCCTTTAATTGAGACCGCTAATTAAGTGGAATAAACACTAGCAAATCCCTATTTTGACGGAAATTAACAACCTTTAGCAAAATTTGAGGCATGCAGATTTGCTTCCATGGGAAGAAATATTTTTCCTAATGCTATTTAAGTTTTTGCTTCCGCTCAACTAAAGTTTGCTTCCAAACTGAAATTTGCTTCAATATACAAATATTGGTCGCATGTACAAAATTGTGTCCTGTGTGATCGGGTGTTAATTTCACGCAATGTTGAGAAGAGTCCATAATTTGAGCTGTTAAAACAAAAATCCCTAATGTTGGAAACACATAGTCTGGGATGTGACAGAAGTTTCATTCATATGCATAGGAAGCATAGTGCACTATTGTTAGAAGCATTACCGTGTTAACAAATTTTTGTTCAAATGCGTACGAAGCATACGGATACAGATATTGTGAATCCTGCAACATTTTTTGTGTGCCTATAAGCATCTTTTTATAATTAAAGGAATTTTTAGTGCTTCCTACATTCACTTTACATATTTCGTACATCATATATATTTGCTTCCTTGAAGTCATCCAAATACACATATCATATCACAATCTTCCTACATGTTACAACTTTGCTTCATTATACAAGACGATAGGTTTCATGGATTCAGTTAACGGGCAATGTGCTAAAAAACACTCAGTTCATCTCCTTTAGCATCATGGAGACATCAATCCAGAATGCCTTAGTACTACATCCCTCGGTGGAGCAGCCGCAAATCGACTCTTCCCAATGAATACATTGACTTGGCTCCATGGTAAAGGGATGTGGGCTGCAAAATAGTATGAAACATGGTTTGTAGTGAACAAAGGTAATCATAAGCATAATAGATGTAAAAAGAAAGAAATCATGTAATATATTTGCCAGTCTATGCCCTTTGATGAGTAATGTGAGTACAGATGCAAATTTGTAATACTACTGAAACAAATGTATATTGATTGGGAAGCATGGACGTGAAGAAGCATAAGTTTTGATGATTTTATAGAAGTGGCAACTTTGAAAATAAAGTATGATAAGATTGCTGAGAACAATGTGAACTTGATCAAAAAATGTATAAAACTTTGGAAGCATGGTCAAAACGAAGCTTACATATCAAGGTGCACAACATAACAAATGGTATGTGGAAGCACACGAATTAGATTGCTGCAAAAATATTGGTATATGAATCGACGCCTAAAATTATTTTCACAAATATGAATGCATAGGAATACATGTATTTTAGTCTTAGAAAATGTAAAAAATATTATATAGGCAATTGGGACATGTGATGCTAACTTATTTGTCAAAAAGATTGTCCGAGCACCCAGGCCTCTTACTAGGTTGCGTAGAAAGCAAAATCCAAAGAGCTTGACCAGGAGGAATGAATGAGTCGGCAAAATCACTTTATCCTTGAAATCTGTTGCAGCAGTCTGGTCAGAGAGTCACTCAGATCGCATAGTTCAAATATATAGGAGAGGAGCAGATGTTTTAGGGAACACGTGAGTGAGAAAATATGTTTCCGACACTTACATTTGGGCTGTTTGATCAGAGAGACTTAGGTCAGCTATGATTACCTACAGCCAGATCTTGTAGTCGATGAGCTATGAAGGGATCGAGACACTGGCCAGTAGAAGCAACCTCCAAACCGCTGCTTCGACCAGGCTAAGCAGCACCGCCGGCAGTCACGGATACATATGAAGACGATTCCCTCCGGTGGAACGACATGCGAGTTGTTGCACAGATCGATGCAGATGGAGGCGAAGGTACCATTGTTGGGTAGGAGGTCAGGAGGGTGTCGGTCAGGGGCTCAATTTGGGGATGTGCAAGATGCGTAATTTCTGGGAGTTAAATCGGGAAGGTATGGTTATAAATGGCCAAAAGATTTTCTCGTGGGAAGCAAAACAGGTTTTGGACCGTGCGATGGAAACGAGATCGACGTTGTAGCACCGGTCCGATGATTGTTTCCTATCGGACTAGGATAGATAGTATTTACCATCTTTTATTGATCGAAAACTAGATATACAAGAAGAAGTCATCACCACGCCGCGCCAACCTTCCTAGTTCTTTTTGAAGAAAGTCTTGTTTGTTAAAGCTACAGAAGAAACTGACGGGATCGCCTGGCTGGCTTGGGTCTGGGGGCTCCTGCGTGGCTTTGCAGATTGCGTTGGGACATCTTCAATCAATAGTTTGTGTGCTCGCTTCACAAAGAGATAATAGATTGTGTGTTATTACCTCCGTTCCAAAATGCAAGACCCACATTTTGGGGTGGAGGTAGTAAGTGTTAACACTTTAATAGTAAAACGGTTTGTGTGCTAACTGTCTCATGCAATTTTCTCTGTCGTACATTATCATGTAACATTGTGATTCTTCGAAATAGGAGCATGATGCCCAAGCCTCTGCATCAAGCGATGTACACATCTTTCTTATAGTACGAAAAGTATTACAATCATGGATCAGCGATGTCGAAACAAGAATCAACCATCGAAAAATGATAATCAATAAAAATCCATCCATTTGTGATTCTATTAATATGCCGCCATTCATCAGGAGTCAGTTACAGCCAATAGCCAATAGCCAGGGGCTCCCGCTGATCCACCGGGAGGATATAGGACCAAAGATGTATCCAATGCGCAGCCATATAAGATATTATTACATTGTGAACTAGCTTTTTTTTTGCAAATTCATAGAGCTTTATAAATTACTCGACATGATTACAATAATTCAGAAGAGTGTCGGCGATAAAATCTAGGTTATAATTAATCCACAGGCACATCCTCCTATTTGAACTAGCTTGTTTAGCATAAAGATGAGCATCTTGTTAGCATCACGCCCACTATAACTAATGCTTAAGCTAGATAAACTCTTCTAATCTCGGAAACACCAAATGGAGCTCAGGCTTCATGGAGCCTTTTTATTCAAAATTTGAAAAAAAAATTAGAAGCTTCAAAAAGCCTAAAAAAAAACTAGATGTAGGCAATGTTGTACTTTGCCAACACGTAAAGAGTCAACTCGAAATACCTTATATTCGAGGCTATACAAAAATGATAAAATTTGACATCGAAAGTAGTGGATAGTGCAAAATTCCAAACATCTCGAATCTGATTCTGTAATTTTTTTATCTCTAAATACAAGGAATTTTGAGTTGAGATTTCGTGCTTTGATAAAGTATGACATTATCTACAGCTAAATATTTTTTCTAGATATTTTAAAATCTTTAGAGTGTTGTTTTTTAATTTTTCAATAAAGAGGCTTCATGAAGCCCGAGCTCTATTCGCAGTGTTATGAACAAAAAAATAGTAATCCAAATGCATTGCCTGATAGTAGCCCAAGCTTTGAAAAGTTTCTGGATCTGCCATTGTCCACACTGATGCGTTCATCGAGTTCGGTAGAAAATTCGTGACGAAGATCGGAAGATGAAAAACATCTTCTGATACAAGGATAGTAGCGTTAAGCATGATTCATGAACAGGAGATGGCTTGAGCAGACCGTGGAACGTGGAAATGCATCTGCGGACGTGTGCTTTGGCGTTTAGAGAGACGAGCTATTTTGTTGATACCCGCAGGAGCATGCATCAGCAGCTGGCACTGGACAGTCCGCAGGTTGGCACTTTGTCTGCGTCCCAGCAGCGAGACACGGGGGAGTTTCAGTTTCAGGGGGTGGTGACCGGGAGAGCCCCGTGAAAATAGCTATAATTGACCCCTTTCAGAAACTTCAACACAAAATAAATCGAATCTGAAAAAATTTCACAATCTGACCCTTTTTGCATGGCGCCATGGGGTACGGCGTCATGGTTATATTGCATGGCGCCATGGGGTACGGCGCCATGGTCCTACATGGCACCAAAAACTGCAACAAAGTCATGGCGTCAAACGACCATGGCGCCCTAGCATGCGGCGCCATGCAATATAACCATGGCGCTCTGGGGTTGGGCGCCGTGCAAAAGGGTTAGATCGTGAAATTTTTACAGATCCGGTTCATTTTGTGTTGAAATTTTAGAAAAGGGTCAATTTCAGTTACTTTAACGAGAGCCCCAGGCCAAAGAGCCATCCTTTCCCAGCCTTCGCTTGACTGTGGCAGGTTCATACGACCAGATGATAATTTCGTGCGAAAATGACTAGTTCACCTGTTTTCGCCCGAGTGAAAACTCGATTCAGTTTAGTTGACGGAAGAATATGCCGACACTTGCACAGTAAACTCAATTAAGTCGACTACTGTAGTCTGTATAGTACGTCATGCGCGGCAGTGCACCGCGTGATCGTCACATGCTAGACCACTCACCACATGTCCCCTTCCAGAAATTCGTTGTCTGATGATCCACGCGTCGATGAATGCACCACCTGGCAAGCTGATCTATCATAGATCGAGTCAAAATAGTTTTGTCCTCATTTTCCTCTTTTTGAATGTTTGCGGCTCGAGACATGGCACGGTATCCGAGGCATTAGGCAAAGCAGACCAATTTATTTTCCGTGCAGGGAGGTGGCATATGTTTGGGCTGGTAATATCTAGCCTGGCCCCATGCACTTGGGCTACCGTCGGCCTTGCATTTGTTGGGCTGGGCAGCGTCAGATTTGGATCAGCATGAGGTGGAATAAGGACGAGAAGGAGAGCCCATATAAATAAACACTCTAATTTTATTTACCTCATGTTGATAATTTGCATCATCTTAATTTTTTCTGATGATTTGCATCATATTCCAAACTTTGATCATTTTTGCACCCCGGATGATTTATAATTCCAGTTTGCATCGTTTTGAATCGGCCACAGAAGAACATGTGTATAGAAAACTATAGCATGTTTATACATATGCACATGTCTAGGATATAAGAAAAGTGAGAGATCACATTCAAATTTGCAGTGCAAAACTCTCGAATATATGATTTCATCTCCTCTATTTTTTACAGCCGGCACAGAGGAGCATGTTTATACATATGCACATTTCTAGGATATAAGAAAAAGAGTGGGAGATAGCGTTCAAATTTGTAGTGCAAAAGTCTCACACATATGATTTCATCTCCTCTATTTTTTACAACTGGCAGTCTGGCACAAAGGAGCGCGTAGAGATATAGAAGTAAGGAATGAACCGACCTTCCCATACACCTAAAGAAAATTTGGAGTTATTTTCTTGCATTGCACTTCTGATCCATACAAGGTCTAGTGTCTGATAACCCCAAGTGCAAGAAATAATTGTACTCCATCCGACCCATATTACTTGTCACTGATTTAGTACAACTTTGTAATAAATCAGAGACAAGTAATATGGATCGGAGGAAGTAGCACGTTTCAAAATGTGTGTAAGTGACAATTAACACACCATAAGAGCTATTAGGTAAATAAATCAACAATGTAAATAAAGGAGAGTGGTAAACAAAGGGAGCGAGTGTTCTACACAATTTTATATTTGGTAATTGAAGCTCATTTTATATAGTTGTAGAGAAAAGTTAGAAGGCAATGCAAATTATGCATCTCAATGTTCTAACTGTATGATTAATTGGCATGACTCTCATAACATGGATAGACAATGCAATGAGCACATTAGACTATATTTTCCTACGTAAATGATATTTATATTTCATTATTTCTAGGGCGGAGCCATAGCTCGTTATATCCAGTGGAAACATACAAATCCCAATGGAAAATATATGCTATGTTGGACATAACTAAGGCAAAAGCATAACCATAGTATTAAGTTCTAAGGTCCCCCATAATTCCAGTGTGCAATGAATTCAACATTTGGGCTATGGTTTGCGTCACTCCAACGGTCCTTACACAATTCATTATTTTATAGTGCACACCTTATGTGATCCCGTAGTACATATGTGCAATCATATATTATTAACATATGTGAATGCAACCAACCATCGTACTATTTCACCAATGCCACAGAACAAAGATAATACTCAAACATCAATGTAAAGATACAATAAAACATTGGAAAATAATGTATAGCACTAGAAATATTTGCCAAGGGGTTACATATAGTGGGGAGATGTACAACAACCTTGCAGGAGATGGTGATGGATAAGTGTCTACCCTTGTTGGAGAGAAGGGCGGTGGCGGTGCTTGCAATGGCGCTCTGACACTGTCGAGGTGAATATGACAACAAAAATGCATAGGTTGAAGATGAGGTGACAACAAGCTCAAGCATTACCGTCACTGAGGGAAGGATAAAGGGGGGGGGATAATAAAGATAAAGAGTAACACACACACGTTAGCAGTGATGCTACCCTCTAGCCAACATCACACTTATGCCAGATTGGCCCAATTCGAGTGCTCATATTGTCATGTCCTTTCACGCTGTCCTTAGCAATATCACGTAGGATGATTACTGAGGTGTAGAAGAGAGGAATGAAAAATATGTTTGTATTCTCTTTCCTAAGGAAAAACATTTTTTCTGTTTACGAGAACATATATTATTGTTCAGTTTCAAGCATGCCATAATTTAACAAGCATGCAAATTTTGTTGTTGTAGATAACGTTAGAAGTTAATCTATTATATAAATCATTTTTATCTTCTCTAACAACATTCATCATACTATAAGATAAAACTATCTCATACTAATCGCGTTGTGAGAGCTGATTGCTGTCTTGCTAGCGTGTAGTTGACGCTAGAAAATTTGTTGGAAAACCCCAAGAGAAGGTTATGATGAGCACAACAACAAGTTTCCCTCAGTTGTGAAACCAAGGTTATCGAACTAGTAGGAGAAAGAACCAAACTTCCGAAGGTTGATTCCCGCTATTTTTGCGACACTCCGGACAATGGCGCCAGATGTCTTGTCGGCGTGTAGCTTTTCACCAGCAGCAACATGGAACCTGCACACAACACAACCAAGTACTTTGCCCCAACTTACGATGAGGTTGTCAATCTCACTAGTTTGCTGTAAACAAAGGGTTAAACGTATCGAGTGGTAAAAGGTAATAGTTTGCAAGAATGTAAATAAAGCGAGTAAATGTAAAACGGTAATAACAATGTAAAAAGAATTGGACCGGGGTCCACAGTTCACTAGTGGTGTCTCTCCATAAGATAAATAACAACATGCTGGGTAAACAAATTACAGTTGGCCAATTAATAGATTAAAGAGAGCGTACATATGTCATGCGGATCACTATGAGATTCACTCTGGGCATTATGATAAAATACATAGACCGTAATCCAACTGCATCTATGAATAATAATCCACTCTCGAGGTGTCATCCGAGCACCCGTTGAGTATTAAGTTACGAACAACAGATAACTGCATTAAGCAAAGTGCGTAATGTAAATAATGCAAATATCCTTGAATACAAGAATGTTGTTTTCTCCCTAGTGGCAACAACACATCTACAACCTTAGGGCCTTGTTTACTTCTCCGGTATTTTCACCCCCGAAAGATGTGGGGATATGTGGGGATTTGGTGTTCACCCAATACTATCAAATCCCCTCAAATACTCTTCCCCAAAAATACTCTACCATGATGGAGAGTTTTTAATCTAGCCAAAAATACACTAGAGTGGAGGGGATTTGTGGGGATATCCCAAGATTATCCCCTCAAAACCCAGACTAGTAAACAACCTATTGGGGAAATTCTGGGATACGAAATAATCCCCTCCCATCCCCTCAAATACCCTAGAAGTAAACAAGGCCTAGAGGTTTCTGTCACTCCCCCAGATTACTAGAGGTATGAACCCAACTATCGAGCATAAATACCCCCTCTTGGAGTCACTAGCATCTACTCGGCCAAGATATCTACTAGCAACGGAGAGCATGCAAGATCATAAACAACATAGAGATAACATAAAGATAACAATTCAGCACATCAACTTGACATAGTACCAATACTCATCAGATACCAACAAACACAACATGTAGAATTACACAAAGATGATCTTGATTATGATAGGCAGCTCACAAGATCTAAACATGAAGCACATGGTGGAGAAGACGACCATCTAGCTACTGCTATGGACCCGTAGTCCAAGGTAGACTACTCACACATAACTCCAGAGGCGTCCATGGTGATGAAGAAGGCCTCCGGCAGGGATTCCCCTCTCCGGCAGGGTGCCGGGAAGAGCTTCTAGACCCTCCTGATCTCGCGTCGACGATGGCGGTGGTTTGTAGTAGGTTTCATGGAAAATTGATCGGGCCTTACGTTTTTCCCATCGAGGGGAATATATAGGCGGAAGGGCGGGCGTCAGGAGGTGGACCAGGTGGCCTCACCCCCTGGTGGCGCGGCCAGGGCCTGGGCCGCCCCGCCCTAGGGTGTGGCCGGGTCCTGGCCCCCCTTCATCTCATCTTCGGACTTTGATTCGTGTCTGGAAAAATAGAAGGTTCGACTTTTGTTTCGTCCAATTCTGAGAATATTTCCTGTGTAGCTTTTCTGAAACATAAAAATAGCAGAAAACAAGGAACTGGCACTGTGGCGTCTTGTTAGTAGGTTAGTTCCAAAAAATGCATAAAAATGCCATGAAGTATAACAAAACACAAAGCAAATGGTGTATAAACAAACATGGAGCATCAAAAATTATAGATACGTTTGAGACGTATCAAGCATCCCCAAGCTTAACTCCTGCTCGTCCTCGAGTAGGTAAGTGATAACAAAACAATAATTTTTGAGGTGACATGCACCATCACAATCTTAATCAACGATGTAAAACATTAAGTGCTGGGATCAAAGTACTTAAAACATGGGCATAAGAGACATAATCTTGACGATAAAACTTAGCAACCATGTTATAACATGAAAAGTAACACAAACGAAAGATCATGAATAATGAAACATTGAAAGTCAAGTGTGTGTTCAAATCATATAGAAAAACATAGCAAAGTGGTTTTCAGCTTGTCCTTCATGGAATAGCAAAACATAAATGCATAGGACACCTTCAAGTTTAAGAGGGCGACTAGATACAAATAATTTCAGAACAAGCAAAACCATAATCATGAATCAATCAATGATAAACTTTGGGACTATGCACATTAAACTCAGAATGGCAACTATGCTCTCTTAGACGGTGCATAATGGTAGAAGGTGGAGACTCAACATAAAAGTAAAAGAAAGGCCTTTTGCAGAGGGAAGTAGTGATTGCAAGTTTTATAAACCTCCAAAAATTATGATACTTACTAGCTTTGAGCTCTCATTGCCCCCATCATAGGCATCTTGAATGGTTAAGGTTAATGCGAGTACAATTATGAAGCATATGCTTAACAAATCATAAGTTGAAAACCTCGTGTCCCGTGAAGTACGAATACCCAAACCTCATGCTACTTGACTTAGGTCCCAAGCAAGTTCTTGTCATTGTAAGCATACATGTATCATCGAGAACCGCCAACGGGGTACCTCTTGCCCGATGACATGGAACAAGCCCACATCAAAATGACAAGATAAACAGACAATGCACACCTCGGGATCTCTTTTATTTACCACTGATATAGCTTTTTATTGTGAGATGCCTCATCGAATGTCCACTATGGGCATGCTGTAAATTTCCACCATGAATGATGCATGGCTTAGATTAGTGATGACCCACAAGTATAGGGGATCACAACAGTCTTCGAGGGAAGTAAAACCCAAATTTATTGATTCGACACAAGGGGAGCCAAAGAATATTTATAAGCCTTAACAGATGAGTTGTCAATTCAGCTGCACCTGGAAACAGACTTATTCACAGCGGTTTATCAGTAGCACAATTTTTATAGTGGTGATAGTAGTGAAACAGTAACAGCAATAGTAAAATAATAGCGGTAATAGTAGCAATAGTAAATAGTAGGATAAAATACTGTAGGCATAGGGATGGATGTACGGGCGTTGCATGGATAAGATAATTCATGAAAGCAGTAAAACATAGGCATTGCAGATAAATAATGATAAAGCATCCTAGTACTAACAATCATAGGCATGTGTTCCGTATATAGTCGTACGTGCTCGCAATGAGAAACTTGCACGACATCTTTTGTCCTACCAGCCTGTTGCAGCAGGGCCTCAAGGGAAACTACTGGTAATTAAGGTACTCCTTTTAATAAAGTACCGGAGCAAAGCAGTAACACTCGGTGAACACATGTGATCCTCACATCATAGCCATCCCCTCCGGTTATCCCAATTTCTGTCACTTTGGGGCCTCGGGTTCCGGACAATAATATGTGTAAACAACTTGCAGGTAAGATTATAAATAACAAGTATCATCATAAAACAATAACAAGTTCAGATCTGAGATCATGGCACTCGGGCCCAAAGTGACAAGCATTAAGCACAACAAGTTGCAACAATGTCATAAGCACTAATAAAAGATACTAGGCACTACGCCCTAACAATCTCATAGCAAATTATATGAATGATCTCATCCAATCCCTACCATCCCCTTCGCCTACAGCGGGAATTACTCACACATGGATGGGGGAGTCATGGATGGTTGATGGAGAGACGTCGATGATGATGGTGATGAAGATCTCCTCCAAATCCCCGTCCCGGCAGGGTGCCAGAACGGAGTTTCTAGTTCCGAATCGCGGTTTCTGATGGCGGCGGCGCAGCGGAAGTCTATCTGGGAAAAACGCCAAACCCCCGCTCCTTTCAGGTCAGAGGGTATATGTAGGCGGAAGGAGGGGTCAAGGCGTCGGCTGAGGCGGCCACACAACAGGTGGGCGCGGCCAGGCCTGGGCCGCGCCCCCTGGTTGTGTGGTGGCCTCCTGGCCCCTCTCCGTCTCGTCTTCTGGCTCCGTGGGTCTTCTGGTGAAATAGGATTTTTGCAATAATTTCCTGAATTTTTACTGAAAGTTGGATTTCTGCACAAAAACGAGACACCAGAGCAATTCTGCTGAAAACAGCGTTAGTCCGCGTCAGTTGCATTCAAAACACACAAATTAGAGGAGAAACAATAGCAAAAGTGTTCGGGAAAGTAGATACGTTTTGGACGCATCAACTCCCCCCAAGCTTAGCTATTTGCTTGTCCTCAAGCAATTCAGTTAACAACTGAGAGCGATAAAAGAAACTTTCACGAACATATTTGCTTTATATGATGTATATATACTCACTAGATGACGAGGGTTAACTCGACAAATGTCCTAGATGAAGGACTTAGGATCGGGGAGATAGGGCGTCGGATGAACTCGAAGGTAAAGTTAGTCGAAATAGGTGTGTATCGAAAGTAAACTTGGGTGTTCAACCTGGCTTGCTTTCAATCTGCCCTCTACCGTCCCCTCCTGGCCCCTATATATAGGTGGCCAGGTCTCGAGGATCGGGTCGGGTTCGATACAGATTACAAATATCGACATACGGTAATAACTCGTATTCGACTATCATTACAATTGGGCCTAGCTTAACGGGCCTCAGGGGTACACAACTAACGGGCTCTATTATCTATACCCTTGTCACTAGATGATCAAGTACTCAGGCAATTCATAATAAGAAATATGCTACTAATGTTACCTCATAGTCAAGCAAGCTATGAAAGAGTGCCAATGCACTAATAACAAGTAACATGAACATAAGAAGCTACAAGATTGTAATGTTCATAAATGATATGGAAGAGTGGTATCCCGCTTGCCTTTGTTTGTGGAGCAAAACATAAATGCTGAGGCACCTCTGAAGTCCAAGGGAAGACTAGAAGTAAAAATATATCAAAGATACAAGCATCAAAGTTATACCACAATTAACCGTGTTCTGGGACAAGCACATTACACTAAGAATAACAACTATGCTCTCAAGAAGGCGCTTAAAGTTAGAAGATGAAGACTCAACATAAAAGTAAAAGAAAGGCCCTTCGCAGAGGGAAGTAGTGATTTAACATGTGCTAGAGCTTTTCATTTATAAAATAGAGATAAAAAATTATTTTGAGAGGTGGTTGTTTCATGTCAACGACTGGCAATGGGGACTTGCTATCTTCCATAATAAACAAGTGAGAGCGGTTCCGAGTTCTTTGAAAATTTGGCACATTGGTGCTCTTTTATAAAGCTTTGGCACTCCTCCCCACCTTTTTCCTTTCTCAAACCATGGCTAACCGATTCCATCGGGTGCCCACCAACTTTCACATACCATGGAGGAGTGCCTTTTTTTCTTTTTAGAATTAGATTACAATGGTCTGATCAGCTCCCTTGCAAAATTAATGACGAGCAGATGAAGCTGCCTAGTCGAGGGGTACTCAATTTAATATGGAAGATAGCAATTCCGACCACTACGTCCCCATGAGCTAAAAACAGTGGCACAAAATGAGAAGTAGTTGAAAGTTTTGAAAGGTAGCACATGAAAATTTACTTGGAATGTCTTTGAAATGCCATGCATAGGAATTTATAGTGGACTCTTTGGTAGACTTGGTTTTTGGTGATTGGATGCACAAGAAGTATTCCCTCTCAGTACAAGTGAAGGCTAGCAAAAGACTCGGAAGCGACAATCGAGAGAGCAATAGCTGTCATAATCATGCTTGCGACAAAACAAAATTAATATAGGCATAAAAATGATACAAGAACTCTGAGGCAAAGTAAATCATTGAGGCTTAATTGACTTTTTGTTCAGTCATATGCATGCTTGAGCATGTGCCAAGTCGATTCAAATGAAACTTTCAGAGGAGGATACCACAATAACATACCATATTATGAATAAAACAATGCATGCAAGCGTCTACATGACATGCTACAAACTATTAGTAAATTGGAACTAATCATATGAGAGCAAGAACTACAAAGTATCCATTAGATAACATATACCTTACATGAACTGACTAAGCATGTCCACATAGATGAGTATATGTACAAAAATGAAAACAAATAGAGTTCATACCAGCCTCTTACCACATCTCGGATTGTCATATGTCGTCATTATTGTCTTTCACTTGTGTGGCTTGAATAATATGAAGTGAATACCAAGCTCCAAAGGAGTCATGGGAGACTGAACTCTGCAACAAACTTTACAAAACTGAAGAAGAACAACAAATATTTTTGGGTTTTCGATTTTTGAAACAAGAACAGAAGGAAATATGAAACAAAGCAAAATATTTTTGGATTTTTCAAACATCAAACCGAAAATAGCAAGTAAAGCAAACCAAAGCTAGAAACTGAAAAAATCAAACAAAAAGAAACAACAGAAATATTTTTGGTCTTTTTGTGTTTTGGGAAAGTAGAAATAAGAACAAGAACAACAAAGAAAAGAAAGCGAAACATGGATATACATAGGACCGACTAAATATGATAAGTAGATGAGTGAACCATCGGCGTAGCTCCCCCCAAGCTTAGGCTTTTGGCCTAAGTGGAGATCAACGTCGTCTCGAAAACATGCCCCATGCCGGTGGGTCATCATTGGCATAGTCATAGCTTGGCCCTTGCGAAGATGAAGCAGATGGTGTATAATCATAATAAGGTTGCTAATATGGAAACTCCGTAATGTTAGAAGGCTGGACCGACTCCTCGGTCGCCTCTTCATTGTGCACGGGCTGCGGGTGCTCTTCCATGTATGCATTGAGCTCACCCTCTGTGAGTGACCATCCGTTCCTGCAATCAAGGTTAAACAAACAAGGTGCAGGCAGATGGACTGATCGATCAGTCTTCACTACCTTCCAGGTAGATTTCTTGAAGAAGGTTATCTCAAACATCAAGTTATTCAAACAGGAATGAGGAGAAACAAACTTATGATGCAGCATGGAATTAAGATCAAGTTTCTCAATGGGGAACTGTAGATCTAAAATATGAGGCACTAAACCATGCAAAACTAATAAGCGTGAAGCAACAAGACCTCCACAAATCCCTCCTTTCTCACGGTTAGCATCAAGACGAAAAGCTATCAAAGCACCCAAATTATAAGTCCTATCACCTCTCAAAGCAGCAACAATAAAAGCTAGATCACAGCAGGATAACTTACTTGCAGCTTTCCTAGCAAGAACACATTTGGTAATAAAGTAGGCGAAATATCGAATGGATGGGAAATGAATATTTCGAATTTTACCACCCTCTCCTGTGAAGCTTTTTCCTTGACAAATCTCCCCATATAGGTCCATCAATGGCCTAGGCCGTTCCTTCATCCTTTCGCGTGATCCCCACTGTGGTACTCTAATGGCTGCACAAAAAACATCAAAGGGCAAGTACACAGATTTATTGTAGATTTTATAATGAACCATGGGGTTAGATGTAGACCAATTAAATTTGAAGTCCTGCACCACAGACATTGTTAGTTTAGCAAATTGGGGTGGTCCACCATCAACAAAATGCTCCAATCCTGCATTAGAGAGTAAAGTTTGGAAGTCTTGCAGGATTCCGGCAGCATTCATGAACTCTGAACATGGATAGATTGAGGGAAAGACCCTCTCCTCACGGTGAACTCTCATTACTTCATGCACTTCTAGTTCATGTTGAAAGAGTTGGTATGCATTCTCCTCCATTTCTGAAATTTTTAACAAACATCATAAAAAGTGATTTTGAGACAAACAAATGTAGGGAACTACTATAGGGAGTTACTAGAGGGCTAATATGCATCAAAATAACATTTCTAAGCAATAGAACAAGCATGCAAACTCATTTCACCAGTCACCTATAGAGCTAAAATACTCAAGAAATACTCCACTAAAAAAATTCTACTTGGACAATCGGAGGAGTCACATACCGGAGAACAAATGCTCCAAATCTCAGCAAAAATGATGGGCTGAGCAAGGAGATCAAAAAATCGAGAAGGAGAGCAGCAAGAACACGAGTTTGAGCTGGTGTGTCGTTGTTTTCGGGAGAGAGAAAGAGTTGGGGAGGAAGAGATAAGTGAGAGGCCAGGGGGCCCCCCACACAATAGGTGGGCGCGGCCAAGGCTGGGTCGCGCCCCCTGGTTGTGAGGTGGCGTGGCAGATCCCCCTAAGGTCTTCCAGGTGCCTCTCTGCCCCATTTTTGACATATAAATTTAAAAATATTTTTCTAGAATTTTTCGAGAAACTTTAATTTCGAGGAGAGAATAAAACTCGGGAAAATGACGGTGAAGCGATAGAAAGCAAATCAAAACCAATTATGCAGTAGCTCTAAGATACTCTAATCATGTAACTAAATAGAGAGAACAAAAATAAATGAACAAGTAAATATAAGTGAGGTAAAGTAAATGCGGTGAAAACGAAGTTTCGTTCATAAAAAATCACTTTGTTAACAAGGTTGATCAAGTCTTGTTACCAAACTAACTTTTTATGAGGCAAAACTTTGTATTTCACTATATGCTTATGTTACCTCGACCTTGATAGGCATAGTCCCAATCATGACAATTTTATATTCTTCCTTGGGCTTTTGCTCTGAACAAATAATTTGACCAACTCGAATGGTCTCAACATGCTTGCTTGAATTTAGAGCATTCTGATGACCCACAAGTATAGGGGGTGTATCGTAGTACTTTCGATAAATAAGAGTGTCGAACCCAACAAGGAGCAGAAGGTGTTGATGAGCGGTTTTGATCAAGGAATCACTGTAAATACTAGCAAACAGGTTTTCAGGGGTATTTGGTAATACGAGTAAATAAAGTGCGAGTAAATAAAAGACAGTAGTAACAATTGCAGCAAGTGGTCCAATCCTTTCTTCAGCAAAGGACAAGCCGGTTGTGTACTTATAATAACCAAATGTTCTCGAGGACACACGGGAGTTTCTGTCAAGAGCTTTCGCTTCATAGAGCCAATAGTATTTATTGGTTTGATAGGTGTTATGGGGGTGAACCTATGCTAGCGCACTACCCTTACTAGGATAAATACACACTTGTGATTATACCCCTTGCAAGCATCCGCAAATACAAGAAAGTAATTAAGATAAATCTAACCACAGCCTTAAACTCTAAGATCCTACGCTCCCTGGTGCAATGGTTTCCCAACGGAGGTTTAGGTTTCTGTCACTCCAGCAACCCCACAATCGGTAGCCAAATACACAATGCATCTCACTAGGCCCATAAATGGTGAAGTATCATGTAGTCGACGTTCACATGACACCACTAGTGAAATAGTACCACAACAATATCAAACCATTAAATATTTCTCAACAATAATTCACTACTAACATCTTGACTTCTCCCATGTCCTCAAGAACTAAACGAACTACTCACAAGACATCATATGGATCATGATCAGAGGTGAAATAATGGTAAATAACAATCTGAACATAAACCTTAATTCAACGGTTCCACTCAATAGCATCAACTACAAAAGTAATCAACACCGGGAAAGTTTCCCCTATGAATATAACAAGATCCAACTCAAGATGTTACAGCGGGATGGCATGGTGATGGTGGAGATGAAGGTGCTGGTGATGGAGATGATGATGATGATGATGATCCCGATGAAGTCTGGTGCGATGGTGATGACGATGGCGACGATCTTCCCTCTCCGGGAAGGAATTTCCCTGGCAGATTTCTGCCTGCAGGAGAGCTTTTCTCTCTCTGGTGTTTTCTGCCCCGCAGAGGCGGCGGTGTCTAACTCTGAGCCCTCCCCCTGACTTAGGTTTTCGGGGACGATGATGTACGCGGAGGGGCGAGACCAGAAGTGGGCCAGGGCTCCCTCACACAGGGCTGGCGCGGCCAGGGGGCTGGTCGCGCCACCCTGGCATGTGGGGCCCCCCTGGCTCCTCTCGACTCCTCATTCTGGCTTCCTGAGTCTTCTGGGAAAATATAATTTCTGGGTATTTTTCTGGAATTTTCCTGATCTTCAAAATATGGTCTCTTGATGGTCCTTTTTCCAGCAGAATCCTGACTCCGGCAGCAACTCCTCCGATCATCATCAAACATGTGAAAGCAAAGGAAATAACATAAGTATCATATCTAAATATGAAATATATCAATGAATAACAGTAAATTATGATACAAAATAGTGATGCAAATTGGACGTATCAACCCCCCCAAGCTTAGACCTCGCTTGTCCCCAAGCGAAAACTAAACTCGGTAAACATGACCACAGGTTTATGGAGTGAAGTGTCGATAATCAAAATATGGACAAGAAGCATCACATTTACTAAGGCACAAATTATAATAAACAGCAACTTCCCTTTATAAGATATAGGCTTGCAATAGGTAAAAGGGAATCACATGTAAAGATGCATAAGGTAAACTATAATTGGCAATGGCAAACCTTAGTTCTTGGTCAAAGAACGATGAACAAGCTATTCTTTCTTTTAAAAGGAGCCTGTTAAAACAGAGCTAAAATAGCAAAGACTATATGCTCAACAAAGTAAACTTTTTCATTCATAGAAAGCTTTCAAAGATATATTCCTTCAGACAAAAGCATTATACAAAACAAGGAAGATAATAAACATGATTAAACGGATCAACATATGAATGAGTGAAACATAACAACTCAAATGCTTGCTTTAGATAGAGGGAAATAGGTTGACTCAACATAAAAGTAAAACATAGGCCCTTCACAGAGGGAAGCAGGGATTAAACATGTGCTAGAGCTTTTCATTTGTAAAA